>OZ024776.1:17825726-18425726 GCA_964017025.1 Stenichneumon culpator
CGTGTTTTCGGATAGGAAAGAAACCTCCAGGCCCGATGGGGATGGTTTTTCCATTCGCACGTGTCCTCGATCGAATATCTATTCCTCCTTATTTTTACTTATTTTTTTCCCTTTTTTATGATTATTATTCATTTTCATAACAAATTTAAGCCGTTTTTACGTTAAATAAAATTTTATATAAAAAAATTCGATAGCGTTTTTACATCAAATATAATTTTACATTAAGCGCTCCACCCTCGTCGACTTTAACCAAAATACGACCCGCGAGCCTGGAATAATTATTAACTCGATTAATAATTTTCGACTCGAACAGATAAGTTTTGTTTATTAAGTACTAAAAAAAAATTACTTTTGCTACATGATTGTAATAACGCGTCGCAGTAATTATTTTCATCGGTAACGTGAGTTTCTTTTTCAGTGCGGATCCATGAGAGTAATTATTCCGTAGACCATTGTACGCGAGTTACCCGGCCGTGAGATTGTATTGTATGTACGCTCTGAGAAGTGTCCTCCCGCTCGTGGAGAACGCAGCGGCGGTGAGAGAGTCGCGCGAGACGCGGGGGTCGATTGTGTCAACACGGGGAAAACAGTGGTTCTCCTACGGGTACGTTTGCACGATGTTCCGGCCGAAGTTCCGCCAACGAGAATTTACCTTCGAATCCAAAGAAATTTTTCGAAGATTTTTTCGATAAAAAAAAAAATTACTGTGTTGATCTCGATTGAGATTGAAGAATTTGCTATCGGCGAAATTTTCCATTCGACGAAATATCGGAGCGAAAAGAGTGCGACTATGTTGCAACGGAATCCACGTACATGTTTACTCGAAGTCCTGTACGTCGCCCTATATTTTTCCCTCTATCGATTTCATCGTTCTCGTTATGTTTCAGACGATCCTGGTGGGAGGCTGAACACCTCGGAAAAACAGAGATCCATAGGCAAGAATAACACTTTACCTACTCGATGAAGAAGGGAGAACTACGTGTGAGAATGGGATGAGCCAGTTACAAGAAAAATATTTCTCCACGCACGACAACGACCATGAAGAACAATTTTGACGTCGCGGCGAACTGCACGATTTTTTGGGCTATCGGGAAAAATGTATCAAACCGGAAGTGCCGTGATAGAAAAAAATGTCGATTAAATAAACATTATTTTTCTCGATTTGTGTATATTTTATTAAATTCATCTTGGACGATTACGCCTACAAGTGTATTCGTTACGCGCATGGAAAATCCATAACGACTTAAGTACACGCGTGTTCATTTTTTTTTCTTCTTAATAACTAACGTTACAAACATTTAATTGCGAAAACAGTCGATGATTACATAGGTAGCCCACAGTCGCGAACGCTCCGATCGGCGCTCGACGATGCCGATTCGATACAATTATGTTCGTCGATTCACGTTGCAAAAAAATATACATGTATATTTTTACGTAGTGAAGTACGAGCTCGTATATGGAAAACGATAAAAATAAGGAGGCTCTCGCCAAAGGCGCGTAAACGCGCGCGTCCGGCCGCTCTCGGCGCGACTTCGTTCCTTTTAATGGCACTTCGAGATTCTAGAAAAAAAATTCAACGAATCGCGCCGATTTTTTTTCTTTTTTTTCGTCGATGAATGAAGTGATTCATCGCTAACGGATTATCCGTCCACCTATTAATATGCTTACATCTTATGGATATATATATATATATATATATATATATATATTATATATATACCCGAAGGTACGAGGCGTCGATACGCTTGCATAAGTCGATATTACGTTTCGCGAATTTGAACAGGTGCGTAAATTAATCGTCGAGAAGTCGCACATCCGCGGGTCATTTTTTATGCTACGCGTTGATGCGAGAAAAAAAAAACGTATTGGCTCTCTCCGGCGGTTTTCCACGCGTGTGTGTGATAACGCGCGTTTCGTAAATAATCGTTAAAAAATAATGCGGCACGGTACGAGTAATCGTTTGCCAACCGCGAATCTCTGAGGAACGCATACGAGTCGTAAATCTACCATTCGCTATATCATAATTAATTCCGTCGCGCCCCGCCCGTTACCCGAGCTATTGATATTATATAAAAGAAAAGAAGTTTATCTTACGTCACTTATTTCCAGAATAATTAATGGAATCGACCTTCGCGATTATCATTCGGCATCGCTCGCGTTGCATAATTGTTGTTTGAGGCGCGATTACTTGCTCAAACATTCGACGTATCAAACATCGCGACGTTCGATCCCGCGTACAATAAATACATATTTCGTGAGATAAGAGTTAAAGGATGTCGAGCTTAATGTGTGCCACACGATTCGTTACGAGTTATCAGAGAAATAAATTATAAACTCATCGAGCGAGTTCGCATCGATTTTTTTTTCGTCTCTATTCCGCGCTCGACATATTTGGTTCTAGTTTTTACCCTCTCGAGAATTAATCGGTAATCCTAGTCGTTACAAAGTCGTCGATCAATTATGTACAATTATCCTTACTATTATAATATAATTCGGAACAATAAGATTCCAGTGCGAAGATTAAGAAGGGAAATTAGAATCGATTAATAAATTTCGTTCGATTAATTAGTTGTTCTCCGGCAGTGACAACGTTTGATCGTTATTGCTGCGCGACGAATGTGTTCTTTAACTCTCTTCGCCTCTATGCAATTGCGGATTATTATCAAAGAGGATTTTTAGTTAGAAAAAAATTGATATTTTTTTTAAGTTTCAAGATTCTTTTAAGTCGAATTCACAATAGTCGATTCAAAGATCGACGAATGGATCCTTTTTGTCTCTCTGTGCCGCAATGCAACAGCAGATTATAATCAAAGAGAATTTTTAGTTAAAAAAAAATATCAATTTCTTTTTCTAAGTTTCAAGTTTTTTTAAAGTCGTATTCACAATAGTCGACTCGGAGATCGACGAGTGTATCCTTTTTTCTGTCCGTGCTTCTATGCAATTGCTGATTATTATCAGACAGGATTTTTAGTTATAAAAAAAAATTGATTTTCTTTTTTTAAGTTTTAAGTTTTATCAAGTCGAATTAAGGATAGCCGATTCAGAGATCGGTCACAGGCCCGGTGAGACTGGCGTTGCTGTTGCTGCCGTTGGAGTCGTTCGTCGAGGCGACGTTGCGGCCGTTCGCCGAACTTCCGGAGTCCGGATCGCAGGAGGACAGCGCGTCGTCGTCGTCCTCGTCGTCCTCGACCGCCGTTCGCCTAACGTCGACCTCCTCTTCGATCCTCGTCGACGACCTTCTCAGGATTTCCTCGACCTTAGACGGACAGAGCTTCGACGCCGTTGCGTGATTCAAACCGGAACTGACGAGCTCCCTTATATCGGCAACAGTCTCCTCGTTGCTGGCCCCATTCATCTTTTTACGAAGTATCTCGACCAGCTTCTCCAGTCTGACAAATCACGTTTCCGGTTACGTTCATTCCCTCTCCCTCGACTCGACGTCTAATAATCGGTCGAAAGAAACCATTGTAAGATTGTCTTTAGAAGCGGGCAAAGCGAAAAGTTCAGAGCAAAGCCATGCTGCCAACTAGAAACAGACAATTCACGGTATCGCTTTCACTCGCGTCGCTTCCGAAATAGAGTTGATCGGTTCTTTTTTTTAAATATTTTTGTTCATGGAACTATTTTTTGCTCGTCGGGAAAGATTGAAACGTTAGATTTTTTTTTAGAATAAGGATCGATAGTGGTTATTGACGAAATTATTGTAGAGGAGTAGAAGAGAATATTGAATTTTGAAAGGAACGATTCTTTGCTCGTGAAGAAAAATAGAAACTTTAATAAACTTTTCTTTTTTTTAGAGCGAGCATCGATACTGGTTACTGATAAAATTACTGTACAGGAGTACAAGAGAATATTGAACTTCGAACGGAACGATTCTTTGCTCGTTAAAAAAAAAAAATTGAACCGTTATTACACGCTTTTTTTAGAACGAAGATCGATACCGGTTATTGACAGAATTATTGCACAGGAGTAGACGAGAATATCGAAATTTCACAGAAAGATTCTTTTCTCGTGAAGAAAAATTGAAACGTTATAAGACTTTGTTCTTTGAGCGTGGATCAATACTGGTTATTGCCAAAATTATTGTACAGGAGTACAAGAGAATATTGAACTTTGTCAGACAATTTGAGTGTCTATGCGTCACTCTTTTACTAATTTTTTTTTTACGTAATCAAACACACGAACACACGTTGTAGACGATCAGAACGTAACAGCGACCTACACACTCACAGACGCACAAAAGACTACAAAAAAGCTACAATGCCGTGAAGGATAGAAGGTGCAATTACAAAGCGAAGCCGGAAGCGGAGAGATGTCCCAGAGGTGCCCCAGTCATCGGCCGCTCGCCCACCGATCGACAAAAACACACTAAAAATTTATTCCTCCTATAAAAAATACTCCCACTCATAAAAAAAAGTCCGTTATATCATCGATCAGTGATCGGGCCGAGGACCGCGACACGCGTTTTGCAGGGATCACAGCGAAGCATGCGTGAACGAGTGAATGATAGACCTACGTGGCGTTCGACAAGTACAGAAGTAGCCTCTAGTTAAGCCCGTGAAGCCCCCCGGTATGTTTTTTTTTGCTCGATGGTGATGGGCGAAACGCTTTTGTATAATTTTTTTTTGGTGGGCCCCGTACGTAACCTAGATGTAGGCGGTGGTGTAAGTGGCTCGTGAAGTTGTCAGGACTCTGGAGGTCAGGATTCTCGTCGAGCACAAGTCTTTCGGTACTACGGGTTTGCCCGCTACGACGATGACGTCGGGTACTTCGGTGATGGCGCGTTTCCTTCGTGTCTTGGCTTGGCCCGAGGAAGGACCGTTCTCGTTCCGCTCCTCGCCGGATCTCTCGTCGAGGACGTCCGGCGCCTCGGTCGTCGACGAGGCGGCTGCCGAGGAATTTCTCATCGAGGAATCGCGCGATCCGTCGGAGTTCTCGTCGGAAATATCTCTCTTGCAGACTCTTCCATTTTTCCCGACGGATTTGGCGGTCTCGTCCCCGGGTCGCTCGTGGTCCCTGGTGCGAAAGATAATGAGCCTCTCGGTGGTGTCGGCGTCCTCGAAGTCGTCGGGCACCTTGCCGAGCATCTCGGCGTTGATGTTCTCGACCAGCTCCTGAATAGTCTGAATCCTTCCTGCGCTGCCGTTCGAGGCGATCGACCTCGGCTCGTTGTGCTCTTCGGACGGATGATAAAAATTTCCGGAGGAAGGTGCGGCCTTCCAGCGCCACTCGTCGTCGATCTCGTCGGCGTTGCCGTCTCTGTCGTCGTTTCTCGACGAGGTGGATGGGGACGAGGGTGACGAGGACGATGGAGACGTGGACAGGGAAACCCGACAGAAAATCGGCTCGTGCGGCGACGAGCTCGTCGAGTCCCGACGAACCGCGGGCTTTCCCTGGTGGAAAGACGACTTCGCATCGGTCGGCGACGGCCTCGTGGGACGAGCCTGGGACCGGGAGCAGTAGGGAATATCCTGGATATCGGTACGCACGGGGGTGCTGGTTATACAAGGTGTGTCGAAAGTTACAGGCGTTATAGGCCTCGCTAACGCGCTTACGCACTTTGCCGCGTGATTCTCGGCGAGGTTCTTCGACGCCCGGGCCTCCTGCAGCTCACGTCTCAGCGCCAGGGTCTCCTCCTCGAAGGCTGCGATCTCACGACCCTCGTTGCTAACACGAAAGGCTTTTGTTTTTTATTTTGGTCGTCGAGTCGTCGGTCGGTTTACGCGAGGCCTCTTTTTTTTCTTTTTTTTTTTTTGGAGCCGGGAAAAAGATGTGGGTGCGATAATGGAAAATAGTGTATTATCACACGAGGGAGGAAAGTACGACTTCACACTCGGTGACAAGACGCACTGTCCTCCCTTGTGGCATACGTTATTTTTTTACCGACTAAAATTGAGCATATTTTTATGCCTGCGACGGCCAGGCATGAAAACGACGGGAGGAAAAGTATACTTATATAAAGTACTACATTTCCTCCCGCTCATACTGTTAAAAAAATTGGTATGAAATTTAATGTACTGGATGGGAAAGTTTTGTGCAAAATCTGGTGTATTAAAGTTAATGTACAATTGTGATGAAAAATTCATGTTTAGTGTCTTGAAACGATTGAAAATACTTCATTTTTAATAATCTACTTTAATTTCAATGAAAAAGTACATTCTTTTTTCATCATAATTGTACGATGAGTTTCATGTACCAGGTTTTGCATAAAAACTTTCACTCCGGTACATCAAATTCACAATTGGTAACTTTGCTCCCACGTCGCAGGCATGAAATATGGTAATTTTAGCGTAGTCGGAAAAAAAACTCATAAGAGAAGTGTAGGATATTTACAGGGATTCATAAAAAAAAATTGTAAACAAATTTATGATGATTGGATAAGCTGATGATAGTCACCGTTTTTTTTGCATTATGTGCGATGGACGATTGCTCCGAATATTGGTATGTGCGAAAAAAACGTGTCGCGAGAATGAGAGGAATGAGTGAGTGATTTTCTTTTAAATACCGACCAGACCCCTCCTCCCCACTCCTCCCGAGGCTACGATACTTACTTAGAATTCAATTTGAGGGACGCCACTTCGTCCTCGAGCTTAGAGATTCTCTTGTAACTCTCCTCCTTCTCCTCCGTTATTTTGGCCAGCTGATCCTGAAAAATCAAATAGAAAAATGTTCGATTAATTAACATTGTCAATTAAATGTTCGCTAGTTTTGAGCCACTGCACGTTTGACTACTGTACTATAGTCAAACAAGTGGTGAATTTTCACAATTGTTTATCCAAAGTGTTGTGCATTTATTAACAGTAACGGAAGTCTATTTGTATTGCTGCATGGGTCCTCAATCAAGGAAACTATTGATAACGATGTTCTTGCAAGTACATAAACTGATAAATGCAAATTCCCATGACGATAAATTTTCGTTGAGTCTTTTCAATAAAGAATCCCTATTTTTCAACCGAATTTAATATACCAAGGCTCATTTTGTTCCTGAATCGTTGCTCTACGAATTCACCAAATAAATGTTTTAATAAGTTTTAGCCACTTAAAAATGACAGTAGTTACATGTGAAAAAAATGTACCGGGTAAACAAACCTACACAAAATCTACTCGGTGAATTCGTCGAGCAAAGTTTAAGAATCAAAATGAGCCTCAAAGGTAAAAAAAATCTAAAAAAAAAATACAAAAAAATACGAGGATACGCAGTCCGGTATTATTCGCCTGCGTGGGAACCGTGAATTTTTCGAGCTTCAATTACTGAATTACGTTTCGTGAAACGCGATGGCGGTGGTCGGCAGCCATTGCTACGCTTGATGAAGCTAATGGACGGTTGAAATCCGAGAAGACCGGGCAAAGAGAGGCGAAGGCGGCCGAGGGAGAGGCTGCTGTCAGCCGCTAAGTGCCTGAGCCCCGGTCGACTCCGTCGCATCGCCCTCCAAACAACTCTGACCTCTCTTCTCTACCCCCTCCCCCGCCCCCGCCCGCCCTCGACTTCCCCACAGGTCGACGACGCTGCGTGGACTCCGCGAGGAAAACCACCGTTTCGCGTCTACGCTTTAGACGATTCCCCCACGTGAAACCTAATCACTTTTCCTGCACGAGCGATATTTCGTATCGGTTGCAGGATCGCCCCGGTCGCCGTTGACGCGCTGTGACGCCCCTGCGGACGGAATCAGATTACACAGTGGAGGCTTCGTAATCGGACAATTCGCCCGGCAGATATCGGTCAGGCCTAAACCGCATTAACTCTAACGCCTTCGCGATACACGACAGTTATCTCAATCTCGATCGCGGACCGTGAATTTAACGGGGAGCTGGAAAAATACATAAAAAATAATCGATATGTTTTGTTTTTGGAAAATGTTTGATAATAGTTATTTGTATGAACAGTGAACTTTAACGAGGACCTGCAAAAAAATAGTTGAAATATTTCGAACAATTTTCGATAAAATTGCTTAGAATTTTAGAATACCATTGTATTCTAAAAATAAATGCCTATTATTCGAGTTATCTTCCGACGAAAGAAAACGAAATACCAACCGCCAAAAGAGGCTCGAGAAAAAAAAAATTGTAGAGTTCATATCATCGGACGCAATGTTTAATAATGTACTATCTCGAAAAAAATTGCATATAATTAATGATACTTGTGATGGAATCGTAAATATAATACTGGGCAGAGGCTCGGGCAGTGCGCGGCCTTCGAGACGCGTTTATTCGCATTCGTCGCGCGTCCGTCTATTCACATCCATTCACGAAGGCTGAACTCTTGAGAAATTCATCAATCATGCAACGCACGCGAACTCACCTCGGAGCCAACTAATTTCTATGCAAACGCATACGTAGGCGAATGAACATAAGAGGCGCACC
The DNA here is from genome assembly GCA_964017025.1 of Stenichneumon culpator. NCBI lineage: Eukaryota > Metazoa > Arthropoda > Insecta > Hymenoptera > Ichneumonidae > Stenichneumon > Stenichneumon culpator. The sequence goes on from OZ024776.1 coordinate 17,834,088, forward strand.
GTCGCGTGAATTCTCACCGACGAGAATGTGTATTTTTTTCCTTTCTTTTATTTTCTTCATCGAAGCTTGACTATTAGAAATTACTTAAGAGGTCTTCGGAACGCTGAATCGAGAGCCGGAATTCCGCAGGATATCGCGCGACCACGATAATCGAGCCCAGGGAAACGAACGAGAAAAGAATGGAAAAAAAAAGAAAATAGAGATCGTGAAAGGCAAACGCCGGGCATCACCTGGCCATCCTGATCAAACAGACCGGGGGTTGCGAACGCCCAGTGCAAACAATACATTCACCGGTGCGTCGAGGGATGCTGGATGCCGAAAGCTCCGCTCGCCGCGCAGACACCGCCAGGCTTCGGCGAGAAAAGTGAGAAAAATAAAAAGAAATAAAATAATCGATAAAGTGAGATCAACGAGTTTTTAAAAACATCTCCTGAACCCCATCAATTGTTTTCCGTTCCCACATTTCCCACCAGGTTTGCGAATCGCAAATTAAATCCAAAGTCGCCGCTGTAACATCTTCTCGATTCCCGCACAGATCGCGCCAGGCTTCGACGAAAAAAGCGAAGAGAATCGAGGAAGTGAGATCGACGATAAAAAAAACTCTCCAAATTCCTTCAGTTGTTTTCCGTTCCCACATTTCCCGCAAGGTTTGTGAATCACTAATTAAATCCCAAGTCGTCGCTTTCCCATCTCTGTTTTTATTCTCGCAAAGTCCGCGGCCAGGCTACAGCTAGAAAATCGAGATAACCATCGAGAAAGTGCGATCGACCAGTTTTAAAAAAGTCCCTCAAACCCCATCGATTGTTTTCCATTCCCGTATTTCCCCGCAGGGTTTCCGAATGAAAAAGTAAATCCAAAGACCTCGCTTTCCCATCGCCTCTCCTTCAGCGCTGAGTTCAACAACTTGCCTCGTCACGGTCAGGCGGTGACGTCATCGTAAATGTTATCGTCATCGTTTATACCCACGTCTTAATCCGCAAGTCGTAAAGGTAAAGTAAGGTCGATCGATTGTCCGCGGTTATCGGCGCGCTCGAGTGTTATAGCCCGTGAATAGTACGCGACAGGCTTTGAACAAAGCTGTTTAACGACTCCGTACGGAATCGTCATTGTATTCTCGTAGTCGACCCGAATCGTAGAGCGGTTACGTGTCGCGTAAACAGGCCCGAGCGACGGTCGTCGATAATGCCGATCGTTCGATCTTGTTTTCTTGACGATCTCGAAGCTCGATAGGCCATTCTTTTCCATGGCCAGACACTCACCCTCAACTTCTCGAACTCCATCGTTCTCTGTCTGTTCTGCTCGTCGACCATAGCGTTGACTTTCGTGATCATCGCCTCGTCGAGCACTCTGTTGGCTTCTCTCATCTCACGTACGATATCTGCAAATTCGATTGCGTATTCTTGTTAATGCCCGTTCGTGGAACTCGGGATGGCTTTTTTTTTCATTCTGCCTTCGACTGCGCGAAACCAGACGCGCCCATACCTGATAACATTCCGGGCTGATAGTCCGACGAAGCGCCGTGCTTCAGCCTCGCCAGGTCGCTCTTCACACACTCCAGATCCGACTTTGTCTCGTGAAGCTCTTTGAACATCTGGCTGTTGGTCTCCCTCAGCGCGGTCATCTGGCGATTAGCGTTGCACGCGCAAAACAAAAATCGTTAAACATTTATTATTTTTTTTTTTGTGCATATAAATAAATATTATGATTACGGTATCAAATTCTATTTCCGGCCTGAGGGTCGAAGATCGAGTATCGGGAATCGAAAAATGTGCACTAAAATATAATCTACTTCCGAAACTACTGTACTATTTACTAATCTCTTTTTGTTACAATTAAATATTCAAGACCAAATACATTTACCATTAAAAAATGCAAAATTTTCCATAAAAAATAGTCTCCTGCAATTACCGTGCGATTTAAAATCTACAGATGTATTCTTCTTATTGCCACGGATATCGAATGTCAAAAGATATTTCTCTACCGGTAATAAAATAACAAACTAACAAAAGTTCGATCAACCGGAAGATCTGTCAGAACGCACCCAGTGCCAAAATTTATGCCGATCAGCATTACCTGTTCCACCAATGGCAGGGCCAAATTGGTACACCTTTGTTCTTTTTGTTTGTTTTTTCAATCAATATCAATAACATCGTACAACACACAGTTTGGAATAAGAGTCACTGGAACAATGTCTAGAATGACTCGACCTCATCACCATAGAAATACACCCCAAAAAGATATTTCCCTACCGGCAATAAAACAAATAGCGTCCTAACAGCTAATTTCCCTCGTGAACCCACCACCGAACCATCCTCTCTCCAATTACCTGTTCGACCAGCGACAAAACCAATTTGTTATTCTTCCCTATGGTAGTAATAGAGCTGCCGCTTTCGCAGCTGTCCGAGTCCTCGCTATTTGCCTGCCGTGACGAGTCCGCGGGTCCGAGACCAGGATCAGAGTATCTCCTATGTTCCGAATTGAGTTCTTCGCAGTTGCCGATCGGGTCGTCGTTGGCGCTCGGAGGAAGAGACGCGTAGTCACCGTTCTGGTAGGTCGTAGGCCTGCAGTAATTCGATCTACTTTCCTGCAGACTCGAATAGCCGTTGGTTGCCGCGGCAGGATTGTTCTGCGTAACGGCCTGATGGTTCTGCGCGACATTTCGCCTGGGTCTGCCTCGGTACGCTCGGTAGTTGGGCCGCGAGACTGTCTGGTAAACGGGGTACATCGGAGGGACGGAAACGGGCTCCATGGTGTAAGCCATCGGCACGGCGGAATATCCGCAGACGCTTGGATCAGACATCGCGGCGAAGAGACGCTGGCCGTTGTGCGGCGTAACGTGCGGCGGAGGCGCAGCGGACTGTTGCCAAAACATCTGACGATAATCAATCGCAGGCTGCGGAACTCCGTTCCGATTAATCGGTCCCTCCTCGCACCAACTTTCCATTCCGCCGCCGCTCTTCCGACCGCTGCGTTTCTTACTCCTCCGCGAATTGCCGGAAGCCGCTCTCTCCTGTCTCGCCGACTTCGCGGACTCCGATCTGCGGGAAGAAAATAAATACGTCGGTGATTTTTCTCTCGAGAAAATTTTCGAAAGGACGAACAAAAGAATGAAGAAGTGACGGAGGATGGATATTCGATGTGTAAGAATGATTGGGAAATTTGATCGCGGGACTTACCTCTCCTCCATCGTTTCGCCGTGAATCACTTTGAGTTTACGCGACCGCCCGAATTAACTGCACGCGTCGCGACTCGAGTGTATCGTAGATCGTTTTGCCGTTGACAAGCGCGCGGGACGCTCTGACACGACGCACGTCCTCGATGAAAAACCGTCGCTTGTCTGTACTCGTCGCGAGCTAAATAAATCAACACCTCTCTCTCCGCAGAGCCATCGAGCTGCGTATCGCTGCGCCGCCCGCCGACAGTGCTCGCCGCGGCGAGCGCTGCAGGCTCGTCGAACGAACATTTTAAACGAGTGTACACTTCGCAGCTAGCATGAAGAAATCTGGCATGATAAAGTCATTATCATTACTAAATGGATTACATATCTCCGTCCGGATGGTAACTACAAGATATCCTACGTCCGAATGTTGACTTTTTCGGATGGCAATGGATGGTGGTAACTCTCGAATACCGTCCGGACGGATTCTACAAAAAATACCCCCGAAAACAAAAAACTCGAAAAATACCCCGGAAAAAATATTCTCGAAAAATACTCCGGAAAAGTACTTCGACAAAAATACTCTGGAAAATAACCTCGGCAAAAATACTCCGAAAAAATACACCGAAAATACTCCGGAAAATACGCAAAAAATACCCCGAAAAAATTATCCCGGTAAAAATACCCTGGAACAATACCTCGAAAAAATACCCTGGAAAAATACCCCTACAGGCACACACCGGGGGTATTTTCCCACCTACCATCCGGACGGACACATGGAACCCATTGACATCAGTTTTTGATAACTAATTTATTTGTGCTACCTGCGTTGTCGACGCACGATAAGGACGATGCGCGCGTAACTCCGCAAACGACCAATCGCTCGGGTTTTTTTGTTGATGTGAGAAAAGTAAACAATGATCTGCGTACCGAAAGTACACGAAATGATTCGAAGATTAATGGAGGCTTCGACGAAAGCGGAGTGGGAAATCCGCGGCCGGGTGAATCCCCGAGAGCGAAACCATAGGAGGCTGTTTCCGGACTTGGTTCGGCAGTCGAGCGGCGAAACTCCTATCGTGCTGGAACGACGACCTACGTGTAGTTTCATTTTTTTTACTCTCACAAAAAAGAGTGTGTCGACTCTCGAAGCTAGAATCAATTAACGTTTGCAGCATCACCGAAATCGACCTACATAATGATTGGACGCTCCGCGATAATCGTCTTCGGAGTTTTATCGAGCGTCGCTTATTCGTACGTCGTGCCGGAAGCGAGGATCGAACGGCTTACTCCGAGAGGCATCCGTGTTTCTATACCTGGTGACTATATATATATATATATATAGCGTTATCGTTCGATGGTAAACCTGCTACTTTTCTGTACAAGTTTAAAAATCGAAATATCGTGTGTTGCGATTTACATGCGCTTTTCGCACATGTAATGTGACATACGTCGGAAAGGTTTTAAACTGTAGAGAGCTGAGCGCGCGAGCCGAATAATATGGTCAATACTAGCCATTATGTTTATCGTGCGCTTCTCGCGCCCGCAGCATGCACGAGGGTCTGTGAGTATATGTGAGTATCTGTTATCCGTGAGAGTATTTATGAGTATCTGTGTGAGTATTTATGAGTATTGCGAGTATCTGTGTAAGTGTCTATGAGTATCTGTGAGTATCGATGTGAGTGTCCAATCTAGATGAACTTTATTATTGCGGAGAAATAACTTTATCATTCGACGGTAAACCTGTTACAGTTTCTGCAACAGTTTTAAAATCCAACAATCGTCTGTCCCGATTGACATGTTGTTGCAGATCGAATGTGACACATTCGGGAAGATTTTAGACTAACAGAGAGCCGGGCGCCCGAGCTGAAGGACATAGTCAATATATAACGTTATCATTCGACGCTACACCTGCCAGTCTCTGTACAAGTTTATAAATCCAACTGACGTCTGTTTTGATTCGCGTGCGGTTTTCGCACATGGACTTTGACATATGTCGGGAAGATTTTAGACTGCAGAGAGGGGTCTGCGCGAGCTGAAAAATCCTCCAGTAATATAAATACAATTAGCTGTTACAATGTAGTCATGTAAACAGATTTCATTCCGATGACGCAGCGAGTCTTTTCCGTCCCGTTTATCTCGGGGTCATCGTGGCGTTGACTCACACTCAAAACGTTTTCACTGTACATCATTGCAGACGAGACGGGAGTGCAGTTCTTCGCCTTCCACGCGAACATAAACGATCCGATTAGCGTGAACGAACAGGGTACGATCAGCGGTGAGGTGTTGCGACCGAGGAACAACAAGTGGTCGTTCCAGGATGGAAGCATCACTCTGCGAGACGACGATGTTTTGCGCTACTGGATTTACATTCAGGTCGACGGAAGGCCCTACACGAGGTCCGGCGACGAAGAAAGAACGCCAGAATCAAGTAATTATTTATAACATCTTTTATACAAGAAATAAGTAAACGTAAAATAAAAAACCAAAATACCAAAATAAATTTTGAAAATTTATGGCATTTTGCTCCAAATTCAACCTGACACTCGTTTAATCTCTGTCTACTTGTGGACTTAATTTTAAGACGATATATTAAAAATTACGACCGCTAGCGGGTCAACAAGATACGATATACTAACATTTCGCGAAAATCACCTGTCTCGACGGTTTAAACTGTATTCAGCATGCCGAGAGGGTAATCTTGAAAAAAATTCCACGAAAAAAAAACTAGCTTTGCTGTGGGAGTAAAACGAAAAAATATTCCAATATATTCCAAAATGGTAAAAAAACGGTAAAAAAACATTTCGAAAACATTTCAATCTGAGATTCATGAGCGGACAAAAAAACATGTTCGAAATGGTTTTAATACAGTTCACAAATATTTTTGAATATTTGTATTTTCAATATTTCAAAAAAAGATTTTTGATACCTTCGAAGACTATTTTCATGCTATACGGATATATCGATAAAAAGTACACTGATAGAGTCAAAAACCCGATAAGAGCACTTTAATAATTGTTGACTATCGTCGTAAATTTTTTAGTCAACAGATGCTACTTTTTCGTATAAAAAAAGTAGTAAACATTATTCGTAAGAAAAATGAATGATTTAAAAATTTTCATTTCTTATGTTACAGACAGACTCCAGAAAAGAGGAGATCCGGTCTGTCTGGAAAGCAGCACTACGGTTCGAGGATTAGCCTCCCCGTGCCGGGATCGTGTTGTGTTCGAGGAAAACTTCGACACCGACAGCACACTCTCCACGTCGAACAATGTAAAGTGGACGCGAGAAGTAAAAATGCCGACGGATCCGGTAATTAATCCAGAAAAAGATTTTTTTTTTTGGCTCAAAAATTACTTCGTAGATTTTCCGAATATACTAAATACATATTAATGTTGAAGGACTACGAGTTTTGCATTTATCGCGAATTGCGGAAGAACCTCCTTTTCGACGATGGCATTTTGCGAGTATCGCCTCTCATCCTGGATGACGAATACGGCGGTAATTCCACGCTGTTTGGAAGACTCGATCTCGGAGAGTGAGTAATCTAAGCATTCATCATCACGATTTTCCACATCGAAAAAATCTTTGTACGCCGATCGTCGATAAAAGAACCTGTTCCTTTGCGATCGAAGATTGTGCACCGGTTCGCTGTCAGCTGAGTGCAGCCGTAACGCTGTCGGATACAGCATTATACCACCGGTCATATCGGCGCGTCTGACCACCAAAGCGTCGTTCTACTTCCGGTACGGAAAGATCGAGATCCGTGCCAAGTTTCCCAAAGGCGATTGGCTCTATCCCGGTAAGATAGGAAACTATGTTGATTTCTTTTTTATCGATCGAGCTGGAAACATTTTTTTCACGATTTTATTCTCTGCGATTGAGAAAATATAAAACTTTTACCCCGATGAAGAACTCTGGCTGGAGCCGAAATACCGATCGTACGGGAACGATTATCTGAGTGGCCGGGTAATTCTGGGAATGGCCCGAGGAAACGAGCAACTCACCAAGACAACGGACTTGCAACTCGTCCCGTACGGTTCGGCGTCTCTGGAGTTTGGAGCGTGGAACGGACCGAGGAACAATGTCATACATCGCAAAGTAACGACGCTCAAAAGATCCGGCTTGTGGACCGACGATTTTCACGTATACACGACGATTTGGAACGCCGATGGATTCCGTTTTCAAGTCGACGGCGAAGATGTGGGAGAGCTTCATCCGCCGCCCGAGAGCTGGTTGGCTGGTTCTTCGAACAATACCGATCGCCGAAACGTTCATAAAATAGCTCCTTTCGACAACGAGGTATCCGGCTTTTCGGCCACGAGCCAAATCAACCTTTCTCTTCCGCTTTGCGGCGGATAAAAATTCTTCTTCTCTTGTTCCAGTTTTACATCGTCGTTGGTTTGGGCGTTGGTGGAATCCGCGTTTTCCCAGACGGGATTATGAGCGAACGAAATCCGAAGCCTTGGAGAAACGTCGAGGCTAAGGTCAGTTGCGTCTTGTTCACGTACCTGCAAGAATAATGAAATGTATTATTTTTTATTGTTGTCGTTGATGCTTTCTTTTAATACGAACTTTTATCGTTCCAGGCGATGCTTAACTTCTGGCGAGCCAAGGATCAATGGTTCCCGACCTGGACGGACAGAAACGGTGTTTTAAATTCCCAGTTTCAAGTTGACTATATCAGAGTCACGTCGATCTGATTAATAATCAATAAACGGTGGAAATTTGTTATATTTTTCTTAGCGAGAAAAATTATTCAAACCTGCCCTTACAATACAGACTTTGTAGTATTTTTTTTTATTATTTATTGCTTCCTTATAGACGAAGGTGATTTCGTAAAAAAGAAAAAAAAATCGCGAAAAATAATAAATGAGGAAGCCATGGGCAAATTTTTTAAACTTCCGTGCCGATCCATGGAACCGGTTTCGACGATCGACAACGTAGAATGAGCAACGTTACAATGATTTATCGTTGTTTTTTTTCTTTTCTTCCGCGAAGGCCTCAAGAATCGCGAGGGGTTCTCGCGCGGCCGATAGCGTTCGTACACACATGGGATAGAGCTAGTCAGGCCGGTGAGCGTCCCGCGGCGATGCGTCGATCGCGCGAGTGAAAGAAGTCGTTCCTCCGAAGGCGCACGTTCGCCTTGACCGCCGAGAGACCTTGTCCTTGCAGGTCCAAATAAAATATCGAACTCGACGTTTCGTCACTCTCGCGTCTCGCGCTTTGTGGTTTGATCTCGAGGCAAAAAGTAAAGCGGAGCACCGCACGCGTTTCGAAGCGAGCGTTAAACCGATCCGCAGTGTTATCCGCGACTTTGACGAGTCCTAAACTCTTTTTCCCCGATTAATTCAAAATCGAAAAAAAAAATTAATCCAAGATTTAAAAAAAAGTGAATCCAAGATTAAAAAAAAAAATAAAATGAATCTGACCGAACGTATCGTCGGTGCAATATTCGTGGCGTTGATGGTCGTCGGCGTTCGAGCTCTCGTTTGCGCATCCGAAGAGACCCAACATTCGTTGCCGGGTAAGTTGAGCCATGGAATACGGACAATAATGGAAAATAATTCAAGCGGCGCATCATTGTGAAATGTCGTTTGACCCGCAGGAAACGATTACGTGCTGCGAAGTTGCATGTCGAGCGTCGAGTTGAAGAGACGCAACGTCGACGGCCCGAAATCGAGCTTGCCCGCGGGGCCGAACGGTAGTCGCACCTCGACGTTGCCCGCGATACGATCTCCGGTACGGCGTTATCCGGAAAAATCCGCTGGGACCAAAACCCGCGAGAGATCGCGACAACGGTCGGATCAACGAGTTCTTCGCAGAGAACGTCCTGCTCGAGAGATGATCGCGGACACTCCTCTGACGACCCTGAACGTCGAGCGAAGAGGCCGGAAGAACGGTCCTCAGATCTACGTGAAGAAAGAACAACTTCCGGAAGTCGAGAGCTCGTTCGATGGACGAGTGGATGAGAAAAACGAGGCGCCGATTATCGTCATCGAATCCGCACGACGATCTCCTTCCGGTCGCTAGACAATCGAATTTCCCTGTCGGATATGAACAATAAATATGAAATATTTAAAACGTTTAAAAATTTAAAAAAACGACGAATATGAGAAGTAAATAATTCTGTTTCGGTGACGATGAACCGGCTATGTTCTCTCCAATTTGTCAATAAACTAAATATCTGGGAACCAATCCGTTGGTGTTCTAACTTGAAAAAAAAGCTGGACTTTGCAGAAAAGTCTTCTTACCTCAGGATCGCACGTACAGTTTATTGGACGAGTTTACATGCATCCCGTATCCAAAATTGTTGAGCGATAATATTTCAAACAGTGTCTGGTTCATTTTCTAGGTGTGCTGACCGATTTTTAAAATTACATATGTAAATGGGTTTTAATATGAGATAAAGGAGTTTTAAGAGCATGTGAAACCCCATGTAATCCGTCTTCGATGAAACTTTTCTTTTCACCTTAGATATCACTGCCCGTGAAAAAAGTTACAGCTTTTATTATCGACCGAGGTATTTTACCTGCGCTCTTAGTAGGAGATAAATGAGTTTCAATATGAGAAATAAATAATTGTGTTTCAATACCGATGAACCGGCAGTTTTTCCTCCGATTTCTCAATAAGCAAAATATCTGCAAACAAGGCCATTGGTGTTTTAACTTGAAAAAGAGGCTGGACTTTGCAGAAAATTCTCATTGTCTCAAGATCGTATGTACAGTTTTTATTGGACGAGCTTACATGCATCCTATATCCAAAATTGTTGAGCGGTGCTAAAATTTCGACAACGGGCGTGTGGTTCATTTGCTAGCCGATTCGGGTATCCTCTGAATTTCCACCTGTGACAAATACAAAACGAATTATTGACAACATGTCACCCAAAAAGGCAATAATAGGTTCATCATTCGATACTAAATTTAGTGAATTTCGAGACCTTGGTCGTTTTCATAGCTACGCCCTCCGGCAAGTTTCTCTGAATGTACTCCAGAAAAGTGTCCGCTGTCGATCCAGTGAGTCGAAGAAAATCCAGGTAACGGAAGTACGTTCTAGTTTCGTACTGGACTCTGTGCTTCTTGTGAACGTGAATGGACTTCAGGACGGTCAAGCGCTCGTGCACAGCTTTTTTTAGCGCAGTGCTGGAAAAATCCAAATATTACAAATTTGCTGCATTTTTCCATTCGTTTTTCTGCTCGATTAAAAAAATAACTCACTTTCTACCCACGGTGATGCCCAAATGTTTTGCGGCCAGAGTGGCGAATGTTCCATAACTCCTCATCACGGCTGGTTCGTTGCCACGCAATTCTATTTCGATTTTCTTGTACAGCTTGTCCGGAACGCCCTGCTAGACAACACAACAACAAAAGTGAGCAAAATATTAAGCTTGAAAATATATATCTTTGTATGTGCATTGTCCTCCGCTTCTCGAAGCTGCTGCTATACAGCGGGTTGGCTCGGTTGAGTAAAAAAATTGATGGGTAATTCATGGCTAAAATTCATGGGTAAAAAAAATTGAAGGACATTGGGTGAAATTCAAGGACTGGCAAAATTTCAAGGACCGTTCAAGGATCGCTGGACACGATGAAACATCGTGGATCGAGGAAGCGTAGCACGAAAAATAAAGTTACCGTTTCGGTTGGAGGTTGGACATCGGCGGTAGTGGCGGCGACGACGGATAATCGTCTGCGAGACAACGGATTGTCGCGGAACGCTTGCGATGCTGAATTTCTCAACTGCAGATATGCCTGTCGATATAAAAGTTAAAGGTAAACAAATTACTGCCATCGAATTCACCGTAACACCGGTTAAAAACGAATCTTCGTGCTCGTACTTTGGTTAAAAACATCGTGACTACGAAGCCTAGACAGGACGAGACCAAACTATACGTACGAAAAATGAGACAGAATCCGCAGAGAGTAGACTTTTACGATAATTCCGCGTGGCGGCGTCGCAAACAGTAAATTCTACACGGGCTCCATGCATTAGCCTGTAGAAAACTAAGCAGCATTATTTACAAATATAGTCTATCGAAAAACGTGATAATATGAATAATTAAATGTCATTTTCAACTTCGCTATCATCAAATCCGTCTTCGCTACGTTTTTCGTGACCTTTCGAAGCATTCGTTACTACGGAATATTTTTTTAACCCTTTCGGTCAGATCGCAAACATAACCTCTGCGACACGAAACGCCGTCCACATTAGAACAACAAGCAACAATGGTGATTGCAATCGGTTTCGAGGGAAGTGCAAACAAGCTTGCGATTGGAATTATAAAAGACGATGAAGTTCTCTCCAACGTCAGACGAACTTATGTTACACCTCCGGGCGAAGGTAATCGCAACAACAAAATCACTCATAATAAACAATCAATTGAAGGAGCATCAAATCGCTTTGGAGAACAATTGCAATTGTTGATCGACTGTATATACGTTTATTGTACCGACCGCTGCTCTGATAATAAATGTTTATAAGAGAAAAATAAAAATAAAACATACATTACTAACATCGATATAAATATAATAAATATATATAAATTCATTGAGGACAATTTTTATTTTTGATGCTTTGGGACAAAGGTAATCGGAGCAACAAAAACACTCATAATAGGCAAACAATTAAAGTTGCAATAATTTGCTCTGATGAGCAATTAAAATTGTCAATGGATTTGGATTCGTTTATCATGCCGATCGCTTCTCCCACGCTAGATGTTAAGGGACAATAAAAAAATAAACATACATTATCCATATCCGTATAAAAAGAATAATACATTTTTATGAGAACAGTTTTTAATCCTCGGTACCCATGTAATTTTTCTTGTTTGTATTAATGTTTTAATTTCACACAAAGGTTTCCTGCCGAGGGAGACTGCCATACATCATCGCACGCACGTGCTGGAAGTTCTCGAGAAGGCATTGTCCGACGCGAAGCTGACAATGAAAGAGGTGGACGTGGTTTGTTACACAAAGGGACCAGGAATGGGTGGGCCGTTGACCGTTCTGGCTCTGGTAGCGCGTACGGTCGCTCAGCTCTTCAACAAGCCCATCGTGGGTGTCAACCACTGCATAGGCCACATAGAAATGGGAAGACTCATAACAGGAAGCCAAAACCCCATAATACTGTACGTCTCGGGCGGAAACACGCAAATAATCGCTTACTCGCGACAGCGCTACAGAATATTCGGCGAAACTATCGACATAGCCGTTGGAAATTGCCTGGACAGATTCGCGCGACTGCTGAAGCTTTCCAACGATCCGAGTCCCGGTTACAATATAGAACAGCTCGCAAAGAAGTGAGTTTTTCATTTTGGTCATTATCGATCAACCGTGAAAACGGTGAAAATTGCGGGAGCAAAAAAAAAAAAAGGCAATGAAAAGGAAACAAATTATACGTCCCGTTGAGTTCGTTTCTCGGGCGCGTTTATTGATATGTTTCACTGTTTCCGGGTGGCAAAAAAAAGGGGTAACAAATTGGCGCCCATGCCTTACGTCGTGAAGGGTATGGATGTATCTTTTTCCGGTATTTTGTCAAACGTCGAGGAGCGGCTGAGCGGTTGGCTTGAATCCGGCGAGTACACGAAGGAGGATCTGTGCTTCTCGCTGCAAGAGACGGCTTTCGCGATGCTCATCGAGATAACAGGTAGCGGCGAAAAGCTCATCGGATCCTTTAATTATATCGTGAAAAATTAATTTAAAACGTACCGAGTTTAATTTTTTTTTTTTTTTTTTTTTTTTTTTTTACCGACGATCCACACTAATTGGACGCAATATTTTTGCAGAGCGGGCGATGGCGCACGTCGGCTCTAACGAGGTGCTAATCGTGGGCGGAGTGGGCTGCAACGAGAGACTGCAGCAGATGATGGGGGTCATGTGCGAAGAACGGGAGGCGAAATTGTACGCGACCGACGAGCGTTTTTGCATCGACAACGGGGTGATGATAGCGGTCGCCGGTTTGCTCGAGTACAAGAACGGTAAGTCGACCCCCTGGTCGGAGACCACGTGCTCGCAGAGATTTCGCACCGACGACGTTCTCGTTGCGTGGAGGAAATAAATAAAGTTCAAATGTTCACCATCGACATGCCTCGATTTATTTTTTGCTACGTGAAAATTTCCCGCAGACTCCGCATATCCCGTCGCCGAGCGAAAAATCTTCGATCGAACGGTCCCGTCCGGCGAATGCGATTCCGCGGAATCTCGTGCCAGCGGACCTTTCGTCGGCCAACTTTTTTTGCTTCTCTCTATCGTCGGTCTTGATAGTTTTTTTTCTATTCACCCTCACGAAAATCGAACGGCGGGACGGGAAGGCAGGCGAAGAAATTAGTATATTTTCTAACCGGAAGTGCCGAAGAAATGAGTTAATTCTTTAACCGGAAGTGCCGAAGAAATTAGTAAATTCTCTAACCGGAAGTGCCGAAGCCCTCGCGATGCCCTAGCGTGGGCCCTCTGGGCGTGTTCCCCCCTCATAGCCCAGTGGAATACAATCGATAGAATAAGAATTTCTAATACGTTTTCGCAGTCGAAGAAAGCGTAGCAGGACTAGACGTTAAGGATATAGACGTGCGCGCGCGTATTTATTCGTGAAAGAAAGTAAGGTGTCCGTGAGATATTAAGATATCTAAGAAGTAGTCAGCGCGAGGGGGGGGAGGTTTATCGGCTAGGCAGGCGCATAGCTGGCCCGAGTCCAAGTACCGCCTCCTCACAAGCCGCGGAGCCAGCAGCGGTAGCAGAAGCTGGGAACCTAGCAGCTGAGCGCGGCCAAGAGAGAGGCTCAGTCGCGGATCCGTACCTCGCAGAGTTCCATTCCGGGCAAAACAAGCCTGTCGTCCTCCGACTTTAATTTTAGTACAAAATAAAATTGACGAATTCGAGGGGAATCCAACGGGGGGAGCAAAGCGGGTCCGCGAGATCGAAGGTTGGAACGCGTAATAACGGAAGCCGACAACTCGGTACAAAAAAATTATATATAAAAAATAAATAAAAAAAATAAAAATTAATACGAAAAATAAAAACAAAAAAGGGAGCGGGGGAGGGTTTTCTAGTTCGATAAAATACACGGGTGCGCGGCGTGTGGCATACACACATGGGCAATCGATAGTGGAGCGAAACCGTTGCTCGCAGCGCCCATGAAACAAGTGGTGAAGCACGTTTTGCAACCGCCTACAACGAGAGCGTCGTTATACACACCCTCGTGACATCCGTTAAAATATGTTGAGATTAGTGAGTGACGTGTTTGTTTGCGGAGACGCCGAGAGGCATCCTTAAAGAGGTGAGTTCTGGCCGGACTAGTTCGGCGATTCGTGGACGCGAATCCGTGTCATTTTCATTGATGAACTCCCGAGCGAGAGTCGGAGGGTAAACGGGACGGGACGAGTTCGGTCGAACCCGCCATCCGATCAATTTTCCCTCAGTTCCTTAAAAACATTGTAAAAAACAAAAACAAGAAAACGTTCCCATAGAATCTTAAACGACGAAAGCATCCGTGGACCGAAAAACTATGATGGTTTTCCTTGACTCGGGTGTAGGACAGAGCTGCGGGTTTTCTGTGCCAGAGAGTCTTCGGTCGGTGGGAACCCGTCGAACCGATCAATGCATCGGTTCATGCATGAAGCGTGACCCTCTTACGTGCCCTCCGGCGCGTCCGGTCTCGTGGTTCGTTGCAATTTTTTTCGGGAGTAAAAAGTTAGTCCAGTTGTTTCCGGTAAGGCGAATAAGTTTCGACCACGAAAGCCGCGACCCCGAACGCGCGCGGGCCGAGAGAAGAGCGCCCGTTAAAATCGATTTCCGAGGCCTCCTTTCCTCTCGGGGGTCTCCTTTAGGCGGAGAGAGACACGGTGCGTCGGGGAAGAGCCTCTCCAGGTCCGCACACTGTGTACGTATACACTACCGTGCGCTGTGTATATATTTGTTCCCTGTGCGAGCTCCGAGTACACAAGGGGAGAGAGAAACGTTCGCTGTGTCCTCCTTCGGCCTATATACTCGCTATTTGGGCCAGTGGTGCTCCCCGTCGATTAACTCCCCACCGCTGCAGCCATTACACTCGAACGTTAAATCTCACCGAGGGTTTTCTTCGTGGGAGGCGGGACGGGAGTTTCGCTAAGGAATATTCGTGAATACTAATATGGCTAAATCGTTCCGGGGTTACCAACTATCTTTGCGGTTAGGCGATATAAAGGCGATCTAAGTGAAGGCTAAATCTTATCGAAGGTTTTCTTTGCGGGGGACGGACTGGAAGTTTCTCTCGGGAACATTCGTGAATACTAATATGGCTCAATTTTCACGGGGTTACCAACTGTCTTCGCAGTTCGACTGTATGAAGGCGATCTAAGCGAACGTTACATATTATCGAAGGTTTTCTTCACGGGGGCTGGACGGGAGTTTCGCTAAGGAATATTCGTAGATACTAAAATGGCTATATTGTTCCTGGATTACCAACTTGGCGATTAGGCAACATAAAGGCGATCTGAGCGAACGTTAAATCTCACCGAGGGTTTTTCTTCACGGGGGAATCACGGGAGTTTCTCTCAGGAATATTCGTAAATACTAAGATAGCTATATTGTTCCTGGATTACCTACTTGGCGATCAGGCAACATAAAGGCGATCTAAGCGAACGTTAAATCTCACCGAGGGTTTTCTTCACGGGGGATTCACGGGAGTTTCTCTCAGGAATATTCGTGAATATTAAAATGACTATATTGTCCCTGGATTACCAACTTGAAGATTAGGCAACATAAAAGCAATCTAAGCGGTCGTTAAATCTCACCGAGGGTTTTCTTCATAGGGGATTCACGGGAGTTTCTCTCAGGAATATTCGTAAATACTAAAATGGCTTAATTATTCCGGGGTTACCAACTGTCCTCGCGGTTGGGCAACATAAAGCCGACATTTATTTCCTTAGAGGAATGTCTTGCCCTGCTTGCGGACTTCCTGGAACCTACTTCCTAAACTAGGTCAAAATGAACTAAACCAACATTTTTATCGGAAGTTCTCATTTACTTGTTTTTTTATAAGTACGTCATTTCGGTTTATTTAGTCTTAATTATTACTTTCTGATCTGGGTTTATATCACTTGTTTTTCTTCTAACTATCGGTCAATTAAATTCTGGTACTGTACACATGATTGGGCATGTACAATATACGGGTATTATGAAATCCAAAAAAAAAACTCTATCGACCGATAACTCGAGCTTTCCATCCAACCGCATGGAACCGATTACGTTACAATGAACCGATCGATTTGATTGGCCCATTCTGTCGGACGACGCTAGCATCTGACGCAAAGGACCAATCAAATCCATCGGTCATTATAACGTCGAAACAGTCGTTTCCACTGCTGGATGGAAAGCTCCAAACGTTCCAAATTTCGTTGGGTCAATATCGAGCAGGCCAGTGGTGCGCGAATGTCTAACACGAAATTGGGCAGCTCGCCGCATGTGTAAGGGTCAACGGAGATTCCCTCGTCAGATTAGCGAATTCAGACGTTCTGGCTGACGTATATTTCGAGCTGTACAGTTGGAACGGTGTATACGCGCCTGTACATCTATACGGAGGCTAGAACGGCCTTGCGGGTCGAATCATTGAACCTAGCCGGCTCTATTTGGGGCAGTAGCACACAACCCCTATCGGCCCGGCGAACAACCGCCTCGGGACCAGCCGAGCTCGATTGTTTCGTTTTATTGTGTCGCTATATTCTTAGACTCCACACTGTTATTCTATTTTATATACAATTTTGTTTTTATTCCGCTTGAGAACGACGTCGAATAGAGCAAGCTTTTATCGAAAAGAAAAGAAAACCCGAGGAATCTAGATTTGTCACAAAGGTCGAGCTGAACGTTTCTTATATTATACTGGGAAGCCGGTCATGGGCGTCGACGTTGACCCTCGTGAAAATTCTTGCGACACTGCTGTGTCTCACCGGCTTCTTCGAAATTCGTTTTTTTTAAATAAAAAAAAAATTATTTAATTTCTTTTTTCTTTGCCTATCGGTGTTATTTATGTCCTATCACCTTTGCGAATTGCCATTTGTTGCTTCGAGGAATTCCCCTCGGGAGCTCTGTCGAGGCGGCCTTGGGATAGGGCTTGTGACACCCGTTCGAAGCACGAACTCTCCTGTTCCCTGGAGGTTCTGTAACCGTCGCGCACAAACCGCCAAATGTGTCGGCCAAGTGTCGTAGGATCGACCGCATGAATAAAAAAAAAATAAAAATCCAGCTTTAATTTATGGCGAAAAAAGAAGCGCACGGCGGAAAAACATTGGAGAGCCGTCGAGGCGTGGCCGAGATATAGAGCCACGAAAAAAAAAAGATAAAGAAAAAAAAAATTTGCTCCTCGGCGAATACGGTGGCGCATAGAGTATATTTTTGTATTGGAATTCCATGGGCATCGGCGCGTAAATATTTCTCGATGGACCAGAGCCGGATTTTTTTTTCTCGCCCTCCCCCCCCCCAGCACCGAAGAAAATAATCGTCGAAATCGATGGTGGGTTTAGTAAACAGACGACATGTCCATAGTCGGGAAGAGCGTTTCTCCGTCGCTGATTCAACTGCTCTAGTTTTAGATGCGAATGCATAGTCGTACGTGTGTGTCTCTGTGTGTGCGAGTTTTGCGCTGCCTGCCAGAGACAGTCGATATAGGTGAACGCAGTCGTCGTCGTCCGTGGTGGTCGTCGGGCTTGACTGGACGAGCACAACGAAGTTTGCCGGAAGTTCGGCGTGCGCGCTCTATGTCCCGAGAGGATCGTTAAAATCGTCTTATTTGTTTGAAAGCCCTCTCGCAGACCGGCGTTGTATCGTATCGGGAGCGTCGTGTTTCTGCAGCGTCGTTTACGAGTGTCTTATTTTCGTGTTGTACGGCAATGAGGGAGCACGCGGTCTCTCCGGGGCATCCCGGGCAATGGTTTTAGGTGATATAAACCGGGTTGTGAGAGAATCGAGTAAAGGTAAACAATCGTTGACGCTGCCGTCGCCGGTGCTGCTGTGGCGGCCGGCGCAGGTACGACGAGAGCGGACGGCGAGGCTCCCTGATGTATATTAGCGCGCACGCTGCTCCGTCGCGGGGACAGAAGCTTTGTTTTACTGCCTGGCAAAGCAGTCGATTGCCAGATCGAGAAACCCCAGAATTCTCCGTTGCTGTGAAACACTTTATTCTTGCAATTGTCACCGCTCTTCTCGCCGGGCGGAAAACTGTTTTATCGATAGTTTGAATGATCATTTTATTATATCGATAGAAATTTTAGAAATTTTACATGTATATATATTAGCGTGCAGGCCGCTCTGTCGCGGAGACAGAAACTTTATTTTACTACCTGGCAGAGGAGTCGATTGCGACATCGAGAAATCTTAGAACTCTCCGATGCTGTGAAACACTTTGTTCTAGCAACTAGCAATTATCACCGTTGTTCTTCTCACCGCGCAGACAATCGTTTTATCGACTTTTTAATCTTTTTGTTTTATCGATAAAAATTTTATACAGTTCACAGTTGTGGTTGAGAGGTTCAGCTGTAAAAAAAAAGGTAAATATGTGCTTGGGGCTGGCTCCGGACGTCAGACAGAGGCGACTTTGTACTATACGGCCACCGACTAATTTGCCTATTTTTACGATTGCGCTGAATTATGAAGATTGCTAAAGCCTGGCTCTACAGTTTTTTAGGTGGGTTCCGAACCACCGGGGAAACGCAGAGAAAACACGTAGAAAATGTTTCCATTGGTGTCGGGTGGGAATCGGACCCGGACCCACTGCGTATCAGGCAGAGACCGAATCTCTAGGTTCGGATGTATATTAGCGCGCACGTCGCTCCGGCGCGGGGACAGACGCTTTGTTTTACTGCCTGGCCGAGCACTCGATTGCCACATCGAGAAACCCCAGAACTATCCGGTGCTGTGAAACACTTTATTGTAGCAATTATCACCGTTCTTCTTCTCGCCGTGCAGACAACTGTTTTATCGACAGTTTAAATGATAGCTCTTTTTTTTATCGATAAAAATTGTACACATTTGCCGCGCGTCGCCGTGCGATGACGTAGTGTTAAAGCGTGATTTCACTCTCACTCTCGCGATCGCGCCGGGTGTTTAGTACGGTTTAATTTTATATATTCACGCGAGCCGGTCTTGCCCCGTCGAGCCTTCTCGTGTCGAGCCTCGCGTGCGTCCTTGGCTCTGTTTGTCAATACAGTAACGGCATGAACCTCCCCTTCTCCTCTTCCCGAAAACTTCGCCGGCGTACGGCTTTGTGTTTTTTTTTCGCCTATGCACATAAGTATTATTATCGCTGCGCCTTCGAAATTGGAACTCCATCGTGTTATATCCATCGGAAGGGCGAACAGTTTGTAGATTCACATGCAGGAATCGAACTGAGCCGATGATTGATCATGAGAGCTGATGCGGTCACGGTCAGTGTGTTCTGTAAATAGAACCGACATTCGTGAGTGAGACCGTACGAGGAACATGCTTAGGGCCAACTGTTACAGTTTCGCCCACGTACTATATATACATAGTGAACGAGTATTTTTATTTTCGAAGGAGATTCGGATAGACACGGTGATCGGCAAAAGACGCTCGGACATATTTACAGCGTACACATTTCGCGTGATAGATTATTTCGCTCGATTGGAAATTCATCTTTATTTTTTTTTCGCGCGCAATTTTTATTCCACGTGGATTCTTGGGACTCATTCTTTTTTTCTTCACCTTGAGAATCATTTTTTTTTTTTCAATCTTTTCTTTTCAGCTTGAGAAACATTGACTTCTCGAACTTCTCTGACGAATCGATGAGCTAATTTTAGTGGCAGCGAAGTTTTTCTTACCACGACATCGTTCCGATTAGGTACGAGGGCTAAACGGTCTCCAGATATCCGTCAGCGCGGGCTCCTCATTTACCCGTCGTTTATTATAAATCATTCAACAATCTTACGTCAAACTCTCGTCACGTATTCTCTTCGCAATGCTATAGGCTATCGACGAAGGAGCTTTTTTTTATCGTCAATGCCTTATGTAGCGTGCGAGTAAGATCCCTCGATAATTCCTCCTTTAAACAATCCGTGCTTTTGAAAAAATTACTTATGTTAGAAACGATATTTTTGTTTGTATTTTTTTTAATACAACATGAGTTTCCAATATTGAAATTGTCGAATCGTCTCCCTTATATATATAAAAAAAATGCATTACATTTTTTATCGTTAATGCACATTATGTGGTGTGTGAGTAAGACCCCTTAATAATTGCTTAAAAAAATTACCTACATTATAAGCGATATTATTATTAGATTTTTTTAACAACATGAGGTTCGAATTTTAAATTCAATATTTCATTCGCTTCCCAGACAAACCCACAAACTATATCGAACATCTTGCTTATAAAAAAAAAAAAGTAAAGAAATAAATATAAAAATAAAAATGTATAATGTTTTTCACTTGCAGATTATGAAGTGGCTACACGCCACTCTGATGACGGCGGCGGAGAGGTGTTGCGCCGGTGGATGAAGAACGGATGCCGTGGCCGGCAGCATCGCGTTTTTGTGCAAGAGAACGTTTGAGCCCCTCGCTCGACTAGCCCGATCGCGCGAGCGCCTCTCCCCGGCCTCCGGCTAGCCGCAAAGACAGGAAGGAAAGAAAGAAGAAAGAAGAAGAAGAAAGCAAAAAAACAAAACAAAAAAAAACAAAAAACTCAAAACCAAAAAAAGGGCATCTCTGATGCTGAACGATAGGAGATACGAGGACGAAGCCACGGGTCTCGATCCGGCCGATCGTAATGGAAATGGAATTTTGCCTCCGAATTGCGTGGCATCGTATCTCGCCGCTGCAGCGGCAGCAGCGACGACCCAGACGACGACGACCCTGGCCGCCGGTAACGCAACCGCTTCCGGTACCGGAGCAAGCGAGGGCTACGGCTTCGAGGGAACGACGATCATGCCGCCCTCCTCTGTCGGAAGTATCGCGTGGACGAAGGAGGTCCGTTACGCGCCTTTCGCGAACGTCGCAAGCGCGGCTTTGCAGCCGCCGCCGCCGCCGCCACCACCTCTTCCTCTTCCTCTTCAGATGCAGCAACGTACTTACTCCCGATCCATGACCTCATTGCCACCAGAGCCTTTTATGATTATGCGATCCAAGGCTCTGAACCGGCGGGTCTCGATAAACGTCGGGGGGGTTAAGCACGAGGTCCTCTGGCGGACCCTCGAGAGATTGCCACACACGAGACTCGGCCGTTTGCGGGATTGCAACACCCACGAGGCGATAACCGAACTATGCGACGATTACTCGCTTATCGATAACGAATACTTTTTCGATCGTCATCCAAAGTCATTTAGTTCAATATTAAATTTTTATCGCACCGGTAAGCTCCACCTCGTTGACGAGATGTGCGTATTGGCGTTTAGCGACGATCTCGAGTACTGGGGCGTCGACGAGTTGTACCTCGAGAGCTGTTGCCAGCACAAGTACCATCAGAGAAAGGAGCACGTACACGAGGAGATGAGGAAGGAAGCTGAGTCGTTGCGGCAAAGAGAGGAGGAGGAATTCGGGGAGGGCAAATGTGCGCAATACCAAAAATGGCTGTGGGACCTCCTAGAGAAACCCACCACCTCCATCGCTGCCAGGGTGAGTTTTGTCCGTCGGCAATTTTATTCATTACGGAAAACCCCTCGACCCTTCGCGAAAATCTTCGCTCTCTGACCCGGGGGTACGTACAAGATGTATATATATATTTTTTTTCTGTTTTTGAGGATGCGTCGGAAAACAAGTATTGCTTTCCGACCGAGGATCCATTAAGGTGATCCACGACGAGGTTTAACATGGTGTCCAGCCGTCCTTGAAGTCCTTGAAGTCCTGGAACTGTCCTGGAATGTCCTTGAATTTCATTCAATGTCCTTGAATCTTCTATTCTCCCGCGAATCACGTTCTACAAGCTGAAACGCCTACAAAGATCGCGAAACTCAAACATTCGATTTCGATATAAAGTGACTTTGCAAACGAGTCAAATTTGAGCTTGTTTCAAAATGTATTTTACTAGCGACCATCCTTAAAAAAATGTGTATCTCAGTTTCGCTGACATACATATATACATTCGTGAACAGTGAATTTTTTTTTTCTGAACCGATTCCAATTTAAACGAAAACAGTTATCGAACTAAATGTTATTTCGTCGTACGTCGTGCGCGATATGCATATTTTCATTTTTTATAAATTCCCCAACACAACCTGGAAATGTCCTGGAAATTGTCCCTCAATGTCCTTGAATTTCGTACGGACTTTTTACTGGACACCGTGTTTAATTCCAACCCTCTGTATACATCTCGCACAGAATTAATTGATACATCACTGGGACACCTCATCGACATAGAAAAACAATAGCGTAGATCTTTTTACCCATACAGCCTTAACACTCTTACAACGAGACTCGCGCGATTCACTAATTCATCACACTACAAAACAGCCTTTAACGCAACTCTGTTTTATTACGTACGTTATAACGATACAGAATCGTTATGTTTTTTTTTTTTACAGAGGCTCGCTTAACAATGTTGCGGTATCTCTTGTAAATCGAAAAAAAAAAGAAAAAAAATAATAATAGAGCGATAAATTTGCGAAGTGAAATCGCGTTGGCGGAAAGTAGTATCGGTAAGTCTTGCATCAGACGAAACGGCCAGGCTCGGAGTGCGCCTGACTCGCAGTGATAACGGTACGCGCTGAACAGACACGGCACCCGTTCTGTCGCCCGAAACTTTCTTTTTTCTACTCGGAGAATAATCGCCTCGAGCCAGATGGTCGACTTCTGCAGCTGGTAGTGAAAATAGGGGAGAGCGGGGCAAGACGGACTATTTACGTCAATAAAATTGTTACTTTTAATTAAATTTTTTGTCAATTTCGGCCAAAAGATTTGTAATTTTAATATCTGATATTATAATTTTCATAAAGAAAAGTAAATTAATGTCACTTAATGTGAGTAATCTTAGCAAATTTCAAGTTCCAGTATACTAAATTTACAATTTATTTTTACAGTGTAGAAATAATATAGAAATGAAGGGCTTACTTTTGCCCCCCCCCCCCCCCCCCCGCAGCCCTGCATATTTTATCGGCGCCCGATTCTTCGTCATCCAAATCCTCGTTTCCGTGCAACGGTTTTACACTGCTATAGTAAGAGAGACATATAGATATTGCGCGAAGTCAATACGCAAGTACAATGGACTCTTATCGAGTCGGTACTTCCGTGACGGTCGCGGTTCAATATCCGCGTGTGACACGAAGGCCGAAACCCTCTCGCGAGCCCGACAATTCTCGCTTTCCGCAAGTTCATTGACGAGCGTCGCAGTACTACGTACGTTCCTCCGTCGCGCGTCGACAACCGAGCGACGATCACATACACGAACATAAAAAAAACCTACACACACATGCAAACGATAAAACGCGAGAAATGAAAGTCGAGACTTTGCGGAACTAGGGGCATTTCCAAAGTTCGTCGAACTCGCGATGCGAACCGCAAATTTATCGCTCGAAGCAAAACGTATAGCATTATCGTCTCAGCTTGAGCCTATTTTTTATTTTTATTTTTTTTTTGTGCCAAAACATGCAAATTTGATGGACTTTTTTTTTCATTGATTTGAACGCTGTATTCGCAGCTCGATCTATATATAATCGTCGTACACACTTTGACGCTGCAATGCAAAAATTATTTCACGCAATGAATCTATTTCGCCAGCACTTTCGAATAACACACCACAAAACATCACTTGCACATATTTATTTTTATTATTGTATCTATATATATTATGTATATTTATCTAACGTGTGAAGGTGTTGATTCAAAGGTCTGCGATTGAATTATTTGACGCTGACGTTGTACAGTGATATATATATATATTTACAAATATATATATATATATATCGATGGTGCTTGGCCGAGCATTGATATAGGTTGGTTTTAATGTAATCTTTGTGCGCATATACGCACAGAGCATTTGTTTCGTTCTGCACTCGACGGATATCTCCAATTATATTGGTTATCGATATACAAATATTTGCTAACGATGACTGATTAACAAAATTTTATTTACAATGATTAACCGTGCGACCAGTCGAATCGGGCTCTGTGCGTATAACATCAATTTTCCGTAACGTATGCCGCCGTTTGTAATATATATTTTATTTCTAGGTGGTGTTACCTACTCGATTACTATCTGTATTACATGTATAATCTAGCTTTTCTAGTTTCATGTAACGCTATTTAATGAGAAACGAAAAAAAAAAGAGAAAAGTCGTGACGATAAGTGAGATGTGATGAGTTACGTGAATTTTCACTGTAATTATACCGATGATAATGGGAGGGTTTATACGCGATTACCAGGTATCACGTACGTCCTCTCTCGACACCGCTCCATGCAGAAAGTCGTCACATGTATCGAAAAAAAAAAAGTTAATCGATCGATTAGCACATTTTATTTTTTTGATCGCCACTGGCAATATCGTAACTTTTTTTACTTTCGGAAAATATGTATAATACGCTATATCTAGAGTTAAAAAAAAAAAATAATGTAACTCGCTACAATTTGGATTATAGAAAAAATTTATATCCATCGCAAAATTAATTCATATTAGAAAGCACGATTCGTGAAGTAAAATCGGAATATTGGCTCTTTATACTCTTTATCAACTTATTCTCTACATTGTTACTTTATTCTCTATATTAACTTGGTAAAAAATAAAAATAAAAAAATAAGATACGTGTGGTTACTATCGTATTGTGCGGAACGGGGCCTTGAGGGGACATCGGTTGTGTGTCTGTGTATGATACGATCAATCTGATCTAAAAAAAAAAATCAAACCTCGAACCCACATTTTGTTTTTCCCCATTTAACGAGCGGATCGCCCTGCGTCGAATTTTAATTTACTCATTTCACTTCCGCCAATTCAAAGGACGAATATTCCGCTTTCTTCGTCGAGCTTTTGTTTCGCACACAAGTGAGGATAAAAAAAAAAGAAAACAATCTCTTCAGTCGGACAAAGGGTCCGCAAACCGGAGAATTATCTCCGCTCGGAGAACTCACGAGGGTGTACTCGGAGGCACGAGTACACTCGGCGCACTTCTCGTGGCCGCTTCTCTTTCGACTCGAGTACTTTTTTTAAACCTCGAGTCTTCCGTTGCTCTTCGAGCCGAACGGACCTTCCAGTCTCAATTTTTATTTATTTTTATTATAAAAAAAAAAAAAAATCCACAAAAAAATCCAAAAAAGATCTTCATTCAAGCCACGAGTGTACGGTACGATTGAAACCTACGTTTCTCGATAGATGTGACGTGTTTATTTCTACGAACGTGAAAGCCCCCCGCAAACCACGCAAGCTCAATATTTATCTGGGCTTATCACGTGAGCTTTCGCCCTTGGAGATGAAACGATATTTTCACTCAACATCCCCACGCAACTTCGTTCGAGTGTCCTCGAGTAACGCGTTCGTTGAATAGACACGTCGCGAAAATCTACGAAAAAAAAAAGAAAAAAAAATGAAACGGGTCGTGAATGGGAATGAAAGTGATGACGGTATGTGTTTTGTCGTAACGATAAAAGTACGATGGACTTCGCGACAAGAGTTGTTTCGTTCCTTCCAAGATTATTCATCGAACGGAGGAACGTCCCGTTTATATGTTTGTTGATTGATTTTTCAATTAAAAAAAATTCGATTAACAAAACCAAAATTTTTCGATAAAAAAAACAATATACAAAAAACGCTCTTGTTACGCGATGTAAAAAAAAGTTTTTTTCCCCATGTAAATTATGCACCACGCAATATTTTTTATTTTCGCAATTGGCAATTTATTGTTAATTTACAGCCGAAGGCGTCCGGGCTTTACGGCTTTTTTTATCCGCTCCCAGGGTGAGCTATGCCTTTTCGTGCGTGTTTTATACATACATATATATATTCGATATCGCTAACGCAAATGTCTCAATATGCTTTGAATATTGTTATTATTCAGTATTATATATATAATATATTTATTTGTTTATTCCGGGCGGCAATGATGTATGAATAATGTTGGTACAGCTGTGTATTGCTTCTAACGCTTACATGGTAGAATTCACGCACCTTTACTCGCAGCGTTTTAAAATATTGCATAAGATCACGAAGATCTATGCGGTATTTATTACGATTTTTTTGTTTATTTAAAAAATATTTCTCCTTCATTTTTGTCGTACATGTTTGCGATGAAGAAGTGAATACCGTGAGGCGTTAAGGTGATATACGAGAACGTGAAACTCTTGGAAGCATCCAAATTTTTTAGATAAAAAAAGAACAAAATAAAAACGCGTTTTCGTGAGGAGGAGGAGATCGTAGAAAAAATACTACGTTCTCTATAATATAGTATATTGCTTGAAATTTTTATTCTTGTCACAAAATAAAAAAGTACACTACTGCGCGACGAATCCTATTTGTCGCGTAGTTGTGTCTTTGATAAACAATCAATTTTCAATGTCTTAACGATAATAAAAGGAACATCAGTCAAAGACTGATTTAGCTGCAGGTGACCCAACCACATGAACGTCTTCGATTTCATCGATTTACTTACTCTGAATAAATACAACGAGACTGAGAGAAACAATTTAAAAAAAATTGTATTCCATATTTTTCAGTAAAATCGTATTAAAAAAAAAAGTAATTTATTTCGAATTAGATTCACAGAGAAAATAAAATATAGAGTAAATTCATCCAAAAGTTGTTCGAAGAAAAGTTAACGAAAAAGAAAAGAGAAATAGTAAATAAAAAAATAAAAAATAAATTGTTTTGACAACAAAAAGGGTAATGATTATGGATTTGATTACGTGAATTTCCAGGTGATAGCTGTGATATCGATACTCTTTATTGTGCTATCGACGATTGCACTAACTCTCAACACCATTCCTAGTATGCAAGTGAACGATGAAAAGGGAAACTTTCAAGACAATCCGCAGCTCGCTATGGTGGAGGCGGTTTGCATCACGTGGTTTACCCTCGAGTACGTGCTTAGGTTCAGTGCTTCTCCGGACAAGTGGAAGTTCTTCAAGGGTGGTCTAAACGTAATTGACTTGCTCGCAATATTGCCCTACTTCGTATCGCTGTTTCTCGTCGAGACGAACAAAAACGCAACGGATCAGTTTCAAGACGTACGCCGGGTCGTACAGATATTTCGCATAATGCGTATATTGAGAATATTAAAATTGGCCCGTCACTCGACGGGCCTCCAGAGCCTCGGTTTCACATTGAGAAATTCGTACAAAGAGCTCGGGCTTCTTATGTTGTTTCTCGCAATGGGCGTACTTATATTCTCGAGTCTGGCGTACTTCGCCGAGAAGGAAGAGCCCGGGACCAAATTTATAAGCATTCCGGAGACGTTTTGGTGGGCAGGAATCACCATGACGACCGTAGGTTACGGAGACATTTATCCTACGACTCCTCTCGGCAAAGTGATTGGCAGTGTGTGTTGTATATGTGGTGTCCTGGTAATTGCGTTGCCTATTCCCATTATCGTCAATAACTTCGCCGAGTTCTACAAAAACCAGATGAGACGCGAAAAGGCGCTAAAGCGCCGGGAGGCTCTTGAGAGAGCTAAACGGGAGGGGAGCATTGTTTCATTCCACCATATCAATCTAAGGGATGCTTTCGCCAAGAGCATGGATCTCATCGACGTGATCGTTGACACGGGTAAGACAATACATTTTCATCGGAATACATTCTTTTTTTTTATTAATTAATTTTTTTTTTTATTGCCAACCGTGAGTTTGTATTATTTATCGACGCTGACGATGCCTGTTTTATCGACCTCGTTGCTCATCGATATTGTGCACGGTGCATCTTCTTTTTTTTTATTTCCGGTCGGCGACAGCGTTGCCCTCGCTTCGCGGGTCGTTTTACCACCGAGCTGAGATCCGGTGCGAGCG
Source organism: Stenichneumon culpator (assembly GCA_964017025.1). Lineage (NCBI taxonomy): Eukaryota > Metazoa > Arthropoda > Insecta > Hymenoptera > Ichneumonidae > Stenichneumon > Stenichneumon culpator. The sequence goes on from OZ024776.1 coordinate 17,862,135, forward strand.
ACCGCGCTGCGTTCCGCGAGTTGCAGTGGTGAGAACCTCCGCTGGTCAGACACGATCGATCCTATCGGAGAACTTAAGGTAGTCCTTGCGAATGGTTTTCACTTCGCATGAGTTTCAGGGAATTGTAAACACTTCTGGATGATACGAAAATCTTTAAAGAATCAAGCTTACTAAAGGTGCTGAAAAGATTAATTTTGCATAATAATGATTACAAAATGTTATGAATGCATGATACAACATAACTTTTTATTTTTTTGTTATGGAAATTATTCGTTCATTTTTCTAAATATGTATGAATATTGTCAGGTTTTTATACTATCCAGAAGTGGTTGCAATTCCTTCTCATTTCTCTGAAACGTATGAGCAGTGAACACTATTCGCAAGGACTGCCTTAACTTGCGCATCTGTACTGGCGTAGACGCGCGACTCGACGATCGACAGGAGGTTTCCAATTTTTTGGACGAAATATCATCGATCCTTAAAAATATATATTTTTTTTTTTCTAAATATTTTATCGTCGCAAGTTTTTATTCTTTACAAAGAAACTTTCTAATATTTCTGATGAATTCCAGTTAAACCGATGATGACTTTTGTTGCGATAATGCAAAAATAAAGAAAAAAAAAAAATTGCCCAACAAAATAGAAACCCTCCGGTGAAAGACAGCGGGCGAATTTTTTTTTTTAGTGTCATCGTCTAAAATCCCCTGCAACTTTGTGTCCTCGCAAATCGTGCACATATAAATCACCGTTGAATCATCGACGTAATTTTAACAACCTTGTGTCGGAATGGCCGGTTTAATGAAAATTCATCCCCCGAGTCGAGATCCTTCGGGAATCGACGATAGTCGATCGTTCGAGAACTGACGTTTAAAAAAATTTTTTTTTTAGGTCATAACATGTCCGGAGTGGACGGAAACAGTACCGAAGGGGAATCGGCCTGTGGGAGGGGACCGGCACAGACCGGACCCGGATGTTACCGTAACTATGAGCATTACAGTCTGTCCCGACATCGTAGAAGTCCCCCGTCGTCCTTCCCGGCAATACCGAACGACATGCCGACGACGCCGGACAGTCCGAACCGTCGTCTTCTAGATTTTGCCCAAGCTATACCGGGCTCGCAGAATGACGATTATTTCCATGACGAACTACCGGGGCAACATTCTAATCATGGAAACACAACACCCAGCGTGAGTCTCTCAACGCGCACTGCGCATGCGCGCAATACCGACTGAGTTCGTTACCTTGACGCAGAGTACTTGATTTAGTCGCATCACACACGCGAACTACGATTCGGGTTTTACGCTCAAATAACCCCAAGATAGATATTGTATACTTCGTACAAAGATAGATATTGTATATTTCGTTTTCGGGTTTACGAGCGAGAGATCGCTACGGAGCTGTCGCGATTACGAGATTTGTTTGCCCGCGTAGGATACGCGGGTTAAGGATGCATCACACTTACATTCTCAACCAAAAGTTTAATTCGATCAAAATTTCGGTACTTCGCGATATCCGAAAAAATCAGCCGTATCAATGATGTCAAGATCTATGATTGTGTATAATAATAATGGCAAAATGTTATTGAAAAATTATTTTTAAAATAAATTGTTTACAAATGATCAAAAATCCTTTTATTTTCTCGTTTTAAATGAATTCCATGATTTTTTTTTAGAATTCATATGAATTTTTTCGGACACTTATCCAAAATTCCTCTACATCGAGTTTTCAAATTTTTGAAAAAAAAAGATGTCGCAATGTAAAATTCTGAAAGATTTATATGAATTCTATAAAATCAAGGAATTAATTTAAAATGAGAAAACAAGGTTGTCTGATTGTTTAACAATTCATTTTGTAAATAATTTGTTAATAAATTTTTGGCATTACTATTATGCAGAATCAGTCTTGACATAATTTTTTTTTCACATTTTTGGCTTATCGCAAGGTACTGAAATTTTGATCGAACGAAACTTTTGGTTGGGAATGTATGTGTGATGCATCCTTAACGTTCGTTCTCGAGACAGACAGCGCGAGAATAATTACTACCGTTCGCGTGGTGCCGTATGTGATGCGACAGTCGTAAAGCTTGTTGGATTTCTAGTTTAGAGCGTGACTTAGAAGTCCGCAAGGATAAATAAAACAAACGTTATTAACATAGAATGTTACGAAGGATATGATAATGTTTGATGTCGCTGTCGATTACAGTTTCCTGTTTTTTTTTTACTTTTTTTAAAATTCATTATGTACAAATTGATATTCACAACTCTTGATCATTCAGCTAAAGCGATTAGTATGAAGCAAATGACAACTGCTGCGCGTCGATGTTGTTGATCGCGGTTGTAATTACGATTTGTTTAGAGATTTAATTGTCATTCCATTGTTCGATTCGTTGCGGTGATTTTTTTTGGTTTTTTCTTTTCTACTTTACGAACACACTATATCGACTCGTATTCGTTGAAATTTGGCTTTGTATTAATTTATTTTCAGGTTCAAGTCTAGTTGTACTGTGGGGCTGATAGTGTTAAATATTGTACCGAATGGAACGTGTTATGGAACCGAATAATTGTTGACATACATCGTGCACACACATCGTACAAAAATCAAACAGAAAAAAATGCAATTTGAAGATTCGTATGGAAAAGAAAGACACGCATGGATTTGAACGCTGCAGTGGCGGCCGAGAAAAATCCCGTTCATCGAACGTTTTTTTTGTACATTTGAGAATCTTCGGAGAGAGAGAGAGACACACACAAATGTGATGTTGTTATATCGTTGTATTAAATAGTATGTAATGGATAGGATACGGTAGAAATACCTCGATGGATATTAATCGCTCAATCAACGCTTTTTTGTTGTGTTTATTATTGTTCGGAATAAAGCAAGCGAATTATTACAAAAAAAAATTAAATTAAAGTAAATATAAAATAAAAAATAAGCAATCTGTCGCTATCTCCTTAGGTTCAAAGATCTTGATAAAATCATTTCGCAACGTGCCTGTCGGGTAAGCTGAAGGAAGGTATTTTTTTTTTTTAGTTTTTGAATTATTTATTTTATTTTTTTACCGTTTAGTAGAAAATCCTCCGAAGATTTGATTAGTTACGAAAAGGCGGATGAATCGTTAAAATTGTTTCTTGGCAGGCACTACAGAATTCGACAATCGCATCGCGAGCACAGACACCGATGAAATCGTTGAGAAACGTGTCGCAAGATAATCAAGTCGCATTCCTGAAAGCCCGCACGAACGGATGTGGGCGAAAAATAAAGGACGATAACAGTTTTTCATTGGCATATTGACAGCCAGTTTAGAATGGTAATTAATCCTCATTGTCGACTAAAAGTTGAATGACTAAAATAAATTTAAAGTAAAAAATAATAACGAAACAAAAACGTGACTAAAAATCGCTGAATCGTTTTTCGCGTTTACAAACGTTATCGATCGATTGTACATAAATATATATATATTTTTTAACGCGTAATCGTGATTATCGTTGCAAAACGAATTGTTTCTAATTTTTTTTTTATTATTAATCATTTCAAACGTTATCATGTCAATGTACTTTCAAAATTTAGTCGGCCGTAGTGCAATGCTTCGTAGTAAAGATTTATATTAGCTTTTTGCATAGTTTATAATAGTAACTGTACACGAGTAGTCTGGAAATTTGAGGAGCCCGAAAGACTAGTCTGTCGAGTTTAATATTTAGTGTATTAATTGTCATTTACCTACATTTTTTTCTTCTTTTTTAATCTGTATAGTGTCAGAGTCCTTTTTCGTCCGGTCGCGCGAAAACGACTAGCAGCAGATAACACGCCAACGGATTAAAACTTAACATTAAAGTTGGTGTACAATTAAATAAAAAAATGAACCGTCAAACGTTATATTTACAGTTTCAGGCAAAGTAAGTGCTGCCCTTCCATAAAAGGAACGTGATAAATTTTTACGCTCTGCACGCCAAATTCTACTTTCTCCATATGTGTCTTATCTCTTGTTAGAATGTGCCACTTTGCAGCGACGTTGTGTGTGAGCTTTTGAAAAAAAAAAACAAAAACAAAACAAAAAACCAAATTGTAACAAAATCGAAATAGCTGAATATGTATATATTCTTTAACTGACACAATACTAAAACTTGTATTTTTTAAAATCGATGCAACAACAAACAATCGGCGATTTCACTGGACGAGAAAAATAAGTAAAAATAAAAAAAGTAGAGAGTGTTGAACGTAGATGACAGAATTACTAACAAACAAACAAATTCATTCATGCGTTTAGGAGTCTGTGTAGAAAACGTTAAAATTTATAGTGTCATTATAGCGATGAGATTAATAGCTAGCGCGACTGTTAGAGTTGTAGCGTCGAAGCGTACAAGTTTCTTCCTCGTTCGATCGTCAAACATAAATTATAGAAACAGCAGCGATTAGTTTTCGTCTAAAAACTAAATTAACGAGGCAGCTTTTACTTGCAACAATGTCGCTTCGGTAAGGAATGTTTATTACTAAATACTTGAGTAGCTTTGATGTTTTCGTACTGCCGCTTCGTTCCTCTTTACAAAATAGCTATTCGAGTTCCCATGTTAAAAATGAACTGTTGCTTGTCTATAAAAAAAAAAGTCGTTCGGACAGTGTCCCTTTCCTTTCTGTATTCATCCACGTATTATCTTCTCTCTTTACGAGTGTTTTTGTAAAAAAAAAAATTTACACAATACATTTATTTCAGATTAAGATTTATCGATTTGACATCTATAGAGAGTGTCTGAAGGGTCGGACTTAGCAGATCCATGCAGGAAAAGAAATGTCTTTAAAGTGTAAAAAAAAGTTACTAATTGTAGAGGATGGACGGTGGTCGTGGAGTCCCGATTACGTACGGTACGAAAACTTTATCGTAACTGTAATAGGAGAAGGAACGCATAAGGAAAAAAAAATGATCCATAATATATTTTAGGGATTTGCGTTCGGGTATGAAGATCCTCAAATTTCACGAATCTCGATAAAACGCTGGCGCTTTAATTAGATAAACATTAAAAGCTCTTAGTTTGAAACCCGATTCGAGAGATAACTTAATTTTAAAGAGAGGTTTTTGTCGCTGTTTTTCAGACAATGCTGCCTGATTTACGCAATGTACAGAGGTGAGACGTGGGAATCGCCGTTAAATTGTGGATTATCGGAGACGCGGAAAGCGCGTGTTTTGTTTCGAGATAAGCTTCGCGGAATGGGGTTTACGGAGAGAGATATACATATATATATATATATACGGTCGTTACTGTTACTCTGATGCGGCTAAGTAATGGCAATACATTCCGCATAAACGCACGCCAATATTGACTACACGTACGGAACAGAGCCCAGTATATAGAAAAGAAAAAAATACACAAACGCAGCAGGCGCAGACGCTGAACGAGTTGAGGCTAATTTGTAAAAAAAAAAACACGTTCAATAAATGATTCTTTTTCCATTTCACGATGTTTATTTATTTTATTTATTACTTATGTGTTTTTATTTTGTTACTTTTTTCTGCAACCTTAATATATATATATAACCATCGTATCGTTTGATCTGCATTGTTTACGGAACTTTATATTTGTATATATATAAATGTACGTAGAGAGAAGAATAGGCTATTTCGAATCGAAGAGTGAAAATATGTGCGTTTTATCGTTTTCACAATAATTTGTTTATATTTTGTAAAAAAGAAAGTGATCATTTGGGTAAGTAAGTCGCAAACATTTGATCGAAACAATATTGTACAAAGTGGCACCTTCTTCCAAAATTAATGAAATATATATATGTATATAAACTATATATGTATACATATTTCGGGCGTTAATCCGAGTTCATTGCACGGACTGTCGATGGGTGTGCTGCTGCTGGTGACAACGACGATTCATGGGAACGTCTCTCAGGCTCCCCGGAAATATAATTTATATAAATAAGGCAAATGTTGTATCGTGTCTTCGCGCTTGTAGTGACGTTTAGCTCGATTTAACTCACTCGGAGAGTTTAAATAATTTCACGACGGGATGCCATTATTTTATATTATACCATAATAATTATCGTAAAATTATTGATGATTATTAATTATTGAAAAAAAATTGTTCAGGGTCTATTTTCGAATACAATGGAATCGTATACCAGAAAGTACAATACAATTAATACGGAAAATTATGATAAAAATAATTCGGGAAATTATTTGAGCATCTCCGACGGTAGAACGAAAGATTGAGATACATTGAAGAATATGAGATAATGTGTAATATTATAGGATGAAGAGAAAAAAGACGGCAGAAAAATCGAGAAAATCGATGAATTGCCTAGTGAATTCGAGTGTTGCTTTTGTACTACGAAGGTATTTACAAATCACTAACATAACATATAACATATATATATATATATGAATATATATATATATATATATATATATATAGACTCGTACAAACTCGGCAATGTAAACGTCGCGTGACAAACTCCGAAGAATGCACTTCGGATTAAATTCGTTTTTGATACTCCGAGTAATTTCGATCTTTATCGTGGAACGGCCGATAGAAACCGCCACGAACTTGCCAAACTTTAAATTGGCTTTCGGATTGCCATTTCGTGGAAGATCAGTCGCGACGTATAGATTGCCCGTAGAGATAAAATTCACTCACTGATAAGAATCTCATCACCCGGCACTAACAATAAGTCGTAGATCTTTTTACGAGTCGAGCAAAATTTTTGCCCATCCGATTTTATTTTTAATGTCCTACGTTATATAGTTTTCACGTTTCCGGTTTGGTAGCAAAAATAAAAAAAATGCTTTATTCGTTTCGTTTGAATCTATTTTACATTATTTTTATTTCGCTGAAATCGTGTGATCGTTTAAACCGAATAATCTAATTTTGCATTACATAAAAAGTGTGCTTTATGTCGTCACGGGTAAGTGTCGCACATTTACCTAACAATAACACGCGAGACTTTCGTGACCTTCGTCCTTCGGCGCGGACAGTGCGAACGAACTGCGATAAAAAATCCGACTGTAAATATTGTAATCCAAAATTATATATTTTTCGTTTGTGAACCGCGAGTCTGTCTCGTTAAAACCACGTACACAAATATGAAAGAAGAAACACAGTACAGTAGACGACCGCATAAGTTGCATTCGGGAGCTAAGCTCGAATGCGATTGGGCATGACCGGATAAGTTGGAGTCCTCGCTACCAGCCTTAAGACCAGCCCTTTTTTTCTGGCACAAAAACTTGGAGCCGTAACGATTTGATAGTCAGATAACAAAATTGAAGGGGTATTTTGTCTTCCCGCCATGCAAACGGACCCCCAAAAAAGGCCAATCCAACTAGCCGGTCGTACTTTGTCCAACTTGTCCGATCGGTAAAACTTACAGCGGATCTTCTCATTGTGTACTTAAGAGCAGGTGAAGTACCAAGGTCAGCAATAAAAACTGCAAACGATTTGACATAAAGATTGTACACCGTGAATGTGGAAGGCAAACATATAACCACAAACAGGCTATACACGAAGTTAAATCTACAGTCTACCAACTGAATACCCTGACAACTGAAGACTCGAGAAGCCAACACAAGTGCAGACTACTTCACGTCACTGAGTCAAGTGCCCATGTCTTATTGTGGCAATATAAGCGGTGCCAATGCAACAGTTATTGTGGCAGTATGAAAGGTCCTAACGCAATACCAAGAGCGCGTAATTCGAGCGTGATCATTATCATGACACTTTAGCTATAGATTCTCTTCAAGGGTAGTATCGTGGGGATATCATGCGACATTAAGGGGCTCGATTTTATGCACGTGGCCGGCTCAAACTATAAAATCCAATAGCCGTATAAGATATTGTAGCCGGCAAGGCCAGCCTATCTGTGAAGCCCTATTCGAGAATAGTTCCCCTGAAGTACGCGGTCATTTGTGTGCAGCAGTCGAGTTTTCAGTTTGCAGTGTGTTCACTCTCTTCAGTATAGAGTTGACTTGGTTCACAGCCTATTCGTGGTCATATGTTTGCGTGCCAACGTTCACTATGTACAGTCTTCGTGCCGACTTCTTCTGTGTCCACCTGATACACTGCCGCGCAGTGCCGTGATTGCAGACCGCGTCGCTATGTACTCAATGAGGGGCTCCACTGAATCTGGATGCAACTTACGCGGTTGTCCATTACAGTTCGTAGATAAATAATCGATGTAACAGAACCTCCTTCGCAATTGTCCCTCGGTGCACGACGGAGCTCTTGACTCGTCGGTTCTAATCTCTTTGTCTCTTTCTAGGAGTACAAAGAATACCGGGACGCCGAGAATATAATGCCGCTGGCGACGAGCGATTTTCGTAATCCGGTTTGTCAGGAATTGAGATCGATGCGAGAGAACAGTATCGAGACTAGTGGTTACGGTGACTACGCGCCGGAAGTGTTCGCACCTGAGTTGTACGCCTCGGAATTTTACGCGCAAGACGTGTACGCCCCGGAAATGTACGCACCGTCGCCGGTACAGGCGATCGAGTCGACTGTCGTCTACACGAAGACCTACGCCGACAGAGGGAGCGTCGATAGCTCGGACACTTACGCCAGCTGCCAGACGCATCCTTTTCTCTCCCAGGGCGATCTGACCGAGGAGGCCGACAGCAATCTTTACATAAATCCACTCGAGGGCACTGACAAGGTACGGGTCAAGAAATCGACTTCCGGCGACATTGCGAGAAACACGATCGACGTGTCGCCGAGCACGGAATCGCTCAAGGGACTGGAACTCCCACAGGGTGAGAGTAGCAAGGTCAGCCACGTCGAGACCTTGCCTAAGCACAAGAAAACGCGTATGCAGAAGGTGAGGCAGATCAATTCGATTATTCTTCATTCAAAAATTGCCTACTTTGTAAATTAAATGTATAACTTTTTTTTTGTGATTGTTGTAATTTCCTTGAACCCGGGATTTTTTTTTATTCGATGATAAGTCGAGTGTATCAGCTTCGTCCGGCCGGGACGGGTGACTGCAATTTTTGTGGTAATTCAACTTATAGAAAAACCGGACGAAAACGTCTAAAAAATAACTACTACAAGCCGCAAACGGACCGAACGCAGCGCTACCAAGCGGCGTTATATGCGTTATTTTCCCCGGCGTCTCTGAGGGGTTGCGATCGTTTTACACATTGTGACCGCAAAACTACCACTCTTATAAGCGTTCGAGAAAGGTTCCAGAGTGGACGTTTTCCTTATTATAACTGTAAACTGTTTATCGTTGATACACCAATATAAGGAGCGTTCTGGTGCAGTTGTTTTACTTGTTACAACCGTAAAATTGTCGGTAACAGGAGCGTTCTGATAGTTGTTTTATTTATTACAACCGCAGAACTACCGGTCGTTAAACCGCCCGAGGACCGTTCCGGTTGTTGTACACATTACGTTGCGATTATAATGAGTTCAACAACCGGAAAGCTCCTCGAATCGTTGTATTACCGGTTATTTTGCGGTTGTACTAAGTACTACAACCACATCAGAACGCTCCCCGAATGCTTAAAATACCAAATCTGGTAAATTAGCGGTTAATAGCGATTATTTTTCGCCGATCTCAACCGGTTGTTTCTGTGGTCAATTCGCAGTCGCCTGTCTCGAGAACGCGTTGTCATTCTACTTGTTTTTTTTTTTTTTGGGAAAGTGTACATTTTTTTCGTGATTCGTGAATAATTTCCCCAAACTTGGAATTTTTCTTCGATGATAAGTCGACTATATCAGATTCATTGTTATTTTGATTTTTGGATTTCTTTTTTTCGATTTGTTTTTGTCGTGATTGTAATAATTTCTTCGAAACCCTGAATTTTTCGGTGATAAGTGGAGCTTCATTGCTCCATTGGAATATCAGTTTCATCGTAATTCTATATTTTTTTCCTCGATAATTCACAGAGTGCCGGTCTACGACGACAAGTGATAACGGAACAGGAGCCTCTTTCGGCGCTCGGCCAATTGTCGCCGATAGCTTCGAACGCGGGAAGCACCGAGGACAACAACAACCACCAGGAGAGAGGTCTCCGCGGCGGACGTTCGTCTTCGAGCACGATAATCAACCCCACGACGACGGCTCACGCTATTGCAACAGCGGCGCGTGTTATAAATCGTCAACAGTTTGGCAATCTTAGCGGTTCTAAGCAATACACCGGTAAATGATGAACATCACACGTTGGCTATTGCGCCGTGCTTGTGCGACCAAAAACAACAACAAACAAACCAAAAACAGAACACGTAAAAACCCCGCATAGAATTCTAACGTTTATATATAAAAAAAAAATTATCATTACTACATGCATAGTTAATATTCGTAGCAATATCACCGCAAGAATCTTCATTGTACATACTTGTAAAGTTATTTACGACATTGAACTTACATATCATTGGCTCCCACGCCCCCCTCTCGCCCCCCGTGGCTTGTTCGTTATAAAAAATTTAAGGGATAGATATATTAGAAAGCAAAGAGATTTAGAACATAATCATCTACGTAGATCACATGGTATTAATTCGACCGGGAGTGCAAATTTTCGTACGAGAACTGGGGGCTGAAATTTTTTTTAATCTTCTCGTTATTCTTTTGTTTACGGTCTAATTATCCGTCCACTATGAGCGCACATCCCCCGGAGTCTCTGCGTCACATCGGTACGCGATCTAATCGCGTGTGTGTACCAAGGGACGGACGGGGCGGATGGGTGACGGTGGGAGAGTCTAATTAGAATCTTCGGATCTGGCAATGCGTTTTTTATTTCTAATTTTTTTTTCCTGCCTTGCAAACAGCGGCTGCACCCTACACGCGCGTCACGCCAATCTCGCGACGATCTAGTCGTCACCGCGAATCCGTTTAGGGATTCCACGTGGTCGTCACCAAGTACCTTGTTGTGAATGTATAGTATTCATAGTCACTGTTGGCAATTAGGCCGCGGCTTCTTAGTGCAACACCATGCAAAAGACGTAAAACACACTCGAAAAAAAGCAGAGAAACAAAAACTTACGCAAACACACATTCATGTATATATGTACATTTTCATTAAGACTTGTTATCTCTCCACTCGATCACGACACGTGGGAAAAAAACAAACATTGAAAGAGTTATATTATACAAAGATTAGATGTAGAATATACACATAGTTATGCACGCAAAGGTAGCTTGTAATGAATCAAAAATTTAACTAGTTCGTTTATAGTGCGTTGATTATTCAATTATTTATTATCATCATTGTTCTTCCTAGTTTGTTGCGGTCTCGTATGGCTATAAAAAATATTCCTTTTATCTCATCAACGAATTTACCGAAAAGCTTTCTGCCAACGTTCGCGAACGCGCATTTTTTAAATCCGAATTGTTTTCACAGTTATATGTTTTCCGCAACATACTAAAACTTGTACATAATACAAATGATTATAATTTATTTTTTTATCGTCGAGTCAAGCGTCGCAGAAAGACAACGAGAGGTAAAAATGTGAGAGAATCGTCCGGTGCGCAGTGTATATGAGAGAGAGAGAGAGAGAGAAAACATATTGAATACAATATATATTTGATTATATTATTCGAGTCCGTCGCCGTCGCTCACGAATCTGTCTTTAGCGTCACGTTAAGGATATTATTATTGTTAAGAGTCGAATCGAATGTTTGTGCGAATGTGTTTCTACACTTATTTTCTTTCTCTTGTCGCTCAACTGCCCGATCGTGAGGGTCAATGACCCGCAACGACGCGTCCCACGATCGGGCGCAATCGAAACGAAAATAAAACATGAGTCAAAGCTTTATTTTTCTTTAAACTTTACAGCGTCAGATGGTCCGCCAAACCCTTTCACGTAACTTAATTTATCATTTCTTTTTGTTCGAGCATTAAGGTAAACGTACCAATGACCGAACACGTCCCAATTATCGGACACCAGACTTTAGTTTATTACGAATATAATCGTTGAAAAATAGCTGAAAAATATCACTGTTAAAATAGTATCCACAATTAGTAATTTATATGCATGCAAAATATCGGCATGGACATATCGGCATTGAAAACCAGAAACTCCAGCCTTGGGATTGGTTACCGCTATTTGCAAAAATGATCGATGCATGATAGCGAAAATTGGGTCGAATGATATAGATATTCCCCTTAAATGTCCGGCCATTGGTACGTTCACCTAGCCTTCAAAGATGTTTATTTCTCTAGCCGCATCGTCTCATAGAGAGGTTGTGTAAGTGCGACGAGAGAGATATCGATGTATCTTCAATTATATAATTTCAGGTACTAACACACCGACTCGTACGGGGAACAATAAATTGTCGATATCGGTCGACTCTATCGACAACGTCGCAACGGCGACACCGTACGTCGATAGTCGTCAGAGAATATCGAAATCTATACTGAAAAAGTCGGACGCAACATCTAACGAATACAATAACGATCGTGACGGCGACACCGAGAAACTGATACTAGACAACGCGAGCGCCAGCAGCGTGTGCAACGAAGGATTCAACCAGAGTCCAGTACTGAATCTAAACGCTGCGCGTTTCGCCAAGTCCGGTCAGATATTGCGAAGTAACAACAACGTCGAACAGTACACTACCACCGAACAGAACGAGGAAACGAGCGTTTCCAAAGGATTGTTCGGTGGTACGCTCGAAGGTATTGCAATATTGTTCGATACTGATCGATTAGAGAAAAAAAACCCTGGATAGTTCACTGTAACGTTTACATGCCTGCTTATATCACAGCACCATTTTTCCCCCTAGTAACTTACAATAGTGCGGAGATAGTCGCAAAAAAAAAACACCGAACAAAATAGACTGCATCCGTAGTGTGTTAAGTAAAGTTATTTGCAGAGGAGATACAAAATCGTAACGAAACAATGGTGGATAATCAGGAGAAAGAGTGGGACGATGCGAGCGAGGAGAGGACGAAAGTTCGTTCGACCCAGACGGGAAAGGACGATAGAGCGTCTTTGATAAAAGCCCTGAGACCCTACAAAATAACTAAGAGAATGATGACCGGCGAGAAGAGAAAAGTATGTCGAGCCAACAGTGGTTCGTCGGGTCACGTGAGCAGCAGCGCTAGCGCCGATGGAAATCGTCTTTCCCAGGAAGCTCATCGAACCTCCTCGTAGCCCACGATCGTTCCGCGTTACAGTTTTTTCGTATCCAGGCTTAGCGACGACACCGTTGAGATCGTAGTAGTCGAGGAGTCATAATTCGATAGTGACAGGTTTTCAATTAATGTCGTAGTCATTCTCTGTTAACCGTGTGTGTGTATGTAAAGTACACTTGATATCGTAAAAAAAAACAACAAAAAAGATTTAGTACACTTGTCCATAGAGAACGATTACAGATAGAATTTTTAGCGATGCATGCCCGATCCAGTGTAATGACAGCCCCCCTAGAACGACCTGTGGGACTTCCGGTTTTAGTACACGAAAACATTCGGTATATCTTGTATTGTTTACGTATAGATTTAAAAAATCACTAAAATTCGTTGTGTAGACTGGTCGTAGGGATTTTTTTTGTTCACATTTATTTTTGAGCGAATATGCTAGAGCGTGTATCTCGATTAGATTCGTGTTATACAGAGCTATATATATATATATGTGGAAAACGAGCCTAAAATTAAAAGAAGGTATTATATAGGAGGAGAGGAGAAAAGAAATAAGGATCTCTTCGAGACGGAACGTTCACCAAAGTGGAACGGACTAGAGATAAGGAGTGCCGTTGTGATACGTATATGTATATGCAATACTATACTATTATTAGGCAAATGCATATGGCTTTACTGAGATAATATCGATCGGTACGACTGTTTTCATGAGCCAGTTACAATAATGATAATGAAAACACACGAAAACACCACAGACACACAGACAGACATACACGTACATACTATATCGCGCTATAACTATTTTCTTTCGATGTTACGATGAACTTTTGAGAGTTTAATTACGTATAATATGCCTAACATAATGTGCCTTGTGCATCCAAGCATTTCATCTCGAGTTGTACGAAAAAATAATTAATACAATCTTCGGATATTATATTGTAAAACTATATACGAACTGCTTGTGCTCAACAAATGAAAGAGATTTAAAAAAATGATATTAACGAACAAACTGCTGGCCGGCTATTGCGAGACTTAAGGGTGATTTAAAAAACAAAACTAACGAAACAAAAAGAGCGAATTTGCATTTCTGTGATACAGAGTCGCGCCTCCTTATCTCTAGATGCTTTTTGCCGGAATTGTATAAATCTACCGGACAATTTTTACCGCAGGTAAGACGACGATGCATTTTATTTTATTAACATTTCTTTCGTGTTTCTTCTTTGTTTTTTAAAATAAAAATCCCAAAATTCATACATAGCTTTGACGCATACGATATATACTTACGTGTAAAATTCAAGATCGATCAAATCTCTCATCAATGTCCAATGGCATAATCAACTACGATACTGTAATACTACGAATAAGTTACGGATACTTACACCAATGTTATTCGCGCCTATGGAAAAAAAAAAATCCAAAATCTGATACGCAATTTGGCAATCGTCACCGATTCGACGCAAAAATGATATATATTTAAAAAAAAAATTTATATATATCAGACCATCTCGCCGAAACGTGACTGAATAACGTAACGTACAACTGCAACTATGCGCGATCCGTCAATATTTTTTACACACGATGGAGAAAAATATAAAATTGAAAAAAAAGTCGATCGAAAATGCAATGAGAACAATCTTTACATCTCTCTGAGTAAGTTCGACACCGAAAGATGCGAGGACCGCCGGTAGATTCGCGGTTCCTCTTACACATCTGTATCATTAATTGTTTATTAATGTACGCTACTTTGGTAAAAAAAAAAAAAAAAAAAATAAAAATGAATATATGTGCTTGCAAGTAGATTGCTGACGCGTAAGACCCACAATCTTCTTTCTCGATGTGAACTCTGCTGGGTAAGTGTGGCCCCGAACGTTATTAATCTATAGTTATATGATAAATATCGTTGAATCAAATCGTCTATTTAGAAAAGTAAAGCAACCTGTGTATATAGATAAATGAAAAAAAAAACAAAATATATATATATATCGAACAATATACCGATAATACACGACGAGTTTTTTGTTGTTGTTGTTTTACCGAGATATACTTTCCGAACTTTTTAGCCCCAGAGAATTCCATCGCGTTCTCCCCATATTTTCTCCATGAGAAAGTTCGTTGATCGATTTTGGCCTCCTCATGGAGGAAGCTCACTGAAACGGACTGGTTAGAGCTTTTTAGACATATTGTCAGAGAAATATTTTCACCAGGGCATAATTCGTCGTTTTGAGGAAATGTCATGTATTTTTCCCCACTGATGATGAACCTTCAAGCTATTTTACTCCTAGAGCGAAATTTGATGCATAAACTCACGTTGGACATAATGTACAAAATTTCGAAACTCCATAAAATTTAAACGATCCGATCCATTTTCGCCGTATTTAATACCAAACATTATACACTCTATGTCCGTGTCAAATTTCAGTTCAACACCTTTATGTTACACACACACACACATTGTAGACTATTTTCAGTACTCTGACATTAAAATCTCGATTTTTTTTTTACGGAAACAGCTTCTTCTATGAGGAAGCGAAAAAATGAAATAGAAAATAAAAATGCATCGATTATGCAATACATCGAACACGGTGATTTTTATTCGATAGACACATTTCAGGATACAATTTTGTGTAACAGTTATTCGATTACAAATCCGCGAGTACATTATTTGGCCGACGGCGAAACAGTTGGCAGTCTGATATTTCTCTGGTCTGAGGAGCAACGGGGTGAAAATTCCTTTTGATCTTCGCCAGGGAAATACGAGGCTCAGTTTGTCGCATTACAGTTTTTACTCCTTGAAGTAGTAAGTAACTTCGTCGCTTCCCTCTCTGAAGCGACGGGTACCCGCCGGTTTCAGGGTCTCTCCGCCGTGTAACAATTTTCTCTCTACCCTGCTCGCCAGATCGGGATTTTTCAACAAAAATTTGATGAACCACTCGTTTGGAAACCTGCGAGAAGAAAAATTGATTACAAAAAAAATTTTAAATGTATATATATTTTAATGCATAAATATATTTTTAATACATGGGGCGACCCAGGACGAAATGGTAGGGAAGTTTGGATTTTTTCGAATTTTTTCAGATTTTTCCGAACAGTTAACATTTTTTAAGTAAAAAGAAACTCATCAGAGAAATTAAAAAAAAATTCTCAGAAATGCAGTGTTGCATATAAAAATGGTCAAGCCATAACTCATAATCGACTGATTTTTTCTTCAAATGATTTCACCGTTTCTTCGAAACAAAAAAATTTCAAAGAAAAACCCAAAAGATTTGACCCACTCGGGCTCAAATCTTAAATGTTCAAATAAATGACATAAGATTTATCAGATTTTTAAATTGTGGCGATCAACAAGTTCACTTTTTGTAATAATAAAACAATAAAAAAAGGTTTTAAAAATCTAATAAAAAAATCTGAGTGCTTTTGAGATTTAGTTCAGTAATATAAAAAAATCGCCGGCCGAATCCAAGATGTGAAGGCTTAGACCCAGGTCGAAATGGGGTAGGGCATGCCCCATATTTATGTTTTAATATATACATATTTTTAAATGTATATAAGTTTCGATATAAAAAAAAAACATATATCGATATATTTCGGTAACGAACCTCTGAGAGTCGTCCTTAACGGGCAGGAGCATCGTCGACTGGCGTCCGTATGTATTCGACGATTCGAAGCCGCTCGTACGTTTGCCGAAGCCGATCGCCGAAGATAGGTACTGCGGCTTGAACCCACGAATTTCTCGGGGTTTCGAGCGAGGCTTCGAGACGGGAGAGTAATCGCGACTGTTCGTGACACTTTCCGCAGCTAGGCCAAGTCCGACCATGGCTACAAGTATCAATACTCCGAATCGCACAATGACCTAAAATTAATTTTGCTCTAGTCAGTCCCTGCAATGGACGTTGCGGACAAAGGCTGATGCATTACGGAACCGGCGAGACCGGGTACAAAGTGACTCTTTGTTAATAGAAGACGCGATACATTCTTTGTTCATAAGTCATATACACAGAACATCTTAAGCGACGTGGGTATTCACCGAAAGTGTGCGCGCGAAAATATTACATTCATCGAGAGAATTGACGTACTTGTAAACAAACACAGTACAATAGTTTTGTAAGGTGTCACGATTGTTTCAATAATTCTTTGGATTCGGTGTGTAACTCCTGCGATAGAGTTGTAACTCTCGAGAGTTATAGAACCTTGATTATCCGGACCTTCGTCATCCGAACCCAACATTATCCGAACTGGGACTACATCGATCCGAATTTTTATTGCTCGAACCGTGACGCAAAATTTTTATGCAATTTCATCCCCAAGCGCTACTTCCTTGCAAACAGGATCAACTTTGTTTCGGGGGTCTGTATGTTCCCGCATCTAAAAGAACCTTGCTTGATTTTTTCAGATTTTTATACCATCCAGAAGTGTTTGCAATTCCCTCTCATTTCTCTGAAACTTATGCGAAATGAACCCTATTCGCAAGGACTACCTTAACTACTGGATACTTCCAGTAGTATTTTTCGATAGTTCTTTTCGGTAAGGGATTACAAGTACATTTAACGAAATTTAAGCTACAAAAAAAACACCATAAATGGTATTCAAAAATTTGAGACACGTACATTTCGGGAGAGATTATTGTATTTGCAAAAAGTAGTCAAATAAATTGAAAACGCCCAAGTACATACTTGGGCGTAAATGGCCCAGTACATAAAGTTTTTTCACTTAATTTTCCCGGTGATTGCTAACGTTTATCAGAACATCGTTAAAAAAAAGACAGTAAAAATTTGAAATTTGTACATTCCCTTCCCCTAACTTTTGTTTAGTTCCAAAGCAACATCTACGAGAAATCCCGGTAGTTAAAAATGTTTTCATTCAGGACTTTAACCACACATTTGTTTGGTGGATCCGAGACATTTCCACCACATATCAAATGATGACGTTTTTTGGTGACATGATGTTTTTGCATTTAATTTTTCGAATATTATCAATGTCTATGAAAACACCGTTTAAAAAAATACCGTGAACATTTGGAATTTCTACACTTTCTTCCCCTAACTTTAGTTTAGTCCCAAAGCAACATCTACGAAAACGCCCGGTAGTTCGAAGTTTTTGATTCGGGATATTAACCACGCAGTCTGGTGGATCCAAAATGTTTCCACGAGATATCAACAAAATTTGCTTGAAAATTAATGAACCGGTCTTATACCTTCACCCGCGGTATTTCTTGTACGAGAATCGGTAAGTCCGCTTGCCATCTAGCGGCAACGCGGACGACTGCAAATTAACAAACAATTGTCCTGTAAATTCAATACACCGCATTGGAATTTAATAAACATTTTTATATAAAAAGTGAAGCGTGCGGGCTTAATTTTCCATGACTAATACTAAAAATTTCACGAACGTTGAGGCGTCTCTTTTAACATAACGGAATAAATCAAACCCCAACTCGGACACTGAATTTACCGAACCGTTGATTGATTTTCATACGCACATCCCTCAATGGTCCGAGATAAATTCCCATTTCATGCACTTTTCGTCCGTAGATTCGATACACTTTTCTACAGCAAATTTACGAATATTCTCGATACCGGTAGTAAACAAAAAAAATCTTACAAAAGTCGCTATCATATTAACTAGCGATATTCAAAGGCGAGTTTCTGCTCCGATAGCCGACGAAGCAGCGAGCTCCGTGCGGACACTACTGGACAAACTGTTTCGGGAGCGAACGCGTGTTTCGTGCGGCACACCTCGATTTAATTACGCGGAGGGTTTTACACTTAGTAGCAACATTAGCACAAGAAGTAATACAACGCAAAATCCACACCCTCTTCCGTCCAAGCTCTACACATTGTACAACACGACATAAACATTAAAAAATAAATAAATACAAAAATGTAAACTAATCACACTCGGTCTTACTCACCCGTATGCAACGAGAGTTCTTCTGACACGTCTTCATAGTCGATTTTAATCGTTATAGCACGAGATAGAAACAGTCGGCGTAAGAACACAACAGAATACTAAAGAAGAAATGTATGCGGAATTGAAAAGAAAAAAAGAAGGGCAAGTAGAAGAAGAAGAAGAAGAAGATCGTCGTGACGAAGTGGATCGGTTCGGTCCAAAGGAGGATGACGGCGCTTTAAAGTCTTTCAGGTAAGTCTGATAGTTTTACTCTGCCGAATCTGAACTTGTCAACTGAGTAGGCGATGCAATCGGCGTCCCTTTTTGTACGTGAGAGCCCGCCGTTGCGCATTTGCCGCCGCGAAGCCGCCGTGTCGATGCGTACGAAATTTCGCTACGAGCATATACATATACATATCGGTGAATACCACCACGTAGCGCGAAGTACATACCCCCATAGCACCGACAACTCCGGGTCCCTTAATGCCCGCGCTGTATAGTCGGGGCGAGTAAGCGGGCAGGCGAACAGCAGTCGACGCGGCACTCGCGGCACTCCGCTTACTCTACCGTGGAACCTTCCCGTACGCGACACACTACTTATCGCTAATTGAAAGTGACCGTGCCAGTGTAGTCGGGGCGGTTCGGATGCGCCTCTGGCACTTGGGAGAACCCCGAACGCACGCTATTTCGACCTGTGTATCCTACGCGCAAATACTTGCTATAACTCGACTACCAGTTGCTCAACCCTCGCAACAACTAGCTGACATTATCGTTTGCTATTTAAATGAAACCCGGCGAATACGATTCAAGTAGGCGTGACCTGTTTTGCATTTTTTAAATTTATTGCCACAGAGGGCATTAACAAAATGTCGCTCGAAAACAAAAAAAAAATAAAATATTATGATAATAATGCAATTATAACACTTTTTGGCTACATTTGAAGTAACATTTTTTTTAACGATATATATATATAACGTTGATTTTGTATCGATTATTTTGCCATCTTCTTGTACTGATCGAGCACGATGACGGGAATGTTCTCGAGTATGACGGATTTCGATAGGCCGGAGTATTTTGCTAGCAGCTGAAGATAGTGCAGTCCCGTTACTCCTTCGGATACCCACTCGCTGCTCATTTTTCCGCTGGAATAATAAAGGGTCGAATTATAAATCGCTTGCGCTGCTGAGGCTCGAAGCTTTAGTACGTATGGTATTTCTTGAATACCTGTCGACGGAGACGAAGGTCAATATGTATTTGGAAAGGTGAGCTATGTAGCTGTTGAAAACGGACGTTGAAAATTGGCGCAGCACTGTTTGGATTCCAATGGTAAAGATTACCGCATCGACGGGATCTTGTGTCTTCTTGCTCAATAGACTGGCTACAATGATGTAATGTATTTTCTATTATTTTCGTTGGAGTTGGCCGAAAATTCGGAGTACCCGCTATACGTGTTCGATTGAGTACGTGGAATGTTCGGTGTATAGCACATTTACATCTCTACCACTCACAACTCTATCAGATAACAAGTCTACCGTATTAGAACTCTACCAAAATCAAAATGAAACTTTACCGGACTTGAAATAAAATTCTAACGGAATGGAAATAAAAGTTTTATTTCAATTCCGGTGGGGTTTATTTCAAGTCCGGTAAAGTTTTATTTCAATTCCGGTAGAGTTTTATTTCAAGTCCGGTAGAAGTTTTATTTCAATTGCTGTAGAGTTTTATTTCAAGTCCGGTAGAAGTATTATTTCTACAGAAAAAAAATGCGTAAGGTAGTACCCAGATAGAAAAACATGCCGTGAAACGGGCATCATACCATTGATACCGCCAATGGTACGACGTTTTTCTATCTGGGTATTTTCGCGCCGTTACAGGGCGATAGAGAATGAGAAAAAATCACGATACAGGTAGTCTTGCAATTTTCGTTTGCGTCTAATTGAAGGTTCTCGAAACATTTTTTGGTGCCCATAATTTTATGTATTTTGTTGCGCTCAATACAAATACGATATCAAATTCGGTCTAAAGTGAGTATTGATCATTGCCGATAGAAATAATTTTTATTTTTCGGATTACGGCGCGAACGCAGTCCCGCACAAATAGCTCCTGGCTTCGACCTCGAGCCAATCGCAGTAGTAATGTAGCTACAAAAACACCTTTTGGCATTACACATTTTTTTTTTTCCTGAACATAGATTTTTCTATAGGCAGCGGAATACCGTCAGGCGTATTTGAAGAAGGCGCACGAGCCGCGGTAAAATCGAAATCTCTGAAAAGAAATCTTATTTCACTCCTCGGATCGTGTACAGAGTAGCTCTCCGAGAGCCATTCCATCTCGCGCCGATCCGTCGCGAAATTGAATCGAACGCGCAAGTAGTTTTATGCTAATCAGAATAGATCCAGGAATAGAGTACATGGAAACGGAAGGCTTTTGCGAAAACCATCTCCCAACCCACGCTCTTAATGTTATTAGTCTGGCCTCGGATATGCGACAGCCGAGTCATTGCATGAAGTGAAAAACCCTCATGCAGTGCGGGCGGGAAATCAATTTTGTTATGGAAATACGATCAAATCGATCAATGGGTTGCACAACGAAATACGAATAAGGTTCTTTTGTTTACATACCGGTGTTTTTGCAGTAGTGCATTTTGTGAAGACACGACACGGTCAATAGAAAAAGAACGAGTACGATCTCGTTGATGTTCGGTGGTTTGACGTACGCCTTGTTCAATGGATCGCTGATGCCCGCCCAGTCGAGTCTCACGCTCAGCTCCCTCAGAAGATCCGTCTCCTCCCGGCTCATCGGCACCTCCGTAGGTTTTTTTCGTAGTTCCGAGAGTACCGCACTGCCGATCAATATTGTGCACCATTAAAAAAAATACTGTGATGCAGTGAAGATAAGGCATATCATTGTATGATGCACGTACACGTTCAATGTTCGCAGGGCAGCTTCCATGTGCTTCGCCTCGAATTTGCAGACGGTATTCAATTCGTAGGCGATTTGGTTTCTTAGCAATTGAAAGTGACCGATTTTCATCACGAAATCGAACATTGCCGGCCAAATTTTGTGGCCCTGATTGGACACCGTCGAGTAGAGTTTGCCCGGATTATTCGTAAAGCCGAAATTGTAATCTCGACTCTGTATTAAAAATCTGCATTCCTCCAGCATCGCCAGCCAACTCTTGTCGCGAACACCTTTCTCGATGTAACCGATTACATTGTTCAGCTCGACTGATATGTAGTAGGATATTAATTTGTCGAGACCGGCCAGACCTGGCGTTCCCATTGCCTTCAGCATCATCGAAAACACTTTGTGATTCAATACTTCGCTCTGCGTTTTGAGGTCGTACCAGGATAACGAATGCTCTATGTAAACGGTCGTTCTGAAAGAGAGTTATTCACCGATTTTGTTTGGTTTTATTTTTTTTTTAGTCCTCCTTGAAAACACCGACCTCGGGTCTGTGACGCGGATAAGTTCCCGAGCGAGGCGACCCATGAAAGTCCCCGAATTTGTCTCGGCGGGCATCGCGTTGTCGATTTTATCTTCGTAAATCGAAAATTTCCAGGACTTTCCCGGAATCCAAGTCAACTCTCTGCACTCGACTTCCAGAGCCGTATTTATTATGTAAGTGATCTGACGGAATGAACAGAAAGTAAATCAAAAATAAAAGAAATACAAAGTTATTTACGAAAACAATCCGTCTTTAACGGCGCTTACCTCTTCGTGCCATATCTTCAAGCTATTGATATTTATGTAATCCTGAATGTACTGAAAGGATTTACGATATCCGTCCATCACGGTGGCCAGTGTGTTCAACTTCGTTTCTAAAGTAATCTATTCGAATGAAGAAAAAAAAAACACATTCATGTTTAAAGAATTTTACGTCCTGCCACTTGTTTGCTATTATTTTTCCTTAATCAATTTCACGAACTAAGATCATTATTTTTACAGACTTATTTTCTCACGCTCGATCCTTCCCACGAGTTATTTTATTATTTTTATTTCATCATATCAAACAAAAGAATAAAAAATAAAAAATAAATTATAATTTACTTTGGATTTAGGATCGAAAGCAAGCCCGTTGTGCAACGTGAGCGTAACTTTCTTGACGAGCTCTTGTCGTATGCCGTCCTCCAACAATCGATGAGAATCGACCCTCAATACCCCGAGGGAAACACTTCTCAAAGATAAAACTCCCTTTGTGAATACCGAGACTTCGTACGTAAGCTTGGCCATCTATTGAGACAATAGACAGATTCATGTAACATCGTCGACAAAAGCACAAATACATGACACCGAAGTCTATTTTACCTGTAAACGCTCGTCCAGCTGGGCGTAGTCCTTCAGCTTGTCTTTGTGCAGATTGGTCGGTATCTCTTTGAACACATCCGTTTCAAGGTGAACAATTTGTGCGAGAAGACCAAAGACGGTTTCGGGGATTATTTGAAGCACGCGGCGCGCGTAACTCTCCAGCCCCCGCGAATAATATTGCGATACCGAAGATAGATCGTTGCTGCGAGCTTGATTAACTCTCAGCAAAGGAGTTTCCAGAGCCGAAGCCATCTGCAATGAAGCGTTAAGGAAGTTCGATCTTATTTCGTTCAGGTCGTTATTAATCCAAGTAAAACGCACCTTCAGGAAAAGCGCTTTCAACTTAATAACGGTCGGTGGATTATCTTTTATCCGTGACTGTATTATACCGACGAAAGATTCCATTATGTTCCAGGCGTAGCAACAATCCGTTACGATGTTCAGAGCGATCATCGTGTCTTCGGTTATGCTTCCAGTTCGCAGCATATTGTGCAGAATTTCCCGGGTGTCCGTTAGGTAACTCGATATTTGCAAGTTATTTTCCAGCTGATGATAATCTGCAATTTATCGTTCGAGAATACGCAAAAGTCACTGAAACTCTAAATTAGATTTGATCTTTAAAATGATTATCATGCGCGGGCAGATCCATCGCGGTGTCACGTCTTATACCTTGAACTTCTTCCAGCGCTTGCACGAGTGCCGCGATTATTCTGGCATCCTCTTGCTGCAGCGTACTGACGTGAACACTTGTCTCTTTGAACCACGTCTTCAGACGCTCGTTGGTCTCGACACCGTCGAGAAACTTATCGCCGCTGAATACCTCGGCGAGGTGAGACAAACGCTGAACGCAAGTATCCTTGTTCTCGATCCACTTCGATTCTTTGTCGTTTAGTAACTGGAAGCCGAAACGTTATCGCGCTGTTATAAGTATACTGTTACTGTACATATAGTGTACAGTAGGAGTAAAGTCTTTACTGCGTTATGGGATAGCAGTAACGCCGTCGCTACTGTATGCAGTAGGAATAACGTCTTTACTAGGGTATCCAGTAGGAATAACGTAATTGCTACTGTATAAGGCAGGAGTAATGTATTTACTACTGTATATGGTGGGAGTAAAGTAGGTCCTGCTGTATACAGTAGGAGTAACGAAGTTACAACTGTATACAGTAGGAGTAATGCACTTGCTACTGTATACAGTAAGAGTAACGTAGTTACTCCCGTATATAATGTATTTAGTAGTGTATGCAGTAGTTTTTATTTATTTTTTATTAGGATGTGGAAATACTTTTACGAACACCAGTAACGGTAGTGTGGGGCTGCTCCGCAAGGAACCGTACCCATTAAAACCACCGCCCTTTCCACGCCAACCAGTTACTCCGGAACCGCGTTAGCATTACTTTAAGGCCATAGGTTATAGAAGAAATACGCCGCCATGCGACTTTCTTCGAGGTTTCCTTACTACGTGCTCCGCTTGACTTGAGGGGGGGGGGGGGGGGGGGCGTTACTTCTGTATACAGTAATAGTAACAGTAGTAAACTTAAAAAAAAATCTTACCTGTTTATACATACTTTTCAGATCGTGCTCGATCTGCGCTGTGCTGAGCAACAAACGAAGGCAATCGTCAGCCGTGTATTTACTCTCGTTAATCACTTGTTGCCGGAGGGTGCGCGATCGTTTCGACTCTTCGGTCAGAATTGTCGTCGTCGCGGTGTGCAATAGAATCCAGTGCAACGACACGTTGCATTCCCTTATCAATTTCACTATCGACTGTATCTCGTGCTCGTTCAATGTCACCGCTAATTGTAATTTTTCAGTCTCGGCTATTTGTTTCTGCAAAGCAATCGGGCTTTAAACGCAAAATTACAATTGGCTCTTCCATCAACGTCACACGGTCGTGAAATTACTGACTTTAATTCTTTGGCCGTAAGTTTGAGCGATTCGCTTTACGTTCGAACTCTCCAGTGTATTGTTGAGAGCGATTTTCGCGGCTTTGTAAGGAAGCCACCAATCTTGCAGATTTATCAATATCCCCATGTAAATGCTGATTATCCAATTGTCGGGGAAAAATCTATCGACGATTTCGCGCATTATAGCCGCTTGGGAGTGAAGGACGGCGGGCTGAAACGACAAAATGATAACGAGCATAGCCGCCTGATTCGCCGAGGCTATGCTTCGGTGTTCCGGATGCGGAAACGCTAGGCTCTGATTGTACAACTCGTCCGATCTAAGCCGGCCGATTACGAGCTCGATCAGCGAAGCTTTCAGCGGAATTCTCCTGCAAAAAAGTAATACAAGACAAATTACAAAAAATGTATCGTGCATCGGTGAATCGTCGTGCGGACGAGCAACGTGAGTATAGATCACTACTTGAAATATTCTTCGGGATAATTGGCGGGCCGTTTAGTTGACGACTTCGAGAGCCCGGTCGAACGGAGAAGCCGGCAAACATCCTCGACCCGCGTCAGTGACGAACGTTGAGCGTTGTATCTGTAATACGACACGAGGAGTCGCTCGCGGATTTGACCCTCGAACTGGTGGTCGACGACGAGAAGCATTACTCCGTACAAATATACAGCCTCGCACTGAAAATACAAATGAACAGCTTGTAATTGCTCGATATTTACATTGCATCCACTGTCATATACATGATCGCAAGATCAAGGGATCAAGCATTAGTGTACGACTAATAGGGTATTGTCTTGAATGCAGATCTGCTCAAGCTATGCGTACTTGTATTTGCGACTGTTCAATGCTAGTCGACGTTTAAAAATTGCCAACACGACATCCGATTTTTTCTGTGGAATAGGTTTTGTCACTTTGGTTTATTTTAAATACAGATGTGTGTTATAATCATTTAGACCTTTCAGTCCTAATAGAAGTGAATCCAATAGAATGGCTTCCCCATTTCTTACAATTTTGAGCATAACTTCCTCCGCAAAGAAGCCAAAAAACGATCAACAAACTTTCGCATAGAGAAAGCTGTGCGCAAAATTGTAATAAATGAGGAAGCCCTGTGCAAATTACTTTCCACCTTCTTACACAACACAATAACCAAAGCATAGAGATTTGCATCGTACCACAAGCTGTTTTCCCTCTTCATTGAGCATCACGGTCTCGACCGACTGTTGAATATAAAATCCGTCGTCCAACTCGTCCACATAGGCGTTAAGTTCCGTCACGTATCTGTGAATACTCTCAAAGGCCAGATAAAATTGTGTCAGGACGTCGGCATAATTTTCTCTTAGGCTTTCGCTGATATCCTGCAGCGTCTGGAACGTCAATAAGCAATTACTTAATTGTATCATGCAAATAAATTACTCATTTTATATATTACATTACCTCGTCTTTCTCAATTTTTTGTTCGTAACTGTCCGCAGCAGTGAAGTAGGCAAAATCTAATATAATCGCACCATACTTTTGCACATGACTCTTTGAATCCAATCTGCAAAAAAAAAATCGATACAAATTTGGTATAATAAACCATTTTCTTGCGGCCGAAATAAAAAAATTCATAGCCATTCGCAAATCAAATTAGTGGGCATTCGCAACGTTACGTTAACAGTAAATTCATTATGATATCGCTAAGTTCTAACCTAAATACAGGGGGAACATATTCTTTCAGTCGCATAAGTTCCGCTATAATAGCGTTTCCCCGTGAAACCAGCTTCAGCAGATTTTGTCCGCAGGTGTTGTTGTTCGCCAAAAAATCTCCCATCGTTAAACAATTATCATCGTACGTTGTACAATTGATTATAAAACCAAATAAAAACAACTCCGGTGCGAGACGACCGCGCGTAACTGTCAGAGCGGAGATTCCGAACGGAGCTAGGAACTTTTCCTGTCAAAATCGCAGGTTCTAACACGGGCACATTGTAGGGTATTCGATTTTCGTTGATTTCCCGCCCTTATTCTCCAGAACGCGCGACTCGGCGAGAGGGTGTAAAATGTCATGCGTCCGTCATTCGTGACACATCGGTGTGCGTTAGCATAATTGAAATTGAATTTGAGAGGAATTGGCCGATCGGGTTAATTATTTAGTAGCTCATCGAACGGCGCGTACACGAAACTAACACTGCCGTTCGTTTTGAATAAAAGTAGTTTCGTCGAGTTCTGACACGCCCGAGCCGACTTACATGGATCGGCGGAAAACACTCGTCGCGAATACAAAACTATAACCCCGCTACTAATAAGCATCATTATGATCGGAGCTTTATCACCGCGAAAACGATTCTCTCCAGTCTGACGAGATTAACGTCAGAAATTAAATTGACTCACCGACCCTGACACGTAACCTTACACGCAATTTTTCGCGCTATGTTCGCGCTTATCAGACAAATTTTCGACAGCGCTATACTTTGGATCTACGCCCAGACAATTTGGCTCTTACTGGTGAGCGCTTTTTATCACCGCTCCGTACCGTGGATTGTATGGGGCAGTTTGGCGATTTTATTGACCCTACGATTCGTGAGGAATCCACCCGCGGACGCAAAAACCGTTCTTCGAGTTTTAGGCGCCGATCCTTACGCCGCCGAAAAAGACGGGAGTTCTAGCGACGGCCAGGGTAACGGGAAGCAATATTGCATGCGAGTGGTGGCCCACCGTGGTGGCGGATATGACTATCCCGAAAACAGCCTGTCGGCTTTCAGAAATGTAAAATCATACGCTACTCGTATTAATTATCACTATTATTTTTATATATTTTTTATCCAATTGAAAAAAAAAATATTTTTTCTAATGCTGTTTTAGTTATTTGAATGATGATACATTGTTTTTTTGTTATCATGATTTTTCTAACCGAAGTATACGTACAGCTACTAACGATTAACGAAAATTAGAAATTGCCAGAGTGATTATCGTGAAAATGATGAGACGATTATTTTAATTTTGTATAATTGCAGAGCAAGGAGAAAGGCTGCACCGCCGTGGAGTTCGATCTCGCTTACACAAAAGATAACATTCCTATAATATTTCATGATGATAGCGTTGAAAGACTGACCGGCAAAACGGGGAGAATCAAAGAGATGACCTGGGAACAATTGCGGCAGCTGGACATCAGCCAAAATCATCCTCTGAGGTAGCGCGATAAGCAAAAATGTTATTAATCATGAAACTATTCAAACTCTTATTACACTATGGTGTTACATAAATTATTTATTTATTTATTTAGATATATATAATATGTATTTTATATTTTCTTTCTATAAAATTTACTTTCTGTTAATAACAATAATAACAATTTATATTGTATATTGCTTATTATGTTAACAATGTTTATATTATCCACACTACAGAGAAAAGTTCAATGGAGTGGAGAGAATAGCGCTCTTTGACGATGTTCTGGACGAATGTTTGCGCAACGGACAGCGTATATTTATCGACATTAAAGAGAAGAGCCTGGAGATCGTGCAAGTTGTATTGGACGCTTACAAGAAGCATCCCGAGCTCTTCGAGAGAGCTGTTGTATCGAGTTTTCATCCGATTCTCATCTACATGGTAATGACCTAACGACTAAAAAACTATCGACAATTTAACACTTCGTATAAGCAAGCCGCACGAAACGGCCGCACCACGAAGAATTAACGTCTTCGATCTCATCGCTGATAGTCACCGATTTTTTCCAGGTGAGAAGAAGGGAGCCGAGAATAGTCACGAGTTTGGCTTGGCGGCCTAAATTCTTCTCAACGATATCGTACGGTGGACTAGACGGACCCGGCCCGCCTCGTTTCAGAAATCCATTCGAGCATTTGTTGGCTTGTATGCTCGACTCTGTTCACGAGTGGGCACTGCCGCGATTCACGTACTACGTGCTGGGTATCTCGGCGATTTTACTACACAAGGACGTCGTCAGTCCGTGAGTAAAATCGCTTTTGACTGTCCTCCGAATATCTCGACGAACGATTGGCGCACGACAAAATATATTTTCGATATTTCAGTGAAGTTATCAATCAATGGCGCAATCTGGGAATCCGTGTGATAGCCTGGACGATTAATTTGCCATCGGAGAAGATGCAATTCTCAAGGCTGAAAATAACGTACATGACCGATACGTTACTGGCCGAAAAAGTTACGTAGAAATTGAGCATACGTATCACCAAACACTGAATACACTCCAAGTATTTATACATAGTATTAAACTAAACGAAACAAACAAAAAAAGAAAAAGAAACGAACGATGGCATCTCCGATAATGAGAATAGTATTATACAAAGATCAAACTTTTTTTTTACCTTATAGCATTCTAGTCTAGACGGCAGTAACAATGAAAGAAGATAATTTATTATTTTTAATCGTATTCATATTTTAACAACGAATTTTTCTATACAATGTACATAGGACAATTATTATGATAACAATAATCGATGTACGAGAACGCACAGCAGTGACAAAAATAGTACGCAAAGCTTACGTACAATCGTTGTCTATCTTATTGGGTTGTTAGTCCTCTCCCATTAATGTAAGCCGTATTGTTAATATAAGCTGCAAGTAATCGGTTTCTTAGCCGGATTGTTGCAGGTTACACATGAGGCTCATATACTCAACACATTGTTGAATATTCTACGAAATTTACAACGAAATGAAAAGTGTCGCATTGGACGAAAAAAAAGTTTTTGATTTTCTTTTTGCTGAATATATACTTTTTAATGAAATAAAAATATAAGACATATTCCATTGAATACTTCATGAAAACGAAACTTTTTCGTCCTAACGTGTTCTTATTTGAACTCTTTCATTCAAGATATAAACCCTTTCAAAGTTCCATCCGTACCATCCCGCGCTCTCGCCGCATCTTACCGCTCGAATGCCGGCGTCGGTATCTATGTATTTTTGTTTGTGGTTGTAGTCGGCTTCGGTCTGCCACGCAAAGATGACGTAAAACCATACCCCCACGATCAATAACTTTTTACCGCCAGCGGTGGTGTATGGCTTCGGTCGTCCCCGGAGTCAAGCAGAATCGTTCGCGGTCAGTTATTTGATGGGGGACCACCTAGTCCCCCACCTAGTCCTAAAAACTTTAAGAAGAAAAGAAAACCCATTGCTCGAACATCAAGACTCAGTTGGGATGACCGGGCTGTATCGCCGCAGGTTTTCCGCAGCCTCTCTGCGCACTCGTGCAAATGACTTACAGTATGGGGGGTATCGACGGCTCTGGCCGCGAACTTTACAAGTGATTTTAAAGTCGACAAAATTGAGAGGAGAGTATAGAAAATTGACTAGATGGCGAACAGAAGCTAAGGCCTTAAAGGAAAAAAAAACAATAAGTTTTTGAAGCGTCAACTTATACATTTTCGTCAAAATCAACGACAATTTAAGCTTTTTGCAGTCCTGGACGTACCCTTTATGCTAACCTCCGAATCACCATGTGTTGAAAAGCCTATAGAGAAACCTATAGCTGCCGACCAGGGGATCGAACGCAGGCGTATCGCTTGCGGCTACACACGTCTTGTCGGTATCAATGCCGCATCTACACTGAAGTACGCTTGCGCGAAATACCGAATACAAGCATTTCCCTCTCATTTAAATAAATTATATTTCAATGGACTATGAGGGAAGAATATTTTTCTATGGAATATACGTGTGAGCTCATGGTTTCAACCCGTTATTACAGTTCTTTGTAAGGTTTGCGAAGGGACATTGAATAAATGATACGTTAATGACGCGTACGAGAGGCAGAGGCTGTACACCCTCGCATCGCTGTCGCTCAACTTTGACTCGGGGTAATTTAAACGTTCATCATCGCGGTGTGATACTTTGACATAATTCACTGAAAATTTATTCTGAGAAGAGAATAATGGAACATATGAAAAAGTCACGAGCTGCATTATCTTCCGCAGAGAACAGCAGTAGTAGAGCTATCGCCACCATTGACTACAGATTGAGTCACTACTATGGATATTTTTGAACACCGTTACTATAGATTAAGTAAACTTTTTTTGTCGTTCGTTGGACAATGGCCGTATCAGAGCACCTGGACTAAACGTGTCATTTTTGTCATTGCAATTTTTATGTTCATGACTGGGCTCCCACCGCCGATAATGGCTTTCGTGAGATATCGTGACGACTCAAATATTGCCTTCGAGTCCTTTATCGCAGGCCTTTTCGTGACAGTAGGCATTATGAAGTGGTTTAGTATCAACTGGACCTCGAAGAAGGTTAGTTATATTTTTTCAAATTACAATACTATGATAATAAAGGTGAGAGCGAGACAATTAATTCATACCTGTAATTGATAAATGATTTGTATCATATGTACAGATAGTGAAGTTGTTGAATTGTATTTTTGCGAACTGGCAAGTGTGGGCTCGGTATCGGGAAGTTAACATTCTCCACAAATATGCTGAGCAGGGAAAACAAAAAAAGATCGCGTATATAGGTTAATCAAGTATAGTAAGAGGTGGTTGAAATGTTGACAAATGTTTTATAGATTTATTGATATTGCTTACAGCCGCAATCTATTCGAGCACCATTATATTTACGATTCAACCGATGATACCAAAGATCATCGACGTCTTGCTGAAGAACAATACCGAAATCGGGAGATTTGGATATCCTGTTGACTATTATTATTTCGATGCGCAGAAATATTATTGGTATATTAACCTACATTGTTACATATGCGCATGTGTGGTCGCGACGCCCTTAATAGCCAGTGACTGTATGTTAATAATTTGCGTGCAGCACATATGTGGTATTTTTGCTGCGTTGGGGTTAGTCTATGACCAATTAATCATAATATCAAGCATAATGAAGGATCAATTGAAAACTTCAGGCACAAATTGGAGCAAATTGGGAATAATGATGTTTCAATGGAAAACGTGGAGAACCTAAGTTCATTCATCG
Organism: Stenichneumon culpator; assembly: GCA_964017025.1. NCBI lineage: Eukaryota > Metazoa > Arthropoda > Insecta > Hymenoptera > Ichneumonidae > Stenichneumon > Stenichneumon culpator. The sequence continues at coordinate 17,894,236 of OZ024776.1, forward strand.
AAAAACACACTAATGCTATTGAGTGAGTCAGCTTAGAGAATGTATCTGAATGTTATGAATATTATTAATAAATTCACTATGGCCAGATTCGCCAATCTCATCGAGGCAACGTACACATGGAATTTCTTTTTCATTATTGGTCTTGGTACGATGCTAATCAATATATTAGGAGTTCAGGTAATAGTTGCGACGAATGATGAATAATCGTCCTAATTGACCGATAAACTGCTTAAATCTAAAATACAGATTGTTCTGGGAACCAACGAACCCGAATCAACCATCAGATACATAGGTTTTGCAATAGCTCTTCAAATGGTATTCCACGTGAATTGCAGCCTTTCCCAAATTCTGATTAATCACAGTACCGATATTCGCTTTTATATGTGAGTAATCAGTTAATGACTAGTTGCGTCACCACGAAAAAAAATTCTTTCACGCAGATATAACAGCCAATGGTACAGACTATTGCCGAGGGATCAGAAACTTCTACAATTGATGATAATGCGTTCTGACATACCTTGCCAATTAACAGCTGGAAAAATGTTGATCATGTCCATGAGAAATTTTGGGCTGGTAAGATCGATTGTTCTTTAATCAACCCTAAATAAACATTTCTGCGACACCAGAAATACAAAGAACAGGTTGTTTTTATATTTCAGGCAAATAGGACAGCCACGTCATACTTTGCGCTTGTCCGTCCAAATTAGAGATTATACACAGTGAACACGTGTTATTGAGGCACTATAACATGGAAATTACATGTAATGTGCCATTATTATATGCAAGCAATGTCACTGTTACATATCGGTATGTCGTTACACTTGTGTTCGAAAATTCGTGTAACTGTTGTGAAATTGCCGTTTTTAAGAGCGGACCTTATGTGACGATGTGGAATCAAAAGTCCAGACGATCACGCACATACAATATGTGTATTGTATGTGTGTGATACTCGTAAATACTGTATGTGTTATGAAGATACATATAAATACTGTGGTCTAAATCATACACCTCAATAAATATTTCTCATATTTATTAGAAATATTTATTGAGGTGTATGATTAAGATTTAAAAACAAATAAAAGCCCATGTGCCGTCGTAGAGTAATTATTATTACTACTAGCGATCGGGCGCTTCGCGCCCGACGCTAGGTTACTTTATTTTAATTTAATGTAGTTAAGTTATCCGCGCGGTCGGAATCGTCTCGCGGAAACTTCTTCTTCTTCTTCAACACTTTGACTGGATCCACGGCTGAGTGTCATCTGGTCACACGGCGATCATTATATATAATTATTTTGTTTTCGTTTTATATACACACATAACCAAGTTGTTTTAGCGCTCCATTCCTCGAATCACAAAAAAAATCAATAAAAAATCGTATCCTCTCTTCATACATTCATGTTGCTTTTTGCACAACTGAATAGATCGCAAATTTCTTTCGCCTGTCGTTTAATCTTCGCTCGCCCTAATCATACGTGGGCATGAGATGCGTCAGATATATTAACATAAAAATGAGTACTCATCAGAGTTCGACGGGATTCGAGAAACGATGGCTTAATTTCTCCCTGGAGTAGTAAAAAAAATCAGGAGCGCATAATTCCATATACTTTTCGCACCGAGCACAGATCCGACAAAGTGAAGCGCGACGTTGCTGTATTTTTACCCGCTGGACCTGAATTAGCCAGCCGTTTTGCATAAAATTCTGACACGACGTTTACGTTGAAAAATTTGAAAATAAAAATTTTCACATCGCTTCCGCATAAAAGTTGAAAATTGACATATTGTTATAAAGACTAAGAGTTCAATAAAAAAAAATTAATTTAACCGGACAAACGGATATCGACGATCAACCCTTTCAAGGTTCCATTACTCGCTCTCACCGCAACGAAGGCCATCGAAGGGCTCAGCTTGTAGGTCGGCGTCGGTATGTATGTATTTTTGTTTGGAGTTGGCTGCAGTCTACCACGCAGAGGTGGGGTAAGACCATATACGGCCACATACGATAAATGTTTGCAGCGTCAACTTGTACATTTTCGTGAAGATCAACGACATTTTATGCTTCTCGCAGAGTCCTGGAGTCCACGACTTAGATCTGAATGTACAGTTTATGGTGGGCTCCGAACCACCATTTGTAGAAAAAGAACACCTATAGAGTAACCGTTAGGTGCTCACCAATGGATCGAACACGACCAACTGCTTACGGCTACGCACGTCCTGTCGCCATCGATAGCGGTGCTTCACTGAAGTACGCCTGCGCAAAACACGGAATAGAATCATTCCCCTCTCATTTCAGGCAGGCGTTAAAAATAAATAATATTTCAAGCGACTTTGAGAAAAGAATATTTTTTCCGGACATATACATGTGAGCTGATGGTCTCAACCTGTTATTACAGTACTTGCGAAGGGAGACTTGCGAAGGGACCTTGAATACGCGATGAGTTCTTCACGCGTACGAAAGGCAGAAGCTCTACACCCTCGCATCCCTGTCGCTCAACTTTGACGTGGGGTAATTTACACATTCAACATCGCGGTGTGGTACTTTGACATAATTCAATGAAAATTAATTCTCAGAAGAGAATGAAGGAAAGTATTGTTGTTCAGCAGGGAACAGCAGTAGCAGAGCTAACGCCACTGTTGACTACAGATCGAGTCACTATGGATCTTTTTGAACACCGTTACTATAGTTTAGGTAAAACATTTATGACACTCGTTGGCCAATGGCCAGATCAGAGCGAACGCGCTAAACGTGGCATTTTTGCCGTTGCAATTTTTATACTTGTCACGGGGCTCCCACCGCCAATATTGGGTTTCGTGAGATATTGTGACGACTCGAATGTTGTCCTCGAGAGTGTTATCTCAGGCCTTTTCGTGACAATCGGCATTACAAAGTGGCTTGGTATCATCTGGAACTCGCAGAGGGTTAGTTATATTTTAGCAAATTAAAATGATATGACAATAAAGGTGAGAGCGAGGCAATTAATCGTTACCTGTCATTGATAATGGTCTGTTCGATATGTACAGACAGTGAAGTTGTTAAATCGTATTTTGACGAACTGGCAAGTGTGGGCTCGATGTCAGGAAGTTAACATTCTCCACGAATACGCTGAACAGGGAAAAAGAACAGCAATTGTGTATACAGGTTAATCAAGTATAGTAAGAGATGGTTTAAATATTAACAAACGTTTTATAGATTTATCGATATTGCTTACAGCCGCAGTCTATTCAAACATCTTCCTCTCTACGATTCAACCGATGATACCAAAGATCATCGATGTCGTGCTGAAGAACGGTACCGAAATTGGGAAATTTGGATATCCTGTTGACTATTATTATTTCGACGCGCAGAAATATTATTGGTACATTAACCTGCATTGTTACATATGCGCATGTATGATGGCGATACCCTTAGTAGCCAGTGACAGTATGTTAATAATTTACGTGCAGCACGTATGCAGTGTTTTAGCTGCGTTGGGGTGAGTCTATGATCAATTAATCGTAATATCAAGCATAATGAAGTATCAATTGAAAACTCCAGGCACAAATTCGAGCAAATTGGCAATAATTATACTTCAGTGGAAAACGTGGAGGACCTAAATTCATTCATCGACAAACACAATGATGCTATAGAGTGAGGCAGCTTGGAGCATGTATCTTGTGAATTTATGAATATTATTAATTAATTCACTATGGACAGATTCGCTAATCTCATCGAGGCAACTTACACATGGAATTTCTTTTTGATCATCGGGCTTGGCACGATTCTAATTAACATATTAGGAGTTGAGGTAATAGCTATGACGAATCCGCCAAATCGACAGATAAACAGGTTAATTCCCTAAAATGCAGATTCTTATAAAAACAAACGAACCCGAATCAACCATAAGATTCATAGGTCATGCAATTGCTCTTGAATTGGTGTTTTACGTCGATTGTAGCATTGCCCAAATTCTGATGGATCACAGTGTCAATATTCGCTTTTATATGTGAGTAATCAGTCAAGGACTACAGCCGTCCCAAAGGAAAAAAATCTCCTTTCGCGCAGATATAACAGCCAATGGTACAGACTATTGCCGACCGATCGAAAGCTCCTACAATTGATTTCAATGCGTTGTCGCAAACCTTGCCAACTAACAGCCGGGAAAATGTTGATCATGTCCTTGAGCAATTTTGCGCTGGTAAAAACGATCTTTCTTTAATGAACCCTACATAAACATTTTTTGACATCCGAAATACAAATAATAAGCCATTTTTATATTCCAGACAAATAGGACAGCCATTTCATACTTTGCAGTTGTCCGACCAAATTAGAGATTACAGACTTTATATTGCGTGACCAAATTCAGAAGAAAGTATTTTCTATGTGTAAGTACGTTTTTCAGGATTTAGTCACATGATATCAAAAGACGCGATTAAATTTTTTTTTTTAAATTTGAAAACCATTGAAGGTAATCACTATCTAAAAGTCTGTGATCACCTTCCCACTCGCTACGCGTATTCATTAAGGTATTTGATGAGTATACTAGGATCTCAATTTTTGCGCCCTCGGTTTCCCCACCATAGAGCGAGTATCGATCGACCCAGTAAGCTATGGGCCAGGCTTGACAGTTAGTATGGGCGGGGCATGCGCAACCTCGATTTTGTTAAATGTGATGCGGAACCAGTCCTGCCACTATGAACAAAATCGAGGTCCTAGTGTACACTGAAAATGTTAAAACTTGAGTAACCATCACGGAGAAAATAGGGAAAGCGATTTGTTACCATCGGAGCATCGATACGTGTGTGTCACATGCCCTTAATTCCATCGCATACAAAAGAGTTTCGGTCGTCTCTCACTAGCTCACCGACGGTCGAAAAGTACTTGTCTCGAGACGCCACAGCGTCCTTAAGGTGAAGTGTAGCCCCTCAGTCGGTAACAAAACCTGCAATCCAAAATTCTCTAAGACGGTTAATTTTTAGGAAAAAAAACGAGAACGATTAACTATGCGCAGTAATTCTGCAGTTCACTACCGTCATCATTTTCCCAAGAAATAAACGGCTTGGAAAATTGTTGGGTTGCGAAATTGCAGCTATCTCTCTTTTACTCACAGCGGTTACACTTCACTGTAGGCCTCGAAGTTGTTAGTTACTTGCAGCTAGTATTGAAACGCGCCCATAGAACCCCACGTTTCCCGCCGCCAGAGGCGCTGCACGAGCAAGCAAGAGAACAGCACAGATTTTCAGTTTCGTCGACGGAGGCGTCACCGTTATTTGAGGTTAACATAGTTTGGTAAGTACCGACAATATTTTACACCTACATATAAAAACAATAACTAACAAAAATGTCCAAATATGAATTAACCAATCCGTAACACGGTACATAATTTTGCCATGAATCCAGAGTTTTCAGTTACCGAAAAAAATGTACGAACAACAAATTCGCCAAATGGAGCAGCAGCAGCAGCACCAACAGCAACAGCAGCACCAACAGCAACAGCAGCACCAACAGCAACAACAGCACCAACAGCAACAACAGCACCAACAGCAACAGCACCAACAACACCCACAACACCAGCAACACCAACAACAACAGCATCAGCAACACCAGCATCAGCACCAAGAGATGCAGCAACAATCCTCCGGCATGCAGCACGACATATCGCCTCCGGGTGTCTCTCACCCGAATCAGCAGCAACAAATGTCGATGCCCTCGAATCATCCCATGCAATCGATGATGATTTTACCACCGGGCACGTCGCAACCGCCGCCGATGATGGAGCCTCCCAGAGCGCTGCCCAGTCTGCTCAACATGAAGGTCAGCTTGCCCGCAGATATGCAAAATCCTCCCTCTCGCGACGAGGAGGAGCACGTCGGCGACGCGGAGTCCATGAAACTCCCGGCAGCGCTAGAGCAAGCCCTGGCCTTCAAGAACGAGAGGGCCAAGGAGGTGGGCGCCGATCCGAACGACATATCCGTCCCAGGAACCTCGCCGCCCCGCGAAAGTCTCGGCGACGACGCGCCGATCGATTTCGTCATCTCGACTATGAGCGCCGCGAGCGAGACGGAGAAACCAGACTCAAAGTCCAAGGGCAAGAAGAAGAAGAAGAAGAAGAGAAAGAAACACGCCGAGGGTACGAAAGACCCCGAGAAGAAGATGGACGAGAGCGAGAGCCCCAGCGTCGGCAAGGATGACATGCCGGAGGTCGAGTACGTGCAGGAGATTCCCGGCGTGGCCGATCTCGAGCCGATGTATCGTCAGTTCGCGAGGGTCTTCGAGGCCTTCAAGCTCGTCGAGCCTGACTCGCGGGGCTTCGAGGCTGCGGACAAGGGCGAGGCGATAGGTCAGTATCCGCCGACGGCCGCGCCGACCGCGGTTCCCAACAAGGTTCCGCTCCTCGACGACTTCGACGACGACGTCGGCCAGCCGGCGAATACCCAGGGCGTCGGCGAGAACGGTGCGCCGCGTTTGTCGAAACGAAAGCTGAAGAGGCTCACGAGATTGAGCGTCGCCGAGCTCAAGCAGCTCGTCGGTCGTCCGGACGTCGTCGAGATGCACGACGTGACGGCCCGCGATCCGAAGCTCCTCGTGCAGCTCAAAGCCCACAGAAACACCGTTCCGGTCCCGAGGCACTGGTGCTTCAAGCGCAAGTACCTCCAGGGCAAGCGCGGTATCGAGAAGCCACCGTTCGACCTCCCGGACTTCATAAAGCGCACCGGAATAACCGAGATGCGAGCGAGCCTCCAGGAGCGCGACGACACGAGGACCCTCAAGGCGAAGATGCGCGAGCGAGCCCGACCGAAGTTGGGCAAGATCGACATAGATTATCAGAAACTCCACGACGCCTTCTTCAAGTGGCAGACCAAGCCGCGCATGACGATTCACGGCGACCTCTACTACGAGGGCAAGGAGTTCGAGACGAGGCTCAAGGAGAAGAAACCCGGTGAGCTGTCGGACGAACTGCGGACGGCGCTGGGCATGCCCGTCGGTCCCAACTGCCACAAGGTACCGCCTCCTTGGCTCATCGCCATGCAGCGTTACGGTCCTCCGCCCAGCTATCCCAATCTCAAGATACCCGGACTGAACGCGCCGATACCGGAGAGCTGCGCCTTTGGCTATCACGCCGGTGGATGGGGAAAGCCGCCCGTCGACGAGACCGGAAGGCCTCTCTACGGCGACGTCTTCGGCGTCGCCCGGGCGCCCGGCGGCGACGCCATGGACGAGGAGGTCGATCGGGGAATGTGGGGCGAACCCGAGTCCGAGTCCTCCGGCGAGGAGGAGGAGGACGAGGACGGCGAGGAGGGCGGCGAAGGCGACGCCGACGGAGTCGTCGACGCCGATGCCAGCGGACTCGTCACCCCCGGCGCCGAGGGCCTCATCACTCCCAGCGGCATCGCCTCCATTCCCGCCGGACTCGAGACACCCGAGACCATCGAACTCAGGAAGAAGAAGATCGAGAGCGAGATGGAGGGCGGCGATACTCCGGCGCTGTACACCGTTCTACAGGAACGCCGCACCGAGGGACTCGGCGCTAGCATGATGGGCAGCACACACGTCTACGACATGACCGGGGCCGCCGGCGGACAAGCTCCGCCGTCGGTCATCGCCGCGAGAAGAGGCATCAGCGGGGTCGCCGCGGAGGCGAGGGGCGAGAAGGACGGCGCTGTTGAATTGGCCCTCGACCCAAGCGAATTGGATCTCGACTCGGAGGCGATGGCCTCCCGATACGAGGAAACCATGCGCTCGAGACAGGCGCATCTCCGACGGGAGGATCTTTCGGACATGCTTCAGGATCACGTACAGAGACAAAAGGTTTTTATCGAGAGAGATATGTTTGAACTTACGATTGTTGGGCGTTTTTACGATAATTTTTTTTTTGTTGCAGAGTAAAAGAAAACGACAACAGAATCAAGACGCTAAGTCGTCGAAGAAATATAAGGAGTTCAAGTTCTAAGGATCGCTGTAGGCAAAAAATACCACTCGTCTCTTTTTGCAACTTTTTTTTATAAGAACATTCTTTTTCATCCTCTTCTATTTTTTTTTCTATTGCGCGAAGATGCGAATCTAACGGTGCATAGTTTCTACGTATTCGAATGCCCGAGTTCGCTTCGACGAAAGGAAAAAGACGTAACAACGGGTAAGTTGGTAACTCCGTGTAATTTTTCGAAGAGTCGGTCCGATCGGAGCTTCGGTTCATCGACGGTGGGCATTTCATTCGAAAGGACGTATGGTGGAGTTTCGCTGAGCATTAAAATAAACTCCACTGCGAATTATATAATTATTAACACTGTACATGATGTGAGTAAAAAAATAATAATTACATCTCTTATGAAGAAAAAATAAATACTGTGTCACTCTTTTTAATTCAGGCGAAAAATATTTTCTCTTTTTCTTTTTTTCGTCGACCGTACATTCAAACTAGATGCTTCTTTTCGGTGACACGCAAGCGGGCTCGAGGGAGGGTGAAGCTCATTAGAGGCCGCGAAAGGTGATAGAGGACGAGTAAGAGACACGGTAGTGTTATCGCTATGGTGTATCGACTTATCGCGGTGCCGATGTCGAGCCAGCTTCCCTGCGTCGTAATGCCGTACATCAGAGGCAGAGAGAGACAATCCCCGAGCAAAAGTACCGCCAGAAAAATCGAGGAGGACGCGAAAACTCTACTCGCGCATCCGACCAGTATCAGAGGAATGCCAAGCTTCAGCAAGATCAATGCCGACATCGTGAACGGCGAAAAAACGGTGATGAAGTGCCGAGTCCAGGTTGGATCGAACGAACTTATGCTGGCCATGTTTCCCGTGCCGAAAAAGCACAGGAGCGTGTACAGCATCTGTTTTTTTAAGCGAGTCAAGGAATTTTTATAATTTAATAATCAAAAAAATTACAGAGCTGGGCTAAGTACCAAAGCATGTTCAAGTACAAAGTACAAAGTATTACAAATACTTGAAGTATGAAGTACCTTTTGTACTAGAAGTAATTATCAAGTGCTTTTCGCAATTAGCTTCATAACGTCAAGCTAATGCTAACCTACATTTTTGGAGCTTATATAATTGTAGGCTCCAAAAATGATGCAAAGTAATTTGCACATGGCTTTCTCTATGAGAAACTCCGTTGATCGATTTTGGCTAATGCATAGAGGAAACTATGCGCGAAATATTAACAAATGAGGAAGCCATGAACAAATTACTTTACACCGTTTTTTCGGAACGTTGAAAAATGACATTACAATTCATAAAATTTAAACGGCAAAATTTATTGTAAAAAATCGCTAACTGAAATTTTCGTAATTTTTCGCTTTTAAAGTGCTGAAAAGTGGTTTGGTACTTGAAGTACCAATTAAGTACCCGGTACTTCAAGTACTTCAAGCCCAGCTCTGAAAAATTGTAGTGCAGATAATCGCCTAATTAATATTTCTTGTAAAGGATACGAAAAACGCTGCTCTGCTGACGTCCGCGGTGGTGAGCGACTCGTCCCGAAGCCTCGTGATTCCGTGGGTAGATCGCGAAATTGGCCAAGCCAGCAAGTGGCCGGCGAGAATCAGATAGAAAAGCGGCTCGTAAGAGGCCGAGAGCAGAGCAAATGGGCACAAGAGTCCGTAAACGACACCGACGATCCTGTCGATCGCGTTTACCGGATACAAGCAAATGCACAATGGAGCGGTCGCCAAAATTATCCAGGAAACGTAATCCCGACCGTCCACGCAGCCAGTCACTACGAGCGCGGTTAAAGCGAGCCTCGTCAGTTCCATTGCCCTCAGAGATTTACTCAGCGAGTCGAGCATCCTCAAACCTAGCGCAGCGAGGCCTAAACTGCCGACCCTGCAAATAATTTAATCGTTGGTAAATGGAAATATTTGATTTAAAAAAAAAATCGTTGCTGACGTAACTTACACGATGTAAGTTCGAGGATTAGGCCCGACAACCGGTAGAAGAGGAAATATCGCGAGCGCCAAAGCGGTCCACCACAGGCGCGACGGTGCGTCTTTCATGGTAACTTTCTGCATCAACGCGAGTATCGCCATGCCAATCGCAAAGAACGACCGGGTAATCATTCCAGCCGACATCGAGGCGATCAGCAAGGCCGTTCCCACGATCGGCAGTGAAAAGCATACATTTGTTTTCATCGAGAAAACTGGGGAAAGCTGAATAGCGCCTCGGCCGGCCAGCCACAGGGAGACGAGTGCGACGCAGCCGTATCCCGGTACTCGCCAGCCTGGACGACCTGAAACTTTAAACAATTTTTAATTAATTAATTAATTAATTTCGTCGGAAAAAACCGTTTTACAAAAAAGATATACATCTATTAAATTGGGTGTAGTTTAAACTTTTTTTTTGCTTTCTCAATGTTTGGTTAAATTTTTAGCAAAAATATTTCAGTCATGAAAATTCTACGCGCTTTTGAACTTTGCTAAAATAGATCTGCGCGCACGCAATTTTTTTTCGTTTCGATTCAAAGAACGCGTGGTCTGTAACGTTGATTGATATTTACGTTTGTCCTCGACGAGGATTATCATCACAGCAATAATAAATGCAATGTTCGCCAAACGGATCTGATAGGTATGAGCGACTTCCTCGCTGCCGGATACGTGGAACCGTTGCGAGCTCGCGAGATTTACGAACAAGAGTGTTATCCATCCGAGCCACGTGAGAGTCAGGTAGAATATGAATCGATTCCTCTGGTAGCCTCGATAGTAGTACAACGACTCTTTGCTCAACAAAATAGCTTTCTCGCACTCGTCGATCGCCTCCATTACTTTTCCATCGTCCAGCAGTCTATCGATGCGGCGAATTTTCTCGTCCAGTTCCTTCTCCCGCCAGTGAACGTCACTCGGATCATCGCCACTGCAGACGATCCGATTCGCTCGCACTTGAACGCTCAATTGCGCTACGTTGCTGCGAAGAGCGTGTGCTCCGTACGATTCGTTTCCCGACGCCAAGTAATTTCGGGGCAATACACCCTGCGTTAACAATAAAAACATCATCAATGAATCGTAAAGATTTATAGTCGTGACTGAAAAAAAATTTTAAATTGAAAAGAAAAAATTATGAAACGCGAAGAAAAACTACAATATTTTTTTCTCAATGGGGATAAATTTCTTAATTCGCTGTTAACAGAAATTGACGATTTATAGTCTCGATTGAAAAATAATTTGCGTGTCTCCGACATAGGCAATATAATTCCCAAACGTACCATAAAAAATGAATGATGAAACTTACAAGAGAACCTACGATATCTTATTTTGCCGATGCGCATAATTGAGAAATCGCTTACTTCGTTATTAACGGGAATGGACAAGCCAAGAACGGACGACACGAGAGGCGCGATATCGGCCTGTTCAATATCTTGTCGGCGGTCGATCCGATTGATTCCCGCGCCCCAGACGACAATCGGTGTTTCGGTCTCGTCGGCGGAGCCGCTGCCGTGCGATCCCCAATCGGTCATACCGTGGTCGGCTGTGAACACGTAGACGGTGCTGTCGTCGCCGAAAAATTCTTCCGTTCTCTCGACGACCCTCCCGATCTCCCGATCGTCGTATCTCATGTTTTCCCAGTACTCTCTGAATCCAAATTCAATCATCATGTAGAACGATCGACTCTGCGATACAAAACACACAACATAGTCGCGCGTAAGATATGAAAAAAAAAATTCTCAGCCTCGCATAATTTCGAACATACTTGGAGTAAGGCTTGCTGGAGTGTCCGGCAGTGTCACAGCCCAGAAGATGAAAAAGAAGCACGACTCCCGACTTTTCCTTCACAGATGTCGCGTTCTCCTCCAGCCATCTGGAAAAACGATCGAAGACCCAGGAATCCAAGTGAGTCGTGGACTTTGCTGACGTATCAAAGTCTTGCCATTCCTGTGGATAACTCTCGGCATGCACCCTCTCCGAACCCCTCGAGAACATGTGAATTATGTCCGGACTACCCCAGGCCCACGTTTCACTGCTCCGATTAAACACCGAATCAAAGTCCACAGGATTCTCCTTCCAGCCTTTGAACAGAGCGCTGGGATCTTCGTAGAGGCCGGCTGCCACAGCTACATGACCCGGTCTCGATTCTGTGGGCATCCGTGTGTGCGAAACTCCCCAGACGCCTTTTCCCCTCATCACAGACCTGCAAATTATTTTTATTCTTTTATCAAATCGATCACACCTTATACACAAAATACAAAAAATATCTCAAGATAAGAAAAATCCATACTACAATAATTGAATATTTTTTAGAGAAAAAAAAAATATAAACTATACTTTATTGAAAATGATTATCTTTATTATTATTATTATTAATAAATAATTAATTCTATTAAAAGGCAATGATGTGATGAAAAAAAAAGCCCAACACAGCACTACGACCGTTCTTTAAATCGTCGTAAACATGAATTAGCAAACTATGAAAATTGTACCTGAGGAAAGGCGGCGGATCTTCGATGAACGTGCGAAATCTCAGGCCGTCGGATATGAAGAGAAAAAGGCGTTTGGCCGGAGGTCCCGCCGGCGGAGGTGTCACGGGCAGTCCTTGCAAAATCGGCGAATGAAAGTTTGCATCGAGCACACCCCACAGTACAATCAGATGCATCAGAAAGCCCCATAATACGAATAGATATCCGTTGTAATTGTTTTTTCCACTCATCGTTCATCGTCCGAATTTCGTCGTCTGCTCGAAGTAGACGATGTGTCCTTATCAGCTGTTATCGGTGATCGCTCCTATGAAGCGCGGTTCGTTGACTTAGAGTGACGATTGAACATGCCTCCTACACACGTGTGAAATTTTTAGGATGAAAACATTTTCGTGAAACGGGACGACGTTAAGTGCGATGATGCAATAATTTTAATCGCGACAGCTCGGTCAGTCAAACTTTGGTTCTTATTGTTACTATTCCGTCTCGGCGTGTTTGCGTGCCGACGTGTCAGAGTCGAGAGGAATAACAATCGCAATTATTCATAACAAGAAAAAAAAAGTTTTTAAAGAGCTGTCGCCGGCTGTGCGCGCTCGCTTTTGCGATTAATTGGCGCTTTCCGTGCAGCCGTGAAAATCATCTTACGTTAAAGTGAAGGATTGGTTTGATTGGTCCCTTCTGTCAGATACTAGAATCGTCTGAAAGAATGGACCAATCAAATCAACCCGTTATTATAACGTAAACATTTCCACGACTGGACGGACGAGGTCCATAAAGTTTGCCACCGCAACTTTAATTAAAAAATTCACAAGTTATGCCATCCGATTAGCGGTCGTTTGATGGTGATGGATAATCTAACTAAAACATTCTGGGGTAAATCGTTTAATTACGATAATAAAAAATAAAAATGCGGCCCAAAGTTGGCCAAACTTTCTTTTTTCAAATTGCTTCAAAAACGGCTCTATCGATGCGGAATCGTTTGATGAGATCAATAATAATATAATTAAAACGTTCGACGTTCTTTTTTTAGTTATAGTACATTAATCGAATTTGCGAATTTGAATCTTTTTTCAGCTCGAATCCGCTATTGAAACTCACCCATCGAAACGCGCCCGATCTTCACGCGGCTCTCGCTCGCCGGTGTTTGTTCGAAGATGGCAGCGTTTCTAAGTTTTAGGTTAATAGGAAACAATAAACATTTATTTTCGCGAGGTCGTAATCGATGTAGAGCACAAAATGTGTGTTTTATGAGATTCGGCTCAGCCGCCGATCCGAAACCCATTCCCGAAGTTGTTGTCACACTTTCTAACGGGTAAGAATTACAGTTCTACGTACGCGCTATAACCTAAAATTTTTGTACTTTCTTTTAAAAACACCAGCGATAAAGTTTTTTGAATTAAAGTTCAACTCCGACGGTCATTCCGATCAACGATAAAACCATCTCGATCACTGTCCCTTGTTTGCATCTACACTACGAGTTTTTTTTGCTATTGCCTTTCCATGATCGATGCTCCGAAAGCTTGAGGAAACATCACCCAATTACCCGCAACATTACCCATAACTTTAAATTTTCATGATATTGTGAATACTTGCATGGCTTTTCTTGCAAAACAATCGGCGATACAGTTTCCTGAATTAAAATTCAAGTTCAACAGTCATCCCGATCAATGATACAACTACGCCAATCACTGTCCCTGGTTTGCAACGATACTACAAGCTTTTTTGTGATCGACTTGTCTGTGCACAGAACATTACGAGAAGTAAACAAAAATGATTAACCCACTATTAATTTGCAGAAAGCACCTCACCGTGTCGACCGGAAAATATGCGCGTCTCGCAGATGGCTGCGCAGTCGCTTCTCTGGGAGACACCTCGGTCATGGTCACGACCGTCAGCAAATCCACCACCTCGTCCAGTTCGTTCCTTCCTCTGGTTGTGGACTATCGACAGAAAGCCGCAGCTGCCGGCAGAATACCCACGAATTTTTTGCGTCGCGAGCTTGGCCGCAGCGAGAACGAAATTCTCACTAGCAGGCTCATAGATCGCTCCGTACGTCCCCTGTTTCCTCCCGGCTATTGCTACGACACCCAAGTAATGTGCAACATACTTGCCATAGACGGCATGAACGATCCGGAAGTGCTGGCAATAAACGCAGCGTCCGCTTCACTCGCCGTTTCGGACATTCCGTGGAACGGTCCGGTCGGCGCAGCTAGAGTCGGATTCATTGACAACGAGATTTTCATAAATCCCACCAGACGCGGAATTCAAAAGAGCTCGTTGAATCTCATTGTCACGGCTACTAAGCAGAACATGGTTGTCATGCTCGAAGGATCGGCGGATAATATTCTTGAGCAAGACTTGAAAAAAGCCATTAAATCGGGGGTCAAAGAATGCCAAAGTATAATACAGTCGATCCAGAACTTGCAGAAAATGCATGGAAAACCCAAGAGAACTGTCGAACCGGCGAAGGAAATTAAGAAGGAGATTATGGACTATGTACAATCTGAAGCGACGACGAAATTGCGGGAAATATTTACGGATAAAAAGCACGATAAGCAGTCACGCGACACGGCGGTGGGAAATCTGCGTAACGAAGTTATCGAGGGACTCAAGAGCAGCGGGTTGGAGGTGGACGTTAACACTGCCACGGAAGCGTTCAGTTCGATCAGCAAGGAAATATTTAGGTCGTTGATCTTCGAGAACGATCTGCGGTACGTTGACGTTTCGGGGAATAGCTGGGGAGGATTTCGCATTCACGAGATATTGTAATTCGTGCAATAATCTTCTGACTTCATTATTTTTAATTTTTAAAAATAGTTCGAAACAATTTATCATCCGATTTACTACCGATTTAACCATTATTTAAATTTCAATAACATTTAAATATTTATTAAAAAATGTAATGTTTTTGCTGAAGTCACGATGCATTGATATTTTCAGGTGCGACGGTCGTCGTTTGGACGAACTACGGGATATAACTTGCCAAATAGACATGTTCAAGCCCCTTCACGGTTCGGCGCTTTTTCAAAGAGGTCAGACCCAAGTTTTATGCACGGTTACGCTGGATTCGTTGGAAAGCGCACTGAAAATGGATACGATTTCCATGCTGACCAGGTAAAAGGAGTTATGAAAAACCCGTGATTATAAATAAATTTTTTTAAAATCTGTACCTAATCACTTTTTTTATTTTTAAGTGGATTGAAGGAGAAGAATTTTTTCCTACACTACGAGTTTCCACCGTACGCCACGAACGAGACCGGTAAAACGGGCCCGATCGGAAGACGAGAGATGGGTCACGGTGCGTTGGCCGAACGAGGATTGAGACCGATTCTACCGAAGGATTATCCCTTTACAGTCAGACTGACCAGCGAGGTCCTCGAATCGAACGGTACGCCCGATAGTGGAAATATAAATAGAAAAACAAAGATCACGAGCTAACGAATGACCATTCAACTTGCAGGCTCTTCGTCGATGGCTTCCGTTTGCGGTGGAAGTCTCGCCCTCCTCGATGCCGGTGTACCGATTTCGAATCCGGCAGCGGGTGTGGCGATCGGACTGATGACGAAATACGACGCCAATAACGCACAAATTTCGGACTATAGAATTCTTACGGATATCCTGGTAAAGTAACAGCGTTATTGACTCACTTCCAAAACGAGGATAATTTCGAAAAGAAACGCGTGAATCCAATATATTGTTTCCAGGGCATCGAAGATTATCTGGGCGACATGGATTTCAAGATAGCCGGAACGAAAAAGGGGATAACCGCTCTGCAGGCGGACATAAAAATTGCTGGTCTTCCGTTGAAAATAGTAATGGAAAGTGTGAGCCGCGCGATCGCGGCGAAAAGCGAGATAATTGGCATAATGAACTGTACGATAGCTCAACCGAGAACGGGCAAAAAGAATATGCCGATTACCGAGAACATGGAAGTTCCGGTGCATCAACGAGGCAAGTTTCTCGGCGTCGGTGGACACAATCTCAAGAAGATATTGGTCGAGACTGGAGTCAACGTGAGTTTTCCAAAATTCTCGACGAAATCACGATGAAATTATTCGCTCTTCGCATTGAAACATTTATTAATTTATTTATTAAAATGAAAACGGGCCGAGCCCAATTACAAGTTGATGGGAAACCCCATCGAGCGATTTAAAACAGTGAGAATAACTAGACGCCAGATGATACGAGGAGAAAAATAAAGCATACATAAAATAATTAGCGAATAACAGAGAAACCACTAAACATGGTGGATACATAATTGTGGTTCAAATGGATTATTCATAATTTTTGTTTCTTTTTTTATCAGATATACGCTCAGGACGAAAATACGTACACGCTCTTCGCTCCGAACGAGACGGCGATGGAGGAAGCCAAAGACATGATAGCCGTAACGTTGAAAGAGGAGAATGCACCGCAGCTGGACTTTGGTGGTATTTACACCGCGAAGATAACTGAAATTCGCGATACCGGAGTAATGGTGACTCTGTACTCGAATATGTCACCGGCATTTTTGCACAATTCGCAATTGGATCAACGGAAGATCGCCCACGCGAGTGCGCTGGGTTTCGAGGTCGGACAGGAGTTGCAGGTCAAGTACTTCGGACGAGATCCGGTCTCGGGGGTGATGAGACTGTCGCGAAAGGTCCTTCAGGGTCCCGCGAGCATGACCGTGAAGAATTTATCGCCGACGACCGATCCATCGACGTCGGCGAGTGAAAAGCCAAATCAGGCATCGAATCGCGCTGTCGGTAACGCGACGACTGTAGATAAATAATTAAGTGTCAAAGACTCCATGCTATATTTTATAAATACTGGGTGAGCCAATCTTCGTTGTCTATCGTATTTTTTTTATTTTTTTCTTTTTTTTTACACAAAATACTCGACAGCGCAAACCCGAGAGAACTTTGTAAATAATTTGTCGGACTATCTGTCGTTCGAACTGTAAATAGCCTTTGAAACAATACACAGATTTTCAATTACGATACCATTAGTAGATTCTGAAGTTTTCAATGGACCAATCTGGTTGTCTGCGTTATCGGATTGTCGGATGCAGAAACAATGTGCAAATTACTTTACACCTTTTTTTAAGCCTAGATAAAACTTGACGGTACGAACCGAATTCTCAAAAGTACTTGAGAAATACTTCAAGTACGAAAAGTATTTGATATTTCAAATACAAAAAGTACTTGATACTTGAAGTTTTTTTCGGTACTTTGCCCAGCTCCAATCCACACGTATAGCCAGCTGAAATGGGCGTTCAAAAATTCCATTCAGCTCTCGGTTCAGGGTTGACTTGTGACACAATCTTGCTCTGATAAGCGTTCTTTGGTAATCAAAATGGACCTGCATACAAGAACGCACCCTTTTTTTCGCGACCACTCGGCGAGTCTCGAGAGCTGCGATTAAACAATCGAACATCGTTAAATTGGTTATCTCCGTTTGGTGAAAAAATTTTTTTCTCGACCGTCAGCAAGATGAAGCGCATATTGTACGAGTTGATTCTGAAACGAACTTCGACTTTCTGCCTGGCGATAGTTTGCTCGGCGATGTTTTTCGAGCGTGCCTACGATCACGCCTGGGAGTACGTATTCGAGAGATGCAACGAAGGCGTGAGTACACGCCCGTTTCTCAAATCTCAAGTCGGAATACCACCCAACGAGCACGATTCTGTTTATCGAAATTTAATGCTCGATTGTTCGCCCGACGTGACTACCGGACGAGACACGAATATACGAAATGTAATCTAATGTAATTTAATTTTTATTTTAATTTCTATCGCAGAGACTCTGGACACACGTGAAGCACAAGTACGAGGGAGGCCCCGACGAGGTGATCAACGTTGGGTCCACGGTCAACAAATCTCTGAAAACTCTGTCCAAAAACGGAAGGCCAAAAACTCCGAGACATATGAAAAATCGTCCGGCTACCAGCGATTCGGAATAAGAGTCGGGAATCCGATTAGGCGAAAATGTTCCGTGGCTCGCCAAAAAAAATCTCTGAAAACTGACCAAAAACGGAAGTCCCGAGGCTCAGAGGAATTCGAAAAATTGTCCGGCTCGCAGCAATTCGGAATAAGAGCCAGGAATTCGATAAGCCGAAAATGTTTCGTGGCTCACGGAAAATAAATCTCTGAGAACTCTCTCCAAAACCGGAAGGCCCGAAGCTCCGAATCCGAAAGATCATCCGACGATCAGCGATTCGGAGTAAGAACAGCCGAGAATGTTACGTGACTTGGGAATAAAAAAAAATTAAAAATTAAAAAAAATGAAGAGAAGAATCAAAGCTCTGATGATTAACGACGAGTCATCAGTCGACTAAATCTCACCGTGCGGGCTATTAATGTACTACGGCGCTCTATTAAGTCCCGGATTTATAGTGGAGCATGTGGGGCTCGCCCGATTGAAATCGCCGGTCCCCACATCGCTCCCTCTCTCTGATTACCGGCCTTTCGATACCTCCCAAGCCAAGGCATATTTCGCGGGAACCAAAAATAAAAAAGAGCCTACGCCCCGTTGGGGCTCTCGGGCTTGGAGCTGCCGAAAAACTTGACCGTGCCGCGAGTTATAATTAAACGGGTTGGACGCGTGTCGAGCGGGCGGCGACGTGGCGTTTATAGACGCGTGAATTCGCTGTCAGCGTGTTCGATGAGCGTTGTTTAAATTAGCTTCGTAATCTCTGTATACCTCGTTCGATTTGCCGGCTCACCGAAGGGCGAGCACGTTTCGCCTTGATTGGTTCTTGACATGCCGGGCACGCCGCGAATCGAACGAGGTAAATAGACGCTCGTGTTGCTGTCAGTCGAGCACGGAACTCTAAAACGAAAAGAATTTGTTATTAATTTTTTTTTTTTTGAACGTCCCATGCTTTCTTGTCTTTCGGTGATTTTTCGAGCTCGGCTGTCATCGTTGATCAATCGATCACGAAAATTCCCTCGGCGAATGGTCGAGTGTGGAATTTTATTTTTATTTTTTAAACACCTTAATATAACTCGCGTTTCGGCTTCGAGCAGCGCGCCGTGTGCGGGCCAGGCACGCAGGATCGGCACAGTGATTGGCCGCTCAGCGATATTTAGTCATTTTTTCAAACGCTGGAGGAATCGCCCTAAAGCGATGAGAGCAGCGTTTTTTTTTCGGAGTCCGTTAAGCGGCCAATGACTGTCGGGTTTCGGAGTCGATCGGCGCCGCGACGCTTCCGCGGGGGCGTCGAAGACGCCGCTCGCCAATCCTGGACGAAAGTCGACGAGGGTCGCGTTGACGTCTATCTGGCCGGTCGTGGTGGGGGAGGCGGTGAAGTTTCCTGGAGGAATTTCCGGGAGATCCGAGCTCGTTTCGGACGAGATAGATCAGGTTGGATCCTGCACTGCTCGGTCCAGTTTGATTTTCGACGCCACGAGGAAAACCCGGTGAACCGCGAAGCGACGTATCTCTCCTAACGAGATATTACAAACAAACAAATATTTTAACATAAAATATAATATAGATTTTTAAAAAATCAGAAGAAAGTGTCGAAGATGCCGCCGGTCAGCGAAACGACGAACATACTCACGACGTACCTCATCCTCATCCTGCTGCTGATATCGCTGTGGCTCCTGTACGCCGGTCTCTTTTAAGGGAAGAGAAAAGACCCCTCCGACGATATGGTGAGTCTCCGGAAGTGGACGACAATCGCGTCGTCTGTTGCGAGGATGAAACTTAATTATTTAAAAAATTGCTGTGGCTTTGTGTCGAGTTTGAAATTCCATTTTTTTGTCGCTATTTCGGTTTTTTTTGTCAACTTTGCTATTTTGATTTTTTAAAATGGTTTGTAGAACAGTGGTTATTATTAATGCAATTATCAGTATTGCTTGTTTATGCCGAATATTTTATGGGTCTATGTGCAATCGGTTGTTAATTCGTTTTGACTACCAGCTGAGTTTACAATTTACAAGTTTCCCGAGGAACTGACTTGGAATTAATCCGCTATAGGTAGTGGATATAATTTGTGTAATTACTGGTATTCCTTGTAATTTGTTTTGACTAACAGCTGATCTTACAACTGACGAGTTTTTTCTCAGTTGTAAGATATGAGTTTTTCGTGTAACCGGTTTAGAAATTATCGCTACAGATCGCTATAGATAGTGGCTTTAATTTATCCAATTACCGGTATTCCTTGTTCAGCTAAATTTGTCGAAGAATTTACGGGTCTGTTGTTAATTCGTTTTGATCACTGGTTGAGCTCAGAACCGACGAGTTTTCCCGAGCAACCGACACGGAATTTATCGTTATAGATCTCTCGATCACCGATACGTGGATCGTCGTAAAACACTTGTGAGTTTTTATGATTTTGGCTTCGTTAAGTCGTTGCGTCCTTCAAATCCCGTAAAACTTTATGTGTACGTTCTCTACTTAGAGCCGTTAGAGTTGGGCATTGAAATCTCTGAAAGTAGGTCGCTCATGACACAATAGAGTGGAGCACGGTGAGGAAGACCAGAAACCGTTTGTTCCGAGTGGCCCGGGAACGGCGAACACTATTTTCGGATCATAACACACTTTTCTCGTTTGCTCGTTTGCTCGTTATCTCGACCCATCAACACTTTTTTTAGCACCCATTTTCCTTACTAAAAAAATTTAAAAAAAGAAATCTGTGAAACTTTACGGATGGAGTGTAATAAAACGTGTTTTTCTGTCGTTTATTTTTGCAGGGCTGATCGACAACGCGTCGGAGGTTGGTAGCATCTGCCGTGAAGCGACAACGACCCCTTCGACGATGTACACGTATATAATCCAACAAAAACTTGCATAATCGCAATCGAAAAAAAAAAAAAAAAAAAAATGGAATGTTCAACGAGCTCTCATCGATCATCGGCAGTGATCATCAGCTGCGACATCGTCGGGGGATCGCCGTCGGTGTTAATATCATCAGCCCAGGATAAACGCATGAACCGAAACGCAATAACCGTCGAGAGTATGTTGGGTCGAATGGTCTCTACTCGATATTGTGTAACGTGCATGTAACGTGACAAAACTAAAAAAAAAAAGAAAACAAAAAGAGCGTGCTCATCGATGATCGAAGAGACTCGAGTAAAAACACACACTTTCTACGATTTGCATAAAACCTTGTAGTTTCATTTGCCACCCATAAACCCTATGCGTCCCGGCTTTGAGCGCTGTACGAGACGGGCGATGGATCTTCGGGTTATCTTTTTTTTCATTTTTTTTTCTCTAATTTTTATTATGTATTTATTTTTCCCTCGATTTTTATCATGACATTTATTTTTAATACTATAATTTCTATTATGAAATTTACTTTTCTCTCAATTTTTATCATGTAATTAATTTTTCTCTAATTATTAACATGTAATTGATTTTTCATAAATTTTTATCATCTAACCCGCCTGGCGCCAGTGGCGCGGCGGTGGACGCGCTAAATAGAATGAAGCGTTCGTTATGTAGATGGTGTCCTAGTGGCCGATCAAAAATAGACCGATACTTCCAGCTCGAAGCTTACCCGCGGTGCACATCCATACGGACGCTCGGATACGAGAGCCCATATTTTTGGGCAGCTCCTCCAGAAATAGATGGCGAACCTTCGTAATCCACCTGGACAGAACTGCGCCACCGAGGCGTGGCGAATCGCAGGTCTCGGAGAGAGAATTTTTATCGGAGATAGCGCGGGGGCGCGTGCATGCGCGGCTCGTGCCCGGAATGAAAAAAGTCGAATTTGCTGATCGTGAAGGGTTCGTTGCACCGCAAGATCACAAAAGCGTTTGGCAAAAAACGAATCGATTATTGCGACGTTGCGCGACGAAGGAAAATCACGTTCTTAAATTTTTAAAATCGTTAGTCCACTAACTCGTCGGGTCGATAACGCTCCCAAAATAAAAACACTCGTAAGAATGCTTACAAAACATTGACCGAAGAATTTATAAAACATATCGCGTTATCGAAATCCAATGGAGGTATTCGCTTAAAGCAAAAAATTTCTTGTCATTTCAATGACGAAATATGTCGCACGTGTTTTTCTCTACCGATATTGATTTCCGGCACATCGAATTATAAGTACACAGTAGCATCGAGACGCTCTACCGCGTTTCTTCGTGTGGAAAAAAGCGAGAAAAGTATTATTAAAAACCCGTCTCATCGATGCCGCATGATCGATGATAAAAAAACTGACGCTATTATTATCCGGAAAACCCTTGAAATCGCTAAAGTCCTGACGAGATTTTTAGAGAAATTAGCCGATACATCCTTATTCTCATTTTTCGTATTTTTCTCTCCCGATATTTCCGCGTAAAAACTACTGACTTCCGGCACATCGAAGTATAAATACACGGTAGAGTTGAAACGCTACCGCGTCTCTTCATGTGGAAAAGAGCGGGAAAAGTATTATTAAAAACCCATTCCATCGATACCGCACGGCCAATAAAAAAAACCCCCATGACTAATATCCGAAAAAAACCCATCGAATCGCTAAAGAGAGGAATTACCCAATACATCGAAATTCTCAGTATCTCTTACATCGATCTTTAAATTCCTCGACACCCGTTTCGCCGTACACAAACTATTGCGTGTAACTAAACCTCTAGCGATTCGCTTCTCACGAGAGGAACATAAAGATGCCTATTAAAAAATAAAAAATTTAAAAAAATACCCGACGACTTCTACAAACGAGCGTTAACTTTGGTAATTCAGTCGCGTACGATATGTATTCGCTCCGTGTGTTTGGGGCCCCACCACCTCGTGAAGTTGCGCGGGGAGGCCCCTCTCCAGTGGGCCTTGCAGTCGCTCGCGCTCCAATGGCATGTAGCAGGTATTGCCGAAGCATGCACGGGCCTATATAAGAGCCTCGCATCGCGCCCATTTCCACTCGGCAGTTTAACTTTTCGACCGCGAAGATATTCGATCATCTCCTTTTTTTTTTGCTGGCAAATAAATCGTCACAGCAATATTATCATCTTCGAAGATCATGAAGCTGTGTCTGGTTCTGATTGCACTGGTGGCTGGTGCGCTGGCCGCCGAGAAGTATCCAAGCAAATACGACGATGTGGACGTCGACAGGATTCTGCAGAATAATCGCATTCTCACGAACTACATTAAATGCATGATGGACGAGGGCTCCTGCACAGCTGAGGGACGAGAACTGAAGAGTAAGTTAAACATAATATTATTCTCACGAAATTGTCAATTACATTTACGCTAAATAGTTTTCAATGTTTTTTTTTCTTAATATTAATTTTTCGCGACTGTTTTTAGGTCAAATTTTGATCGATGAAAATTGTCGATTGTTTGTTCGATTCATTGACGAAGGGCTTCATCGATTCATTGATCCCGCGATGCGTTTGAGGCGTTAATAGCGTTGCGCGGTGAAAGGAATGTTTCAGAGTCTCGTATGAATTTTTTTTTTTAAGCCATTTCTCCGTATCCGTTACAGTCGCTTACGCCGCGAGTTCAACACTCTCTTTCGATTGCGTAAGGCGACTGCGGGGGAACTTTCTCGATTGCGCGGACACGACTCGGGTAACCTTCGGCTCTGTTACGTGCCCTTACGTATTGAGCAAAATCTCCTTGTTGGAAGAAAAAAACAAATGAGAAAAAAATTGAAGTCCGAAGAAAATATTCGCGACACGCACGTGGTGCGGTTAATCTTTGAAGCTTCGTGCAAATTTATCGCGCAACAAGCTGATGACTCGATTTCCATTACCGTCGCTCGCGAATATTTGCACAATACATCACCGACGTGTACATATATGTATATACTTAATTATTATTTTTTTTTGCTGACAGAAACTTTGCCGGATGCATTGGCGAGCGGTTGCAGCAAGTGCAACGAGAAACAGAGGGATGTGGCGGAGAAAGTGATTAATCATTTGAAATCCAAGCGAAAGAGTGACTGGGATCGTCTCATCGCTAAATACGATCCCCAAGGAGAATACAAGAAGCGCTTCGAGGCGACCCAAGCTGCGAAGAAGAATTAACGGAGATGCATCGTGCCGCGGTTCGCCGCGCTTTCGTGTGATAAAAAAAGTAAAAAGAAAAGAAAAAAAATCTGCGATGTATCGTACAATGTATCGTGTATAAAGAATTACGCTAGATAATTAAAATGTTGCGTTTGGTAAGGTTTTGGTAAGGTAAGGGACACTCGATGTAACGGGATCGAAAAAAATGTTCAGTTTTTTCTTTTTGCACTTTGTATTCTCCCGTAAAAAATTCCCAAGCTCGATTCACTCGCTCGGAAAAAATATTAAAGATTCATTCTAAAGATCGTTGATAATTGTTGGACGTACCGAGCTATGTGGATTATTCGACTCGTCTCTTCTTAACTAGCGATCCGAGCTGAAACAAAATTGTAAAATTTTATTTTCGACGTAAGCTATGATAGTTAAGTGAAAAGGCTGTTAGAATTGTAATTGATGTATTAAACCGCCGACTATGTTAATTCAAAGGACTTTGTTTTTCAAGCTTAATTTTTCTTTTCTGCGATATTAAGGATATTTGGGCCGCAGTCGTGGGGGGGGGGGGGGGGGGGGGCGTTTCGCTGAACGCGTTAGTCACTGTGCGAGTGAGAAACGCGGATAAAGCAAGCGGCTGGATAGCGATAGAGTCTTTAGTTTATTGAATGTATCTCAGAAACTAAACTGTGATTCTCCTTGAAATGTGGACACAATCTGTCTGATAGTATGCTCGTCGGTGTGGTAGGTTTTTTTTATCCGAATCTAACAGAAATCGCTACGGTGAAAAAATAACACGCAAAAATTCTCCGGAAGAAATAGCCCGGAAAATACTCCGGAAGAAATACTCCGCACGGAGAACAATAATTCTGTTTCTCTAACTAA
The DNA here is from genome assembly GCA_964017025.1 of Stenichneumon culpator. Classification (NCBI taxonomy): domain Eukaryota; kingdom Metazoa; phylum Arthropoda; class Insecta; order Hymenoptera; family Ichneumonidae; genus Stenichneumon; species Stenichneumon culpator. The sequence continues at coordinate 17,919,414 of OZ024776.1, forward strand.
ATGTAGATCGTTAAGAATTTATTGTTGTGGCCGCAAAAATAATTGACTGCTACAGCAAAATATTTGGTGCTACAGCAAAATATTTTGTTGTCCCATGTTAACCAGTCAAATGAGTTAGAGTAACAAAATTCTTGCTGACCAAACAATTTTTTTTACAGAGGAAATACCCCGATAAATACTCTGCAAGAAATACACCCGGAACAATACCACTCGAAAAATACTTCGAAAAAATATCCCTGGAAAAAAACCCTTGGAAAAAATACCCCCGGAAACAATACCACCCACACGGGAATTTTTTTTCTGCGGTATTTTTGACGGGAGTATTTTTTCGGCCTAGCGTTTGTACACGTATTAATAAAAAAAAAACTATACGGTCAAAAATATTTACAGATTGCAAACGATTCAGAGTGTCTTTGCCTGCAAAGTAGCAAACTTTGATAGCGATCAAGAAGAGCCGCGTTTTGGGCCATATATGAATACTCAAGTATCGACGTCAAGCGGCGAACACTTACGAGATCCGAGATTGCCGGCAGATTATTCGTCTGGTCGGTCACAACGGACTCTTGTTCTCGGCTCTCCTTCGGCTGATTGGATTTTTTCATGTTTCTGTGTTGCGGAAACGTGGGCATCAACTTGGGATCGCACGCTGCGGATGGAACGTAATTGTGCCTTGAGTAACATAAATATTATCGGTATGAGACGGCGAGGAGACAGACTAGACACTCACGCAAAGGAGCTTCTTTGAAGTAACTGCTCTGTAAACATTCTTCCGCGGTTGCCCGCTTTTTCGGATCGTACATGAATAGAAAATTTAGGAGCCTCAGTCCGGCGGCGCTGAGCCAAGGAAATCTTTGTTTTAAGTTGTTGTAAGGCTGCTGTTTCAGGGTGAAGTTCTGGAGTGCCGGCAGCGAGTTGAACTCGGGCCAGATAGCCTCGCTCGGCGTGCCGAGTAAATCGACGATCAACTCCAATTGAGCGATCTCCGACCTGCCGGGCAAAAGCGGCCTGTGACCGAGCAGTTCACCTGAAAAAAATAACACAAAAATAAAATCGTTAAATGCGAATGTACAAGACACACGAATGCGTAAAGGAACGAAATAGCGAAGTCTCACCCAAAATGCATCCGGCGGCCCACATGTCGACCGAGGTGGTTTGTGTTTTGGCTTGCAGCAGTAATTCCGGTGCTCTGTACCATAGAGTGACGACTCTGGGTGTCATGGGTTTCAGAGGGAGGCCGAACCATCTGGCTAGACCGAAATCGGCGATCTTAACGCATCCCTTGTCGGTCATCAGAAGATTAGAGACCTTCAGGTCCCGGTGAACAATGAAGTTGTGATGAAGGTATCTGAGGCCCTTGAGTACTTGGAGAACAATGCATTTAACTTGACTCTCGGAGAACGGCGCCTGCATGTTGTCCAGCAAGCTCGCCAGGTCTTGCTCGCAATACTCCATAGCGAGAAATATACTCTCGAGGCTCCTGCCGACCACGACCTCCTTCAGCTGAACGATGTTCTCGTGGCGACACGAGAGAAGAACGCTTATCTCTCGCAAACCGCTCACCGGCAACCCGTCCTTCTCGTGCTCCATCCTCACTTTCTTCAGAGCGACGACCTTGTCGGTTTTCGTGTCTCTCGCCCGGTAAACTATTCCGTAAGTCCCCTCGCCGATGCGATTCAGCTTCTCGAACTCCGAGACGAATCTGCACTTACCCAACTTGCCCGAAACGAAAATTTAATCAGCGATAGTAAAATTAAAAAATTAAAATAAATAAAATGATTTTGGAGCTGAACTCACGACATCTTGTTCGGGTATTTCCATGGGTTTGTTGCTGACCAGAGACATCAGTATGCCACGTCGGGTTATCGGAGCCGAAGGATCGGGACCGGCCTCGCAAAACGGTTTTTTCTCAAAGTCGTTGTTCTCCATTGACCTCTTACCCATACTATCTTCTGAGAAAAAAATTACATACATATAAGATTCAATCAAAAAATTTGGCAGAGCTTGCAAACAGTTGGAGTTTTTTTATTCTTCTTTATTTGCAGGCTACATTCAGCAAACAAGACATGGAACAGAAAACAGTGGCTTGTAATGGAAACAGCATAATTTCCAAAGTACAGGCTTCTAGTTGGCACCCTAAACGATTTTACGCTATTACCGCTGGGAGCTTCTGAAGCAATTAAACTGGAATAGTTCGGCAGTGTAATCGGATGAATATGACAAGGACACATTTAATTAAATATATTTTTGTTTATCAACTGCGGTAGAGTATAATTGTTTCACAGATTTCACAGATGAAATTTAAGTTTTTCGATGTTCCAGAAGAATATTTCTCCACAAACTCAACCGTCCGAATAGTTAATTTAAATATATATTTTTTTCTGACTGCACGTTCAGCACAAAAACTCATAGCATGCCATATAGTCGAATTTTGTCATTTTTCGTCAACTAGAGTCCATGTATAAAAACATCTAGCTAATGATTATTTCAAAAATACTTTAAGAGATTTTATGCTGTTTCTACTGGGAGCTTCCAAAGCGCCTAAACTGAAATTGTTCAGCAGTGTAATCGGATAACTATGAGTGAAAAAAAAAATTCTCTTCCATCAACTGCATTGCAGAATTATCGTTTCGCGGATGAAGTAATTTTTAATAAACTCGATCGCCGCGATCCATAATCTTTTTCTAAATTTTCGTCTGTACAGTTACCGCAAAAAAAAAATAATATCATGCCAACTAGTAAAATGTTTCAATTATTGATCGACTAGACGCGATGAATTTAATTCATAGAGCCATAATTTCAACAATACTATTTTGTTTACTCCAAAACTGTTGGACATAACCTCAGCAATATTTACGAATTAACCGAAGTATTGACACTCGTGCGTACCTTTCGTCATGACGGGAAAAATTGTGTCAGCTGATAATTAGCCGGACGAGTTTCCTCAACGTTGAGAGTTTATTTCATTAGTCGAACAGAGTGTCGAACGGCATTAAAAACGCTTGTTTTGTGTCCTACGCGATCACAATGTATTGTATACTGCAAACACAAGCATTGATCCGGCTCCGGCACGTTCTCCGTTGTGGCGAACAATAACGCAGAATCCCTCCATGCCGACTTTCTGCAGTCTCGGTAGGTAAAACGGAATCTTCTTCGTCGCCAACATCGTTCCTGAGGCCTGAGGTTAAGTGCATTTGACACACACGTATCGATGCTCCGATGGTAAAAAATCGCTTTCCCTGTTTTCTCCGTGATGGTTGATGCTTTGACTAAAATCAAATTAGGTTTTTTTAGTCGATAGATATAAGTATGAAAACCTAATTTGCTTTTGCTCGTCGTATCAATCGTTTTGGAGAAAACAGGGAAGGCGATTTGTTACCGACTGAGTCTGTGAGTGAATCTGCTGATCTCTAAATAGGTCGGAATACGTGGCAGTTAATAGAAAAAAAAGAAAAAAAAATCGTCAAAAAATTGCAAGGTTACAAGGTGGCTTCAGAGTCCATTTTTCTCGTTTCGCAACGTCCTCAAACGGCACGTTAAAACGATTGTAAAACTTTGGACAAGGCCCGATCTTATGTTTTTTTTCCGTAGAACACGATGGGTATCCTGGATTTTCCGTAGCTCCATTGGGCGCTGAGATATCGACCTTTGAAAATCACGAAAATCGACGTTTTTTTCAAAAGTGGCTCAAACATTGAAAAATCGTCGTTCATTCGATTTTTTTTGTTTCAAGGCTATATTTCACGTAGTTTTTCCCGCTGATCACGAATATAACAATTATTTTACTCCCAACCCAATATTTTCCATTTTAATCACAAAAATTCGATTTTTCGTGCATAAAATCGAGCCTCTTAATGTAGCATTGTACTTTAAGCCAAAAAGGCCCGCGGATTCATGTTCAGCGGGCGAAAATACTTCGGAATACGATGCAGGTAACATTAGAAAAAATAAAATAAAAATTCCTCAAAAAATTCCAAGACTGTGTTAGCTATCAAATAAAAATTCTATTTTTTTAAGACCTAGATAGCCGGGTGGATCAACTCACAATGGTCGTATTGTACGACCGATAGTAGACTGTCGGATCCTCAGCGAGCGACAAAATCAACAGCGTTTACTGAGACTAATTTTTAGCCGGTCAAACTGCCGCAAATTTTTACCCGGCCAAACTATAATGTCCATTAGTCCGACAAGACTTTTTAGTCGACCAAGACCGCTCAACTGTACAATTCTACACTATATAATTGTGCACAATTGGTGCGTACACTAAACTTATGTGCACTATTTCGCCATGCACAATAAAACTGTGGCCAGAATGGGTTCTCCCAATCGAAGGGTTTTCTGATTTTTTTTTTAACAACTTCTTTTGAAAATAATTTGTTACTAACTTTTTGGCATTATCATGATTATGCAAATCAAAGCTCTTTACGTCAGTAATAACGCTGATTTTTCTCAGATTTTTAGCATATCACGAAGTAATCAAATTTTGATCGAATTAAACTTTTGGTTTGGAATGCATGTGTGATGCATCCTTAAGGTGAAGTAAAAGTCACGTGACGGAGCCAGGAGTGTGGGAGAGATAGCGGCATTGGTCTTACGGTGGAGGGAAAGAGAACGACAGAGAACGTGTTTCACTGCACCTTAAGCGAGCCGCCACCAAGTATACTTACGTCAATATGCCAGAAGTGAAACCATCATGCCCGATTTTCACGTGAAGAAAAATTTCCGTGAAAATCAACGACAATTATGCGTTTTTGCAAAGTCCACGACCTGCAGTCTAAGGTGGGCTCCGAATGACTATTTGCAGACAAAAACATCTACAGAAAAATCCATAGGAGCCTGGGGATCGAACCCGACTCTACTGCTTGCGCGAGACCCTCTGATAAACTCGACCACGCTCACCCTGTCCGCGTCGAGTTCGCTCCTACACTGAAGTACGCCTGCGCGAAACACTGAATACAATTTCTCTGTCAGTTCTATTATAGAAGACTATTATAGAATAATTGTTTTTCCAGAAACTTTACCCGTCAGCTCATGGCCTCAACCCGTTATTACATTTGCTACGGTTCTTTGCAAGTCTCGCGATGGGGTGTTGAATAAGCGATGAGTTAATGATGCATACGGAAGGCAGAGGCGCACACCCTCGTATCGCTGTCACTCAACTTTGCCGCGCGGTAATTTAAACGTACATCATCGAGATGTGATATTTTGACGTAATTCAATGAAATTTCATGCTGAGTAGAAAATAATGGAATATACGAAAAAGCCAGTCTGTTTACAATACTTCGTAGGGAACAGAAGTAGTAGAGCTAATGTCATCGTTGACTACAGATCGAGTTACTATGGATATTTTTGAACACCGTTACTATAGAGTAGGTAAACAATTTATGACGCTTCTTGGACAATGGCCGTATCAGAGCGTCCGCACTAGACGCGGCTTTGTTGCCATTACAATTTTTATCACCATCACGGGGCTCCCACCGCCGATATTGGCTTTGGTGAGATATCGTCACGACTCGAATGTTGTCCTCGAGGGAGTTATCTCAGGCCTTTTCGCGACAGCCGGCGTTATTAGGTGGATTGGTATCATGTGGAACTCGCAGAAGGTCAGTTATATGTTTGCAAAATACAATACTATAATAATGAAGGTAGTAGCGAGACAATGATTCGGTAACTGATGAAGATCTGTTCGTACAGACAATGAAGTTGGTAAATCGTATATTTACGAACTGGCAAGTGTGGGCTCGTCATCGACAAGTTAACATTATTCACGAATACGCTGAGCAGGGAGAAAAAATGACAATCATGTATACAGGTTAATCAAGTATAGCAATAGGTGATTGAAATGATAACAAATGCTTTATAGATTTATCGATATTGCTTACAGCTGCAATATATTCAACCATCCTCGTCTTTACTATTCAACCGATGTTACCAAAGATCATCAACGCTGTGCTGAAGAACGGTACCAAACTTGGAAAATTTCCGTATCCCGTCGATTATTATTGTTTCGATGCGCAGAAATATTATTATTACGTTAACCTACATTGTTTTATATGCGGAAGTGTGGCTGCGATGGCTTTGGTAGCCAGTGACTGTATGTTAATAATTTATGCGCAGCACGTATGTGGTGTTTTTGCTGCGTTGGGGTGAGTCGATGATCAATTAATCCTAATACCAAGCATAATGAAGGATCAATTGAAAACTTCAGGCGAAGATTAGAAGAAGTTGGGAATAATGATACATCGATGGAAAATGTACACCTAAGTTCATTCATCGAGAAACACAATGATGCTATTGAGTGAGACAGTTTAGCGAATGCATCCAGTAAAACTGATTAATATTATTAATATTCGCTATAGCCAGATTCGCCAATCTCATCGAGGCAATTTACACATGGAATTTCTTTTTTACCATTGGAATTGGCATGATTCTAATGAACATATTAGGAATTCAGGTAATAGTTACGAGGAATGATGATACATTTTTTGAATTGAAAGATAAACTGCACATTCCCTAAAATTCAGATTCTTATGAGAACAAACGAACCCGAATCAGCCATAAGATTCATCGCTTTTTCAGTGTCTCTTGAATTGGTATTCTACGTCGATTGCAGAATTTCTCAAGCTGTGATGGATCACAGCATTAATATTAACTTTTATATGTGAGTAATTAGTCGATGACTGATGACGTCGCTTCAGAAAAAAAAAATTCTTTTGCACAGATACAATAGCCGATGGTATAGACTATTGCCTAAGGATCAAAAACTCCTCCAATTGATGACAATGCGTTGTCGCATACCCTGCCAACTCACAGCCGGGAAAGTGTTGATCATGTCCATGAGAAATTTTGGGCTGGTAACAACGATCGTTGTTTTACACTGCACAAACATTTCGTGACATTTGAAATACAATAATAGGTCATTTTTTCATTACAGACGTTTAGAACAGCCATGTCATACTTTGCGGTTGTTCGTCCAAACTAGAGATTATAGATTATAAATTACGTTACTAAAGTCGAAAAAGGTAGTAGTAGTAGTAGTAGCAATCTTTATTTCGTGTATACCCGCGTGGGTTTTCGCATCGCCCCCCCCCCCTCCCCCCTATACATGTTCCCCTCTTACAAACTACAGATACAGATTTAACCTTATAGCTAAGATAGTTAAATAATTTGTACACATCTCTCTTGCATTTCCTCTCACATATTTCCATTCCTTATTTCATTCTACGTTTTGTTCTTTCCGTTCCATCAACTGTACCATTCTCTCAAATTGTCTCACGTATTCACATAACTCTATCACCAGTTCCTCTTTTAAACACTCGTTTAGTCTCCTCTCAACCTCGTCTCCCCTCGTATCTTTCAGCCAATATATTAGAGTTTGCGAAATTATACTTTTTTTTTAACTATCGCAAAGTATGCGTATTATTTTTGGATTCCGTACTCGGTATTCAATAAATGCATTGACATACCAATATGCAATATGAATTGTCAATACATTGACGGAGTATGATCGCTTTGAGAGTTCTCGTAGATAAGTGCTCGTAGATATAAGTATGAAAACCTAATTTGCTTTTGCTCGTCGTATCAATCGTTTTGGAGAAAACAGGGAAGGCGATTTGTTACCGACTGAGTCTGTGAGTGAATCTGCTAATCTCTAAATAGGTCGGAATACGTGGCAGTTAATAGAAAAAAAAGAAAAAAAAAGTTCGTCACAAAATTGCAAGGCTACAAGGTGGCTTCAGAGTCCATTTTTTTCGTTTTGCAACGTCCTCAAACGGCACGTTAAAACGATTCTAAAACTTTGGACAGGGCCTGATCTTATGTATTTTTTCTCGTAGAACACAATGGGTATCCTGGATTTTTCGTAGCTTCATTGGGCGCTGAGATATCGACCTTTGAAAATCACGAAAATCGACGTTTTTTCAAATGTGGCTCAAACATTGAAAAATCGTTGTTCATTCGATTTTTTTTTTGTTTCAAGGCTATATTTTACGTAGTTTTTCCCGCTGATCACGAATATAACAATTATTTTAGTCCCAACCCAATATTTTCCATTTTAATCACAAAAATCCGATTTTTCGTGCATAAAATCGAGCCTCTTAATGTAGCATTGTACTTTAGGCCAAAAAGGCCCGCGATTCATGTTCAGCGGGCGAAAATACTTCGGAATACGATGCAGGTAACATTAGAAAAAATAAAATAAAAATTCCTTTAAAAAATTCCAGGACTGTGTTAGCTATCAAATAAAAATTATATTTTTTTAAGACCTAGATAGCCGGGTGGATCAACTCACAATGGTCGTATTGTACGACCGATAGTAGACTGTCGGATCCTCAGCGAGCGACAAAATCAACAGCGTTTACTGAGACTAATTTTTAGCCGGTCAAACGGCCGCAAATTTTTACCCGGCCAAACTATAATGTCCATTAGTCCGACAAGACTTTTTAGTCGACCGAGACCGCTCAACTGTACAATTCTACACTATATAATTGTGCACAATTGGTGCGTACACTAAATTTATGTGCACTATTTCGCCATGCACAATAAAACTGTGGCCAGAATGGGTTCTCCCAAGTGAAGGGTTTTCTGATTTTTTTTCAACAACTTCTTTTGAAAATAATTTGTAAATAATATAAATTTGTAAATAAATAAATTTGTAAATAAATAATTTGAAAATAATTTGTAAATAATAACTTCTCAGCATTATCATGATTATGCAAATCAAAGGTCTTTACGTCAGTAATAACGCTGATTTTTCTCAGATTTTTAGCATATCACGAAGTAATGAAATTTTGATCGAATTAAACTTTTGGTTTGGAATGCATGTGTGATGCATCCTTAAGGTGAAGTAAAAGTCACGTGACGGAGCCAGGAGTGTGGGAGAGATAGCGGCATTGGTCTTACGGTGGAGGGAAAGAGAACGACAGAGAACGTGTTTCACTGCACCTTAAGCGAGCCGCCACCAAGTATACTTACGTCAATATGCCAGAAGTGAAACCATCATGCCCGATTTTCTCGTGAAGAAAAATTTCCGTGAAAATCAACGACAATTATGCGTTTTTGCAAAGTCCACGACCTGCAGTCTAAGGTGGGCTCCGAATTACTATTTGCAGACAAAAACATCTACAGAAAAATCCATAGGAGCCTGGGGATCGAACCCGACTCTACTGCTTGCGCGAGACCCTCTGATAAACTCGACCACGCTCACCCTGTCCGCGTCGAGTTCGCTCCTACACTGAAGTACGCCTGCGCGAAACACTGAATACAATTTCTCTGTCAGTTCTATTATAGAAGACTATTATAGAATAATTGTTTTTCCAGAAACTTTACCCGTCAGCTCATGGCCTCAACCCGTTATTACATTTGCTACGGTTCTTTGCAAGTCTCGCGATGGGGTGTTGAATAACCGATGAGTTAATGATGCCTACGGAAGGCAGAGGCGCACACCCTCGTATCGCTGTCACTCAACTTTGCCGTGCGGTAATTTAAACGTACATCATCGAAATGTGATACTTTGACGTAATTCAATGAAATTTCATGCTGAGTAGAAAATAATGGAATATACGAAAAAGCCAGTCTGTGTACAATACTTCGTAGGGAACAGAAGTAGTAGAGCTAATGTCATCGTTGACTGCAGATCGAGTTACTATGGATATTTTTGAACACCGTTACTATAGAGTAGGTAAACAATTTATGACGCTTCTTGGACAATGGCCGTATCAGAGCGTCCGCACTAGACGCGGCTTTGTTGCCGTTACAATTTTTATCGCCATCACGGGGCTCCCACCGCCGATATTGGCTTTGGTGAAATATCGTAACGACTCGAATGTTGTCCTCGAGGGAGTTATCTCAGGCCTTTTCGCGACAGCCGGCGTTATTAGGTGGATTGGTATCATATGGAACTCGCAGAAGGTCAGTTATATGTTTGCAAAATACAATACTATAATAATGAAGGTAGTAGCGAGACAATGATTCGGTAACTGATGAAGATCTGTTCGTACAGACGATGAAGTTGGTAAATCGTATTTTTACGAACTGGCAAGTGTGGGCTCGGTATCCACAAGTTAACATTATTCACGAATACGCTGAGCAGGGAGAAAAAATGACAATCATGTATACAGGTTAATCAAGTATAGCAATAGGTGATTGAAATGATAACAAATGCTTTATAGATTTATCGATATTGCTTACAGCTGCAATATATTCAACCATCCTCGTCTTTACTATTCAACCGATGTTACCAAAGATCATCAACGTTGTGCTGAAGAACGGTACCAAACTTGGAAAATTTCCGTATCCCGTCGATTATTATTGTTTCGATGCGCAGAAATATTATTATTACATTACCCTGCAATGTTACATATGCGCATGTATGATTGCGATACCCTTAGTAGCCAGTGACTGTATGTTAATAATTTTCGCGCAGCACGTATGTGGTGTTTTTGCTGCGTTGGGGTGAGTCGATGATCACTTAATTCTAATACCAAGCATAATGAAGGATCAATTGAAAACTTCAGGCGAAGATTAGAAGAAATTGGGAATAATGATACATCGATGGAAAATGTACACCTAAGTTCATTCATCGAGAAACACAATGATGCTATTGAGTGAGAACTGTCTCACTCAGAGAATGCATTCAGTAAAACTGATTAATATATTATCATTCGCTATAGCCAGATTCGTCAATCTCATCGAGGCAATTTACACATGGAATTTCTTTTTTACCATTGGAATTGGCATGATTCTAATGAACATATTAGGAATTCAGGTAATACTTACGACGAATGATAATTAATTTTTCGAATTGACAGATAAACTGCTACATTCTCTAAAATTCAGATTCTTATGAGATCAAACGAACCCGAATCAACCATAAGATTCATAGCTTTTGCAGTGTCTCTTGAATTGGTATTCTGCGTCAATTGCAACATTTCTCAAGCTGTAATGGATCACAGCATTAATGTTAACTTTTACATGTGAGTAATTAGTCGATGACTAATCACGTCGCTTCAGAAAAAAATCTTCTTTTGCACAGATACAATAGCCGATGGTACAGACTATTGCCTAAGGATCAAAAACTCCTCCAATTGATGACAATGCGTTGTCGCATACCTTGCCAACTAACAGCCGGGAAAGTGCTGATCATGTCCATGAGAAATTTTGGGCTGGTAAGAACGATCGCTCTTTTACACTGCACAAACATGTCGTGGCATTTTAAATGCAAATAATAGGTCATTTTTTCATTACAGACGTTTAGAACAGCCATGTCATACTTTGCGGTTGTTCGTCCAAAGTAGAGATTATAGATTGTATATTACGTGACTAACGTCGGAAAAAAGTAGTAGCAGTAGTAGTAGCAATCTTTATTTCGTGTACACCCGCGTGGGTTTTCGAATCACCACCCCCCCCCCCCCCCATACATGTCTTGCCCTATATAAGTAACCTATAGAGGGCCTACATCGACAACCAATTATCACGCCCTTAACCTGTCTCATGCACATGCCCTTAACCTGTCCCATGCATTTTCCTCGGTTACGGCTTCGCCGCGATATCGACGATCATCATTGTCGTACTACTCTTCACTCTCGGTCGGTAAAACAAAAACCTTCTTCACCACCAACACAGGCCCTACGGCGAACCAGCTTATCTCCGCACACATAGAAGAATACTTTCGATGAAACGAGCTTGTAGCTAGGATACGCGACGCAAACAAAACTTCGATAGGCGCCCTGTGTTACCTTTTACCTATCCCATGCACCCATGCATTTTCCTCAGTTACAGCTTAGTCACTACACCGACGATCATCATTGTACTAATTTTCAAAATTGATTTCTCCGGATATTTTTAATACCAGTTTACCGTGGATATTTTATCGATATCTTCGAGCATCAGTGGACCAGTTTAATACCTATTTTATACCAAACCAATCGAACGAAGATGTTGGCAGTGCAGCCGTTGGTCGATGATGATATCTACATGGGTTACAACGATTATCCCTCGATATACAGCACGCAAGATTTGGAACAGGACGAGCTGTTTCAACAGGCCATTCAGCAAACGAGCTATGGAAAACGATCTATCGTAAGTGAATACTGAAAAAATAAAAAAAACTCTATTTCTGCAAGCCTATTTATTTCATAGGAGCACCAGTGATTTTAATGTTAATATTAAAAATAGTTTTGTAATACCTTCACGCAGATAGCTTCACGTACCACGTGACTAAGGAAGTATAAATCTGCGTTAACATTGGAAGAACCTTTCGATTGAAATTAGGCGATATAGCGATGGATTCGATGACTTTGCCTTCTAGTATTTTTCTATCTACGTCGCATGTTCTTTTTTCTATAATTCATCCACACGGATTTTTTTTTATTGATTACAGCACACTCCCAAAACACCTGGATTTGCCATGCGACTTGGAACCTCGACGGGTGTAAGTTGAATCTCACTTTAGGTTTAGTTTAATAATATAATAATAAAAAATGCAACTTTTTAAAAAAGATTAACAGTTAGTGTATTTTTTACAATATTTGGTTTTCTGTTCTAGTTTCAAAGACGCGGTACTGCAGCAGCTACCGGTCGGCCGGGAACGGGTCCAAGACCGATGACCGCGGTTCGCGGCGCGGGCTACACCAGTGGCAGTCGTCAACCCTTTGATCCACTTAATATGGCCAGCACGTCGAGGGGGCCCGCGCCGCCCCTTGTATCGGGCAAGGAAGATACGTGCGTATAATTTTAATACTTTTTATCGATGCACGTAATTTGTAAATTTATATAAAATTGTAAATTTTATATAAAATTATAAAATTGTAAATTGTAAATTTATAATAAAACGAAAATATAAATAAACGTGATACTCCGCGTAAAATGTTCTTCAGGCCAGAGGAGAAGATAAAAGTTGCCGAAAGAAAAATAATGGAACTGATCGAGAGCTCGTCGATGGCGATGAGTGAGAACGATATGAAGGTTGCATTGGAACGGGCCAGGGAAGCCTCTTCGCGAGAACGGATTCTCATACGTCTCCAGGAACAAGCTGGCCTGAGCCAGAATCACAACGTCGATCTCACGTTTGCCGTATGATCTCGTAACATTCTGTAATTTAGCGATAAATTCGTTCTTTAAAAAAAATTAATTAAGAAATAAAAAATTAAAATTTAATTTGAAAAAAATTTTAGAATTCAAAAGAAAATTATAAATGGAACAAAAATGTAATGAAGCAAAATTGCAGGTATTATTTAATTTAGCAACACAGTACACCAACAACGAGATGTATACCGAAGCCATAGCTACCTACCAGGCAATAACGAGGAACAGAATATTCAGCGGCAGTGCGAGATTGAAAGTAAACATGGGAAACATTTACGTGAAGATAGGACAATTGTCACAGGCGATAAAGATGTACAGAATGGCTCTGGACCAAGCTACAGCAGCTCACAAGGACTTGAGGCGTGTTTTTAGCATTCCAATATACGTTTATTTATTATAATGATTATTTTTCGTTCTTTTTTTTTGTAATCTCGCATGACCGAATAATTTCAGGATTAAAATAATGCACAACATCGGCATGTTATTCGTACAGATGGGTCGTTTGGAGGAAGCGGCTAATAGCTTCGAATGGGTGATGCGAGAGAGGGCCGAATTCAAAGCGGGTTTGCACGCTATTCTGTGTCATTTTGCACTGTCCCATCGTGACAAAATGAAACGGGGCTTTTTGGAGCTGCTCGAGGTTCAACTCAACATAGATCAAGAGGACAAATATACCATCAGTACAGTGAGTTTACTTACTTACTTACTTACTTACTTACTCACTCACTTACTCATTCATAAAAATTCTATTCGCAGGACGACGTTGCCGCGAATATACTGAACGAAGTGATAAAAGTCGACGATCTGTCGAAATTGGAGAAAGAAATGAAGTTGGAAGCCGAAAAAACGATTCTCAGCGCAGCCAAGCTTATCGCGCCTGTCATAGAGGACACTTTATCAGCCGGTTTCGCTTGGTAATCGTAATAATAGGAATTTACGATTGAGATTCGTTAAATTTAGCTTTTAATTTCTCGTTGGATTTGAGCGGTTCGCGGCCTCTTTAATATTGTAAAAAGCAATCCCCGAAAAAAAAAAACAAAAAAAATGGCAAAAATGATAATTTATCGCTTGTACGTAGGTGCGTAGAGGCAATAAGATCTTCGGCTTATGGACCTCTGGCCGCCGACTTGGAGATTAACAAAGCTATGGTTTTTTTGCACAACAGAGAAACATTGCTGGCAATCGATACGCTAAAAGTATTTGAGAATCGTGAAACCAAAGCTAATAGCGCCGCATCGACGATGCTGTCGTTCGTCTACTTTCTCGTGAGAATTAATGAATTATACTTGAAAAAAAATTGTACATTAAATTAGTGTCACGTGAGTGATGATTTTATGAAAATTAATTTTCCAGCGAGGTGATTACGATCAAGCCGAGCGTTGCGGCGAAGCTGCGAGAAGGGCGGATAGTTACAATGCAGCAGCTTACGTTAATCTTTCGGCATGCGCCATCAAGAAAGGTGAACTGGAGACGGCGAGGGAATTACTCCTGTGCGCTCTCGACAGCGACGCCAGTCATGTACAAGCTTTATACAACTTGGGTATGCAAAAACTTTTGGCGTCATCTACAAATTTAACAAAAATAATAATAATTAAAAGTAGAAAAAAAAAACAAAATTGTCATTCAGACATATCGTCCCTTGAGAATTGTTAGAGTAGGAATTACTCCTCTCTGCTTCGTCGGTCAACGTTATCGACAAAGCCGGGCCGAACGAATAAATAATGAAAATCACTTTAAAATAATAATAATAATAATAACGAGAATAATAATAAAATCAATAAAATTAATAAAAATAATACAAATAATAAAATAAAAAATGATAATTGCAGGATTGGTTTACAAGAAACAAACTCTTTACGAGGAAGCGCTCGAATGCTTTTGGAAGTTAAGAAACATCGTACGGCACGATCCTCAGACTCTCTATCAAATCGGACATCTATATCAGTTGCTGAACGACGTTGATCAGGCGGCCGAATGGTATATTATAGCCTTATCGTTAATATCTCGTAATCCGTACAGTTGGGATTTCACTAATCTCTAAATACGATACATTAACACTTGTGCACGAGAGTATCGCGTTAATTTTTTTTTTTTTTTTTTTACACAGGTACAATCAATTGCTGGGCATAGTGCCGTCCGATCCCGGTGTGTTACAGAAATTGGGTGAAATGTACGACAATCTCGGCGATAAGCAGCAGGCGTACCAGTACTACAGTGACGTAAGGATTATTTAACGTACCAGCTTAAAGTAATCGCAGCTTCTCCTCGTTACGCAAATTAGCTGATGGTTCATTAACGGTTCAATATTTATCTTTAAAAAAATGTTATGACATATTTCTGGTCAGTATTAATTTTTTTTCATCAATACGAATGTTCGAATTATAGTTCAATTATGGAATAAAATCTTTTTGCAGTCTTACAGATTTTATCCTGCAAATTTCGAGGTGATCGATTGGCTCGGCTCGTACTTCATATCGATGCAGGTAAAAAAATCATTACCTCCATAATTGAAGTAGAATAATAATTACAAAAATAAAATAAAAAATTGTCCCTCAAAATCAGGTGGCCGAAAAAGCTTTGATTTACTTCGAGAGGGCCGTGGAGCTCGCGCCGGACCAGCCCAGGTGGCGTCTCCTCGTCGCGGCTTGTCTCAGGCGTACCGGCCAGTTTCACAAAGCTCTGACCGAGTATCAGGACATACACAAGAGATTTCCCGAGAACATCGAGTGCCTTAAGTTTCTCGTGCGACTTTGCAGCGACTTGGGGCTGAAGGAGGCTCAGACCTACGCCAACGAGTTGAAGAGAGCCGAGAGGGCGAAGGAACTGAAGGAACGCCAGGGATCCGCGAGGCCTGGGACTACAGGTGACCACAATCTTTCAAACGAGTTCTGAACTCATTAAGAAAAAAAAATCGAACGAAAGGCTCGGTCGGTAACAAAAACTGTAATTAACTTTTTGCCGTCTGCAGACCATTTCCGGTAAAAACAAATCTCTTTCACGAAGCTCATATGAATGCAGGTTCATGTAAGAATTAGCTTTCGACCCCCAAACGGTCGGAATGGTTAAAATAAATCTTCGAACGAAATGCTCGGTCGGTAATAAAAACGGTAATGAATTTTTTGCCGTCTGCAGACCATTTCCGCTTGAAACAAATCTCTTTCACGAAGCACATATCAAAGCAGGTCCAAGTGAGAATTCGCTTTTGTACCCAAACGGTCAGAATGATAAAAATTACAGTTTTCTTTACCGACCGTAATTAGTAAGCGATCTCATATCACTTACGAATAATTATCTTAATAATTATTAATAATTACCATCGAATTTGTCAGGATCGAGAAGAAGCAACAGCGGTGCCTCGTCGAGAGGAGGTTCGAGCATGAGCCTCCAGTCGGAAAACCGAACGAGTCCCATACTCGCACGCAAGGACAATCGCAATACGCTCAGCGGCAGCGGCGCTCGTCTCGGCCGTTTTTCCGCGCTGGAGAGCCCCGTCGAATTTAATCAAGAAACCAACGCGCACACGGGTGAGGCGAACCTTCGTTAAGACAGTCATTAGCATATCGTCCGCTCGAAACGGTGAATTTTAAGAAAACAATTTTAGACCGGTGACGCTTTCGGCCTCGACTGTGTCCTTTCGACGACCGCGCTCCCAGACTTATTACATAGTTGCTGTGTAATTCGCGTTCGTCTAGTTGAATCCATCTCTCTCTCTCTCTCGGTGCCCTTGACAACCGGAGCGATTGGATCAATTCACATTATCACAGCATTCAACGCTGTTGCAATGAACTTTGCCACACCGCATGATTTGTCCAAGTTACATATATATATATATGTATGTACAGCTGCAGCATCGCTCTATGCACTAATCGCCTGACGATAGATATACAATGTATCGTCGAAAGCATCATCGAACACTGCTCCAAGTTCTTCAACATCAAAGTTGAAAATTAGATACAATTTTTTTTTTATCATAACTAAAAAATGCTTCTATCAAGCTCTTGCTAAAAACTATTATTATATGTAGATTATATAGCTGCAGCATTGCTCTATGCACTAATCGCCTGACGATAGATATACGATGCATCGTCGAAAGCATCATCGAACACTGTTCCAAGTTCTTCAACATCAAAGTTGAAACTTAGATCCAATTTTTTTTATCATAACTAAAAAATGCTTCTATCAAGCTCTTGCTAAAAACTATTATTATATGTAGATTATATAGCTGCAGCACTGCTCTATGCACTAATCGCCTGACGATAGATATACGATGCATTGTCGAAAGCATCATCGTACACGGCTCTAAGTTCTTCAACGTCGAAGCTGTGGCGCCGATAGGATTTTTTTGTAAAAGTTATCACTTTTGTTACTATAACTAAGAAGTTTGTTTAAGCTCTCGCTATAAACTAAGTTGTAAATTTATCAAACTGATAAAGCCCGGATGCTCGAAGCTCCAACGCTCGCCGACACTCGCCGACACTCGTGGGATGTATTATCAGTAGAGGTTCGAGCCGTCTCGTAACATTGCTTGATCTGTGAACCACCGTTGTTAAACCGATGAAAAACTATTTTTCATCATATTCATCATTTTTCATCGTAACCATTTTTCATGAAGGAGGCTAATAGAAAATGCATTAAGCTTCGTAAAACGACTTGATATATTCACTTTTTTTGTGGCGTTGCGCCTCACATTGTTTGATCTGTGACTCACCGTTGTTAAACCGATGAAAAATGATTTTTCATCATATTCATAATTTTTCATAGTAAGGATTTTTCATAGGAGGCGTAGAAAATGCATTAAGCTTCGAAAAAAATGGATATATTCATAAAGTTTATTTATTTATTTATTTTTTTTACCGTTGTGCCTTCGAGCTTATAGATGCGGTTGATAATACGAGGGACTTTCACCGCACGCTGATAAATTTCGATATGCAGACACGAGTCACACGATTGTCATAAATCTTCGTGACGGGCTTAGGAATTCTACCGACTTCCGAACGATCGGGAATTATTCTGTTGCGTAGTTCCGCGCGGGCACGGAGATATACGTACAGAGGCTAAACTCGTAACTGCATAACGTACGGAGAGTGATGTACCGTAGCCGATGGCGCTCGGTGGTATTACCCCCTAATGGATTGAATGGATGATAGATGCGCCCGACTGATTTGCAGTCTATTCGCGGCGTCGATAGATCACTTCGCGAACCCTTTATTGCTCGTTGACGAAACATGAGAGAATGCAGTGTCCAACTACATGTAGTATTAAATTATATATAAATTTATATATGTGTATCTATACACTAGGGGGGCTCGGGGCTCGCGCGCTCGCACCCCTTTATGGACTTGGGCCCTTATTATTCTAAATCCTTTAAGCCCCCCGGACGTCCCCGACCGCCCCATTTGACACGGCGGCGACGACGGCGGTGGCGAAATCTTTTTATATTATAGAGAGAGATGTATATATGGGGCCTTGCCTTTTTGACCTGGGTCTAACCCTTCATATCTTGGACGGGCCCGTGATTTTTTATATGATTTTTATATGTTTTTTATATGATTGTTCTGATTATTCCAAGTCCCCTTGGCCCCCTGCCCAGGCACTGATTATTTAATACAAGTCTTTTGAAGACTCTTGATCAAAGCGCGCGACCCACCAGAAGCACTAGTATATTATAATATACCTCATGTACTGCCCCATATATATATATGGGGCAATATATAGGATTAAGTAATATATAGGGTTCACCTTACTCATCTAATTCATTTTTTATTTGTAAATATGAAAATGTTTTTTTTTGGTCATTGATAATTAAGATTCTTTAAACAGTACCTTAACTATTATTATAAAAAAATGAAGATGCTATTTTTGTAATGAGGGAATATATTTTGGTTTTCAATCGTAAAAACTAAGATTTTTTTTGTAGCAAATGTTCGTGGATTTAAAAAAATGATAAAAAAAATGTTCTTATTGCAGAAGTACACTACTCGGATCCTGTGGGACCAATGCCGGCGCGACCGATGACTTCCGCTGGCAAGAGGGACGACGATTTCGGCGACGAAGAGCTCGGCGATGACCTCTTGCCTGTTTAATCGTCGATCACGTAATGGGTGCAAATAAGGTTACGATTGCGAGATCCCCGGAGCGACGAGGGACGTTCGATAACGCAGTGGCGAAATAAAATATCTTTTTTCAACCGAATTCATCCAGATAAAGATTTTACAAACAAAAATAATATATATATACAAAATATGTGTAAGTAAAAAAAAACTCCTATCCGTTTAATTTTTTCTACTCACACGTGTCTATACAATAAATTCGAATTCTTACTCTCGGCCGAGCGCGATCGTTTATTGCGCCTTGGGCCGCTACAAGAGAGATCATTGAAATCAGTCCCAATTGAAGCATCGCGTGACAACGATCGCCCCAATTCGTTCGGAGTCTCGTGGCCATCGCGGTCGAAGACCCTTTGCATTAAACCTTAACCGCCGCAACAGCGTCGGCGCCAAAACTCTCCAGCGAAAAAAAAAAAAATCATATTCCTCAGAAGTTTTTATACGAAATTCGCTAAGGATTATTGGAGAAAAAGAAAATTGGCGATTACGACTGATAAAAATACGATAAGCAAAAAAAGGTTGTCCTAATTAACTTTTATTCTCAAAAAAGTGTACAGATAAGAATGAAATATGATTGCAAAAAAAAAAAAAAAAAATGTTTGTCTTAATTTATAAGCGCTTGGGGTTGAATTGAGTCCAAGTACTGTTAATTAACGATGATTAATCCACCACGAAGGTGCGCTGAGGATTAACACAAGAACGTGATAGAAGACCTGTAATATAAATAGAAAGGAAGAGTAAACTTCACGACAAGCGCCGATCGATGTAATCTACTTGACTTCGACCTCTGGCTTGTCGGGTCACAGACCCAGTTTACAGATTCTTCAACTCCGTGAATGTCCCTCCGCCCTACAAACATTTGTTAACCATCCATTGAACATGTATTAAATATTTCTCAAGCGATTTACATTTTGATTTGTAATTTTTTTATTTCACACAGCCAAAGCTGGATGCGAATCTTAAGCGAACACACTCCTCTCCCCAAAGTGTTGCGCGGGTTACTCTCGATTGGACGACGAAGCGTGGAGGGATTGGGTTCGTCTCGATTACAACGCGCAAACTAATTCGATCAATTGCGAACGGAAGATCTTCGATCGAGACGAATTTAGAGACACTCGGTTTCGGACTCGGCAATAAATATCTCTCGCACGTTCCCAGCGTTGTCGCACGGCTTTATAATACGTAACTGCATCGCGCACTTAGGTTATGTTTTATTGCATCGGAATCTCCGGGACGTCTAGTAAACAGGTTTGCAATTCATTGAGCTTTACGAGAACGGGCGTTTCCTCGTAGTCTCGTGACGACCGAGCGTTCAACGGAAGTATATCCATTCTACGTAAATTATAATTCGCACGATCGAGAGAAACAGCGTGACAATCCTCCGCGCATGCGCTGACGAACAGCTGATCGTTCGGTCGGCGATCGCGCGTCCAGCGGTCGGAGATTGTAAATAAAACCCTCTAAATTCGATCGAGTAACCCACTCGGCGAGGACGAGTTTTATCGAGTCCGGAGAGATCTTAAACGATTATTGCGCGGATGACAAATCGCTCCTGTCGACCGACGATTGGCTGATCTAAATTTAAACAACGTCGCCTCGGTC
Organism: Stenichneumon culpator; assembly: GCA_964017025.1. Classification (NCBI taxonomy): domain Eukaryota; kingdom Metazoa; phylum Arthropoda; class Insecta; order Hymenoptera; family Ichneumonidae; genus Stenichneumon; species Stenichneumon culpator. The sequence continues at coordinate 17,940,203 of OZ024776.1, forward strand.
AATCAAGCCCCATTCAGCCGATACAGCCTTCCAGTATCGAGAATCGTCGTCGAGGAGCGCAGAAACGATTCGCTCGGCGTATTAATAACTTCTCTGCGAAATCATATAATTTCGTGCGTTATAAAATCAATGGTAATAATTATCTTACACGATTAATAACTTCTCTACAAAATCTTCTAATTTCGCGCGTTAAAAAACAATAATGTTGGATTTCAGCAGAATAAAGAATTTTCAACGCTCAATGCACGATAAATTATTAGATTTATTTAGGAACAAGAAAAATATCGTTTTGCGTATTTAGCAAAAAGTCGTTTAAGACGTAAAAAAGAAAGGTGGGCAGTCTGCCCAAAGAAGTTAAATGCGTCAGTAAGGACGATTTTCCCCCGAAAAATAATAATAATAATAATAAAAATATGTCCTACAAAAAATTTACTAATCGCCAATCCGAATTTCTAACGATCTCGAACGAGCCGATATTTTCCGTCTCAGTAGAAAGAGAGGAAGCGAGACGACCCGATCCGCCTTCGCGGCTTCTCACTCTCGGAATCGGTAAACTAATTTCGAAACATTGCGCAACGAACGGATGCTGCGCACGAACGTGAAACCCTACGCTATAGCCGCGTCTCCGCAGCCCTGTCGACCAAAGAGAAAAAAAAATGACGAAGAAGTGGACGAAGACAAAAAAATTGCCTGGCCACACACGAAGGCGATCGCGAGCGTTTCGTAATACGTACTCGAGTCTCCGTCAATATATCATTGACCGTGACAAACCACAGATAGACAATCCCTCGCGATAAAACATTTCTACATACACAAAGTGTATCTCCGCCGCAGCGCAGCGTTCGCCTCGTCTCGCGTACAATAAAACACCCCCCAATAACGTCCTCGACACAATTTTGATACACTGAAGAAAACGAGACTTAAAAAAAAAATTATCGCACGACATAGTTCAAGCCCAAAAAGCGGGGTTCGAGTACCAAGAAAAAAAGCGTGCAAGGTGATTTGCACGATTACCTTATGTTTTATGTTTTTGCGCATAATTTACTCTATCATTAATTTCGTTGTTCGATTTAGACTACGTCACAGAGGAAGCTATAATTAATATACAATTTTCGCAAGAATTAAAAATATAGATTCATTATAAGAAAGCGATATGAAAATTTCAATTTTCAACTCATTTTAATTGTATTTTTCGGTTAAGTATAAAAAAGACCATGTGCAAATTACTTTGCACCTTTTTTCGTAACATAAAAAATGTTTACATCTCATAAAATTAAAACCGTCAAAATCTACACCAGAGTTTGTTATAGAAAATCGCAAACTGAACTTTGCGGATTTCGTTGCTTAAGGCAATTTTTAATCGATTCTTTACCGCTGCTGACAAAATATAACTCATTATATTTTTTGCGTGATGTTTGATTAAGAAACTCGTCTCCGGCGTAAAAAATGCATTTTTTTATATTCAAAATTTTTAAATCCTATAGAATTTAAACGATTGGATGAATTTTTGCCAAATTTAATACGAAATATTGTACACTGTTGGTCCATTCAAAAAACGCGAAACTTTTGTTTTCACGAAAACATAGCTTCCTCTATGAGGACTATGAGGAAGCAAAATATCGATCGAGAGAAATAAAAGAACGACGCATAAAAAGAAAAACGATTGGCTGGAGGAACCCGAGAAGCTATCGCACCGCGCTGCCCGCGTGCACCTCCTACCACGTGGCTTGCAGTCATTTACATAGCGAAACTCGCACGCCGAACAACTATTCCGTGTCTTCGGCTGTGTGAGTGGCCGTCTAATGACTCAACTCGCGAAGCTGCTCGAGCGAGATTCGTCTCTCTGTGGTGAATGAGAGCTACAGGCTTTTATCTTGCTCGATAGCGGACGAGACTGTGTCGGCGTTCCGCGCACTGACACGGCCACGCGCATGCGCACGCGTGAAGCTGCTCACACATAAAACAACGTTTGCCGTCTTCCGTCACACAGGCGAGTCGATCGGACCAGATCGGACACCAATACGCGAGCGTCAGCCAATCACGACTGTGTGTGGATACGGCAAGGCCCGTCTGTGTTCCGTACGTAGTTTTATGTGCGAGCAGCTTACAACTCGCGTCCACGCGAGTTTCGCCCTCGACGTAAGAGAGCGAGCCGCACACATTGTCGAGGCGAGTGTGCGTAGCCCTAAACGAGTTCTCGAGTTCTCTGTTCGGCTCGCGCGGCATGCGTACGATAGTGGAAGAGGAACGAACCAGGAAATTCAAGATGGCGGGGGGCGAGGGGTGGGGGAGACCGAGCGGGGGCTCGGCCACGCTCGCTACGTAGCGGTCTCCGCGGCCGACGCGACGGATACACATTCGGTGATCTCGCAGCCGCGCGAACGCACGTCCGCCGAAATCGTGCGCGAGACTTTACTGATATCGTTGTTGTTGTTTTATTTATTTATTATTTTTCCCCCCTCCCCCGAAAATTTATCATCGGCGTACATCGTAGTACGAAATTGAGAGCACAAAGCCGCCGCGACGAAGACAGTGATACAGGAGTTTATAAGGGGACGCGAAAAGAAAGGTAAAATTAATTCTGTAACGTAGGATAATCGAAAAGGCGCGTGGTAAGTCCGCGATGGAACTAACTCGCCGGGTGCGAGACTGAGAGTATGTCGTTGTTTATCATTAATCATTATTGCCGGAGCGAACTTTTGCGATCGTTGGGTAATCAATCGTTTTTCATATGGTCGGATAAAAAGTCGTTGTTTTGCCGTAGCATTCGTTCTGATAATCTGTTGCGTTTAATATAAAATATATTTTTTTCCGGCGAATTCAGAGTGTCAAGTTCGGCCATGCCACGTGGTCGATCGACTCTGAAGCGACAGATTGTTACATGCGCGACTATTAAGAGTCGTTGTACCGAGTTCTCGTAATCGAGTGGAGGCTCGAGATTACAAATGAGCTTATTCGCGCTCATTGTCGAGATAATTTTTTTGTCATTCTTTCATCCTTTCGCCGTATTCATTTTTTTTTGGTTTTCTTCTCCGAGTGATCGTTAATAATAGCGGCTACGATTGTACGATCGAACACTGGCTCGCTGCACGTTTCAAGGTTAAACTATTGTTCGTATGTTAATTGTATTCGGCGAGTTTTACGTACCGAACGACGATCGACGATGTGTACTTACATCGGGCTCTCTCGAGTATACACGTGGAACGAAGCCATCGGGCTCGGTTTACAAAACCATCTCGCTCTGCTTGTCGCGGCAGGTTGATACTTTTTTTTTATTTACATTCTCGTTTGATTAAGCGTGCACGACAGACTTATCGATTTTGGTAGAGTCGTGTTGGCAGATTAAGGTAGCGAAAACTGTGCAATTTTTGTTGATGGGTTTCGTACGAACAAAAATTGGTAAAATTGATTAAAAAAAAATCTATTTTATATTGAAATTGGTAAAATTAGTGAAAATTCGACACTACTGGAACTTTTCCGAGCTACAAAATTACATATCGTTTATGCATACATTAAAAGATTAAATATTAACGAAACCCCTGAAACATTCGTTTTTCTCACCTTTCTATTTTTATTTTTTTCCTGTTTTTTTATTGTTTTTTCTGTGATAAAAAGTATTTAATTGTACCTTGCAAATCGTATGGCTTTCGAGACTGATCGAATGACTGCGACAATAGCATCGCCAGCGACGGAGAAGAACGAAGAACGTCTTTCGCATTAACTTACAAAATGCCGAAACTTCATGAATATTTATCGGGGAGAGTTGAAATAAAAAGCGACGTTAATCCGGGGATTATGTAACATCGAATATTTCGAAAAATCCAGTCGTCATTCATCATAGTTCATAGGCTCTTATTTTTTAAATGTTATTATTATTATTATTTACGTTATGATAACGTCCCGTATTAACACGCGACTAACAAACGATGAAATCCGTCGGAATTGTTGAAACTCTCGAGCATACAAGTCAGTCAAAAATCCACCACCATGTGGTGGATTTTTTTTCAAATTTTCGTCCCATCGGGAAATATTTGAATTTTTCCCTGAAACTCACATTTGTCGGGATTGCACCGCTGGGATTACCTTAAGGTAGTCTTAGCGAATTGTGTGCACTTCGCATGAGTTTCAGAGCAATGAGAGAGAATTGCAAACACTTCTGGATGATATAAAAATCTGAAAAAAATCAAGCATATTAAAGGTGCTGAAAAGACCAATTTTGCATAATAATAATTCCAAAATGTTATTGACAAATTGATGAAAAATAAAATTGTTCAACAAATCTCCCCGAAACAAAACTATTATAAAACTTTATAATAGCGTCTCGTATTAATAAGCGACTAAACATGGATAAAATCCATCGGAACGGTTTAAATTGTCGTGCGTGCGAGTTCGAGTGACGAGAAGGCGTGCGATAACGTCCTCCGAATTAGACTAGCTCCTCGATGCCGGGTCAACTCGCTGAATTATCGCATTTGACGTTTACACCTTCCAATTGATTTTAATGGACGCTTCATTCGTTCGCATGTCGCTGAGCGCGTTGCCAAGATCGGCCGAGCGGCTTCTCACGGTGTCTCTTTAATCACTCTCCAGGCCCCTCGTAAAAACCTTTGGTTGACTATGAAAATCGCGCCCAATTACGCGTCGTGACGAACTTGTCGAGTGACCGGAAGTTATTGACGACTCTGCGTGTAATTGACTTTTCCAATTTTATAACCCTCGCGACTGAACGCTGAAGAACGCTTAAAGGCGTGAAAGACAAGCCAATAGACAGCAAACTTTAAGACGATAATAATTCAATCTCCCAGTCAGCCGTCAAGAAAGACTTCAAGACGGATAAGAATATAATCCCGAAGTTTGCACACGCGCCGGGGTGCGAATAATTTTTTTTTAATCCGCCTACCTAATGGTCAGGTGAGCAGATAATGGAAAGAAAAATGAAACATTAAGAATTTTCATTGAATAAAATAAATCGTTCCCACCGGCCCGTCGAACATCATTCGGACATTGAACTGGCAACGGTAGAACAGTCTCGAGTGTCTATAGATTTGTAATTACGCTGTTAGCCAGATAAACGTTCGACGGTTTCGGATTTGTTATCTTCCACACTGACAATCGAGATAGAATCTGCGGCATTTCGACGCCAAGCACTCGAATTTAATATAACACACCCGGAAAAAAATGAAGCAAATCTATTCGTTGACTCGAGTGTGCGTTTGTGAAAAGTAGGCTGTGAAAGTAACCGCATCAATGCTCGGACTCATCCCAGTCGTCTGACACTCCTATGCAAATTTGATTTATTCCGAATTTAAGTATTAGATATCTAATTTGAGAATTGCAATCGTATCTACAAATAGTATTTGATTCACAGAAAAAAGATGAAAATTGAGATTTTCAACTTTTGTGGTGTCACTGAAGAATAAACAATTGTTCACTCATAGAATTTTATTCTCCAAGTGAACTTCCTCGAGCAAAGTTTGTGCGATGCAAAATATAACAGTTATTACTCGATGAAATTTGGTCACTCGCAGAGATCTTCAGGGTCACCTTTGATGAGGAAACGATATGACAATTTAAATTTTCACGGAAATATTTCCGTGCTATGTGGGAAGCGAAACCTACTCACCTAAGTTGGTCGCGACGAAAGAGCCACGTCCGATAGACAGGGAGTTGAACGCATCGACGCACGGCCAGCGCCGGTGGGCGAAACTTTCGTTAAAGTTTTTATCGACAGTCGAGCGTCTAGCGGATTTTGTGTCTCGATAACGTGAAGGCAGGAGAACGACGATTTCGGCGCATGACCCGTCCAGCTCGCCGCTTTTGTCGTAACGATCACTTCCCGGTGCAGTAACAGCGCATCAGGCAAGACGCGCCGTACCGCGATAATAATTAAACCGCGTGAAACGCGGCTTTAAACGTCGACGAGTAATGGTAATCAGTTGATCATTCGGTGACATAAAAGAAAACAATCTTTGTACGAGAGGTGAATATGTATCTGTGGCGAGAAACGTTCGGTCGTACGCGGTCGTACGCGTGAACGTGGCGGCGGATTGGGCGAAACGAGGCTAGGCCGCCGGACGCCGGGCGGTTCGTGACCTCGTCGAGGGTCACGTGCGATTTATATTTTCATCGTTCCGCAACATTTCGCGCTGGACTCGCAAGTGACACAAAGGAAAACACGAAAATAACTGCACGGTCGTGAAAACCCTGCACAGTGCGTTCAATTAACGTTACGTTCTCGTTGAATGAAGTAAGTTTTTTGTTGTTGTATACACAGTCGTGTATTTGTCCAGCAAACGTGCGAGAGACAGTTTCAGATGTCATTCTGTTATTCATTTACCGACACGATTGTACCGTTTTATGATGCGGACATTAGTTTTTAATGAATCTACTGAAGTCAGTTTTTATATCTTTCCGGCAAAGGTGCGAGACATTTTCATGAATAATTCTCATTAATTGACCGATACGAATGTATCGTTTTATAATGCGGAAATTAGTTATGAATGAATCTACTGAAGTAAATTTTCGTAGTTTACACACTGGTGTAGTTTTTCCGGTAAACGTTTCAGAGACATTTTCATAGATGATTCTCTGATTAAGTCACCAATGCGAATGTACCGTCGTACAAAGCGCAAATTAGTTTTGAATGAATCTACGGGCTGGAACAAGTTACGAGCCAGGACGTCGAGCGCTCGCTGTCGGGGAGGGAATTTCGTGTGCCGTAACAGGTTTTTGTATCTTCTCGTGTCTGTACGTAGCCCTGGCCGGCGATGCACTGACGTCGCTTCGTGAAACGTGCCTTTAAGGATGTTCGGCCAAAATCGTGGGAGGGGAACGGGAGAGAAGCTCCGCTGACCGTGTTAGTCAGTGTGCGAGTGAGAAACGCAGGACAAAGCAAGCGGCTGGACAGAGATTGGGTCTTCCATTTATTGAATTTATCTCAGAAACAAAGCGGAGAATCTTCTTTAAATTTGGACACAATCCGTCTGATAGAATGCCCTTCGCTGTGGTAGGTTTTTTATTCGAATCTAACAGAAATCGGCGAAGAAAATCACTGCGTTCTGTCGTTACCGCCTGATTTTCTAAACGTTTACACGGCACCTTATGTAGCTTTGTACACGCAATACTAAAAAACTACACGGAAAAAAAATCTGAAAAAAATGCAAACGATTCAGTGGGTCTTTCTCTACAATGCAGCGAAGTTTTATAGCGATTGAGCAGAAACGCGTATTGGTCCAAACATCCTTAAAGACGGATAAGATTCTTTTCGTTTCTTTTGCTCCTCTCCATCTAGGCAATTTCTATGGAAGAAATTTTTCGCGAAGATTCGACAGAAGTAGCTTATTACAGTATTTTAAATTGCGGTCAGTAAGCCGTGGATAGCAATTAAGTGGGGGTTGTTATTATCGGTCCATCGTAGACGTATATAAAAATATCTATATATTTACGATAAAAAAGGGTAGGAAAAAACCAATATTGGATTTCCCGTCGCGTTCGCCTCGTCGAAACGATCTCTCGCCCAAACGAGCGCGATTCATCGCGCGATCTTTAATTTCTCATGACGAGGTTTCCCCGGCAATTCTGCTCGCCGCTATAAATTACGAAATATTACGTGCTCTACCGCGAGTGTTTTGGAATTTTTCGGACCTGAAGCTGGCGCGATCGTCTTATCGGCGTTGCTCGCGTCAGAGTGCCGAGAAAATTGAAGAATTTCGAATGACGAACGCTTTGACGTACATAAACTAAACTATCCACTCGCGCATGCGCACTCGTGCAGTTTTAATTTACTGTTTTGAAGTTTGTTCTTTTAATATTTTCTTGAGAATGTTTGAGAGGTTTTTTTTTCTTCTGCATCGTCGTATCTGCCTATATCGATAATTCGAGAAGAGCTCAAATAGCGAACAGTGAAATTGATAAAACCGTCAGACGAGCATCCAGGAAACGCGTGATATTGTGGCGAACGGCTAGACGTTCCGCACTAATCGCATAGCAAATTGATAACCCGAGAGTTCATAAATTATTTTCCTCTCCAACACACGATCGATACTTCCATCGATCGAGAACAATTTATTATTCATCTCTGACTGGAAAAATTGTTTGTTGTTGTTTCAAGATCGAAGGATAATCGTAATATGATGGCGCCCACGGAGCGAGTACTGCACGAAACCATTCAGGTCGCTCCGCTCGATATCTCGGACGATGTTAAACGACAGAAGGTGAGTCGACATAAAAAAAAATTGTGTGAAGATCGAGATTCACACAAAGCTACCTCACCTAGTTTACTTTTGTGTACAAAGCTTCGATAAAAATCATTTTATTTTACTTGGTGCGAAAAGTGCAGTTTTACGCACGCTTCGCGTATTTTTGAAAACGTTTTCTTAACTCGTGTGATTGCGACACTAAACTTCGGCTCGCGCGAAAAACTCACGCTCGTCAGAATTTCTCGAAAATTGTAAGCGCTTGCGTATAGACTTTTTTTTAGCAACGTTCCAAAACCCGTAATAACTGAATTCAGTTTGCTAAAAATTAAAACATACATTGAGGAGTGACCATACTCACCTTAGCATTTACAGCCCGATAGCTCTAATAATCCTCAAGTAACAAGAGTTCTAAGTTTTCGGCTCTGACACGCACGCGCGCAATTTCAGAATTTTTTAATAAATGTGACTCCGATGTTTTGGAACATTGTGAATGCGTTTTCGTTAAAATCTGGACATTTTTAAAATGAAAATGAAGTCTCCATGAGGAAGCAAAATGTCAAAACTAAAAAAAAAATTATACTCCATTAGAATGACTATATTTTGATCGGAAAAATGTCATCATTTTTGCTTCATTGCATTTCGTGCCTCTTTCGGACCTCTAACGTATAATCTACACATTATATGTTTTTCGATTATTAGGTTTCAATTATTTCCGCACTCGGTAATTGCGAGTAAAGCTGTGGCTGTCTTCCTACTCACCCGTCAAAGGGTTAATAGCTTATAAACTTGCCGCATCTAAGGCTCAACCGTGATTTTATCGAAGCATTGCGATTATAAAAGAGCCACACACATTAACAGGAGCGCCCTTCGGCATTACGAGGCTATTAATAGCCTGGGCTGTCCTGTCGTCGTCACGTAAATTAAGCCTAAGTATCTGAAGTGGCAAATACGAGGGAGACCGAGAGACATTAAATGCGCGCTCCGACTTCGTGTTCATATAGTATATACAAGCTAGTAAAAAAAAATAATTCAAAAATTCCAAAAAATTATAATAAAAATCGATATTTTGATCGTGGCGTTATTTTTTTTTTGTAAAATTGATAGAACTATAAAATTAGAGAGGACGATGCGACATTCAGAATATGCTCTTTGCTCATCATAGCCAAGTCGTGTTATCGTTGTTCTCTCATGTCCCTCGGGTCGGCTGACATCGAGGATTGCACTGAACCGCCGACGACGTAAGTCGCATGTAACGTGTGGTTTTTTTTTTAGAGCAAAAGGGTTATCGGAGCGGTTGCTCTTCGACCGGTTGCATATCTCGAGTGCTGGATAAACACAAGGACGTAAATGACACGATTTAGTATGTAAATCAATGTGAGTTACGACCTTCTGTTTTCGAGCAGCAAAAAATAAAAATTCATACACTATACTTGAAATTTTAGATTTTTCATTTTTAAATTATGGTGGAAAATACGAAGTTCAACGTACAAACTTATTTTGTTCGATTAAAATGTATTTCGCTATCCTGAGTAAATTAATGACAGTTATTATAAATTTTTAGTGGAGCGTAAAAAAAAAAAAAAGATGTTCCTCGTGCAGCCACTTCCCAACCTTCGCCGAAAGTCCGCTTTTACGCACTAGTATCGCAAAGTACTATTACAATACTAGTGCGGTAAAACTTTTTCTGGCGAGTGTGACTTTCACACAGTGGGCAATCACACGGGTTCACAAAAATTTCCCGCACGAGTATCACAAGCTGTAAAAAAGGGGTTTTGCACACGCAAAGCGTGCGTTAAACTATCATTTTCGCAACGAATGTTATAAAATTTCTGTGGGTATTTGAGCGACTAGGGTCGAGCCGGACAAAATAGACAATTAAAAAATGTACAACGAGACACGGAAAAAATACCAGTCTGATATGAAATGGGTGATCCGTTTTGCCCCGTTTTCTCATAAAACCAAATTTCGATCTAAGCGCTTCGCGCTACTTACCGATGGAGCGAAGATCGTGTCGCAATCTCGTCGACGATTGGCTGGCAAAACTTCGTCGAGCCCCTGGAACGCGTCACGCGGAACTCGCCCGCTCGATTCCATTCTCGAGTTTCGTAACGGCGTCGTCACCCCGCGGTCTCGATAACGCGATCGTTGCGACGACGGACTCGTCGGCCACGATCCGAGAAAAAGTAAAGATAAAAAAAAATGATAAAAATAAAAATGCCTCGAGAACCCCGCTACTCGGACCTGATAACCTTCGCTCTCATCTTCGGGCACTCAGACTCGAGTTTCCGGGGAAAAACATCCCGTCGCTTCTTCTTTGATATCCCTAATAATTCTACTGATATACATCTAACAATTTTTATAATTATTTAATATAACTAAATTCACCAATTTTAATAATGATTTAATATAATTAAATTTAATAATTTTTTTTGTACTTTTAAAGCTGAGTGAAATTTCTTTTATCTCGTAACTCGCGAGAGATGATAGGACTGAAGGTACTTCGTGTCCGTCGGCCCAATTACCGGAGTATCAAGCGACACGGGTCGACGAAAGAAGCATCTATGCGAATATATTCGTATCGCAAATCTTTCAATCCAAGTGTCTCGCTCGAGTTAGATGCAATCCAGTTCGCTGTTGCAATTGAAACGTACGGATGAAGGGTAAACTGGACGTTGCAAAGTCGTCGTTCAGAATTGGTTAATGACGATTGTTGAAGAAAGGTCAAATAATGTATATGCGAGAGTGGGCGAATAACATTTGACACATTGATAAGACCCTTTTTTTTCAAGAACCCAAAGATAGTCGATTTGTAAGGTCAGAATGAAAAAGGCCCAGGAAAAATAAAGTTTTAGAACGGTCGAACATAAAAATGGCTGTTAATTTTTTCAAGCCTGTAATGGCATTTTTTTTCTTCATATCTATAGTTTATCGCTTTTTAATCTGTCAAAGCATCAACAGCGATGGAGAACACCCATTAGAATCCCATTTGCCACGAGTGTGCGACGGACCGTAAATAATAAAAATTATACGTGTGTGAATAGTCGGCGAAAAGCGTCGAGTTCCGTTTGTCGACTGGCGGCGACGTTTTTCCATCGACAGCGGAGATTTTTTTCCCGGAAGCGTCTCGACAAATCATGGCGATCATTTCTAGAGTTATATTCGAGCTTACTCCGATTAGAGATAAAATCAGTAATTTACGTTGTTTACACGAATTTTTGTTTTCTTTTCTTCACATTTTCGATTACGTTTGTCGTCGTTGTATGGTAATGTTTCTTTTATTTATATAAATAATTGTTTATTGCAGATAGAGAATCAGCTTACACAGATGAGATTCTCCGGATCAACGGCGAGAAAGATCCAGGATGTTTTCACCTCGGAAATGAACAAGGGTATGCACCAACAGCCCTCGTCGCTTCAGATGGAGAACACTTACATACCCGAACTTCCTGATGGCACAGGTATACTAAAAATAAAAAAGACGACGCTCGAATGATCGAGATAAAAATCACGCCTTAATACGAAAGTTTAAAAAAATTTCGAGTCTATTTGTTCGACTTTTTTTTATTTCAAATTGTTTGTTTCTATACATATCAAATGTCCAGATAGTCATTTGTGATCTTCTGTTTACGCGAACAAAACCGGAAGACGTTCTGTCGAGCTAACGCAATTATAACAGAGCAGCGGTCACAAGATTACGATAGCGAAGAAAATAAAACTTGATTGCGCATCCTCGCGTCATTATTCAATACCGGAAATACCGCTAAAATCGTCACTTGTTTTGCGTTGTTTGTGCGGAAGTGCGCCTTAAAAATCACAATCGAGAGCGATTTCAATTTACTACTTTTTACAATAAAGAAAAACAAAGAAACGAAAACAAGAAAAAAAATACGATTTATCGTTCTTTCAATTTTACAGAGGAAGGACTTTTCCTGGCCCTGGACCTCGGTGGCACAAACTTCCGGGTTCTTCTACTGGGGCTAATGAACGGTGTCGTCGTTCGTGAAGACGTAAGGATGTATCACATAGGTTCTCATCTGAGAATGGGCTCGGGCATACCACTGTTCGACTATCTCGCCGAGTGCGTCAGCAATTTCGTTATAAGCGAGGGTCTTCAGGACGTAGAGCTTCCCTTAGGTAAATTGGACGGAGGAGTAACCTTGTATACATTCCCACGTTTCCGTATATAAATACATACATATAATATTTTACTCGTTGTCGAGTTTCGATTTTACGCTAGTCTCGCAGTTGATGAAACGAGAACGTGCCGAGATTCTAATTATCTCGGGCACAAACTATACCCGTATTTGTATGTAACATGCATGAGATGAGATCGATGACCCCACGCCGCTCGGGAATATCGATTAACGGCACGGCTCTTTTAACGTTAAGTGTAACCGCTATGAGTCCGAGAAAGATAGCTGCAATTTCGCAACCCAAAAATCTCCCAAGCCGTTTATTTCTCGAGAAAATTATGAGAACAGCGAACTGCAGAATTCTTGCGCATAGTTTGCCGTTCTCGGATTTTTCTCTAAAAATTAACCATCTTAGAGAATTTGGATTGCCGTTTTTGTTACCAACCAAGGAGTTGCACTTCACCTTGAAGTGACGAGCAATCTGCACCGATCCCGACCTGGGCTCATTCGGTAACAAAAACTAGTTTATTTGAGTTTAATTTTTTTTTTGCCCGTTTAGGTTTCACCTTCTCGTTCCCGATGATACAGCATTCTCTGGACGTCGGTATACTCGTAACGTGGACGAAGAGCTTCAACTGTCCCGACGTCGTTAACAAGGACGCGGTGAAATTGTTGCGCGAAGCGTTGGACCGACGGGGCGACACAAGAGTCAAAGTTGTCGCTGTTTTGAACGACACTACCGGCACCCTCGTTCAGGGAGCTACACAGGACCCTCATACAGCTATCGGACTCATTCTCGGAACCGGAAGTAACGCGTGTTACCTCGAACGTGCCGACAAGGTGGAGCATTGGGAACCAGAGAGACATGGCGAACGAGAGGTGGGTTTAATTCCAGAAAAAAATTAATAAAAATTTATTTCACATTCTTTTAAAGTTCACATTTAAAAAAATGTTAATGTTAAAAAAATGTTAATGTTAAAAAAATAGTTTAAGTATATTTAGTAAATAAAGAAAAATAAAAAACCATTGTACAATTCGCCTGATAATTATCGTCGAAAACTTTGAATTATTCTGAAGTGACTTTTGTTTTGTCGTACAGGTAATTATCGACATCGAATGGGGTGCATTCGGTGACAACGGAGTCCTCGACTTCATCAAGACGGACTTCGATCGTGAGAACGATGCGAATTCCCTCCTCGTAAATTCGTTCACGTGAGTATATCGTCGAAGTAACTGTGTCGACGACGTTTTCATTCGAAAAAAATTAATTATTTTGTCGAATGAAAATGATTCTCCGTTTGCAGATTCGAGAAGTACATAGCTGGAAAATATCTCGGCGAAGTGGTGCGCGTAATTCTCGCCAAACTGACGAAGGACGGTCTTCTTTTTTCGGGACAAAAAGCCGACGAACTCTTCACGACGGGCAAATTTACAACCGATTTCGTTTCACACATCGAACAGTTAGTCGAAATATTATTAAGTCACTCTTGGAATGTCGTAAGACTGACGCGAAAGAAAAAGAAGTTAATGAAATTTACTCTTTCAGGGATTCCGTGGACGGTGGCAATGATAATACCAAAGATGTGCTTGCAAAATTCAATATCGTACCGGACGAGGATGATTTGGCTATCGTGCAGTATGTTTGCGCTGTCGCGTCGAATCGAGCTGCCCTTCTCGTTGCCATATGTAAGTGCAGCGAAATGAGCCAATTTAGTGTTAAATAACCCATGTACCCCACAATATTTTCAAATAACTTTAGAAATATTTTCAGTCCCAAATCGTACGAAATATTTGTGAATTTCTTATTAAATGTCGTGTTCTCTCGAAGGTCTGGCGAGTATATTGGATCGCATGCAAAGGGAAAACGTCACGATAGCGGTCGACGGATCTTTGTACAAGCATCATCCGCGATTGGAGAGTTGGATAAAAAATTACATAAGCCTGTTGACCCCGACGCGCAAGGTGAGAACGATTAATTTATATATCGCACAATTTATTTCACGTATCAGTTTCAGCAAAATTATTCATCCATTCATTACCAATTAATGCAAAAATATTGGCATCAACATCACGTTATCGTTAATTAATCAATCGTCCGTCGATTCCAACACCGATACATTTATATTCGGATGTTCGGCTAAACAATAATTCGAGTAAACAAATAATTAAGTATTTATTTACTTGTTTACGAGAAAATAATTAATTTCATGTGATTGTTACTTTACAGTTTAAACTAATTCACGCTCAGGACGGAAGTGGAAAGGGCGCTGCGATCGCGGCGGCGATCGCGCTGAGAATCAAAAAGAGGTTGGAATGAAACCGAGCTAAACGCGAATTCGGAGACGACCGTCATTTGTCGTCGAATTGGTGACGTTTGGAGCAAGGAAATTGCGAACGGCAAACGCGAGGCAAATCCCGCAGGCCTTACACTATGGTCTATCAACGTGGGATACAAAATACACCCATGACAACGAGAATTCTGATGGTCGCACAATCATAATCTTCCGTACGTCATCGTCGAAAGCGTTCGTCGCGTACGCGAGCTTTTTGTTGTTGTTGTTGTTGTTTTTAGAATAAACGAGTTTAATGCTCGTCCGATAAAACGTTTACGGGCTGTAAAACTTTCCACTCGTAGGGCATATTTTTTAAAACGCCCCGTCCGCGATACATCGTAGCTCCGGGTTCGTATAACGCTCGAAATTATTTTTCTACACAGCGGGCAGCTCGACGAGATGGATGGAAAAAAAAACATTTATGATTGTACAGCGTGAATTTCGGTGTCGATATTTTTTTACGTCTTCTTAGTATAAGAATTTAATGCTATCGTCCGCCATACAAACATTCCTTCGTTTTTTTTTCTCTTTTAAGCTCCCGGATCAAGTAAATTAACCGGTCAACGCTTAACACGATAAACGATCTCTCGATCGCGTCCGGACTTGGAAAAACTTGTTTCTCGAGCCATCATCTACGGCTTTTTTATCGGTCGGCGTAACGTAATATATTCGATTCGCGACGCGTACTCCAGTAGAAAATGAAATATACTTCGACATAGCTTTTTCTTCTATTCATTACAGCGTTGTTCACTTCGTTAATCGCGAAGTGGCCGCGGGCTTAGTTCCTGTTGTACATACATCGACGAAATATAATGTATCTTTAATACACCACTGTGGTTAGCCGATATAATCGAGAGACAGAAAGTTTTTTTTTCGTAGAAAAAAATTAGATGAAAGATTTTTAACGTACGCGATAGATTCGCGAAGGGGACAGTTTCACTCCTTTAACTGTAACTGTACGCGAGCTTGCGGTTCCGAATCATGTATTGGCCTTCAGTTGCGAGCAACTAGTCAGGCTATACATACGCAAAACCGTTGTTCTCCTGAGTGGAAAAATGACGAAAAAAAAGAAAAAGAAAAAAAAATCCATTCGTATCTTAGACCTACAATAATTAGTGATAAATTTGACCGGTGGATCATTAAATCTTTGCATTGCTTAGAGTTACAAAGTATAGTTTTTTTTTCATTGTGATAAAAGAACAGCTATATTTTATGCCAGTTATCGCATCCCTTTCGAGTCTCTATCTTTGTTATCTAATACGATAATAATTAAATGTAAAAAAAATGTAATCGACTATACACAATATAGAACATTTGGAGAGGAGCGATAAAGAAGCCTCAGTGTGAATGAGTTTCAAGTGAAAGATTATTGGTTAGAAAAAAAGAAAAAATATATATACATATATCTGCGTATTGTATCGCGGACAAACGACGATAGTGGAAAGTCCGCGGAGTGCCAGAAAACAATGTTATTTATTGAAACGATAATCATCTGACGTCGTGGCAATTCCAAAGCAGATTTTTGAATCTTACATTATATATTATTGATTTTTAGGCATATATATATCCTCTTTTTTCGAAGGGGGTCGAGCGTGCGTTGTTAATAAAATCTATTGGAAATATACTTGGAGAATTTTCTTGTGTTATCTTTTAAATTCAGTTACGGAATAAATTTTTTTATTTAACATCCCCGAGACAAAACCCCAAGTTTGCATTTAAGAACAATTGAAAGGAAGAAGATTATTTATAGCACAGAAAACTATAAGTACAAAAATATATATGTATTTCATCGAGATTGACGTGCTCGGGTTATTCATAGCTCAGAACGATTTAATACAAAATATAATTTTTTAAGGGAAATACATTTTTTTAAAGCCTCGCTCTTGTATTATTTTCTTTTCATTCGTTGTTCTCGGTCGGTTTTGTGTTATATTGATCTTGTTGCTAGGTGGCTGGAGCCCGCGCCTTTTGAACGTCCGACTTTCCTTCTAACGATAAGAAAATATTACAGACAACAGTAGTGATTGAGATCGTGAGCGCGCGTATATCACAAAAGTTACAAGAATCGAGAACCAGCGAACAGAAGTTCCCATTATGATAAAATCAAAATGCAATTTAACAGATTGCAAACAGCTATACATTTTTAAAAATATTGTTATAACTTATAAGTACAAGAACATATATATATATATATATATCACAGAGATTGTTAGACTCGACTTATTCCTAGCTCAGTACGATTTAATAAAGTATACAATAATTTCTAACGGAAATAATTTTTTTTCAACGCCTCGCTAGCCTCGTTGCATTATTTTTCTTCGTTCGTTGTTCTCGGTCGGTTTTGTGTTATATTGATCTTGTTGCTAGGTGGTTCGAGCCCGCGCCTTTTGAACGTCCGACTTTACATTTTAACGCTAAAGATGGCGCCAGTTGAATGATGCTTCGAAAAAGTGACAGCTCCCGAGCTGTCAGCGGCGTCCATCCTATCGTATTTTTTCTGCGAATAATATCCTCGCGCCGGAATTACGGGAAGTGACATCCGGACGAAAGTTCGTTGGTTAAATCGAACTGTTGACAAACGTCGGACGGCTTTTTTTTAACAGTGTAAAAAACAATATCACCAGCGGTACGGTGGGTGTGCACGCTGGAGGGAACGGCTAGCCGGCTCGCTCAGTCTACTGGAAGATTCCATTGTGAGTGGGTTTGAAAAAGTTTATGCTCCGCTAAATCAGTGTTTTCGCGTGTTCCGCAGTCACCGTACGGCAACCTGTCACATATCAAGGTAAGCCGACACCTCAGCTACGGCTCGGAAACGAAATTTTCCTAAATTAAGATCGAACCGGAGCGTTGTCCTTGTATTTTTTACACCGAGGTTACCCACCGTCTCGCTCTCTTCAGCTGGCCTCTCAGCTGACGAGAGACGACCGAGCGACCGGTTTTCACGATTTAAAAAAAAATAAAAATTCCCCCCTCTTGAGGTTCGCTTCCGCTTTTAAATGCCCCGCAGATCGGCGATCCGCGACGATTCGTCGTGCGGATCGTTCATTGCCGGATTAGGCGGAAAGAATTTCTCGATTTCGCAGTGTCAATGTGAGAGAGTTAAAAAAAATTGTTCGTCGATCTGACGAACGAGACAATTTCGTTGGTCGTACGATTCGACGATCAGCTGCGAACGTTAAAATATTTAAATACAAAGTATTGTGCATACGTTTTACACTTATTCGATAGATCATGAATTGATTCAATGCTACGAAAGTTAACGTCGCAAGTGTACACTGTAAAAATAAATTGTAAATTTAATGTACCGGAACTTGAAATTTGCTTGCATTACTTACATTAATTGAACGTTACTGTACTTTTTTTTATAAAATAAAAATACCAGATGTTAAAGTTATACATTTTACGCCTGAAGTTTACAAAGATTTTTTATTGAAAATACAAATTTTACTGTAAAATTGCGCCGCACATGTACTGCGAAATTTTAAAAACACTTTAGGTAAATAAGCTTCCAATACGGTTCGTTAATTTTCGAATACAATTGTTTACAGTATAACGCCGCTTCATTCGTCGATAGTCGGATGCGACTTAAAAAAAAAACAAAAACCCGAAGCTTGGGGTAGAAAGTTCGAGCGCAATAAAGAGCAGAGCACGCACCCAACCCATCCTGGCCCGGTGTGCACAGTTTGCGCTGTTGCCGTGCGAATGAATTCGAGACTTCGATTGCGAACCGTGGCAATATTTCTCGTCGATAAACAGGAGAATTCGGTGTGCGTATTTGTATCCAATTATCATTCGACTCTTTATAGTTTGTCAAATGAATTTCGTCACTCGTCGCTTTCCACAAAGCCGCGTCCGGGTTACTTCGGAAGCATTTGCAAATTTCCGGCGCCGCCAATCGCGCGCGCATGACGCCTCCCTGTGCGAAAATATTAAAATCGCGATAAACCCCCCACCCTCCCGTTACTCGGAAACATGTGTGCGCCCGCTCGGAAATTAGTCGTTGTTCATGGTTCGAACTGACGATATTGTATTCCCCCGAGTGAATGTCGCGGCCGGGCATTTATTGGCCTTCGCACACACATTTCGTATTATATTGACAATCGATTCACGGAAATGCTTACATACATCTCCCCCCCCCCTCTTCCCCACCATCTCCCACGAAGTCGGCCAACCGCGCGTGTTTCAGATCCTCCGTGCCTCCGTGCCGCGAAAAATTGCCTCGATTGCACGCTCGTCCTACACTGTTAAAATAATTCGCTTAAAATTGAATGTACCGGACTGAAAGTTTTTATGCACACACTGGGACATTAAATTTTTCATGTACGATTGTGATGAAAAAATAATGTTCAGTGTATTAAAAACATTGGGAATACTTTATTCATTTTTCATCATTATTGTACATTTAATTTAATGTACCAGTTTTTGCATAAAAACTTCCAGTCCGGTGGATTAAGTTTACATTCTTTTTTACAGTAAAGACTGCTAAAAGAAAATTGTAAATTTAATGCACCCGACTGGAACTTTTTATGCAAAAACTGGTACAGTAAATTTAACGTACAATTGTGATGGAAAATTAAGATACTTTTTCATTGAAATTAAAGAAAATTATAAAAAATAAAGTATTCCCAATGTTTTCATTATACCGAACATTAATTTCTCATAGCGATTGTACGTTAAATTTAATATACCAGTGTTTGCATAAAAACTTCCAGCACCAGTACATTAAATTTCATAAGAATTTTGTTTACAGTGTACGTGACGCGTTCCTTTTGTTATTCGTTTTGTTTTTTTCTCGCTTTCGCTTTTTAGTTCCTCTCCGGTCGTTAAACGACTCGTGTGTTTCGACGCGTTTTCGACGTCGACGGAGATAATCGCCGACTTGACGAGCGGGTGTGTGAGAAAATGATTAATCGCGTCGCCGGGGCTGTTGCATCTGCGGAACAAAAATGCGGACTCCGCGAGTGTGCGAGTCTCGGGTTGTTCCGAAAACGTCCGGAGGGTCGCGCGGCGCGCCATTTTTGTTTCCTTTGTTTTTAAAGCTCTTCGCTTCTTGGACTCCCCTCCACCCCTCTCCGCCCTCCTCGCAACGGATGGCCGCTCGTTCAGCGTTCTTTAAATCACCTTTCACGTAGTCACGCAGCGGCGATCTAGCGAGCCTTTCTTCCGTCAGCTGTTCGCGAAATATCAACAACTTCACGGTTTCCGGTCTCGGGAGAGGCGAAATTTAATGCTCTCGACGATTCCGAGTCCCGTGCGATAATTCAATTTTTCATCGCTGTTTCGCACGACCTTACCTCGAGTTGAAATAAAAGCGAATGAAGGGTTCGGATTTTTTCTTTTTCTCGAAAAGTTTGACGAAGATTTAGATTTTTTTCTTCATCTTATGAAACGTTTCAGGGTAATAATGGATAAATTGCTCTCGTGCCTCGTTTAACCTTTAGGAAACGAACATTCGATCGTTGAAGTTAAAGTAAAAGTAGACGATTTTTATTGTACCATTATTAATTTTTATATTTTTTTCTAACGTTGATTGTTTATTATCAAATTAAATTTGTTTAGTTAATCTTAATGCCTTGCAAGAAACTTATTACTGTAATTGAAATGTATGTTTGCACGATTAAAGATAATCGCGGTAAAGATAGGTTTTCTGCGAAACGTTAAAATTAATGAAACGAGTATAAATTAATAATAAAAAAATTAACGTAAAAAATATTCTAAAAATAATTTTTAAAAATCGCCAAGAACGTTTGCCCTCGCATCCATCTTGCCGCAGCGATAAATAAACAAATGAAACATGTTAACGTAACAGTTATAACGTTCGGGATGGACACGACATTGCCATCGATCACGGCAACGGTATTGATTGACATTGGACAATGTGTTACATCGAAACTCTCTACCCGCGCGTATTCTCTCCCATTTCGCTAAACTTTCTTCCTACAAAGCTTTACACTATACAACACCTTCGCTTCGAAAAGTACGCTACAAAAAGCAAAATAAAAAAATGATAGAAAGAACATAAAAATAAATAAAAGCATTAACGCCAAATCCCGTTGACGGTGATCACGAGGGGAATCGAGGTCGTCCCTCCGCTCGGCGAATCTAACGTCCGAGTGAAAAAGAGTTCTCTCTGGCGAGGCTGCTGGCGCGATGCGGCTCTCACGATCAGCTGACGAGCGGACGCTGCTGCTGCCCCGCTGCTGTTGTCGTTCTTTCCGCTGCCGCTGCGACCGGTTCGCGATATTTCATTTTAAAAGGCCCCTTTTTTTTTTCATCGCCCCACTACCGAGATTACCACAGCTCCACCGGCAGCGGCACAACGTCGCCTTTCACGTGGTGTTTTCATAGTCTCGACCGGCTCTTACTCTGCCTCTTCTCTCTTAACCTATTCGCTCTTGTTCTTCCCCCCTCTCGCGCGCTTCTCCTCTCGCCGCGATATTTAAACTCCTTTCGCCCCAATCCGTTTCCCTTCTCGCGCGAAACTATACACACCGCTTCTTCTCTCTTCCGCCGTTGCACGATGCGCCGCACTGTACATGCGCGATGTGTATTACGGACCGGGCCACGGAGCCGAGTATTACGCGTTACGACTCTCGGGAGGGCTTCTCCGTTTCCTCGTAGGAAATCCTTCTTATTGTTAGCCCCGGCGTGCAGTAGGCCAACGCGATGAACGCGAAACGAAGATCGCTACCAGCGAGCACACTTTCGAGGCAACGAGCCGAGCTCCACGACGATTGTGGAGGATTATCGGTGTCTTTCAATCAATAAAAAAAAATTGTTGCGCAACTTATATATATTTTTTTCAACGTACTATTTTTCTCTTCTTTTCAACGAATTAATTTTTTAATTCTATCAATTGATTTTTATTTTTTTAATCAACTGTATTTATTTTTTTAATCGAACGAATTTTGCGTTCATAGTACTAAATATTTTTTGATACTGGTGTTTGGGTTTTTGTTATTTTTGATTGATATTTCTTTCCATATTTCATCCAACTCAAAGTTGTTCGCTATTAAAATTTACAAAAAATAAAATTTGCAGCCTCTCGATACTCGAAGCTGATCTTTCATATCCTGTGTTTCGCTTGGCCCAAATCCGAATGGCATTTTTGAAAAACCTCGTAACCTTTTGAACTTCGAGTCATCTCTGTTGCGAATGTTTTCGTACATTGTTTTTTATTCGCAATTCTCATCCAGTGTCCTTCATTTCTCGATGAATAAAATTTTGTTTTCAAAATACACTTCTATCCATTCTCTCCATCCACGTATTATTTATCTCTCGTGTGACACTGTCTCGTGACCGAAGCTCACGACGGAACGGGGTAATGGCAGGAAAACTGTCGGTTAGAGGCCATCGCGTGTTTCACGAGCTCCGAGAACTCTTCATCGCAAATCAATTCGGTCTGTCGTTCCTCTCTCGTGCAACGAAATGAGAGATCGCGTTGCCGCTGGTAGCAGCTTGCATAAGGATATCGCATAGCAACTCGGGCTTCATGTATATAATAGATATACCTAATGTATGCTCTGTCACGTGAGACGGGAATCGATGCGGTCTGGATATATGAACGAATATCACATATATATATATACACACATATATATATATATATATATCCGTACTGTAGTATAAAATAGTTCGCTCGATTTCTCGCAGCGATAGTGCAATCGTCACCGCTGAGCGTTCGAAAATAATTTCCACACCGCAACATGAGCGGTAACCTCCGTAAATAATTCCCAATTACCAAAATCGCTGCGAATTCATCGACACTGCCCACAAACGTTGCAATTCTCTTCCGTCATTTGCACTCCAACCATCCCCCAATCTCAATTCCCATCTTCCTATTATACAATATAGAGAGACGTATATGCATATACATATATCTATATATAGACCTATAAAGCTTCATCATTATCTCGAGCTACAACCTACACAATAAAACATCGAGAACGTTATCGATTAACCAAGAATGAATATAATCGAAGGAAACGCTCGAACGGTATCCTCACCTCGATATTAAATTCGCCCGATAATCCAATCGCGAAATTCAGCAGTAAAGGCTAAAACGATCAGACATCAATTTGGTTTCTCTTCTGGCTCTTTTTTTTAATTCCTCGTAGACCGTCCGCTCGGGCGTGTGGCGGTCGACGTAATTGGTAATATCGCCAGGATTTAGGAGAAAACGGGATTGGCATACGAAATGGCCGATTCGGGGGGGGGGGGGGGGGAAGGTCACCACGAAGAGGACTAGAACAGTCCTCACGCAGGGCGTCAGAGACAAGAATACACGTACAGCAGTTACACACCGATGTCGTGTCGATTCTGCCGGGGTGCAGCCAGTTCTGGTCACGTGGGCGGGGGAGGGGGGGGGGGAGGACGGTCCACGGACAAACGGAAATGAAGTGGTCCGCCGGAAACGGCCATTCCCGGCGCGCCCGGCCCGCCAAAGTAGATTCAACGATTTACGATTCGACTGGAAGGGATGGTTGAGGATGAGGACAGAAAAGGATGCACAGCGGGCGAAACCAACCGGGATTCGTTGATTTATAAACGCACACCGGCCTGCGAGAACTGTGACCATCGAATGGCGCTGATTTTTCTGCGTGCACTCGGTGCGTTTATTTCTTTTTGTGCTGTAAACTTTGTTACAATTTTTTTTTTTTTTTTTTTATTGGGGCGGTTTTTCGGGCTTTGGCTAAATCGGGGATCGAATCTTTATCGGACTTGGTTTCGCAGAGTTGGGCAAGGTTTGAGGTCGTCTGAGTAAGAAAAACAATAATTGATACATTTTTGTTTTTATCTACAACTATGAAATACGAAGTTAATCATTACTTTACAAATGATTTGCAGTCGATCGTGGTAATATTAAATTTCGAATAAACCTTTCCGCATAATTTTCAGAGTTTACGACTCCAACATTTTTCACTTTTATTAAAAAAATACATTTTTAAGAAGCAGTTTAAAAAAAATTATATATACATTTTTTTATTTTCGTACTCCGAGCCTCGAGATGGGAGTGTGTTGGCAATTTCTCTCGAGTGTGTTTCTGCCCACGCCGAGCGCCGAGACCGGGACGAAGCGAACAGCGCAAGTCCCGAAGGTCGCCGCTTGCCCTTCCCGACCTCTTCGGCCTCGCGGGCTCATCGCCGTTTTTCGTAAACAAAATGCAAAGTCGTTGAACCCGACGATGGAGGGCGTGCATCGAGTGTGCTCGGGTGGGACTCTCTTATGTACACGTTCCTCGGTTTCTCGGCCGTTCTTGACTCACGCGGCCGTCAACCCGATGAGTCGCTCGAGGCATTTTTCGCGCGGAGCCAGAGGAGAGAACGGGCGAGAGAGAGGTCCGCGGCGACGGCGAGACGAGTCTCCTTCGCCGGGGACGATCTCGCCCGGTATCGCCCGACGAGCACACCGAGACTCCGAGATGCTATTATAGAACGGGACTAGGCAAGACGGCTTTTAACACTGTAACACAGCGACGGTGTACATACACGCCAAACTGTTCCTCGGCTCGTTCGGTGCACAAACTCCTGGGATGGAAATTTCAGTTCGTACTAGGGCTGTACAGATAGACCGGCCTAGATTATTGAGATTAAAATGGAAAATATTGGGTTGGGAGTAAATTGATTGTTATATTCGTTATCAGCGGGAAAAAATTCGTGGAATATAGCCTTGAAACAAAAAAAAATCCATTGACTAACGATTTTTGTCTTTTTGAGCCTCTTTTGGCAAAACGTCGATTTTCGTGATTTTCAAAGGTCGATATCTCGGATCCCAAGGGGGCTACAGAAAATCCAGGGTGCCCATCGTGTTCTACGGGAAAAAATACATAAAATAAGGCCTTTTCCGAAGTTTTAGAACCGTTTTACCGTGCCGTTTGAGGGCGTTGAAAAACGCAAAAAAATTGACACTAAAAGCCTTGGAATTTTTCGACGAATTTTTTTTTGTTTTTTTTTTAATGATCTGCCACATTTCGACGTATTTTTTTCCGCTGAACACGAATCCGCTGGCCTTTTTTGGACTAAAGTACAATGGGACTAAGGGTTAATTGTTCTGCCCATTGTCAATCGTTCCTGATCAATTTTTATTTACAGTGTAATTTTTATAGGGTTTCCATGATTATTCGACGAAATTGAATTAAGCGTGAGCCCGAAGTTGTAACTACTCCAAACATTAAGTTAAAATTGTTTCAACTTCCGAGGTGCCTCCGAGGACAAGTATTAATACGCGGATTATCGCGGAGAATCGAACAAAGTTTCCATGTTCGCGCGTTGTCGTAGAACCCGTTCACGGTGTGCGAGCACTCCGGCTCTCGCACTCGTCGACTTTAACTATTACATATTTAGTAATGCCCGATAATAATCGGCCAATGGGCCGCTCGGATCCAGAATTTGCCAAGACGCAACCTTCGAAAGTTTCGAACAACAAGTTCATCTGCTAAAAAAAAATCTCAGACCTTACTTGAACTATTATTTTTTTTCCTTTTATAAAACAGTAGAAAATTTATTACAAACACTCGTACGCGTTTTTGTGCTTAAAAGAAGGCCTTTGCTCTAGGCACGAAGTCCCCGGTACTCGAAGGGTCAGTCATAGAATATTCTCGCCATAATTTTCTTTGCAAATTATCGAACGAATTGATTATCCATTGATTCGTCAGTGCCTACAAAGCTGGCACCAATTGCGGGTCGTACTGTAAGTGGATCACCGTAAGTATTATAAACGGAATTCGAGTGTACCGAGAGAGACGGAATGCCTCATAAAATACTATGAAACCTCGACAAAGAGCTTTTATTAACCGCACACAAGTACACATACACGACGACGACGATGCCCAGTACTTGTCCGTTGTTGCTACGCTGCCTTATTCTCCTCTCCTCGCCCCTCCGGATCGCACATATGCACATATAGTACCCATTATATATATTATATATATATATGTGTATATATATATATATATATATATATATATAGTTTTGCGTGTATGTATATGTATATGTACAGCTGTATATAATGCAGATGAATAGGATGTCGCAACCCAGTGCACGCAGCCCACAGAAACGAATTACCCTAATTTGAACTGAGACTGCTGTGGATGATGGTCGCTGCACTATATGCCATCGGTAATCTTTCCGGCTGTGCGTCAGCGCTGCCGTTGCACGACCTCAGTGCACTTCAATTTGCTCCCGTCTCGGCGAGCAATCCGTTACACAGTGAAAATGAAAGAAGGAAAAAAAAAATGAAAACATTTTAGAAAAAATAAAGCTTCCTCTGTGAGGAAGCAAAAATAAAAATAATATTCAGACGGACCTCATTCTCGATTTTTGTTTACACTACTTAATCGGAAAATCCTGATTACCGATATTTCAAAACCAGGAAAGTCAATGTACCGAATAAAAAAAATAAAAAAAATTGCGCACGCGAAGCGTGCGTAAAATTGCCACTTTCGCACCGAGTGTAATAAAAGAGCGCTTAAACACGCTTGAACACGGGCGCGAGTTTTGCCGCGGCGGACAACAATGTACAATATTTCGCGCTAACGTTCGGATAGCCGAGCGTTCGGATAAACAGAGTCACGGTTCCGATAATTGAGGGTTCAAATCATCGAGGTTCGAATAATCGAACTTCTACTGTAACGGCTGAACTCTTCGACGCTATTCGCCCGAGTTTCTCTCTCTGTGGAACCCGCCAAGATATTTAGCTCGGGCAGTTTTCCAGAGTCGTTAATTTTCATGACAAGATCCGCTTGTATTTTCTCCGTTCGAACTTCGTTCGTCGTTTCCGAAGAAAACTTTCTAATAATCGGCAGAACGAGAAAACACGCTGAGTCGCGTCGTTGAGCTCGCAGCAGCGGCGGCCGGAGCATCGGTGAAGTCCGCAAGGAGAAGTCTCCCGCGCTGCTGTGCGCAAACTGCGCCGAGAGAGGAACAGAGAAACCCACTTGCTCTCCCGCCAGCCTGGCTTTGTTTGTTGTTACGGTGTCTAAGTACCGTTCTCGTACGGCCTGCGGAGACCACAACTCCACGGCTCGAATCCACTGTTGCCCCGATGCTCTTCGCGGTCGCGCGAGTTTTAGCTCGATACAGCTCGTTGCATTTGGATACAGCGCGCAACTATGTATCTCGTGCAGATTTACTTGTACTCGCGTTTGGGGCCTGTAGGTCACTTTCCTCCCGTCCCTCCACCCCCCCCCCCCTTTATTCTTGCCATTTGTGTTCAAAAACTTTGTTGCCGACTCAGTGTGTATCAAACACCCTAAAGGTTGAGGGCATCCCAAGATCAAGCTGTTATTATTTTATTACTGTTGTTATTATTAGTCGGTCAGGGATAGATCAAAGAAAAAGTTGACTTCCAAAACCAACTCCAAGTTTAGGGATCTTTTGTCAGAGAAAACTTGGAAGACCTGCAAATGTCCTTAGAAGCGTCAGGGAATGTTCGTGACCCGAAATCTTGACATTTTTCGACCGGGACCTTGAAACTTGCAGATCGCAAAAGCCGCCCAGTCAAGGTGAAACGTATAACACCCTTGAATACGGTGAGACGAAACCCATGGCTGAAGGACTTAGGTCGAAGACCAATTGGCAATAAATATATGTATTCACGACGATCTACGCTATGTACCGAAAAATCGTTTCATCCGGCAATAAATTCACTTGTACTACTGCATTTGATGCGAGAGCACTTGCTGCAAAAGGATCCTCTTGCGTCAAGTGGATTTGATTTAGAGTTTTCTTGACACAGTTCCATAAAAAAAAAAAAAAAAATCGAAACTTAGTAATATCTTCCTCTCATCCATTATCTTTTCG
The DNA here is from genome assembly GCA_964017025.1 of Stenichneumon culpator. NCBI lineage: Eukaryota > Metazoa > Arthropoda > Insecta > Hymenoptera > Ichneumonidae > Stenichneumon > Stenichneumon culpator. The sequence goes on from OZ024776.1 coordinate 17,967,667, forward strand.
CAATTTATTCATATTCTTGTCGAAGCAAGATAAAATGCAAAAGAATCCTCTTGCGCCAAGTGGATTTGATTTAGAGTTTTCTTGACACAGTTCCATCAAAGAAAAACTCGAAACTCAGTAATATCTTATCTCTCATCTATTATCTTTTCGCAATTTATTCAAATTCTTATCGAAGCAAGAAAAAAATTACCCGAGGGATTTCTTTTCCACTCTATCCTCCATTTCTTATTGAATCTTACTCTCGTTTATTTTTATTCCCCGAGACACTACAACGCCGAGGAATTCGCTAGCGAGTCTACACTCGAAGCCTCACGCATCCACGGGGTTTCTCGTTAATCGCCCGTGTTAATTGTCCGCGCGGGCTCGGCATGCCGTTTGAGACGTAAGAACGAGTTTATGTATACGGCTTCGGTCGCGCGGAGGGAACGGTGAAGTGTGTACGAACCGGCGACACGCGACCCGAGAAACGATAATAAAAGTTTATTCCCGACGATCGTAAAACACCGTCGTTATTCTACGTTACGTTTAACACTTTTAATCCGCCTTCGTCATCTTCCCGCGTAGAAATTTTCGAGCGTTACATCGGGCTCTGACAAGGACCTCCAGAAAAGCCCTCGTCAGGCCCTTGTCGGGCCTGGACCGGAACTTATCAGGCCCGGACACGACGCTGGAAAATTTCTATTCTGGTTCTCGTCGCTTATGTGTCGTGTCCGTGTGCACTGAGAGAGATCCAGTAAAAACTACTATATCACTTGAGAGATATTACCATAGCATATAGTAGAGCGTTAGGGCGACACCTATGGTAGGAAGTACTGGATTTACAAGAATTTTTCTTAGATATTATGGTAAAAATTCTTGGAAATTCTGGGACTTTCTGCCATAGGTGGCGCCCTGGCGCTGTACCACTATGTCCTATGGTAATTTTTCTTAGATGATTGGTCATTTTTACTAGATCCTTCTCTCAGTGTGCGTAACCGATGTCCTTATCGTCCCTACTGGTCTCATCGGCGCGGTCGGACGTGGCCGTCGCGATGATTAAATGCACGGCGAGGGGCGCGACGGGGTCGACGCATACACAACCCTGCGGGGCTCTTCGCCGTCGGGGTAGCTGCATGGAGAGAATCCCACGAGCAGGGCCAAGGCCGAGAGCATCGGAGGGAACGGGACGCGGGAGCAAATCCCCTGGGAGAAGCATCGTTGCTCGTCACTCCGAGCATGCTAACGCCGGAGTTGCATGTCCGCGTCAGGTGACCGGGTGATATGATCGTAACCTCTTTTCAACAAGAATTTTTTAAATATAGCAGAACCTCGTTCATCCGAGGTAAAGTGGGGAGAGCGTAAGTCGGATAAGTGAAATCTCGGATAACACGAATAACACACCCAATTGAAACTTGTACTGCTGCTGTATATTCTTTTAAATAACACTGCAGATTGGATAACACCACAGCATTATGGGTGATATGATTAGCCGTAGTAAATTCATTCGTCCAAGGACCGGTACTTATAAATAAAAGAGGTCAAATCCTTACGCGTATCTACCACCTTAAGCGGAGCGGATGAGTCAGTCGATCCTTTTGATGTTTTTGCATGGTGCTTTAAAAAAAGACTGCCATATAACCCTGAATTACTGTGTGCTATCTATCTGCACAGGGTCATTCAATCTCAACGACCACGTGGATGAGAAAAACGTCGCGAATGACTCCGAATATTTTTTTTTCAACCCAGAGTGGTACGTTTTTCCGGTAGGTTTTTCCCAGTAGTTCTGCATAACCCAGTCGACACTGTATATATATATATATATATGTATACACACACACACACACACCCAGTTCGAAGCGGGGTAGTTGGTGGGACGAGAGGGAGACGAGCGGGTCGCGGAGGCGGTAGAGACGAGGAGTCGAAAGCGAGGCGGGGTGGACACTCGAGTGACGTCTGGTCTCGAGGGGTCTTATCAGACCGCTGCGGAGACCGTTGGGACAAGGAAGACGAGGAGCCGCGAGGGGTGATACGAGGATAGACTCGTATCACCGCTAAAATCGTACGTGCATATTAGCGTCGTTTCCAGGAAAGATTGCGATTCAGTCCGGGCTTACATCATCGCGTCGTCGTCAGGAATCTCGCGTGTGCCGAGTCGGGTCCGCGAGACAAAACGTCGGCATACGCGCTGCTCGTGCGCTCCGCTAAGATTATACCGCAGGTGTATTTTCCTCACGAGACTCGAGTAGAGAAATAGCGTGAGAGGGAGAGGTAGAGAGGGGAGAGAAACTCGTACGTACGTCGTATTATCAACTCGTATACATCGGTGTGTGTGTGTGTGCGTGCACGGCGACCCGCAGGCTGCGGTGAAACGCACTATCCGCACGGAGCGCGTATATAGTAATAGCTGCGAATTTACATGACTAAGGTGTGCCAATCGGAGTTCCCCACCGCGATTCCCCTCGTCGTTGTCGTCGCCGTTTCCTCTATATGATAATGCGGGGTGATATGGGCGGTCGGGTGATACGACCGATGTGCTGACGTGGGCTGTTGGGTGATATGATTGATCTGATGATACAATTGATCGGGGAATATTATTGATAGGGTGATACGATTTACGAGATGATATGATTGATCTGGGGATATGATTGACCTGGTGATATGATCGACTCGGTGATATGCTTGACAACCATGTCAACAATGATTTATCAGATGATATAATTGAACTTGTGAAACGATTGATCCGGCAATATGATTGACCTGATGATATGATTGACCTGATGATATGATTGACCTGATGATATGATTGACTTGATGATATGATTGACTTGACGATATGATTGACCTGACGATGTGATTTACCTGATTATATGTTTGTTCTGACGATATGATTGATACGACCAATCGTTACATCTTCTGGAAAGGTGAACTAAGAGCGCGGCCAACACCCAAAGGCTCAAGTTTATCACCCCACAGTGATATCACAACTATATACGCCCGGACTGCATTCGGTCGAGAAACACTTGCCATATCACCCGGCGATATCCCGCCGTATCTCGTCCCCACTCTCCGCGTCCCTTCCGTCTTCCTCTTCGTCGGCCATTACCGCGCCATTAGCATCGTCACCATCATCAGCAGACAGCCAAGGCAACAGCAACAGGCCACGACGTCGCCCAGAGACGGTGTAAATCCACAGCGGGCAAACGCGCGGAACCCATTATTGTTATGAGACACACGTTGCGAACAGAGTAAATAGGCAGTGGCCATTATGTTACAGTGATTTACATGAGATCTTGGCGAACTCCCTCGCAACGCTCACCAATCTCTCGCCACTGTGTTCTCCACTACCTCCGTACTCGCCGTCTCTCCACTGCGACCGGCTTCGACTATAACGGTCGAGATACACCAGCCGATGGCCCATGTATCATTCCCGCGAGCGCCGGGCGCGATTAAACGCAAACCTAAACGAGCCAACACTGGAAATCACGTATACATCGGGTTTCTGAGCGTGTTGAGGGATAACAGCTCTGATGAATAATATAGTCGAGCATATGCGCGGGCTTCTGGAGTGCCCGCAGTGTATGTCGGTAATACTGTGTACCGAAGCTTATTATATCACCACTACCTACCGCGACGAGACATACACACTTTGGCGATGGTTCGACGATAACGGAGGGTAGCAATATGTTAGGAAGAAACTCGCGGGTCACGTATCGGAGGGTTCAGAGACTGTTCCAGTATTCTCGGAGAGAGGCTAATCGAATGTTGCGTTGTACCTCGATGCACTCGTCGATGATCTTACGAGCAACTTTGGTAGACGGGAGAATTCATCGACCGTGAACTTGAGACTTTTTTAAATTGATACTTTTATGGAACGCGAACGATTTTGGAGATCTTGATCGATTTCGAGGCATTTATTCGATTTATTCGAAAATTGAATTTTCTATAGCCGGATAAGGTGACATTTATTTGGTTTAAATAAACATTTATTTACATCAATTAAAATATTTATATAAGGGCTGAAGGACTTGGGTCGATGGGCCGTTGGCGATAGCAATAGGAATATATAATGTAAATAATCTTTTAAATGCATCAGCGTCCGTATCATGTAAAACATTGTCAATAAATACATTTACTACGGATATTTATATAAACTGTTTTTAAATAAATTAAATAAAATATTTAAAGAAATTATTTTTCTCGGTGTATTGAATGAGACCGTACCGTAGTTTCAACAATCTCAGATCCGAGACTTAGAATGGCGCGCGGATGTGTGTAGATTGAGTTAAACATCCGCAAAGTGCCCGGCTGGTGTACCTGCAACGCTCAGCGCTAGAAACAAGCTTTAGATATTGCCGAAATGACGAGCTCCGCGATGTAAGCGTGAGCCATTTTCCCTCGTGGTTTCTCGGTTCTGGGAACATTAAAATTCATGGAAGTGCAAATTAACCGTAACGCGCGCTACTCCGTGTTTCACGTTTCCCGACTGAGATCTCCAGCGCTGGAACTTCCAGCTCCGCACTGCTCCCTGCTCGGGGATATGAATTTGTTAAGGACACGCGAAATTGCACGCTCGGTAATAAAAACTGTAATTCTATTTTTATCAAGACCGCTGAAACTTTAGCACTCAAAGGAAAAAAGAGCCCACTGTAGAATTGGAATGTTTCCTTTTCAATTTCTTTTTTTGAATTTGAAATTTTTTAAAAAATCCTACTTACAATTCTTACAATTCCATATGATAGTGAAACAACGGCGGTAAGACTGTCAAGGTGACACCTTATCGTTTCAATCCCGTACGGAATTGTAAGAATTGAAAGTAGAATTGAAATAACAATTTATTTCTTCGGCAGCTCGCAAACGAATTTTACTTGAATCATTGATATATTTTTGTAAGTGGACCTTAAGAGTCCGAAGATATGTTAGACCGAGTCACGAGATTGGGAAATTTAGGGAAACTTGTTCCCGAGCAAATCTTACCTCACTCTGTTGCGTTATAGATTGAACATTGATCTTCCAAATTTCTGATATAGTTACGGTTGAAGAGGCAAAGACAACGAGCGGAGACACTGCGGAGGAGCGCTAATGGGAGGACACACCGGAAGTATCGGCGCGTCGTGTGTCGATGTCGGACGTGATTGATCGTCGCGACGCTGCCGATAATCGGGCCAATCAAAGTGATTATAAGATACCGGTAGCTCGTTAACCGCCCGCGCGTCTCGGCTCTCGTGACGTCTCAATGACGCGTTCTCTTCCGGTCGAAAATTCGATTTACCTAACCCACCGTCACAAGCCGGTCGATCCGATACCAAACATGAAACCAAACTGTTTCATCAACGGGTTTGGATGGGAGCGAAAAAAAATTTTAATTCGATATTTGAGGATTGATCGTTCGAGCTTCGGCGTCGGTTGTAATTTGCACTTGCGTCGGAAGCGATTCCAGTATATTGTATATTGACTCCCCTTTAAAGATCGTGCGACGATTGGTCTTATCACCCAAGCGGGCGAGTCACCCTGCTTTATCCTATATACTGTTTCGACACGGAGCAGTTTATATTAAATTGTCGCGTTTCCGTTCTCTCGCTCTCTGACTCTCGCCCTGCACTCTCAAGCACTCGCGGATTCATTAGCTAGCTCGATAGTACCACGTTTCGTTCATACGCGCGTTCCGTATACCTGCTTGTCACTTGTCATTCCGTCTACGTGCATCAGAGCTACGGTTCGTGAATATGGCTCGACCGCGTACGTTGCATTAACGATTCCGACTGCATATCGTACATCGGGCGCACGCCACATATATACGCTCACGTATGTATATGTATATTTATATATATGTATGTGTGTAGACAGTAAAATCGGTACGAAATTTTAATGGCCGACAAACGTTCACCACTTTTTTCTCGTTGATTTTTTAAAAGTCCATTTTTGGAATAATGTTTGTTAATTTTGTAAATATTTTTTGTATAGAACTAACAATAAAAGTATTGCGGACTTTTGCGGAGAATAAGTTTGCTGGAAGTACAAATCTATTTATGAACGTATGAGTTAAAATGTATTGAAACGTTTCGATATTGTGGGAGAGCGGAATATCGATTCTGCTCTGTCCAAGATTCCGCTGTCTCGAAAATATTTATCTGAAGTTTCCTTCCGGTGCACCGTGCGTCGGTCCATTGCTTCTCGATCTCGGAGTTTATTTTGAGTATCCCGCAGGTGCGTCCGGAGAAGCATATTTACCGAGCCAGAGAGCGACTACCGTGCGCGTGGCCCAGAGTAGAATTGGCAAAGTTTATAGGCACGAAATTTGCAAAAGTTTGAAATACACGAGCGAAATACACGACGTCGTCGGGGTGCAACTGCGTTCGCACGCGATAGTACCGATAATTCGTACGAGCATGTGTTTTCGAGTCCGACCGAAATAGGGCTCGTATATATATATATATATATATATACACACACATAAATATTATAAATGGATTGTGCGATTCTACGTCGACGTTTCTGTCGCTCGTATCAGCGGATAAGTGAAATTTACGCTACTCTAAAATATACCCGAGTTATTGTCCCGTTAATCCACGAACGGCCGAAACGTGCAAGTTTGCGACGATGAATTATTGCGCCGAGCCGCCCCGTACTAAACGTCCTCAAAATTCCATAAACTCGCCGATGCGAAAAACACGCGATATCCAGTGCCGAGTCAATAGTCACTCAGATATTCCGTGATAGATTAGGTCTCTAAACTTTTTATTTTTTATTTGTTTTTTTTTTTTTTTTGATCACGAAATGCAAAGTTAAGTTAGGGAGATCTAACGTATCCTGAACTTTTCAACTTGGAACTTTAATTATTCATTCGTAGAAGCGGATCGACGTATGATTTTGCGAACTTGCAACGCGAACGAGGGATAAGTGCGCTATGATTATAGTGTAAGGAAAAGAATATTCGCGTTTGTTGGAACGTTAAAAAAAAAAGGAAAACAAACGAAAACGAAGAAAAATCAATGTTCTGCGGCCATTGACGCTACAGTCTATATATATATATATATACGTGCAACATCACCGTGTGAAGTTCCTGCCTGTGCGGTGCATTATATGGTGTGGTAGTTGAACCAGACGAAAGGTCTGTACACATCCGCAACCAGCGATGCTATTCGATGCGGCAGGACTAAGGTGATTTGCTTTAGCGCTACGTCAATGTCCGAGCCGTGCTAAAGCGTGCAACTCGAGGATAAATCACGGTAGAAAGGGCTTAACGTCCGCTCACTCGCGAGTCGCACAGCTACGCGTATTTCTCACTTCTCTCGTCGTCGTCGTCGTCGTCTCTACGAACGGAGGTTCGTCATTCGTTCCCGTCGCTTCGTCTTTTCCGCACTTCCGACGCACTTCCGAATTCCACCTTCCGGGCCACGAATTTTCACCGATCTCGAGATAAAATTTCAAGTCTAACATACGATTAGATAAAATTGAATCTAAAATAATAATAATAACTGAGACAGAATATTTTTTGATTATCTATTTCGATAAAACTGTCAGCGCTCCGATTGACAGCACGGAAATTAACAATTAAGATAAATAATTATATTCGACAAAACAGATTCGCTCGAGAAGTTGAAATGAGCGTATTGATGTCGAACGTTTCATAAAAAAATTTCTGTCACATAGCAGTAACAATGTGGAGTTTAGTGAAATATTGAAATAACGTGAAAAAAGAACAACAGTGAAATCAAAATATTGTCTCATCATATAAAAAAAAAATTGGCTATGATATATTTGTATCTGTTTGGTCGAAAAATGTCGATATTTTTTTTTTCAAAACTTTATTCTTTGTCAATCACCGTGCTATGTATCTTGTACTTTCTATATACCAAAATTCTACCGACTGATTGAATTTCTGGTATGATCATTACCATACATACATCATACATACAACGTCCTTTAAGCAATGAATTTTTTTTTTTTTCATACACATGTATCGGTGTCTCTATGCGAGCCAATATGTGTCCGCGCGCTCGGTCGATTTCGCATGGTATAGAGAGATTTATGAATAACGCATATCGTTTCGGCCCCGCGTCGGCATACATTCACAATATTGTTTCGACCGGTGTACATGCGATGTACTTTCGCGGGCACGTATACCGTTATCATTTTAAATCAATAGATGCGGTATCCGCGCCGGCCCGCGAATATCGCGAGCGCGGCTCGTGAAAAACGACGAGGAGATCGAGTTCAATGGCGAGAAAAAAAAAGCTTCTAAAGCGAGGCAACCCCCGGGCCGAGGGTGAAGGCGTTGCGCCTTCGACGGTGGCCAACCGATCGGCGCTACATAGTTATACATTATTGTGTACCGTACACATATATATGTATGTGTATGTGTATGTATATATGTATATGTAGAACCTCGCTTATCCGACCTTCGATTAACCGAGGCGCCCAACTCACCCGAACCCTCCGCGGTAAACGAGATGCAGGCTCGGATAATACGGAGAACTCGGACAAAACAGCGGACAAAGCAGCAATGCCAGCGCGCGGAATAGTCCGTAACGGCTACTTTGTTGCATGAGCGCTTAAGGGCATGTGACACACTTATCGATGATGGTAACAAATCGCTTTCCCTATTTTCTTCGTGATGGTTGATGCTTGGACCAAAATCAAATTAGGCTTTTGTAGTCAATAGATATAAGTATGAAAACCTAATTTGCTTTTGCTCGTTGTATCAATCCTTTTGGAGAAAAGAGGGAAGGCGATTTGTTACCGACTGAGTCTGTAACATGCTCTTAAACTTGTACAAGTTTGCTGCGTCTTTATATTGCGAGCTGCAAATACAACAGTTTCGATTCTAATGTCAATGGTTTGTGTTAAGACATAGAGCAAGACGTCCAGGAAGATTAAAAAAATCAGAAAAACCAGGTGTCCACGAACAGCAGTCTACACAGTAAAGTAGGTACCAAATTATCTTCTCCATAAACGTCCACAATTCTTTTCCCGTTTATTTTTATTTTTTAATGTCCATTCTGCGAAGATGTTTGTTAAGTTTGTAAAAATGTTTATTGTAAAATTAACAAGAAAAGTATTGTGGAATTTTGCGGACAGTGAAAAACGACGAGGAGATCGAGTTCAATGGTGAGGAAAAAAAATCTCCCAAAGCGAGGCAAACCCTGGGCCGGGGGCGGCGGCGTTGGGCCTTCGACGGTGGCCAACCGAGTGGCGCTATACAGTTATACATCATTGTGTATCGTACACGGTATATAGAGTACGCTATGGCCAGGGCATACAACCACCGTCTAGCCCTGGCAGCGCGCTCGACCTTTACATCTCTCTGCCTAGTAACAGCCGAGTAGGCAAAGCAACTCCGGCCCGGAGTGACGAGGAAACGCCGACGAGGAGATCGTTACCGGGAGGCCACGGCAACAGCGGCACGAGCACCGGTAGCGCCGAAAAGAGAGCCCGCTTTCGGATACGGAGGCAAAGTCCCTCGTTCGACCTCACTCGCCATGTCGATCGCCGATTCGCCGAGGGCAGGGGAGAGCACGTGCGGTTTGACAACGCTCGACACAGAGCTTGTCCGCCAAAGCTCCTCGAAAAATGTTGTTCCCTGGACAAAAGAACAAAAATCGAAATTTCTAAAACCTCTTGGGCGAAACAGCATCCAAGCTCGGTATTCGAGTCACCGCGAACAAAATTCGGCGAGTGACGATGCATTTCGTGAATAAATTACCGTAAACATTTTATCATGTACACATGTAGGTAAAAATCAAATTTGAAATTGATTAGATACAATAAAAAGGAAAATAATAAAAATAACGTATGAATATATATTAACAATTTGTAAATAAAATACATAAAACAATAATTCTTTGCAGTCCTAAAAATAATTGTCCGCAATTGAAAAAAAGAATAAACATTTATAGCCTGAATATTATAAATCTGATATCTCGGCTTGCGCAATGAGCCGTTGAGGGGCGAGGAGAGGGCATCGATCGTAATCTGCTAATGACGTGTCTACGATCGTACATAACATCTCGGTAACAGGTTCCGCATCCGTCCGGCGTGTATCGTCCGTGTGCATGCACCTTTACAATGTCGAGCTCGCAGGTGGACTTATCGTCAGCGCGATCGGCAATTTCCGTCGATAAATAAAAACGTCGGTCCCACGAAACAAAACAGGAGTACCGATGTTTCGAGCAACGTATCTCTCGTAAGTTTGTCGGAGAGCGAAAGAGACGGACTTAGTGACTCGTGTCCATTAACGAGGCTAATAATCAGCGCCACAGTGATGGCCGGGGCTCGTTAGTCTCCCCCCCCCCCCTGCCTGCCACTGACTATCGAGAGCGCACGCTCACAAGCGCCCACCAGTATCTCCACAGGACCATAGTCGCCAGCACAAAAGAATAATGGTCACGCAATCCCTCTCCTAATTAGCCGATAATAGGCGCACCCGCCCGCGTTTGCGTAACTCGACCCACCCGTCTCCACTTCAGAGTGTTATATACATATATCGAGAGCTAAGAAACACAAGGACGTAATACGTGTACTTAAACATTGGGGGTTACGCCCTTTTGATTCGCAACCGATGATATGTATCTATTGAAAAGTTTCGATATTCCGGGGCAGCGGAATACCAAACTCACGATTTTTTTAGATCGTCTTCTTCCAAGTGGAAGGTCAGGAGTTGGGTACACTGAGAGAAGGATCTGGTAAGGATGACTATATCGCTTGAGAGATATTACCATAGCACGTAGTAGTAGGGCGTTAGGGCGCCACCTATGGTAGGAAGTACCGGATTTATAAGAATTTTTCTTAGATGTTATGATCAAAATTGTTGGAAATCTGAGAGGAAGATCTGGCAAAAATGACTATGACGAATCTCCATTTGGAGTTACCTCGAAGTGATTGTTATAGCGAAGTGTTCCCCGAGTCGCTATAAAGTCTCTGCCTGTCCTCTCCTCTAGGTCCTTTCCCATCCTCACGAATTGACCACAACTTCAATTTGAGATCGAAATCTGTACTTTAAAAGGGTAGGAGGAGCATTTTTTTTAAATGTCCTCTTTTTGAAACACCCTAATATATACAGAATCGGGGTCATATCTAAAGAAGTCGAAGTACCAGATCGGTGTAAGACCTCTCGACCGCCATGAATATAGCTCGATGTGTGCTTCACCCCCTTCAAGCAGAGCAGCTTACTCAACTCACGATTTACCGCGAGTTACGTCAACTTTCTCCGGGAGAATAATCGCGCCGCAAAGTGCAATTGACAATAAATAGACTCATCTTTATATCTCCGTCCAATGCACATTTTCGTTCCGCTCGTTTCCAACGACAGTTTGTCGCCGGCTTTTTTTCCGCGACACGAATATCGTGCTTCATATTGAAAAAAAAAGAAAATAAAAAAATGAAAAATAAAAGTTACTACCAATTTCAGTCCTTATCGCGTAACAAGCACTTTTGCACGTATACGTGCTCCGTCAGTAATTTTGTTGCGCGCTACATTAATGGCACGGCCGAACGGTCGTAAATTATATCGTTAGACGGTTATCAGAAGTGAATCTATACGGTATCGTGCTACAATGATAGCAGTCCATTTCCTGGCAATGGGTACACGACAATGAACGACGGGGAGACGACGGTTAGAAACGCGGCCGAGGTCTCTTACACGTTTACACGTTTATTATGTAACCTTCAGAGAGATACAGATAGAGATAGAGATTGACAGAGAGACACGTCATTCTCGTTCGTCGCTCGAATAGATCAGTTCAAATGCATGCAATTGAAACCGAAATTATATCGGGCTTGTGGATTGTTCGACCAAATCAACGAATTGTCCACGGATTAAACGAGTTCATATAGAGATGGAAAGGAAAATTTACCGAACCGGAAGAAAACATGCGTAAAATGTTTATTAAAAAGATATATATACGTGAAAATACGCATGAAAATACACGTAAAGAAGCATTTTGGTACTACAAAATTAAATCTATTAGTCTTTAGTTTCTGAAGATATAATTTCGGTCTCGAGGACATTTTTTAACGAACAATCACCGATGACAATCTCGGAACGATCACCGATGACAAAAAAAAAAAAAAAAAAAATTGATGCGATCGAGTTATAGGAATCGTTCGTTCGGCGATGCGCAACTGCGAGCCACGACTTTTTAACTCTAAAAAAAGTGCACGGAGGGAGAGGCAGGGGTGGGGGGAGTGTCTCCATAATTTTTCGTCAGCAACGTTGTGATCTCGAGGAGCATTTCGAAGGTTAATATCGTCGAGGACGGGAGCATTGAGGCGTTGCCCACTTACATCGCGAAACCCGCTCGAATCATCCTCCCACCGCGACGCTCTTGTGTTTACGCGTTACTAACGAGCGCGGTTCTACGAAACGCCAATTATGATTCTAGGCGCAAGCCTAAAACCAGGAGGAACAGAGGAAGAAATGCCAATTACGTTACGGAGCTCTCTCGCTTCAGCGGGATATCTCGTTAAGTCCGATTCTCGAATATCCTCGCATACAAGTGTGCGCATGTGTGCGCATACGATTTATACGCGGTGTAGACGCAGTTTAGATGAGGCCGAGAAAAGTGGATTGTGGATGTGAGAAATCCACCACGATTATCTTTCAGAGCCGAGTGTACATAGCATTTACCATGGTACACAAAGCATCGTGACCGGCGTTATACTTTGAGAGATTTCACTTTGCAGAAAAAAAAATAAATAAATAAAAGAAAAGAAGAAAAACAATTATAATTATCTACGGCTCGAGTCATAATTATCATTCGCGATGTATTAGACTTTCTTCGTTTCCTATATACGCATACGGTTCGGCCCCTGAGCGCGCTTTTTGTTCGAGCCAAGTGGGCATAAATGCATTGACGCAAAACAAACAAACGAAACGAACGATCTAAAATGAGTTTCGAGACCTTTCGTCCTCCTGTCCTCCTCCTCCTCCCCCCCCCCCCGCCCCCCAAAGTTTTCTACTCGTGACTTTGACCGAGTCCCCGTTCGATTGTTTTTCACCCGAGTCGCTGCCAAGTGCATTTACCTTCCATCCTCTCCTCGGTCTTGTTCGCTTCACTTCGATCTCGTTCGCCGAAGCTCCGGCGTCACACGTCGTTTTCCGTAACCCCGAACTCCTCTCAGAGCCTCGACATTTTTCGAGCATCGCGATGCCAAGGACAATACACGGTGACTGAAAATTGGCGAAAATTTTGGACTCGCTTTTCTTAAAGCAACTTTAGTGATTTGGCTTGGAGCAATATTGAAACATATCTCAATTCGCAGTATTAAAACTGTGAAAACCTAAAACCATTTTTTTATAACAAAAAATAAGAACACGTCGATAAAAAAAATAAAAATTTCAACTCTGCTCTTGTCTGCCGAATTTAGTTTATTTGGCAATTGATATACTTGTATACTTGATATACTTTAGATATGATACAAACTATCATGCAGGCACACTACATCTCTACCACACAATTCTACCAGAATTGAAGTAAGCGGCATACAACGCTATCGTCTGCCCTTGTATTCTGGGAGAGTTTTATTTTGATTCTGGTAGAGATGTTTTCTGGTAGAATTGTGAGTGGTAGAGATGTAAATGTGCCATCGTATACTTGATATTGATATACTTATATCAAGTATAAGTATATAAGAGTTTAGTATCAAGAGTATCAGTATTTTTATATTTCATCTCTCGGCCTTGGACAAAACGTTTAAAAAAATCTCAATGACCATTACCATTTCTTTTGCTCCTTTTTCTACTTACTTCCTACAAGATTTTTTTACACAAAAAAAAATCTTGCAGCACTCTGTACCGTGCATGAGATAAAAATTTAAAGAAATGAACGTAATAACGATAATTCACTTCACTAAAAAAATGCGGACGATCCGTTCGACCGACGAGCGTGCCGCCTCGAAGGTTGGCCGGATAAAGTAACTCGAACGCGATGTACAGTTCGACGAACAGAAACACGAAGGTATATCGTCCATGCACGCGCAGCCGGCGGATTAAGGGCCGAGGGTAGAAATTGCCGATGGGTAATGGGGCGACGATGTTGGCGCGATTGGTAATGACGATGATGACTGTGGCAATGGAGCACGGATCGGCCAATGGCTCTCCGATGCGCCACCACGAGTGTGCACAGTGACCAGCATAGGCGTACGCACGATACACGCGCATTAACCCGTACGGCTTTCGTGTCTCTGTGCGGTCGAGCCGAGTATACATACCTGCGCAACGTATAATCCTATATACCGGCACAAATCGACCGCTACGCGTTCGTGTGATTCTGCTACCCGTCCCGTAAACTCCATCGAGCGTAGGCACTCTCTCTTGATAAGCCACAGGCCGTATATGCCCCGCTAAAACTGCTCGCACACACACTGCATACAGACGAACACGCGTCTCCCAACGCAACACGGTTATACCTTATCGATCACTTTTTTTTTATTCCGGGGGAAACGACCGCCCGAGACCTCTGCGCCTACATAGACTCGCCTCAATATTTCTGCGAGCGACCGATGAGAATCGATGATTTTCGATACACTTCAATTATTTTCTGACGATTATTTTGTCGGAGAGAATGGTAATGTCGCGGTCGATAATTAAAACTGTAAGTGGTTTTTCCAGCTGATTTGAGAATTTGTATTCGATCATTGATGTAGGGCTGTGAAAATTTATTACAGTTTTTGTTACCGGTTGTGATAGATTGTTTTGGCATTGGTCCATTATGTTGGGGATTAAAAGTTTCCTGGGACGATTTTCTGAATTGAATATCTCGGTTGTGAGGACGGATTTGGTGGGAAGGTTTATTCTGTTTTGGGGAATTAAAAGTAATTAACATTAAACCTTGATGGAGTTACATTGCGAGGCGAGTTCGAAATTAGGTTTATAATACTGTATAGGAATAAGGTGTAGCTCAATGCTGTAGCGTAGGAGTAATCATCGCGGAAGAGCCAAAAGTGCAATCCCCGATGTATTGGATTCGATGAAAAGTTAAGCTCGAAGCAGCCGACGTACGTAACTCCGGGCGAACGATAGAGCGATGTAACACGTCAGGCTTAACTGGCGGGGCACTCGCCCCTGGTCTCCGGACACATCGGGAACTGTGCGCTGTGCCGGCTCAATAATCGATGAGCAAAGTAAAATCGTGGGCTTCCCTCGAAGCCGAGTTCCTCTACCCAACGGGTGCGCCGGAGGATTCTAAGCCGTTGGACGTCTCGAAGTTCTCGAAGATTCCAACGTTTCATCGAACTCAACTGGAAACTATTCATCAACTATTTAACCTTCCATAATTGCTGAATGTACAAGGGTCAAACTCAGAGAATCGGAGAATCGGAGAATCGGAGAATCGGAGAATCGGAGAATCGGAGAATCGGAGAATCGGAGAATCGGAGAATCGGAGAATCAGAGAATCGGAGAATCGGAGAATCGGAGAATCGGAGAATCGGAGAATCAGAGAATCAGAGAATCAGAGAATCAGAGAATCGGAGAATCGGAGAATCGGAGAATCGGAGAATCGGAGAATCGGAGAATCGGAGAATCGGAGAATCGGAGAATCGGAGAATCGGAGAATCGGAGAATCGGAGAATCGGAGAATCAGAGAATCAGAGAATCAGAGAATCAGAGAATCAGAGAATCAGAGAATCAGAGAATCAGAGAATCAGAGAATCAGAGAATCAGAGAATCAGAGAATCAGAGAATCAGAGAATCAGAGAATCAAAACAAAAATATAACATCGGCATGTATAACCAACTAATCCAACAGTTTTATACCCAAAAATAAGATGCTAACATGGTTTCTAAATAAAAAAAATTGAATTTAAAATTGAGAAATTCCATCGCCCAGAATGTCCATCTGGCTTACAATTTAACAAAGATCCGCGAACCCACGAACTGCTTTGACAATATTTCGCGTCTCCCGCCAGGAGACGACAGACGGTTGCCGATTGTCGTTCAACTCGTTTAGGCATCGCACGTGTGCCAAAAGGCGAGGTAATAGAAATAAAAGATGAGCGAACGCGCGGGTGGCGAAGCTAGTACCGGAAGGAGTGCTGAGTCTGACGGGATTGCCGCGACTGCAGCAGATTTAGAGCGACCACGTATAGACATATATACGTATCCATTCGCTGCATGCGATGCAACCGTACCCTCCGGGCTTCGCTTTCTGTTCGACGCCCAAGCGCGCGCGGCCGCGACCCCGCTGTTCCCTGACCCGGGTAACCTTGACCTAGGCCAACCCCCTCTTGGTCTCGATCGATCGATACCCAGTCGAGATGGCTCCGGTGAGAGACAGAGCGAGAGAGAGAGAGAGAGAGAGAGAGACAGACATAGAGAGAGGGAGCGAGAGATGATGACAAGATAAGAAGTGGAGAAGGGAGGGGCGATCTTACAGTCTCAGTCCAACGTCCGCAACTAGATAGATATCAGGATGCGTGTAATAATGTGGGTGCCTGAAAATATAAAACCACATAAAACCCCAATTATCTACAGAAAGTTAGAGCTTTGGCGCAGCTTAGCATTATAAGTTGTAACTTCGACGACATTTTGCGTAGTAAGTTGTACTTTCGGCGTAAAGTTTTCAACAACTTCGACGTAAAAAGTTGTAGATACAGGGCCGTTTTGGCGTAGTAAGTTATAGAAAAATGTTCGCCAGGGGTGAGCGAGCATCGATCCAGATTCGTTTGCATTGAAAACTCTTATTATAACCGTATGATCAAAATTGCTACTGCAAAAACACTCGCTTCTTCGTCAAATGATCTCCGGTCTGTGTATCCACGCTCCACGCATTGTACCAGAATGTATCGGAACGAGCATTGATTGTACTCGTAACGTATAGTGATAGACAACACCGGGCACTTACCGCCTAACGATTCCACCTGGTAATGGTACCGAGAATTCCCGATAGTTTGGCCAATAGTCGAGTTACTCGAGATTCGAGATCTGTTCGTCGGTGCGAAGCTAATGTGGTTCAAGCCGCGCGCTGCTGGATCTCCGGCTCGGCCTCTCCCAGCGAGATTGCAATGGAAAGGAATCGGGGAGGAACCATAGAATGAGGGAACTCGGATGACCGGCGAAAGATAATCCTCAACTGCAACGGGCGGTTCGCCCAACAACCGCAGCCCGATTTCCCCGGACACTCCCCGTGTGTGTAATGAGCGTAATGAATTTCATTCTGACGACTTATCTCTTTGCCCATTCACGGCGGCGAGCGTGTAACTTTGCAAACAAGTGTGTATACGCGTGCATGTTGGTTATCAACCATCTCGCGGCGATTCGTGATCGATTTCGATCTATCGCCTCGCGATCGCACGTTAAACGATCGACGAGCACGAGATATCGAAGCACACACCTTTCCGCTAACAATTCTAATCCCGGAACTCTGAGAGATATTATTGTGGTTATTTCGATCTCGTGACGTACATCGGTCGATGGTGATGATCTCACCGGTGTAGTCGTAACGTAGGAAATCTTAGTCGTGTCGGGGACGGATAATCATCGGTAGAGGGCTCGTCGGCTGGAAAGGGTTAAACTCTCGGTGCAAGGATTTATCCATATTATTTTTTGTTACATTTATTTTTCAAGCTCCGGTACTTACTACGGAAATTTCCGTAAATATTACTTTGGAATAATTTGTATTTTTACTATTAAAAGAAAACAAAAAAAATAAAAAATTACGATCGATTAACAAAAACATTTTTTCTTATTCTCTGTTGCAGATATACCGCCGTACGTGAAACTCGACAATAACAAGAATAAAATTAATCAACGGAAAGGATAACAGAGCAAATCAATTAAAAAAAAACGGAATTGCATAAGAGGAAACTTCGCCGTAGTGTTTTTCGAAAAATTGGGGATCAAATAGTATCTTTTCCGGAAGTTCTTATTCTCGTTGTGATAACAATATATTTACACACACATATATATAACAATACAACGCAGGAACGTCGTCTCGGGAGCTCGGAAGGATGCAATACAAAAGATGCAATGCTCGATGCAACGCGGGGCGCCTTCGACGTGGAGTTTGATCGAAGAGTTAAAAACAAACGAATAAATAAATAAACAAAAGGAATATTAAGATACCTCAAAGACATTTCGACGATTGATATTCGAAAGTCGGCAAGGGAAATTCGAGTGATCCACCTTGATTTTCCTTATGCTACTATCATCGCCTCCAACGCGTGGAGACGAAGAGGAAGCAGCAGCCGAGGCGAGAAGAAGAAGATCAAACCGGCCGACGAGGAAAAACCAATCTGCCAATACAATACCGTTGCGAAGTTTCTACTTTTCTAACGAAACAACGAAGGCCCGAAGCAGAAAGAGAACGAGAAAAACTAGATCGAGGGATCAGCGTGCCCGAGCGAGATTACGAGATCGACGATTCGTCGTTTACGGCGCCGCAGCGCAACCCGGAAAGTGAGGGAAGGCTGCTTACAGCTCGGATTTTACGAGCAATCTTCGGCGCAAAAGTTGCCCATAGAGTCGTTGCAGGGAAATCGTTGAAAATTAGACTGGTGATATATATATATATACCTATACATAATAATAATAATAATAATAATAATAAATTATATATATATGTCTCACAGTAGAGCACCAAATCGGTATTGCTGTTAAGACAGTTTTTTCCGCCCTCTACGCGATCGTCGACTCGCGAGGAGCTCCGGGCGTTCCGTCGAAGCACCGAAGTGCCGAATTACGAGCGACTTGACGATCCTCTATTGATCAACAAAAATAGGGCACCAAAAATAATAGGCAAAAAAAAACAAGTCGATAAAAAAAGTCAGCGAGGATTCAAGATAGAGAATCGAGAGGAAGAGGCCGAGCGGAGCGATAATTACGATAAATTTTAGACCGCGGTGCATTCCTCCCCGTCTCTCCGCAGCCGGATAAAAGGAATCGGTGGCTGGAAGCGTTGATTTGTTTTTCCTCTTTCTTCGGCCTCTGAGGAAAGGCGGGACCGTCGAGGGTAACGACGCGCTGGGCACGGAGTGTGAAAGCCATTCGACGAATTGGAAACGAAATTGAAGACTTTAATATAAAAAACGAAAATTAAGAAATCAAGAAGAAAGAAGGATCACGGAAGAGAAGGGGTCGAGTAAGAGAAATAAAGGAAGGAAATAAAGTATTAGCGTGAATCCCAACGAGTATTTAATCAGCGATTTAGAATCTTTCTATGTAAATATATAAAATATATATATATATATATATGTTTGATGTTTATCTTGAGAGATCGTCGGCCCGTGTGATATAGTCGGCGTAGATGTAAATAATATATGCGAAAATTTCGGGAGAGGTGCGATTTTTGAAGAATAATAAAAAAAATTAATAATAATAAAAAAATTAAGGAAAAGCAATCGGGCTCTGTTGATTCAGTTAGAATTTATCGAGCCACGTTGATCGAGGCTGTGAACGGTGATACGTGGATAATTGTTAATTATATCGGAGCCGAGGAGCGGTGCGGAAGAAAGGTTGCGGACCGAAGAGAAGCTACGCGTGTATCGCGTATATCTGGAAGCATCGCGAGAGGAAGGTGCACAGTTGGGCCGGTTGGATTACCGCGTGCGTCCGTCTCGTTCGAGTGCCTTTGGGGTTTTATCGCGAAGGCAAGTTTCACGCGAGTGTGGAAACGGGAACGGGAACGAAGGGACGCAGGGAGGAGGTACGAGAAAAAAAAACGAGGAATAGGGAGGAAGGTTCGCGACGGTATGTACAAGGATCCGAACAGTTCATCCGGAAGCGGCGCCTCGACGAAGGGCGACGAGGTCGAGCTGGTCAGCAGATTCTTGGCACCTCTTTGCGCCCGGGATGAGACCGCTAGGAATATCGCTTTGGCAGTCGCCAGGACCACCGTCGAGGGATGGCTCGGCGGCGTCGGCAGTCCCAATCAGTGGGAGGACTCCGCCGAGATTGAAAACGCGAACGACGAGACCGGCAAATTCAAGGGACAGGATGGAAGGTGAGTTGCATTAAGAAGGCCGACTAGGCAAAATTTGATGAATTTTTTTTGTTTTTTTTTATTTTTGTTTTTTTTTTTTTATATTCGGTTCGTTAAGGTAGCACTAGAGGACGTTTCGACCTCACGTGAGTTCAGAGAGAATTGAGAGAGAATTGCAAAACCTTCTCGATGAGATATCTAAAAAAAAATCGGAGGAAAATCTAAAAAAATCACGCATATGGAGGGTGCTAAAAAATTGATTTTGCATAATAATAATTCAAAAATTTTATTGACAAATGAATGAAAAAAAAATTATTCAGTAAATCCGTCGGCAACCTAACTTTTTAAAAAATGAAAACGATTTGTTAATTTTTCTGAATACGTATGAATTTTTTGAGAATTTCACAATGATTTGTGAACATATGTCACATATCAACATAATAGTAACTTCGATTTTTCCAAATGACTTCAAATCCCCGAAAATCAAATATATATCAAATAAATAATTCGTATATATTCTTTATTAAATAAAAAATTCGTATATTTTGTTTATATTCCAGATACGACATGAGCGTGGAGAGGTCACCGAGGAGGGCAGTGCCGAGGCTGGTGGGTCACCGCGGCGACGAGCTGATGCAGCAGAATTATCACCAGGGTCACCAGTTGATCCAGGACGCGTTCAGAATCGAGAGTTTCTTCCCCCAGAGTGTAACGGACAATCCGTTTATTCGCGAGGGAAGCTCGGAGCCATCGGACAGATTTCCATCGGGCTCGTTCGACTGCGTGGACGGAAGATTGGGAAACGAGCCGTCGGGTTTCGCGACGCCGCAGGAGTCGCGATGGCAGAGGAAGCCGGTGGTGGCGGAGACGCTTGTCGAAAAGTTGGCAAACTCGATCTCGTCGGACGAGGGCAAGGGTTTCGTTACCGACGATCCGCGAGGGCTCGGTCGGAGGTTCAAGGACGTCGGTGTGGCCGAGCCGAGGTTCAGTTCGAGCAGCGAGAGCGAGAGAATATTCTTCGATTACGGAGCGTCGACGAGCGAGATGCTGGACGATTCGTGTCCGAGCGAGGAGACGAGGCAGCGTCTCGGCAAGAATTTCGGGAAGATCAAGGGAGCGAGGCAGAAGCAGCTCGAGGACGACGATCTGGACTCGGACACACGGATCTACGGCAAGAGTCCGAAGTTCGACGAGAGTCACGGAAACTTCGGGCCCTACGAGGCGTCGAAGAGCGGAAATTACTTGTCGCGCAGCGAGCAGTACGGCCGAAGAGTCGATCGGGACGGCGAGCGATACGACCGAAGAAACTTCAATATACGCGGACGGAGATTCTACGAGTACAGCGACGAGACCTCCTTCGAGGAGGAGAACTCGCCGCGAACGATACGCAATCGCGACGGTGTCGTTTTCAACACCCTCGAGGGCTTCGAGAACGACAACATGATCGCGGTGTGCGAGAACGACGGCGACGACGAGCAGGGATTGGAGGACATGAATCTCGAGAACGCCAACGACGACGAGAATCTTGAGCCAGAGAGCCGTTTCGGGAACGAAGCTAAGCGCGCGGCTGGCGGCAACGGATTGTCTCCCGTTGTCGGCGCCAATCAGCAAGCGGCGCAACAGCAACGCGCCGAAAGCTCGCAGGAGCATTACTTGAGGAACAACGACGAGAGGAAGTTCAGCGCCGGTCAAATAAAGAGACCGCTGTCGCAGGACGAGGACGTCTCGTCGAAGAGCGGTCGGGTTCTCGAAGGACCCGAGGTTACCCCCGGTGATGTTGGCAGAATGCTAAACCTCGGCAATGCCCTCGACGGACCGCGTCAGGCACAGGCCAACAAATACCTTAGCCTGGTTACACTCCATCTACCTGTCATTCTCAGGCTCAGCGTCAATTGTCCCTTCCAGAATGTCAGGATCAAGTGCGCCGAGATACTACAGATGGTCAAGGTAAGAACCATTTTAAATGGGAGGGAGTTTTTCATTTATTTTTGTTTCGAAAAGTTAAGTCTCCGGAGGGTGGTAAAGTTTTTGGAAGGAAGTACCGGATGGTAATTTGCCTTAGATGATCGGTAGTTTTTACTAGATCCTTCTCTCAGTATAATATATAAACATATTTTTTTAACCAGAATTACAAAAGACAGATGCAATTAGCCGCCATAATCGAAGCCATTCGATGGACCATTATTATTCCAAATGCTGGGATATATACGTTAAGCTTTCACGAACCCTGAAAAGGCAATTTTATCGTCAGCCGGACGACGAAGTGACGAAAAAAAATATATATATATGTCACGATGCAAATAATCGAGTTTATCTTTTCGACAGCTTCGTTCCGAATGTATTTTCGAAAGGTTCGTTGATTGTGTAGTGCGACTGGTAGCATTTAAAAATTCCTGTGATATGCAGTGGCACACACGTGTGAATAATTTCAGATGGAAATTTACGGTACGCTCGCACCGATGGTTAGATAAATGAAGAAAGAAAGGCGGTAAATAGCGATGGGGTTTCGCGTCGTGACTTCTTGCTCTCTCTCACTCTGTAACCTCCCTCTTTCTTTCTCGTTCCGTCCAATGAATTATTTATGCCTTTGTGTATACTATACGCACGTAGGTTGTATGCGAGCACGGTTAACGCTGCCCCGTTGCAACCCGGTTAACGGCCGCGAAGTGTAACGGACGACCGAAAAGGAAAAGAAAAGCTATCGGCGATGATGACGAGTCGGAACACCTCCGATAGTATAATCACGAAATGGTCGGATTATCGACGTACCATATTCGTTATAAGTTGTTAATTATAATTTTATAATGCAGTCGTGTTTACCTTATTTTATATATCTTATTTTGATAGACTCAATAATTTTTATTTCCCGAAAAATTAAATTTATCAGAATCATTATTTCTTAAAAAAAAAAAAAATTAAAATGGAGCAGAAAATAATTTTCAGAAATCGGTATTTTGCTTCCTCATAGAGGAAGCTAATGTGAGTTAATCACAATAATGGGAAACGTACGAATTAAACTTATACCTTTTCGTTGATATTTCGGTAACGAGTTCATATAGAAGAATCTTCATGCTTCATGATTAAAGAAGACGATGTACAGCCTGAGACTATAAGTTGCTTAAGATTTTTTTTTGGAGCAGATAATAAAGATTAAATCTCCGCGACGATCAGTCTCGATCGAAGGCTACTAAAACTATAATAGACGCATCTGAATCTTGCCGCAAGGGTCTGAGAGCTCCGTTATACCTCGATATCCACGAATCAATAAAATTGCTCCGAAAATAAAAAAATCTCAAAATAATTTTTTTTTTATGTTATCTTGCTTAAGTTAATTGTATTACATTTAAAAAATCAAAAGTAAACGCCCGACGTGGGGCTCGAACCCACGACCCTGAGATTAAGAGTCTCATGCTCTACCGACTGAGCTAGCCAGGCTTACGTACCCGGGCGCATGTGGTCCATATTAACGCCCGTTGTGTCACTATTTCAGGATCGTGGATTACCAGTGCCAGAATCAGCGTTCGATGGACCAAGCGCCTTCGTACCGACGTCGGAGGTGAGTCCTTAATTTTTTAATTTTTTATTCATGTTTTTATTTCTATTACAATTCCATTGCGTTTCCACGAGAATTTCGTTTCCACAGCAAGAAAAATAATTCATTTGAGGGCACTCCTCAAATAAACTTCTCAAATAAATATTTTAATTGATTTAAATACATATTTGAGAAAAGAAAAATAATATAAAAAGAAGAAAAGGATAATAAAAAGAAAAATAACTTACTTGACGAGCGCCCCGCAAATAGATATTTATATAAATTAAATACATATTTATTTAAACCAAATAAATATTTATTTGAGGGGCGCCCGCCGAATAAATTATTTTTTTGGATGCACAGCCTCGCTTCCGAACCATAAACTCCCGGTTTATAAACCCGAGCGCCCGTGAATTTCTTCGCAATTTTCGCTCCACCGATATATATTAATAATATGCGTGAAAGCGATTCCGCATCGGACTAGAGAGCCAGCAACGACGGGCTATCCTCGTGGGAACGGATTCCCGGAGGTTGCAGGTTCACGATACATAAAAAACAAATATCGGGAATTCATTCGAACAGCTCATAAATAAAATATCGACTTCCCTCCATAAAACCTCCAAGATTACTCCGGAATAATAATCGCTGCTCCGAAACGATCGGATATTGAAACCGGTAAAAAAAATATTTCTCCCCCTCTCCCCTTGCCCCCAAAATTTACATAAAGGACGCCCCATCTAGCGAACAGCTGATTCGCCTGCTCTTATTTTTTTTCCCACGAAAAAAAAGTGACTTCACATTTTATTTTATTTTCCCCTCAAACGAAAATCTTCGCAGCTTAAGAATTTTATTTTTGTATTTTCTTATTTTTTAATAAAAAGATTAAATGCTAAATTTAGCTCTCCGGGTTGACGCGAGTGACGATTATCCCGGCAGCGGTGCGAACGCGTCCAGCCATACGTCGACTCTGAAACGGTAGTCGATAAAGCGTCGACCGGCGATTGATCAACGAAGCTCCCTCCGGTCTGCTCACCCGCTGCAGCGTGTAACTCCCCGAGAACTCTCCATTATTTGTCCCCTCATAACCGTCAATCTATCCTAATCATAAGCAATTAAGGTCTGTTATATGGGAGCAAGAAAAAAAAAATACAACGGCGTTCGGACTTGTTTGCTTTCAGCGACTTCGCAGTGTCCTAACTTACCGACCGTAACGATTCCTGCTGTGCCGCGTTTCGATGCGGAAGAATCAGCGTGCCGCGCGTACAGCAAGTAGCTCCATCCTTCCCGTTCCGTTTTCGACGGCAGCACCCGAGAGATATTTTACCGTCGCTCAATTCTGCGAGTCCCAGCGGATATCTTATCTCCCGCGGAAAGCCCTCTGAGACTCGCGGAGACTTCGGCGTTTGCGTTAGGTCAGTTACGCGGTCGGTTCACACGAGTATAATCATCGCGTGTAGCCAAGTCCATTGAGTCGATAGCGAAACGTCTTCAAAAATTGTAAAAATATAAAATTGCAGTTATCTCAGGTTTCACCTTTTTATCGCATCTCCATTACAGGTCTTCCTATGATATCACCAAATCCCGGCCACGTCAAAGCGACTTGTCTGGACATTTTCTATTATCCCTTCGAATCCGCGGACGACAATAACAAACAGAGTCATAGCGAGCGAGAAACCGGGAAGGAAAGAAAAAAGTGAAAATAAAATAAGAAATGGGAACTCTGAGAGATTATCTCACGCTCGAGTTGCGCTTCCGAATGTCTATCGTTTGCGTCCTCTGGAATGTAAAAAAAAAAAAAATGATTATAATAGTAGTAATTTTACAAACACTGTACAATTTTTTGTTAGCGACCGAGTGTCATTTATATAGTTCGAATCAAACAGGATAATCTTCGCGCCTGGCCAAGTCCATTGAGTCGTCAGTTGCTGACTTTACATTCAATCATTCTAAAAGAAAAGAAGAAAAAAATTGCAGTTATCTCAGGTTTCACCTTTTTATCGCATCTCCCTTACAGGTTTTCCTATATCACCAGATTCCGTCGACGTCGAACCGACTTGTCTGCACATTTTTTATTATCCCCTCGAATCCGCGGACGAGAACCGTATAACAAACAGGGTAATAGCGAGAAGAGAAGCGGAAAGGAAAGAAAAAAAAAACAAAAACAAAAAAAAAAGTGGAAACAGAAAAAGAAATGAAAGGAAACCGAGAACTCTGAGAGATTATGTCACGCTCGAGTTGCGCTTCTGAATGCCTCTCGTCTGCGTCCTCTCCCTCTTTCTTTCGTTCTCTCTTCGGGATTCTATACATCGTCCCGCTGTACACCTCCGGCAAGGCTGGTACGTGTTTAAGACGTCGCTTGTCCCGACGTCCCTCGTCGACGAGTTTCCTGATCTCGAGTACCTTCAGACCCTCCCCTCGCCCTTTCCTTCCTATTCACGTATTCACGTCTCGCTTTCACTGCTAATAGCACCGATGCAACGGACGAGCTCTATTTCGCGTCTCGTTCGGGACTATTCATGCGGAAAAATGAATGTTTCGCGGTGAAATATAAAATCCGCCGGTTACTCTCGTGTTTTCATCCGAAACTTCGCTGATTTATGTTTTTGAGTAACCCTTTCGTCTATCGCATGTGACGAGTCCCACTTGCTTTCGAAAAACTTTTCTTGTCAGCAAGTGTCCATAAAGCACAACCTCGATTATGTGCAATTTAAAGTTCAAACAAAAAATGTAGCTACAAATAAAAAATATATTTTATTCAAAGAAAACAATTGTTACTATACATAAATAATGCATTTGTTTCAACTACAACATCGCATTGGATACACCCAGAAAAAAATTATTTGGCGGGCAGTGTTTTCTTGGTTTGTGTAAAATATTTATTCGATTCAAATATTTATTTAAATCAAAGAAATATTTTACTTAAACCAAATAAACGGTGGCCGTCAAATAAATTATTTTTCTGGGTGTACAAATAAACAGCCCAAGTAAATAATAAATATATAGTAAAATAAAAAATTATACTTCATACAAGTAAAACGCTAGTAGGCAGATATACAAAGAAGATTATTTATTGGTCTGAAAATTTTTATTTGTTACAAAGAAATCTGTTCTCTGGCTGCAGTAACATGTATTTCTTTCAGTGCAGTCAGTCTCGCGAGTAGTGCGAATCTTGTGGATATCCCAGGGTGAATTTTTTTCGGAGTGGAGCGAGAGCGAGCCGAACCATCTTCCGCTTGATTGAAACGTTCATTCGTATAATTTCATTAATCTTTCGGAGACTCCGGTTTCGGAATTGAGAGCCGAGCCTCCGTGTAGACATGGATCTCGCATAGATAGGACTGAGGAATACCTGAGAGATGCGCCAGTCGACTCTGCGCGACTCGATCCTGTGCCGGTTCAGCGCCTTAAGAAAACTCAGTCTCGGCTCTTCCTCCACTACCCGTGCTTCTCATTTCTTATCCTCCCTTCACCGATCCACGCGCATCCTACGAAAAGGATTATAAAGTAATCTCTCAGAGTGCGGCGAGAACGAGTCAGGGTGAATTTTGTTGAAGGGCCGAATAGCGAAGAGGGGCGAAGGGAGTTTCGGGGGTTGGTTTAAACTGGGCGGAAGCATAGAGTATGTGTATTCCATGTATATAGGTAGGCTAAGGAAAGTAGATAGCAAACGAGTTTCGGAGCAATTTATCGCTATTGCGATCTCAACTTCGCCAAGTTTTCTCCAATCCGCTTCCCCCTTACCCCCCCCCCCCCCCCCCCCCTCCTCCGGGATCCTTCCGCTGCTTTCGTACATACGCGTACTGTAGTCAATGCAACGGGGATGAATTCTGAGAGCCTTGCAACATTTTTTTTTTTTTAATAAATGTAAAAATAAAGTTGGATGTTTGGCTATTGAAAGTCGGCCGATTCCCTGCGACGAGTATCGTCGAAATTACGTGATTCTCGTGGAAGCGCTATGGATGGTGATTTTCTTAACCCTTTGAAGCACGGTGTATTACGTCTTTGAATTCAGAAGAAATTCATTAATTTGAAACTTCATACTTGGAAAAAAAAACGAAAAAATTGTATGCATCAAAGGGTTTGAAAATTTATTTTATATAGATTAACATACATGTGGGTGTTTATTGATTCGATCGATTTTCGCATCTTTCGATTTTCGCTCTCCGGAGCGGGAAGGTGGAGTTAACTCATGTGCGGAAAGAAGAAAGTTCAAACGAGTGAACCGAATATTAATATTCGTCGTCGCGATAAGTCCATATCGCTGCACAATCGAGATTCCCCGATTTACAAGTAATGAAAAAAATAGTTTCTCAACCACGCTCGCGGCACGAGACAAAGCTGACGCCGAGTGCCGACTGTCGTAATCGCGATAAAAACTTAATACCCCCAAACACTTTCGCTTGGCTGACGCAAGCCCGTCGCGTGCAGCTTCTCTGCCGGTTGCAAACTCTGATCCGCAGGCGATATTTAAAAAATTAAAAACTTAAAAAATTGTTTATGTTGCTGACGCACGTAGATATTTCAAGTGTTCGCGTGTGACAGTGCGAAAGATAGCACATTTTTTCCCATCGTTAATCGTCAACAAAACGCTGCTGCATGACGCATTGAGGGCGATCTGGAAACGGTAAGTGAGTCTGATCTATAATTTTTCAATTGTTCCCTGATTTATCGACTGTGCATATATATATATATACACACATATATATATACTAGGGAAGCTGGTGACTCGCGCGCCTCGCGCGCTCGCGCTTCTTTATGAACTTAAGCCCTTACTATCGCTACTATTATTATCTACTAGTTCTACTATTATTATTATTATTATTACTAAGTCCTTTACAATGCCCTTACAATGAAACGAAGCAAATAATCGTTTAACAAAACCATGCTTTATTTGTATCAAATAAATAACAGCTTTGAACGTATCTCACCGCGACTTTCGGTTAATCTAACCAATATTTTGCTCAGTGTATATCCACGGAGAAAAATAGTTCTGTTGTAGCAAAATATTTGTTGCCACAGTAAAATACTTGTTGCCACAGCAAAATATTTTGTCCCTATGTTAACCAGGTGAATCGGTTCATGGTAACAAAATTCTTGTTGTCCCATCCATTTTTTTTCTCCGTGTAAAACCGATAAGCGTGCCTTTCTTATCGAATGACGCGGTTGCGAGCGTTACCAATATAAGAGAATTACGATCGTAATTATATTGCGGGATGGCGTGGATGCGCACCAAGCGTTTCACGCGATGACCCGTCTGCGTGACATTGACGAATGGATAACAAAAAAAAAGTTTGAAATGTGTAAAATGTAAAAAAAAAAAAATGTAAAAGCAAGGAAGACGGAGAATGAGAGAATGGAAACAAAACGACTGGAGAATTGCGTAATTTCCCCGATAAGGGAGGTCGTACAATAGGGGGATTAACGTCAGAGTACGTTAGCAGTCGAATCGTGAACTATCCGATGTGCTCTATCTCTTCGCCTCCGGCAATACGCTGGCACGAATCCCGGTGGCAAAAATGTGGCTCGTCTGCTCGCTTTTTCCGGTGTCCCGGCTCGCTTTCTACCTTCGGATCCCATATACGTGTACATCTATATATACACATATATAGATCTGTACAGGAGTGGATAACTGGATCGAGCTTATGACGGGCGGTGACAAATTGTGTCTGGAAAAACATTGGTCTTTCGACCGCAATATTCCCAGGGCATAAGAAGATGGGGGATATTTTCTGAGCAGGGGGAGAAATAGTACATTACTCTACGAGGGCGAAAAGCATTTTTCGAACGAGTGTGAGTTTGCAGCACGAGCCAATGGCGAATGCTGTAATCACACGAGTTGGAAAAAGTGTTTCGCACGAGGGATGTACGAAATCTTTCATTACCATGTGCGAAAATGGCGGTTTTACGCACGCGAAGCGGGTGGAAAAGTGGCCATTTCCGCACCGAGTGATGAAAATTTCGTTTCGACGGCTTTCGCCTTGGTGAGAAAGATTCTGAAATTACATTAAAGCAATTGCCTTTTAATTTCATTTAAAAAAATCTCAACATGTTTAGTGATATTTTTTCTGACGAGAGAGGTCAAAATTATTTTCTTTATAATTTCTTTTTTCTTATGCGTTGTCCAAATCTCGGGAATGTCATTTTCCTGTCTCGTAGATCGGACGTTTTATACAATAACTTTCATATTTTCTGGTGGAGATAATTAACATGTCGTGCGTCGGGCAGGGTATTATTACTTTTTTATTGAAGCGTTTGTTTTATCGAGGCCTCGAGCACGGATTAAAAAGTGATATTTTCATTGACGCGAACACCCGAGGCAATTTTCATGACAATCTGCTTCGAACTTCGATTTATCGTACCGCTGGTCACGTACAACGAATGTAGTTTTTTTTTTGCTAGCTCGATCAAGAGCGTTTCGATAAACGCAGTAGAATTTTATGGACGATAATTACAGCCGGTCAGCTGCACGGCCAATCAGATTTAATGCGATCTTGTTTACGCACAAAGCCCCCGTTTGAAGCGAGCTCTTCCGTGCTTCGAGCAATTAACCGTGAACTTGACGGGGTTAAATACCAAGCGCCTCGCTGCATAGCAATTTCACTACCCTTAATTAAATTACTAGTATCCAACTAAAAATTCAGGAAACGAATCTACAGAATTACTCCGAAATGTACTTTCAACTTATATACACGACCATTTTTTTCCACAACTTTTTAACAAATTCGATTATTTATTTTTAGACATTCGTTTTCATAATATCGTAAAGTTACCGTTTAAATTACCAAATAAAACAAAACAAAAAAAACCTTCAATTCACTTTTCATCCCCATCAACATCCGTAGAGTTGAATTTTTGTATGTGTCGAAAAAGAATCATGAAACTATTCTATTTTCGCCTCAGCGACTTACACAGTATCGTTCTCTCATTTGTATTTACATTTTTTCTCTGAATTCTTTAAATGCATTTTTTTTATGAATTATTTTTTGTAGCTCAATTAACAATTCACCAATCAGCGTGCTTTGATTGATCGTTCGCGAGCATCGATCAATGCGCATGATAATAGAAGCGTTCGCCCGACAATAATCCCCTCATGCGTCTCTGCCCGATGATGGATCCGTTGATTCCTCAACCGATCAAGCCGATTACGATTTCGCATATTCGGCAGTCGCGCCTCGCTCGGATTTACGTACAGCCCAGCTATAGTAGCCTTATATGAGTATTCATACGAGCACCGGTGGTCGTTACAGCTGTCGATCCTATACAGCGCATACGCGGAGCTATCTCTCTCGAGGGTCACGAATTCACGGATTCCCGTAACTCGTCGAATTTCGCGTGCGTTCCAGGAAGCCGCGCAACACACGATTACCCGGTCAGTGCGCGGCCCTCGTAAATGGCTCGATGTGACGATTATTACTTCACCGTCCAAAAGGATAAAAAAAGGTGAAAATCGAGATTTTCACATGGCTTCCTCACTTGATGTACTTTTTTGTTCAATCTTTTTTTTTTAATATAGCGAAGGCGAAAATGTATCTAACTTTTTGCCTGCTGATCACGAATCCACCACTTATTCTACTTTATTATATCAGAGTCCAGGAAAGCATTTTTCGAAAATTTTGAAATGGCTTTCGATCGATTCTGTCTAAACTCAGTAGAGAAAATGTCATTTTTCTTCATTTTTGTAAAATTCTGGCCATGTTTACATGAAACTATCGGAAATAAAAATTGTCACGAAAACAAAGCTGGAAAAAAGAGTGGTTGAATTGGATCTATCGATATCCGACAATTTTTCGTCCAACAGCAATATCGATTTCCCTCTGCGAATTTCGAGCGTTGAAATCTCTCTCTCTCTCTTTCGTGTTTTATTTTTTCCTTTCGATATGACGACTTTTTTTATCCGTGGTTTTTACGACCCGTGGTTCGAATGACACACAGAGGACCGCGAGAGGGACGAGTCGGTCTTTTTTTTTTCAACCGAACGAATCGCTCCAGCGAAGCGATAATGTGGATCCCCCTGTGTTCGCCCTCGTACCCTCGCCATTCCCGACCATAGACAGAGAGAGAGACGGTCCCGCATGCACACCGACCATACAGAGCGTTTCACCCTCCGAGGAATTCATTTCATCGAGTTTGACGGTTCGACGATCGGTACAAACAAAAACAGAATTTAACGTACGAACTTTGCCTTCGGATGTTCCAACTGTTTTCCTTCGTTTCTACACTCTATTTGTCTATCTATCTATTCATCCGAGCGTCTGTTTATTTGTTTATGCAAATGACGAATCCCGCAGTACGCATTTGTCCAGCGTTCGACCATCGACGATTCCTAAGGACGGAGATAAAAAAAATATTTAAAAGAAACAAAAATAAAAAAATATCTGAAACAGAAAATTCCGCGACGACCGATTCGAAATGTTGTTCTAGCCCGACTACGTTGTTTTAGCGGGGTTTCGAGCTTTTGTTTTAACAGCGCTTTCGAACGACGATTCGCAATCGTTATTGTAGTCGTTCAACGTTGATTAAATGATGCAATTTCGTACCCGGGAATAATTTCGTAACCGAACAATGTCAGACACCGGAAAGTTTTGAACATTACCGGGCTCTTTAGAGCCCTCCTGCGTATCGGAGTTAATTAATGTTCGGGAACATACATTCGTCGAGCGAGCGGGTTAATTGAGTATTTTCGCGAGACGGAGAGAGTAAACAATCGACGCAATTTTAAGTACCGAGAATTAATTCGTCGAGGTCCATTACCTCTCATCAAAACTAACGCAGACGGAATTTCACGAGGGTTGCGCGTAATGCACATTATACAGTTACCCGCTCGAGAGATGAAACACTATTCAGAGCCATGCCGTTGAAGGCATCGGGCATTCATCGTCGCAACTTTTGCGCCATTTTCGGACGAAAAAAAACAAGTTGCGTAACACTTAAAAGTGGGCTTGGAATTATATCGACTCTCGCGCAGGTGCCTTCATCTATATAGAGAAAATGTCATTTTTGAACATTTTTTTTTGCATACAGTAGAACCCGATTTATTCGAACTGACTTTATATTTAATAAATTACCTCAATTTCACCGTAAAAGTTCATTAATTTTTCATCACAATTTTACGTCAAATTTAATGTACCAGTTTTTTTGCACAACTTCAAATCCGCTTCATTAAATTAAAATTTTTTTAAAAGTGTTTTGCTGCCGCTATGGAGTTAGAAGCGGTTTATTTTCCATCTCACAAATCGTTCTGTTCCCCTTGAGAATTCCGCGAATAACGAGGGGCTTTTCATGTAACTCGGAGACAAGACGCAGAGACAAGAAAGCACGATGGCTCCGCGATGCTTAACGCCATAACATGCGCGCGAACGTTTCGCCAAGTTTCTCAAAATCGTTCGAACGAGAGTCTCCGCCCTTACTTCGCGAGGATTTCACGTTTCGACGAAGGTTGCTTCAGAGCCGGAAGCATCGAGCCGGAAATTCATCACTGAGAAGAAACGATGCCAGAGTGGAGCCGAAAAACTCCTCCCGCGATGAGTCTTTTCCGGCTTTGGGATCTCGTCCAGCTCGCAAACATCGTCGTGCCTCCGGGTCGAAAAAAAGGTGAAGGGCTTCTTTCCTCTCCTCGCCCTGTCCTCCGTTTTTTACTCGTCATTTTTTATTTCGTTTTTATTTTGCTTCCTGTTGGAGGAAACTTTGTTTTCATGAAAATTTTTATTTTCGAAATTTCTATCTAATCTAATATACAATTGCGATTAAAAATTAATAAACTTTTCCATTGAAATCAAAGTAAATTATTAAAAATAAAGTATCCCCAATGTTTTTAATACACCTAACATTAACTTTTCATCACAATCGTACATTCAATTTAACATCCCAGTCTTAGCCTAAAAACTTCCAGTCTGCTGCATTAAATTTTATACGAATTTTTTGTACACTGAAGCTCGAAGAAAAATGCTTTTACACAGAAGTTTAGTACCCAAAAGTACATCACCTGACGAAGCAATGTAAAAATCTCGATTTTTACCTTTTTTTTATCACATACATTTTTTTTAATAAAAAAAAAAAATTCTCCCCGCCCACGTGAAAGCGCAAACACCGGGAAGTTGGGCGTTCGAGCTTCCGAAGCATATCTGTACGTACACACCGCCGGTACATCTACATGGGACCAGTGCATGTATATAATGTACAGGAGCCTCCGGCGAGCATTCGTCAAAGTGTTTTTCTCACGAGAAGTTTTTCATCGCTGAGCGAATGTGAAGCGTTGCTCCGCTCTCGAGGCGCGCACGGTGCTGGCTCGCCGAGGTTAATACATAAAGCTGAGGAAAGCACGAGAGCTTTTCCGGAATACGTAATGCCTTTTCAGCGCCCGTTCCGCCGGAGCGTGCTCGTATGTGCGCGCGCAAAGCTCCACCCCCGCGCCTTCAGCCGGATTTATTTACGAGATGCGAAGACATGCACTTATCTTCGGGCTTACGCCCAAAAACCAAGTTTCGGATTATATTTGCTAATACCGACCGCGGGCTTGTCGCGCGAGGCTCGATGTAACGGGAAACACTTTATGTGCACTTTGGGCGAAGCGTGTCGTGGGCGAGAATGAAAAGTCTTTTGACCTACGAGTAACCCGCGGACTTATCGGTGCGGGTCGCTGCTGAGCCTGGGAATTACATCGACCGGAAGCTCGATCCAGCGCATTGACACCTGCGGTCGGGAATCATTAATGAGCGTCGAGCTGAGCCACGCGGACCGCTTCCGGGTTTCGGTCAGAATTTTCCGTTCGATTGTTCGGTCGTTCATTGTCTGCTTCACGGCTGCTTTGTCAAAGATGTTTATTTTTTTTATTTTTTTGACTTATGTATATTGTTCGTAAATATAGTATTATGTTGTTTCTTCACGAGCGGTGACTTTGGCGATCGAGGGAAATAGCCTGTGGATATTGTCTATGGAAATAGTGATAATGTCTGAGGATTTAAAAAAAAATCTACGCAAAAAAGTAAAAAAAAAATTTAACATACTTAAAGCTGTTCACTATGCAGAAAAATATATATTTTTGGTGTATGAGGATCACTTTGCAAGCAGGCGCACTAAATCGAATTCTCTTGCACTAAACGGATTATTATTATTTTTTTACTTTTCGATTATTTTTCTTATTTCATTATTTTCTTGGGTTTATTTTTATTTTTTGGATTCACTTGAATTTAAAGTTAGGACAGGAGGAAGGTGTTTCACACTCTTAATTCCCTTGTGCTATCGTGTTTACGATTTTTCGCGTGCGGATCCTATTCTCGTAGAGCTTCGCTCCCTATTATTAGGATGTCCTATCCGTTACAATCCGCGTCCCCCTTCTGGCGTGTTTTCGTAAAGCTGATGCCTGATTTATCGCCGGGAAAGGTTGGGAGGAGAGGGTGTATGTGGGAGGAAGTCGCGGAAAGAATGCGATTGTGAACAAGAGAGGGAGAGAGAGCGAGAGGGCGGGAAGCCAAAATTTATGGTCGCGTGGGCAACGACCAAGTTCGGCCATTCGTCACTCGGACCCAGAGCGAGCGACAGAAACTCCCTGAGAAGGACTATCGGCAACGAACCGTAAGAAAACTCGTAATAGCGGTCTCCGACCTTTGGGCCACTCGGCAGGATATCGCAATTAATTATACGGAATAATTTCGCAATCATATATAGTGGAACACCCATTATAACCTGTACGCGTCGAGCGAGTTTATCGCTGTTCGCTGAATCTGACAATGCGGAAGAGAAAACCGCGGCCTCTCCGGAACCAAATATTTGGAACGCTTATGAGGATTCGGAGAAAGCTTCGAAAAAATGGTCCAGTTAATAGCAAAAGCCTGGTACGCTGATAAATCGCGCGTACACTGTTTACACTCATCCCGAGTGAAAAGCATTGAAATTCAACCTTTGACAAATAGCAATGCGAGACCGCGCTGGCAACGAGACCAGCGAATAACGAAGCCCGAACAAACGAGGCATTACTGTTTTACGATTGAATCGGCTGCAAAATGTGCCAAACACAATAATGACATCAAACTGAAATTGAAAAGTAGAGGGTACAAAACCAAAAGCGTATCCGACCTTTGACAATAATTACAGGCTTTCATGACAAATAATGGACCCGACGTTCGTGCGAAAAGAGCAAACAGCTGAAATTTTACACGGTACACGGGTAAATTTTATTATGTATTATTTTATGCAAACCGCGGCACGTTTCGGCGAATCTGGACGAGAGATTGTGGCTCCGGCTCTCTGGGAAGCGAGAAATTCAACTCAATTTCGAGCGATGTGTTGCATTTATTAGCAAACGCAACGAGGAATCTTATCGGGAACGGGAGAGCGAGAGACAGACAAACAGATCGACGTGACGGGATTCTCGATGTGAGAGTCCGCCGTCGCGAATGTACATTCGAATGGAAGATTAGGTCGATTCCGAGAGACGAATCGAAATTGCGCACCTCCGGAATTGGAAGATGGAAATTGTAGTTCTTGCGCCATTTTCGAGTGATGTTCGTCGGAAAATGAGCGATCAAACAGCACACGGTGAAATTTATCGATAAAAAAATTAACCAGTATAATTCAGTGATAAATTAACAACCTAACTATTTCTGTATCCAGGGTAGAAGCGACGAATAAGTGGTCATGCAAATATGATGTTCCATATTCATCCATCTTCCCTTGGAGAAATTTCAGCGTTACATCGGGGCCTGACGAGGCCTCGTCAGGCCCCGATGTAACGCTCCAAAATTTCTATGCAGGGTTTACCCATATCAACGTCACATTATGAACTTAGACAGAAATTAGTATGTACAGTTCAGCTATCCCTGCCGACGTTTGCTATCCCTTGAATAGTTTATGCCCGTCAAACTTGGCAAGTCGGGGATAACTGTACTTAGCCCGGCCGTGTACGAGTAGACGGGGGAAGGAATTTCGGCTGGTAACAGCCACCGAATTTCTCGGGCGACGGAAACTCGTCATTCGGGGAGACCGACGGAGATGGAGCACATACGAAAACGCCTTGAGGCAGGACGAGAGCGTCTTGTACCGTCCAATAACCGAAGTTCGCTAGTTGCGAACGGTCCAACGCTTCGGGGAGTCCCCGAGCGTTCTTCGGGTCAATGCGAACCTCAACGGGGTCAACTGGCCACAAGTGGCTGTTCACCGTCCAGCATCTGGGACCGTCTCGAATCCAATCAACATTTCTTCATCGAATTTCGACCCATTGTCGTCCACCCAATTTTTCACCCAATAGTTTTCACCCAATCAAGTTTTTCTTTTATTGCTTTCCTTTTGCTTCAATCACTACATATTTTTAGAACCTTGATGAATTATGAAATGTCGAAAATTTTGAAGTTTTTAAATTCAGGCCAATTGCCGGCCATTTTATTTCCTGACAGTATCTAATCAAATTTTTCTTGGCTCTTTCCGCTCTGTCATTTTAAATACATATATGTAAAAAAAAATGTATAGATCATGAAAACTCGAAGATTTTCAATTTCTTAATTTGGACTCATCGTCGTCCATTGCATTCTCTGATGCTATCTCACCAAGTATCTTTTTTGTAATACATGATATTTTTTTACTGCGTTCAATGTTCATATATTTGAAAAATCTTCCGAGAGAACACTTTTCGCATAGTCGAAAATTAAACATTTCGTTCGAGTTACTTTGAGGAATCGGAGAGTTAACTTCTTCTTTCTTATTTTTTACCAACATCATTTCGTGCAATAACTCTTCGAATATAATGCCGGAATATGCTAAGGACCGACATTGCAGTTGTAAGTTCAATCGGATGGAAATTCGCTTTCGAGGAAAATGATTGGTATTGTATTTTTTATTTTTTATCGGAAATATTTGATGCACCAGTCTGTTCAGATGGTGCATGAAACAAGTTTTCTCGAGCGATGTACGGCGATACAGAGATACGAGAAGGCGAGACATGTGCAAAAGCTCGTTGACCCGCGATCTCCCAGCAGAGATGTAACGCCGTAATTGGCACGGAGAGAAGTGCACGAGGTTACGCACGAATATACCGGGGGTTACTCGCTCCGTTGAATCTCAATACGCGAGGTCTGCATTCGGTGTTGTTACCAGCAGTTAAACGTAATGGCGAGAGACCGTACGTATTGTCGAGTAATCTAGCATCGCTCTCCTTGCCTCGGTCCAGACGGCTCCGCTCGTTCTCTATCTTTACCCTCTTCCGTCTGAGTGTGTAAAGTAAGCGTAGCGAGATTAAAGTCTGTTATGTCTGTTTTATTTAAGGTGGTCCTTTCGTTATGTCTGCAGCCGCCTAACTTTGTGAGTGGAACAAGAGAGAATTACAAACACTTCCCGATCGGATAAAAATCCGAAAAAAAATCGAGCATATGGAAGGTGCTGAAAAGATTGTTCGTTTATAATCATAATTAAAAAATGTTATTAATTACTGAAAAATAAAAGTTTTGCGACAAATTACCCCAGCATGGGCGAAAATAATCTTTTTTTTTATCTCCCACACGCGTGCTACGTTTAATCTCGATCTTCAAATGTTTCATTTTATTTTTGCCGACTCTATCACGCATTGGCAACAAAATAACAGTTATTTCGTAACGACCCGCATCTCATCGCTCCCGCGATTCCCGACACCCGGATAACCAGCGATACTCTCTTATCGAGCTTGTGACTCCAAGTTTTTGGAAGTCCCGATAGCGCTTATCGGCTCCGGCGAGTCCCCGTGTGGTGCGAGTCTTCTTATGGGCCATAGTCGATTAATCCTAGAACTCATGTGTGGGGTACAAAAGTACTCCAAGCGATATTCAAACTGCACTCCTAAAGTAAAAATTGACATCACCGACTTGGAACCTCCACGATAATTTAGTTATAATTTTTATTAAATTTTTTAATGTTTTTAATAATTTCTTATAATGATTATTATTATCTTTATTCACCTACAATGTTTCAAAAAAAAATGAATGTCAAAACCCATGCAAAACCAATTACGTTTGCGTTTTCATTGATTTTTTCCATGTTACAAGTTTTCGACTTTTTCCTATGTCCAGATCTCCAAAGAAATAGTCTTTTCGATCGGAATGCAATGGGACTATTTTGAATGTAAAATAACATTTGAGATTTTTAAATCGGACCATTTTTTAAAAGACTACAATTTTTCTTACCAAAAGTCCGGTTGTTGCCAATTTTCGTTACGTTTTGAGCATTAAGATTAATGTGCCGCAAAACCCATTTATTGCTCATAGGACCCTTGTACGTCAAAGAAACTCGTGAAGGTATAAAAAATGGTGCATTAGTTCTAGGCTTACCATAGCGGCAACGAATAGAGAAAAAAAAAATACCGACAAAAGTTAAAGTTCAAATCTCAGCTTTCCTCGGTCCGATATCGTGTTCTTTCTCGGCTTCGTCGGAAACCCCAAAGCTCCGGCGAGTATAGCCTCGCTTGTCGCGAAAAACAACGAGAGTCCGTATAGACACGGGAGGCCGGGAACAAAGACCGAGGGAAAATTAAATTTCTCATGTAAATCCAGGAGACTCGCGCGCGTCGGATGGATAAGCGCTTGGGGTTATTCGCGAGTCGTCCCACGTAAATAATGGTCGTCGTGCCGCGAAATTGCCCGAGGCGAGACCGACCGCGGTGGCGAGGAAGGGAGGGCGGGCAGAGAGGTGGATTCTATAGTGCACGGACACGTCTTCTGTCAAGCCTGGGAGCGAATTAAAAATGGCGACACTTCATTGGCCCCGAGGCATTTTTCTTTAATGCGAAACCACCGAAGACTTTTTGTCCCCGGCGTGCAGAGGAGGATATATTCAGCACGGAGGTGTGTTCATGAGACGCTCTTCTCCCCGGCTCGCCCGGTGGTGATAAATTTTGCTGCATCAACATAGCGGAAAGGCAACATAGCAAAAAAAAAAAAAAAAAAAAAAAAAAAAAAAAAAAAAAAAAATGGGAAATGCTAAAAAAAACTATGATCTCGTAAGTAAAAAAAGTCGTTCGCCGCCTCGACGCTGAAAACGGCATACAGGGTCTCATTTTTTTCCGCGTTACCGAATGAAACTCGTTGCATCGAGAATTATTATCGGGTCGCTGCGTGGATCATTAGTCATTACGGGCGAGCCGCGGGCGTGCATAAGCCTCGCTGGATTTTCATTAATTTTTCCTTGCTTTGGCGAATCGGGTCTGTAACGGACGCTCGTATAAATCTTTCGTCGTCCGTGATTCATTGTACGTGTGTACGCGAGCTTGTTACATCGCTTGTGTGAAATATGCGGAGTGAACAAGATCGGCGGCTCGGTTGCGTATACGACGGGGCCGTTGCAATTAAAACGTCAGGGAGCGAAGTAATGATCTCCGCGGCGTTGGCGAGAGGAGCTCCGCTTTCTCACTCTGGGTCGTCGGTTGCTGATGTCGGATTTCTGTCCTCTCTTCCGAAATTCACCTCTTACAGCGAGGCAGTTCTGCTACCGGCAATTAACGTAATCCGTGTGGAAGAGAAGATTGCTCGCGTCTGGCTGTGCGCGACGACGAGTGGCAGCTTTTCGCCTCTCCCCTCCGCTGCACGGGCAAGTGAATCCGTACGTGAAAACGGACTCGACGACCTGTTCGTGTCACGTGTAGTTTTCAACCACTGTAATCCCTCCCCACTCTGTCATCTCCCAGCTTTCGAGGAATTTGATGAACTGTTGCAATTAAAGACCGACTAAAAGCGGGTCAAGACGACTCAACAGCGTGCGAATTAAAGTTTAAATGCCTCTCCGTGCACTAGAAATGCTCGCGAGCCGAAAATCCCGTGGTTAACGTTAACCAGATTGTACATTTTTACATTCAATTATATTTCCCCCTCGGATGGCACGCAGTTTCACAAAGTATCTCGGTCAACTTTTCAAGAGAAATTAATAAGAAAAAAAAATACTAATATAAAAATATATTTTAAAAAGTCGGTGTATTGAATTATTGAATACGTGTTAATCAAATTCATGAATATATGACAATTACTATGGCAATCACTATGATAATTACTATGAGAATTACTATGAGAATTGCTGTCACAATTCCTGTCACAATTACTGTCACAACTACTTTCACAATTGCTGTTACTAAATATCCTTTGACATAACGCTTTAACGCGGTTTAGGATGCCGAATAGGGTTTTTGACCTCCGCGATGTTACAGATTGCGTCATGTACCAAGCGCCGATATATCATTCCAGTGTTAACAATTGTGCAATGACGAGAGCCGTTGGAATGCTGAATTCGCCTTGACTTTGTCAAGGGTTCCTCATTAAGCGTTTAATTGAAGTACCACCGGCAGCGGCAGAGCTGGTACCGCTGCGGGTTGCTGGCTCGACGTGAGAATGTAAATTGTGTTCCAGCCATCCAGTGTGTCCCTCCGTCTATGTATATAACCATAAACGTATGCGCACATGAACGTACGGAGTGAACATAAATGCGCATTGTACGTTCGTACGTAGGTACGGAGTGCGCTTCGGGACACGTGCACACGACAGTGCGAACGATGTATAATTGGTTCGTTATTCAATCCGTGCAATTTACCGGGTTGCTGCTAGTCTCGAACATATACTATACTTATATATATATACATTTGTCTATATGCATATATATATATATATATATATATATATATATAAATATAGTGCATTACGCCATACCAGCTACATGACACTTGTGTTGACCGCGCCGCTTCTCCAACATCCCGAAGCACTTTGTGAAATTGAGCGTTATCAACGTTTTATCATCTCTCCGCTATATGCTATTGAAACACGACATATTCTTCGATCAATTCTTTTGTTATATTTATTATAATTATTATTTTTTTTTATTCCGACGGGGAAAATAGAAATCGGCAGCGGTGCGTTGCAGCTTTGCTTCGAACGATTAATTGTCCTCGACGACCAATTATCCATCCCATCGTCAATCGAGATCTAATTCGTCCCGGCGATATTCGGTGACCAATCTGCGATTGGGTATCCGCCGCGCGAGATTCCTGTAATCTCGAATGTCGAAGCGCACGTTCTCGCCCGCGATCACAATGAGGTTCAATTTTCTCGGTCGAGTCCAACGGGCGAAATAGATAATAGCGTGCGTTGCTTGTTGTCATCGTTATTCCGGCTTGTTACACTTTGGTACTCTTTTGTCTTCCAGTTTGGAATACCTACGTACCCGGGACGGTGAGACGGATTTCATGGCTATGCTTTCTGTCTGCTCGCAAAGAGATCAATCACTTTTAGCCTCGT
Source organism: Stenichneumon culpator (assembly GCA_964017025.1). Lineage (NCBI taxonomy): Eukaryota > Metazoa > Arthropoda > Insecta > Hymenoptera > Ichneumonidae > Stenichneumon > Stenichneumon culpator. Next base: position 18,009,326 of record OZ024776.1, read on the forward strand.
TTGGCGGGACAGGGTACCGCGTTGCATAATACGATATATACGAGTATGCATACATGTGGGTTATATAGATCGAAGGGCTCGGGTAGCGTTAAGGGTCAAGAAACCCAAGTTGGAAAATATAGTCGTGAAGAGTCTACCGACCCGGATTTTCTCTCGGATCGCGCTCTCATCCGGCACTACTAGTGGTCCTCTCCGGGGATTCGAGCTCCGGATACGATTGGCCGCTGCTGCCGACACGCCTTTATATATATATAATATATATATATATTATATATATATAATGTGGCAGTAAAATCTACGAGTTATCAGAGTTGTAACAGCGGGACGACCAACGTTGTAGTCGCCGGTGTACTTCTTATCGAGCAACGTCATAACCGGCCCGACTCCGACATTTCCCGCGCAGATCGTCGAAAAATTATGACCTACGGAAATTGTCACACGTGCCCGAGAAGTCAGAGCGAATTCACCACTCACGAGCATTATTTATTTTTAGACAGCAAAATTATTCATCGTTATATCGACATTACATATTTGATTTTGGTATTAGCATATCGTAATTAAACAGTATGACGAGTTTTGCAATATCAATATTCGTTATCCGTTCGAACGAAATTCTTACCGGCTGATAAAACTTTACGAAAGTTTCAAAATTACTGTTGAACCTCGACGATAGCAGTTTATTTTTTTCCGCGCCCAAATCGAACGACTGTATTTAAAAATCATGAAAAAAAAACTCCAGCAATTTTTATACAATATTATGAAATTCCCACGAAATAAAAAAAAAATAAAAAAATAAAAATAATGTACAATCCTCATCGGTCGCCTGCTCAGTGCGGAGGGCATAGTAATTTTTCATATAAAATTCTCTCCGTGCGCCAGACTCTTCCATTGCTCTGTACGATATGCTATACATGCACGAAACTGGAGTTATCCCTTTACCCCCTAAGCCAACCCGTCTCTTGACGCCCCCCCCCCCTTCTTCTCTCATTTCTCCCTTTCCCGATACGTGACTTATCGATAACGACCTAGATTTGCCACCGGCGCGGTTCGGAATAAACGTTCGTTCTCGTTTTCCTACTCCCGCGCTAGTTATAGTGTACCGTCCATTCGATATTGGAGAGTGGATGACTATAAGGTATACATATACGTACACAATGTGTAGCTTCCGCGGGAATGTACAGAATCGACGCAGAGAGAAACAGCCGTATCGGAAGGGCTGCGAGGGGGGGGGGGGGGAAGAGGTGGGTTACGGCCAGTATTTCGCTTCACTCCGAATCGGAAACGGTAGCAGGTGGTCCAGAAACTCGAGAGCATTTCGGTCGAAAGTTATACGGGAAAATTCGGTACGACGATATCCGCTTTTGCACCCCCTTCGCCCCCCTCTCGATATCTCGCTCTCAGTTTGTTCCTCGTTTTTGCTGTATGTGGGAGGCAGAGGGGGTAATACGGGTCACGACCAACCGGAAGTACTCTCTTGGCCGCCCTCTTCGAGCTGGATGAAGCTCGAAGCGGCCGAGGCGCTTTAACATTAATCCTTAAAAATACCCAAACGTGTCTTGGAGTGATATTGATTGGGATTTTTGTTTTCCCGTAAAACATATATTTTACGTTCTTTTTTAGGACATGTGAGGCCATTAGATACGGCTTTACGGTGACAATTTTTAATCGCGATCGTAAGATAAAAATTGGATCAAACCTTGTGGATGGTTTGTTTTTCTCTCCTCATTAATTTTTTTTTTTCGGGTCCTTAAATTTTATTGTGTCAATAATCGTTTAAATTGTCTATTGGGAACTTGGGAAATTGTCTACACAGTAAAAAAAAAGAAGTGTAAATTTAACAAACTTTTTTGTAAAATGGACAAAATTTGTTTTTTAAATGAACAAACAAAGAATTCTGTCGGTTCGTGAACATCAAACATTGGCACCAATTTTACTGTCTATGATGTCTTGCCGAGGGGAAAAAAGGATTACGCGCTCTTCAAATATCGTTAATTGTTGTCTTTCCAAGTCGGAAAGTACGTGAGCCACGTAAGTCCCGGCACGTTGCCGCGGAGCCTGGCAAATAAAAAAATTCACTGACGTCAAAAAAAAATCATGTTTGTAAAAAAAATGTTTAATGTATTTTTTATACATCAAACATGAACGAAGCTCAGCGCGATACTCCTATCGTCGGTAAGACGCCGATCGCATCTTATGTAACATCGGGCCTATTAATTATTCAAATTAATACTCAGCGAGTGAAGTTGCGTTATCGGACGAGATTTACGCTCAAGCTACGACGTTAAATCGGACGAGTTTTACGCGCAAGCTGCTGCGTTAAATTCACGAATGTATCATACGGGCGCGTGGTTATACGTCGCGGAGCGTGGGCGTTATCGAACCTCTCCGATTAGACACGAGTCTCTTTTTTTCCTTTCGTTTTTTTCTTATTGAAACATTTCTTTCTTCCCACACGCGATCTACGTCAGTTATTCCCTCCATCGAGGCCGCGCGCCCAGCCGACTATTTTCGTTCGTCGTTACTTCTTTATCGGGAGTCTCAAGGCATGGGAAAACAACACGTGTTCGACTCGGCGGTAGCTTACGTAGAGATACCCGGGCTGAAAGTTTCAGGGGAAACGATATAGAATTATCCAATCGGAGTCCCGAGAATTTTCATTCCTCGGGCCACGTAAGCGAGATTGGTCCGCGCAGACCAATCTTTTGGGAGCTCACAGTGGAAAGTTGGAGGCTCGTCTTCCGATCCTCTTTCTGAGGGGCCACCGGAGGCGACGAATCAGTCTCGGTAAATTCAAGGGCGTAGCATATATTTGAAAAAAAAAGGAAACGGTTTAAACTATTTCCAGAGTGTTTCGTGCGCATGCGCGACTTTACGTTTTTTAATAAAATACACGTGGTTATATAATTTGTTTCAAGATGACGTGTGTTTGGTGATTTTGTAACTTTCCAATAAGGCGGAAAATCTCGCTAAATTCAAGGCATTGCATATATTTGAAAAGAAAAAAATAGAAAAAGTTTGAACTATTACCAGCGTCATTCGTGCGCATGCGCCACTTTTCGTGGTTTAATAAAATGCACGCAGTTGCATAATTTTTTAAAGATGGCGCGCGTTTGGTGATTTTGTAACTTTCCAATGAGGCGAAAATAATGAAGAGAGAGATCGGTTACGCCAATGAAGACCGGATATATAGTGACCCGTGAGCGTGAGGTAGGATGCTTCGGAATATACGGTTATTCGAGAGAGTTGCCTCCATCACATACCCATCCGCTTCGCATAACTCGGTAAAACGAGTTTCGCGTCGGCCGCACCTGGCCAGTCACCATCGATGGAAGCCGCGGTAGATTTTTAAAAATATATGTTAAAAAAAAAACCGAAAAACGTCGAAGGGTACGTAGTTGGCAATTTTTGTTTATTTGTCGATCGACGATCGTGGGTGACTGAAAATCGAAGCTGTTTACGACAATCTTCGGCCACGCCAAAAAAAAAGTCTCCTGTTTACCAATGTCGTGTTTGGGTCTGGAACAAACCAGTTGTGCGCTTCCTACTCGGATCTAAAAATAAAATCACAAAAAAAAAATTGATCACCGACTCGAACTAATCTCGACCGTGCGCAGCTTGTTGATTCCACTATTTTCATTTTTAACTATCGAACACGTCGCCTCTGAATGGCAACGGCTCGTTGTCTAAGTGAAACTTTACACAGTAAAAAATAATTTCGGAGAATCGGAGTACGAAGTTTCGTAAAAATAATGATGTTAAATAAGTGACAAAGTCGTTTCGTCGGGTTTGAATATACAGAGCTGCCCCTTCATGTCCCGTTTCATTGACAAATTTAGTTTGTATTTTTGTTTGCAAAACTAGAGCCGTATGCTGCGATGCTGAAATTACCAAACAAAAAATTGTGACGTTTGTGGAAAATAAGTTGTTGCAAAAAGGAAAAACTTTTTTTTACTGTATACTTAAAAAATTTTCTTCCGTAACACTTAAGTTTCATAATACACTCCGCAACGGCTAAAAATAAAAACTTCTTTACATTTAATAAATTTAATTTCTCGACAATAAGTTGTTGTAAAAATTACAAACTTCTTTTACTTTTTTAAAACTTAACTTTCTTAACGTAACTAAAGGTTTGATAATAAGTTACTTACGTTACCTCAAGTTTCATGACGAACGCAGCCGCGGTAAAAATTTAAAAAAAACATGCATCCTCTTCCTTTTCCAATCTACTCGATCTTCCGTTCGGTCCGAAGTTAATGGGTCAGTACGGTCTTTTCCACAGCAATCTCCCATATATTTTTTTCCACCGGTTTTCTAAGCGGCGGAAGGGGGAAGGGGGGAGGGCAATGAGATAACATTAAAAATGACTCTCAAATGTCCGTGAATGTTTCAAGGGGAACCGGGAGGCTCGTCCGCGGTGGAATTCCAAAGTCGCGTGTGAGCTTGAGAGCGTAGAGGAGTTTAACCAATCGCGACGAGGCTTTGGCGAAGTCGTCCGAGTGTGTTGCTCGGTCCCGGTCGGAATGCCGACGAGGGCGGCGGAGGGGGGCGGGGGCGCGGGGGTAGATCAAGGGGGGCCGGCGTCGCGACGCCGCGGAACGCCTGGGCTCTCCGCTTCCTCGCGTGCTGCTATCTACACCGCCGCGTAGCCCGCACACGCTCTTGCAGTATCCGCGGTACTCGCCTCGTCGTAGTCGCGTGCCGGACGCGCCTCGCGTTGGTTCTGTTCCCGTTGCCGTCTCCGTAACTGCCAATTTATCCTGTTTACCTCGTACACCGGAGTCCGCATAACTGCAACGGAAAACTTGATCATCGGCGATTTAATACGGAGCCTCGAGTCTGAAAGAAAAAGGACTGCGAAGAATCCGCCACGACTTGGAGCCACGTGGAAGTATTGTTTGAACTATGCCGACACGATAATTTCAGGTACGTCTCTGCATAGTTGTGATGTAGAAAAGACAATTAGAGACGATTTACTTTGATTTTTTTTTGTGTAAAAAAAAAATTGTAAATTTGTAACACTGAAAATATACAATTGTGTAACCAATAAATCAATTAGATGGGAAGGGAGTTTTAAGAGGTTTCTGATGATAATCGGATCAGTGTTTATCTGATCGAGCTTCCGTGTGCCTGTATATAATTTACGGTATATCTCTGCATAGTTGTGGTATCATTAAAAAAAGATTAGAGACACGATTTATTTTTCATTTTTTTTTACAGTTACAAAGAAAATTATTAAAAAATTAATTAATTACATGGGAAGGGTGTTTTAAGAGGTTTCTGAGAATAATCGGATCAGTGTTTATGTTAGACCATTCGGTCATTTATGAAAGTTGTGAAAAACTGGCTTTTAATCAATAAGAGATGATACGAATTTAAATTAAGAGATTACTTCATCAGGATTATTCGTAACGGGTTTGAGTTAGACTGTTGACAATCGCTACAGTCGATAAGATCGTCATTGCCAGGTGCGTCGTTGACTTTTGGATACGCGCTCACTCGAACTTCCTTGTTTGCTCGACGCGAATTTTATTCATTTATGTATATGTCACTTGTGGACCGAATTCAGCGTTTGCCGGAGTGGGGATTTAAAGACTTTGCATAATTTTACATACCTGCACGCATCAGCGCTGTTTTGAAATCGGTTTTCGTTTCGAAAACACACATAAAATATTACAAGAACATTCCAACTTCCAATTTCCATATTTTATCATTTTTTTTCTGTTGTCTAAATTATCTTTGATTTCATCGAATGTGTTAACAAATTAGTGGGAATTACGCGATCTTCAATGAAGTTTCGACTTTAATGGTGGGGACATTTTTTTTTGCCCGCGAGAAGCGAACAATTTCCGACCTGCAATTTAAATCAGCCTCGGCAAGACCCAAACTAATTTTTCCGCTCCAAAAACTTCAGCGCTCTGAATTTTCTAAAATTTTAATTGAAATCCCCGCGACTGCTGTCCGTCATATTTCAGTGTGTCGAGGGAGATAGCGAGAGCGTACGATGAAAGTCTCTCGTGCCCGTGTGTCGTTTGTCAGACCGCGTAATTCCCCGACGCGGAGTATCATCGCAGCTCTCGCGAGAAATTCGCGGGGGATCGCCGACCTTGAAAGGATAGCGTTATAGTATGCCAGCCGCGGGATTGCAGCGTGTCTGGATTACGTACGATACGAACCTCCTCTTAATCGCTTGTTGCGAATTCGCTCACGTACCCGCTCGAGGTTCCGCGAAGTTTCAGCGATCCTCCCCGGTCAAGCGGATAATTGCGTCTGCATAACAGTTCGGTCGGTTTCCGCTCGGTTTCCGCTCGGTTTTCCTCGCACTTTCCTTAAAGACTCCGCGACGAGAGAGGTAGTTCTTGCTTAAAAAAAAAAAAAAAAAAAAAAAAAAAAAAAAAAAAAAAAAAAAAAGGAGGACCGCTCTTATCCGACCTCGGATTATGCGAGCCCTCCGCGTTATCCGAAGTTGGGTGCTTCGAATAATACGGAAAATCGGATGAAACTGATAAAGCAGCATGCCCGCGCACGGAGTTGTCTGTAACTGCTACATTGTTGAATAAGCGCTTAAACTTGTAACACGTTATCCGTGTTATCCGAGTTTTCGCTTATCCGACGTACGCTCTCCCGACGTTACCTCGGATAAACGGGGTTCTACTGTAAACAAAAATAAATAAAAAAAATCACGTAGCACGTTACGATTGCGGAAATCAAGAAAAATCAATGCAAGGAGAGGAACAAGTATTTGAAAATGTTCGAGCTACGGCAAAGTTTCAGCGAGCCTCCCCGGTCGAGCGGGTAATTGCGTCTGCATAACGGTTCGGTTGGTTTTCGCTCGGTTTTCCTCGTACTTCCTTTAAAAACTGTGCGACAGAAAAGTTAGTTCTCACTTAAAAAAGAAAATTTAATAAAAATAAATAAAAATTTCACGACAGAAGTTATCGTTACGGAAATCAAGAAAATTCAATGACACGAACAACTGTTTGGAAATTTTTGAGCTTCGGCAAAGTTCCAGCGATGCTCCCAGTTCAAGTGGATAATTGTTTTTGTAGAACAGTGCGGTCGGTTTCCGCTCGGTTTTTCTCGTACTCCGCTTAAACACTGCGACAAGAAAGTTAGCTTCGACTTAAAAAGAGAACATTGAAAAACTTATCAAGACACCAAGTAAAATCAATGCAACGACACAAACAAGTGTTTGATTATTTTACGGGCCGTCGCAAAAATTCTTCCTTCGTGAGAAATCTAAAATTGGCCGATGATCTTTCTTTACCGTACAGGAAGTTTTGGGATTGCGCTCTTTTTCATGTGTTTTTTTTTTTACTATCGCAGCGGATTAAAAGAAAGTAATTTTTTTGCTTAAAAAAAGAACTTAAACAAACATTTCACGCAGCAGATCTCCATAGGAATTCGTTACGAAATTGTCAATGCAAATTAATCGCAATGCCATAAACGAGTATTTTCACTTCTGTAAAAAATCTAAAATTTGTCAACAATCTTTCTTACTCATACAGCAAGTTTCGTAATTGTCCCTTTCTTTTTGTTATATTTTTTTGTTATTATTATTATGATCACTATACTTAAAAATGACGACGCCTGGAAATTCGAGTTCGTTCACCAATCAAGCTGGAAACTTCCAGGCGTCCGATTGCGACGTTGGCGTGTGTCATCGGTTAAAGAGACTCTCTTGTGTCCGCGCCTGTGTTGGCGTATATTCGAAACAGCATGTGTGTAACACGTGAATGACCATAGCGGGTCGGGCTATAGTGTGTCCGTGCGGATTGCCTGCCGACCCGATAATGAAAACCCGGCGCACTTACAAAAAAGTTTATTTGATCTTAGCAAATCTTTCGTTGGCTACGCCAAAAAAATATTGAATTATAGTTACGAAATTTTTGTTGAGACAAATAATTTTATATTTTTCTATTACCAATCTGTTTAAAATGTCTTTCAGGGAAAATTAAATTTTTTTCTGCCCAACTAAAATTCGCAAATAATAAATTGATATTTATTTCGACATATTCAACCAAATATTTGTAAAAATTAAATGAACCCTTTTCCTCAGCGCCGTTGCACACTCGCACTCGTCGATCACTCTCTTGTCGCACACATCGCCGCTCGTAACGGTGCATCGATCTTCGTCGAACGCTTACGCAAGTTCCCGTCGTCGCTGCTCGGCACGCGATTGTTTCTTCGTTTTTTTCCGCTGAATTAAGCGAAATACCATTTGAATATCAAAGACCCGCTTCGCTAATGCGTAAACGTCGTGTGATAGAAGGGAGAGTAGCCGGGGGGGGGGGGGGGGGGGGGGAGGGGAGAGTGAAATAGACGACGATGTTCGCGATCCAGTGACACACTTTTCGCATCGAGTCTTGAATGCACGCTTTGCATCGGCGCGAGCGATAAGAATACGATCGCATTGCTATCAGCGACGACGCACTGCGCGTCGGCTCGCATTACTGTTCGATCAACGATGGGTATTCATTGCTTGAAAACGTTTGATTGGACTCCCCCCCCCCCCCCCCCCCCCCCCCTCAGTTTATCGGAGGGATGGGGAGTTGTGGAAAGGAAAACTATGGAGATGATATTAAGGTAGCTGTGTCGGTACGTCGGAGTCACAGACATCAGCCTTTATATGACATAAAGAAATAATGTTTCAAGAAAATCGATGGCATTTCGCCAGCGCAATGCAGTTTTTTTAATTTAATTTTCAACTTTTGCTATCTTAAACGGTAAGGAAAAATCCTTGCACGAGTAAGTTTATTTATCATCGAACTTAACATTCAGAATGGATCCCTCTAAAAACATATTTTTTCCCCCAATTAAAGTACCATCGCATCATGAGAAACGGCAACGATGCCTGCAACATCGTGTAATTGCCCAAAAAAAAAAACTCAACAAAACTAAAAAATTTATTGGCCGCTTCGTAAATTTTTTATCATTAGCGATGCAGCAGCGAGTCCGTCCACATTGCTAGCCTCGAGCTTGAAATATCTTTTTTATCGTCCCTTTTTCCTTTTTCACTCTCGTCCTATCTCCGGTACTTCGCCTGTCTCTCGCAAGGAACACAGTCCGACGACAGAGAGAACAGTACGTGAGCTGCACGTAGCAGCCAGTGCGAGAAGCGAAGTGGATTTTAGTCGGTGGACGATTCCAGTGGAATTTTACGACTGGTCCCGTCTCCCTCCTCTCTTCCCGTTACCTCCCTCTAAACTCCGCTCCGGACCTGTTTGCTAAAAAACCAAAGAAAATGCAAGAAATAAAGAGACGAGGAAAAAAAAGAAGAGGAAAAAAAATGGACACTGCAGAAATGACGAACAGATCTGTTATTGCCACGCGCATCTCGGGGTTTATACGTCGGTCGTTTGTGTGCTCTTCTCTTTTGCCTGCCGGCGCTTTTGTCACCGCCACTCTAGTCATTCAAGGCCGATTCTTTTCTGCGCAGCTCACTGCTGCATTTCATGTGCATAGCACAAACATACACATATGGTCACTCGCTCATTGACCGTTTGTTCATGCCCGAGTGCTAAGTATTCCAACTACAAACCTTTCCACGTCTGCATGACGCTCCTCCGTGACGCAGGAGGAACGTTGGCCTTTTTACAGTACACCTTATTAAAGGAGGTAATCGAAATCGCGAAGGCTGAGAGCCTGCCTGCCAAACTTGAGGCTTTCTATTGAGGATGCATCACGCGTACATTCCCAACCAAAAGTTTAAATCGGTCAAGATTTCAGTACTTGGCGACATGCCAAAAATGTTAAAAAAAATCAGCCGTAGTAATTATGTCGATACCTTTGATTTTGGATAATAGTAATGCCAAAAAGTTATTAACGAATGATTAGAAAAATTACTAAATAGTATTTTTTTATTGTAAATGAGATCCTTCAATTTTTAGAACTGAATATGATTTTTTTTTATTTTCTGTCATTTACAAAAAATGATAGAAATTATAGAAAATTCTAAAGAAATACATGTGACTTCTATACAATCGATTTTCATTTGAATCGGAATTCATTTGGAAAGAAGAAAGAAAGGTTTACTGATTATTTGTTCAACAACTTTTTTTTAGCGATTTGTTAATAACTTTCTGACATTATTATTATGCAAAATTAATGCTGTTGGCACTTTTAATACAGTTGATTTTTTGAGATTTTTATACCATCAGGAAGTGCTGAAATTCTGAATCTCACTTTTGCCTGAGAACGTACGTGTGAAGCATCCTTAAAGCTCAGACTTCGAAGTTCTCGTTACCTCATCGTTTGTTGGCCGGTGTCGCTATCGACACAAACAGCGAAGCGAGCTTTTTCGCACCCGACGAGTCACACGCACTGGAATGGAGATACTTCATTAATTTTTCAATTATTAAGTTGGAAAAGTTTGTTCGTGGGAAGTTCTCTTTTTACGGCGGCTGGCGCGGAGAACTGAGATAAAGTTAAACATGGCTAAAAGCATCGTCGCGCTGTCATCGATTAATGAGGCAAAGACTATTTTCAAATTACAGTAACTTTTCGAACGATTTTTCACGGTTAATAGAAAAATCGGGCTATTCCAGGGGTGAGTGTATTAAATAAATGTTCGAGCGGACGCATTACCGTCCCGAAACGAAACTGTAATATCCGATCGATTAAAATATCCGCGTCAAGCGTTTTTTTCCCCGAATCGCGCCTCTGTAGCGGAACGCAATCGATAACAGGAGGAAGCCGAGGTTACGCCGAGTGGCAATTTTTACCGGCTCGGTTTCGCGAATCCGTGAGATTTCCCCTGACAGTCGGATTACTACTTGTTACCGCCGTTTTCATTATTTCTCTCCTCCACTCGATCATTGCTCGGTCGGACTTTATCATTTCTCTAAAATCCCTTCCAATTAAACTGGCCACTCGTTCGACGATTCTCCCCGTTCTCCCCGTTCCTTTTACTACATCTTTTTTTATTTCTTGTTTTCGCTTTATCGAATACTCCGATATCGCCGGATCGTCGCTAACGAGATGGTCCTCGAACGAGAACCCATATATATACATATATATAGATATATATTCTATATATATATAGACTATATATATGATACGCCAATCGTCCCGACAATAGGAAGCGCGGAGAAGCACCCACGGCTCAACCCAACCCTCACCCCTTCGTCGACCTCCAGTCGGTCGATTGCCCGATTCCTGTAATGCGAGTTTCATGTCGGACCGACCCTTCTGGCGAACCAGCAGTGAAACGCTATACATAGTTCTGTCAGCGGCAGAGGCACGAAGTGAGCTATATCGCTGTATAACAGGTGGAACAGCAACAGCGGAAGTAGTTCACCGGAAGTGCTCTCTCGACTGCGATGAAGACGGAGGATTCCGACTTTAATGAAGCTTTGCGGTCGAAGGGAATAATGTACATTGCAAATCTCGAGTATGATACTCTTTCAACTCTTTTCTGACCGCGATTGCCTTCGTTATCGGGAAATGGGATTTAAATTATTATTTTGTGTTTGTTCTTTTTTATGCATCTTTGCCGTGCAACGATGCTTTTCCACTAGTTTTGTCATCTTCGAATGTAAAATTATTTTGGTGAAGATCATCGTCGAGGAGGACGACGAGAGAAAGGCAGCGGCAGTCAACAGCAGGAATTCGATAGAACCTTGGATTTCCCGATTGCTGTGTAAAGTACCGAAATGAGATTACGATCGAACCGAGCGGGATCGCCACGATAAACTACTTAGAGACGGCCGAGACTAATCTAATAAAAGGTCGATGCGCGAACCATCGATTTCTTCCGGAAGACAGTACGAAGGTCTAAAAAAATATATATATATTTTTATTCGTTCTGTTTCCTGGAACTGTTTATTTCGAGAAGCGAGGTGAAATCGTAAATCTCGATGGTTATCGAGTACTTATATGCTGATTCTTAATTTAATTTTGATAGTCGACGAAATAAGGTGAACGGCCCAATTATTGACCGTGGCCCAATTACTGTCCTTTCGTCGTATCCCCACTATTATTAACAATCTTCTTTCATTTTTACACGCTGATTTTAGGTGGTCAAGAATCAAGCCGTGCAGCTAAAAAAAAAAAAAAAAAATTCAACACGGTTGGAATTCTTTGATTACACATTTATGTTGTCAACCCAAAAATGAGCCGTGTTTTATTTTCGACAGACGTGTAAATTCACCCGTTCCGATGCGGCGCGACGCCGTGGCGCAAAATTCGCAATTTACCGGTAAAATGATTCGAGAGTAACGATAACTGGCGGCGGGCCCGGCGACACGGTCCCTATCATCGTAAACGGTAATAGGCGCTCGGCGAATGTGCGCGAGCAAAGGAGACCGCCTGAGCGAGCTTTCTGGCAGACTCTTCTCTTCTCTCCCTGTGTTTTACGAAGCGTTCCCTCCGAGACGGCGTCACCTCCTTTGTAACTTTCTTTGCGACGTTACAACGAGGCTTTCCCTACGGTTATTCCGCCTTTTTCGTTCGGTGTTCTCTATCTATATCCGTCCGCAACGGGATAGCCATTATCCACGGCGATTACAGGAATGTCGTTCCACGGGGAGTTTTGAGGAAGGCACCGTGAAGCGGGAGAGAAATTTCTTTCGCGAATAGGTGAAGCGACCGCGACCGAGGCCGGTCGGCACTCGGGGCAAGACGGAACACCCATTAATAACGAATGGAAGAAAGTGCCACTAGAATTTTCGCTGTCGTTTGGAATTGAACTGTCATTAACAACGAATGGAAAAAAGTACCAGTTGTATTTTCCCAGGAAATTGCCATTAGTCTTCTATTGGTAACGAATATGAAAACGTTCCACTCAAAATTTCTCAGTGATTTGCCAGTGGAGACCCATTAAGAATCAAGGGTAGAAAGTACCGTTTCAATTTTCACCGTGAATTTCCATTGGAATCCCATTGATTACCTTTGGATATGATTCGTTACCACTAAAAGCTCAATGGAAAACTTTGCCAACGGAAGTTCTCAGATTATGCGCGCGTTCCATCTTGCCCCATGTTTCGCGACCCGCCCCTCCCCCGGTACATCCTGCATGCCGTCTCGACGTACAATGAGAAAAAAAAATTACATAGCAAATGCAACAACACTGACTTTTTACCATAAAAAATAGTTCCCAGGGGAACTTCTACATTTTATAGTTACAACAAGAAAGCATGGTTGCAACCACAATTATAAATTAACCAACTGAATATACACTATCTATATAGAAACTATCAGTATAGTCGTTCCTCCTGGCAACTATTCGATACAGTAAGAAATACCATCCTTTTTCCCAGTGTATTTTCCCGATCGTTCATCACGATCCCTCATCCCCGTTTCAAGTGCCGCGAACCAATCGAATTTCCTCAGCTCAGCCATAAAAAAAAAAAACAAAAATTATAATGAAGAGGTAAAAAAAAAATACCAGCTTGCAAAAATGGCCCCGTTGTTCCTCGCCCATTCGGCGAAGCTCTAAGCCGTAGTAAAGCCGTGTTGGGTTTGGAGGTTGGTCGACGAGTCGGCAGAAGCGGTGTTCCGCCGGCGAGCAAATAATATTCCACACCGGTTTTCCCTCCAACGATCTAATTTAGCGGCAAAATCCGGTCCCGCGCGACAATGCTATCTCGGCCAGCCAAGCGGCAGCCTGCGATTCTCCATGATTTTCCGCGGGAGAGCGAGCGAGCTGCGTCATCCGAGTGGATGAGGTAAGTTGAGAGTGTGGATGAGCGTCGTGGCGAATATATAAGACAGGGGGAATCTGCTCGAAGCACACCTCCGCACGGGGTAAAAGTTCTGCTCAGTTGGAGCCGGAGGAGGATGTCCCAGGGCGATATCGCACTGGCAAGTTAGAAATGTCTGCCGGGCTGAGGACAAAGAGAGCGGCGATAGGTGGAGCAACGAGGAGAGCGCGAAGTTAAACGACGCGAACGAACGTCGAAGAAGCCCGATTTCCGGGCTCGAACTTGGTCCCGTCTCTTCGCGACGTCGATCCTCGAGCTTTATGTCCTCTTCCTCCCCGGCGCTGCAACCAGCGGCGGATCTCTTTTCTCGGCATCGCGCACCGACCGGGTGAGGACATTCTAATGGGCGAGTGACTTCCTCCTAAGCTGAAACTGGGACGTTTCTCGATCCTTACGGGAACGTGACGGTTGCAACTTCGGAACTCGTCCGACTCGGACAAAAATCCACCTAGCTGAGAATTCGCTATCACTTCCTTTAGAAGAGAAACCATTGTTATCGGACGGTCCGAAGGGGATTTCGGAGTTAGTTCGGTGTCGCCGAAAGACTTTTTATACGGTAGTTTACAATAAATAAAAATGTGATGAAAGCCGCGGAATCAGTGAAATTTCATTCGAGTTTGTGATGGATTTCCACAGATTTTATAACACGTCCAAAAAAAATAAAATAGCTCGGGGCAATGCAGCCTGCACTTGAATGTTAAATCTTTTTTTAACCCCTGCATGTACAATCAGACAGTCAGATATGCCAATTAATAAATCCAGACTATAATATTTTGGGTAACGATTTTAGCAACTTCATCTTACAGCTGGCATACTAATATTAAGGTTTCCCTTAGGCGACCGGCATTCGCCCCCCCCCCCCCCTCCCCCCGATCATATTATGACATTCATGTTCCACAGTAATAAAAACGAACGTAAAAAACGAACGTCAAATTAACAAATACAAAAAAAATTAATTAATGTAACAAGCGTTTGAAGTTAATGAAATGTTGCATCGTCACTGAGTGAAAATGCGCACAAGACGTGCGAAATGTTTCGTCATTCCTTCGCCGGAACTGGATGCGGATAGGAATAACGTTAACGCCGAAGTTTCCACGGGAGACTCCGGCTGTTTATTCAAGTTCATCGAAACTCGCGCGCACGTATATATGCGCGAATACGCGGGAGTGTCGAGATGTTTCCTTAACTTTTGCAAAACTAGTTTCAATATATCTCTTCCGGTTGCCTTAGCCGAGGAAACATGCCGAGAGAACGACTGCAGTCTCGCGGAAGTGGCAACACGGCCTACATAGTGCGCGCATCCTGTAAGCCAACCGAAGAGAAAATCCAAGATGCGCCAGACTCGAAGAGAGCCGCTCTATAGCTGCAGGTTGCTCTCTGCGCGGCGTCTCGCGATCTCGGATCCCGGGTGGCTCGAGCTCCGCAGCGGAGACTCCGAGACGTAGGCGAAGTAGCCTCGTTAAGGCTCGCGCTTATTAAGGCCGAAGAAAGCGATCCTCCTTCGTTATCGCAAGCCGTGTATAACCCCGTCCGACCCATTCAACTCCCGCGGAGCCGCCTATCGAAGTCGCAAGTTTCTCGCTGAAGTCTGCACCTCGTGCCACCCGGTAATGACGAAGGTTCACGCGTCCTCGCATCCAACCCCCTCGTCGAATCGCTGCACGGGGAACACCGATATCCCGCATCGGAGCCGAAGTTTCGGTCTTTTGTAAACGAGCGTCAACATCGACGTTTGTTCCGATAGTCGCGCGTCGCAATTCTTCGATAACCTCTCGAACGACGGTGATCGACGAACGTTGAATTTTTTTTTTTTTTTTTATGATGAATTTATTGATTAAAATTTTTTTTATTGGAATTAAGTAATTCATTAATTATTCGAATGAAGATAGTTATTTGAAATTAAGAATTGTTCGTATGGGAAATGCAATGATCGTTCGTGGAGCATTTGAAGTACGGTCGGTAATAAAAACTGTAATGAACTTCAATTTTTTTATAGTCTTTAACGTTTTCGGCCCAGCGCAAGTTATTATCGTCTTTACCTGACCCTCGGGTAGACGCAAATAATGTCGGTAGCCTTGAAGAAAGGTGAATGGATTTCAGATTCTGTTGCCGACTGAGTCGGGCGTTGTGGGCGAGGTTTCACACAGAGTCAAGATTAATTCTTCTAAGATTCAAGATCAATTCCCTTCTCATTAAAACTTCGGTGACAATCGCGAGGAAAATGTTTCTCCACAAAAATGTTAGAACGTAGATAACACTCTGAAGTAGGGCACGAATATAGTGACTGAAAACGCGTCGCGCACCACCATTCGCATTGTTATTCATAACGCGAGCCTCGAATCTCTCAATCGTACGTACTTCGGTCGATGGGCGAAGTGTAACGTGTAACGCGAGCGACATCCCGGCTTGCTGGTTCGACACGAAAGTGGGAACAAAAAAAATGAAAATGCCTGGGAAAGAAAAACGACAGGTGGTAGAGAATGTAACGTCAACTTAAAAAAAAAATGTAAAAAAACATGTGTGTATAAAAAAATGACAATACCGTGGTTAACCACAATTTTTCCCGAGCTTTACCGAGCAGTTTATTTTTCCCGCACACCTCCGCCCCTTCCGCCCTCGCTAATTAATTAACCGGCGGCTCCACGGACGATTTGCTCCCGCACGACCCTTGAATATTTACTCGTCGAAGAGTCGTCGCTTTGACAGCTCAATAGCGAACGTCGAAACTGCAAGAACGATTTTTCGAAGCGTGTTCCCATCCGCCTTCGTTCCTTCGGGCTCTCCCTGATCGTACTTCCTTCACTCCCGCGGTGTGTACTCGCGCAACGCTGACGTTTAATTTCGACGAAGTGCAGCCGCGCACACATGCAACCCTTCACGAACATGCGGAGACTTCCTCGCAATAGCTCACGCTAATCACTATAATAATAATAATAATAATAATAATAATAATAATAATAATAATAATAATAATAATAATAATAATAATAATAATAATAATAATAATAATAATAATAATAATAATAATAATAATAATAATAATAATAATAATAATAATAATAATAATAATAATAATAATAATAATAATAATAATAGGAGTACAAGTTTGAATTGAGTATGTTATCCGTGTTATCCGAGTTTTTGCTTATCCGACGTAAGCTCTCCCCACATTAGCTTGGATAAAAGGAATCGACTGTAGTAACAAAGATAAACTCGGAAATGTTTGTTACAGCCGTCGCGACGCGCCGAGCCACCCTTTTAATTCGGAAGGGGAAGGAAAAAAAAGTTTAATTACGAGGGCAACGGTAACGACCCTTTAATTGAGAGTGCTAAATCTTATTTCTCGGCCATTGGAGTGGAGGAGCCTGTTGGTTAGTCGAGTGGAATGGGCCGGTGCGGAGAAGCTTCTTTTCGCGCTTTTCGACGTAAAGAAGAAGGGGAAGGAGAAAAAGAAAACGATCGTGGAGGACCGGCAGACTAGAAGACGAAGAACAAAGCGTGGGAAAGGGCCAGCTTTCTTTTTTTTTTTATTTTTTTTTGCACCTCCGAGAGAAAAAGAAGGTGAATTCTCTCGGAGTCTCTTTTGGCCGTTTCTGTATTGGAAGCTGTGAAAGAAAACGGTATAGGGGTTGGCTCGCGCCCGGACGAGTTCGAAGAAAGACAAGGAAGGAACGGAAGGAGCGAGGCTGAATCGTCGTGGAAAAAGAAGCTCCTCCCGTTCCCGTTTCTTCCCGCTCTATATGACGTTATTGAAATTGAGATGAGAGCGCTGGGCGTTATGTCTGTTAAGGATAAAGGGAGAAATAGAGATAAAGCCGAGTTAGTCGGGGCGCAGAGAAAGTTGGAAAAGAGATAACGATTGCTTTGGGGGAGAGCGAAAAAGGAAAGAAGCGGAACTCCCTCTTTTCGTATCGCTGATATCTATCGGGAATAAAGGAATGATAGTAAAAGATAATAAAAAATAAGAAGAAAGGTACGAAAATAGGAATAAGAATATTTATTCTTTCGGCGTTGGTTTCTGAACTTTGGGGTCTACCGATTGTGGACGAGACGACTAAAATATCCATCGAGAATGAAGGAATTATAGTAAAAGATAATAAAAAAATGAGAAAAATGTACGAAAATGGGAATAAGAATATTTATTCTTTTGGCGCTGGTTTCTGAACTTTGGAGTCCGCTGATTGTGGACGAGACGACTAAAATAGCAGTTTTACGATCAATTTTTATGAGTGTATTATCTGCTCCATGACAGTTAGGAGTTCAAGTTTCCTATTTTGGTGTTAACAAGAAAACTTTTTTTGTGTCACTTTTATCGACCGCTCGGTCGGTAAATGGAACTTTTTTCATGCATGCATCATTAAAGCCGGGACTGGTCGACTGCGAGTTATTTCGGTTCGAGGGGAAAAAAATAATAAAAAATAGGAACCGGCTAAAAGCCGACGAAGTTGGAAAAGGGATGAACGGTTTTCCGTCGAAAAATGATGTTCCTTTAATTTTGTTTCTCGTTTTTCTAAAAGAAAAATAAATCCAAAATTCGTCTGAAAATTGTTGTTAAATTGAAAACGCTATATAGGATTAAAAAAATGTTATTAAGCGCCTATCTCGCTATTTTTCGCATTGACTTCGCACCGAAGTCGTCGTATTTTAGAAAAGAACGATCTTTATCACTTATCGCTAAAATGCAAGCGTATGAAATCCCACCCAAGACGAAATTTCATTTTCAAAAATATCGTGGCTTTGAAAAATTAATCGGATCGTTGAAAATTTGCCACACGGACGGATCACGCGCACCTAGCTTGAAATTTGGTTATCGATTTTTTTCGTGAATTCTGAACTATCGTTGCCGGTACATGGTTCTCGATTCGCCGGGCTAATGCGCTCGGATAACAGAATTTACTACGCCCAACGAAGTATGGACTGTCGTAAACGGGGATGGTACCGATTCTCGTAAAATCCGTATCGAACGGAGCAGCTCGTATTTTGTGCGCTCAGTGAAAAATGCATCGCTCCGGACGATGCAGCACCGAAGTAGACGTAACTTGGTTACGGATTCGCGCGCAAGTCTGCCGAAAAATCGTTACAGCGCAAATCGTCCGTAAATTTTATTCCTCCAAGATCATCGATGATTTTTTCATCGTTGAGTAATCGAGTCACAAACATGGACTATGAAATATAAAATTTTATCGAAAAATTATGAGATATAAGATTTTATAAAAAAAATTTAACCTTTCAATTAAACATGAAATTTTAATTTAAAAAGTACACATTATTCGATAAAATTTTCGATAGCTTTGCAAGACCATTTTTTCATTCGCTCGTTAGACTGTCACGAACACGTTGATTTTTTGCGAATTCAATATGCACGATTCGTTTATCGGATAAAAATTAAATTGAACAGGCACATTTTTTTTCGAACGGGCCAGATCGTATTTCGTACGCTCAGTGAAAAATGCATCGGTCTGGACGAGGCAGCGCCGAAGTAGACGTAACGTAGTTACGGATCCGCGCAAGGCTGCCGAATAATCGTTTCACCGCAAGTGATCTGTAAATTTGATTTCTCCCTGATCATTTACGATTTTTTCATCGCTATTGCTTAGCAATGAAATATGTAATAAAACTCAAATAAATATTTATTAATTTCTAATAAATATCAATAAACTTTAATTAAATATTTATTAAATTCATATAAATATTCGTTTGCGTATAATAAATTCTTTTCGGGCTGCAAATTCAATCCGCGCGATTCGTTTATCGGATAGAAATTAAATTGTTCGAGCAGAAAAATATTTTTTCTAACTGCGCGCGTCTGGAATTTCCGTAGGGTCTCGTGTGGCCCGGAGCAGTAGATGAGAAGAACGTTGTACGATATGCTGATATGACAAAGCTGTCCCGCTGGCGCTGTTCGATACAGCGGCGTGTTCAACTCGCTAGTTCGCGATCACGGAAAGTACAGCAGTAACGCGACATCGGCAGACCCCATCGAAAGTTTCGTCGCGAAGTATCCCTCCCTGTTGGGCTAGTTGGATGTTCAGTAGGATGTTACGGGAGCGCAACATCCAGCGAGATAGGAGAGATAAAGCGATTCGGCGCCTCGTACGCCTAAAAGGGGATGCGGAATATTCATGGGAAATGTACTCTGTCTCTCGAATGGAGCCCTCACGAGTGTAGACACACCCTCGCATTCCAGCGTTGAATATTTAAAGGACTGACCATGCGCCTGTGGACGGTCTTATCTTCGTGGTTCCCGCTCGAACGCCTCGTATTTCCTTCCTCTAGGGAATAGAAAAAAAAATTTCACCCCTCTTGACAAACATTCCGGAGGAAAGATCAATATATCGAGAGAAGTCACCAGTACTCATCAAAGATAAGTCGGGGGACGGTAAAAAAAAGTCTCGTACTTGAAAAAAAAAAAAATCTGTTCTCAATTTTTTTCTATTTATTTTCATTAATTTTAGATTTTTTTTTTAAATGAGAGATACGGTTACGTGACAAAAAAGAATGGTAAAGTTGACACGAACATAATAGCGAACCATCGTGGACAAGAGACGTTTGTTAAATGTGCATTTTTTACTGGGCGCAGGGCGAGAAGGGAGAGTCGGTTTGTGCTTCGAGCTCGAGTCGGTCTGACCAGTGCGGCGTTATATCTACTTCGGAATCTCCAATAGCGCGCCACCGGCTGTGCATTCTCCGCGTTTCAAACGCAACTCATTTTTTCGTTTTTTTATTTTTATTTTTTTTACTGCATTCGCTATCTACGTTGCTTTTGTTTCTGTCCTGGTTACACGAGGCAGGTTCATAGAGACACGATGGCAGTAGAGTTAGCTCGGTCTAATTCGAAAATTCTTACTGCCTTTCGCATGGGCTAACGAAGAAAGAACAATTTCATCAGCGCCATAAAAACTGAAAGCAGTGTCGTAGCAGAAACATCGCCACGGCGCCTCGCCATGCTGGTAATTGAAATATTTTGCATTTAAGAGCATTACAAACGAGCTATGCAAATTCAGCTTGGCAAATTCTCATTCTATTAGTAAGAAAATCCATTTGGACGATCTTGACATTTCCCCATTTCATTCTCGACGCGAGATAAAAAATAATGGGGCAAAAGGGACCCGCCTCCTCCAATCACGGATGACACTTTATGTTTGCACCATTTACCGTGAAAAATTATGGAAAAGTAGTCCATTTTACCCCAGTTGTTCGTTTTGCCCCGCCCTTCCCTGCCGGCAAAGGAAAATAAGGTTTCCAACTCCGTAAAAATTAATTAAAACCTAGGGTAAAAAAATGTAGTAACTTTCCCTGAGTGAAGAGATTTCTCGTCAACAAACCTTCCCGCACAGTTCCAATCTCGCCGAACTGCGAAGGTTCTCATTATCCAACTTTGTGGCTCGAAAGGGCCGATCTGATTGCGCGATATCACGAATTCCTGGACGCTAATCAACTCGCTGTTGACCCGAGCGGATAAGATTTCTCATGCACGCTCGTTGAACTTTCGAAATGGTACATGCCGACTGGGCCTCCCTGAAGAGTCGCAGGTGGAGCAGTTCGAGGATGAAAGGGTCGGCCGGGATGAGAGTCCGGACAGAGATGCGCCATTCGAGTAATATTCATGAAGAAACTTTGGCCTCCGCTGACCGCACAGCAACTCGAGGGCCTCTCATGGACGCTTCAATCTCTCTGTTCCGCGAACCGATACCCCTTCCATATAACTGCACCATCTTCCGGTTATATCCTTTGTATGGCACTTGCCGAGCGACCCAAAGCCTCCTCTTCGACGGTCCTCCCCACAAACGTTTACCGGTGAACTTTCTACTACAGTAGAACCCCGTTTATCCGAGGTATTGTGAGGAGAGCGTACGATAAGTGAAAACTCGGATAACACGGATAACATACTCAATTCAAGCTTGTACTCCTATTATATGAGGCATTATCGACCGAGCCACTTTTTTCGATCGACCTCTCGGATGTTTTTTAAAGGAGGGGCTTCTGTGATTTTTTTAAGATGTTTAAAGTTCACCGTTCAGAATTTAGGTTTTTTTTTAAATATCAGTATATATCAGAAAATATTGGTCGCTCATATTCAATTCAAACTTGTCCTCCGATTATATATTGTATCAGACGCTGGCACGCTGCTTTATCCGTTTTATCCGAGTTTTCAGTATTATCCGAGCCAACACCCCGGTTAAGGCGGAGGGCTTGGATGAGTTGGGCGTTTCGGATAACGCGGAGAATCTGATAAGCGCGGTCCCACTGTACTTCCTGAGCGACCCGAAGATACCTCTTCTACGATTCCCCTCACCGACGTTTACCGGTTGATTTTCTGCCACTCCTGTTCCTGCGTTATCCGGATCGTCCGCATGTACCGGCTGCGTTCCTCCTCTTCTTCCGAGACCATTCGGCTCGATTGGTTCCGACGAGGTATTCCGCGCCGCTAACCGGAGGGCAACACATGGACTGGATTGCCCGATCGCAAATAAACTTTGAAGCATAACCGGTGGGGTTGGTTCGAAGGCGCTTTCCTGGGCATTAAGTCCGTGGCCGCGCGTATGTCTATTAATCCGCATTCGGTCGGACGACGTTGACTGAGCAGCGTAGCCCGGACTATTCACCGTGCAAGCTTCTCCAATCGTATCCTCTATTACCTTAACTTTGTACATACCCGCGGGATAAACCCCAGCACCTTCCGGATTTGAACGGTCGATCCACGTTTTCCTTTCATTAGCGTTCCATCCAGCAGGCATCCCAACGTGTGTAACTCGTAGGGAGCTCGATTTCACTCGTATTGACGTTGGCGGTGAAAGGCATCGCTTGTTCCTCACTGGCTAACATATCTCGGATTGGCGAAAGAGGTCCGAGTATGGTTCCAGGTTTACTTTGCTCATTGAGGCGGGAGCCGAAAACCTGCTCGATCGTTCGAGGTATGTTTTGGCAGGAAGATGGATGGGGTAAAAGTGGTGAATGTGGATCCATCCACGCATCATTGACTCGCCTGCCCCATTCGCCGATTTTACCGTACATTCATCCGTGAACAAAAACATGCTGCAATTGTGTCATTTGATATAGAGTGGATGCCCCGACAATTTTATGATCATAAGTTGGATCCCTATATCTAAGGTACTTTAATCCAAATTAACATTGAACTGCTAATATATCTCGGATGAAGGAAAGGGTCCGATTATCGTGCGGGCTTTACTTTGCTCCTTAAAGCGGGAGTCGAAAAGCTGCTCGTTCGAGGTAAATTCTGGCAGCGCCGCGAAATGGGTGGGGTAAAAGTGGTGAACATGGACCGGTCCACGCATCATCAACTCGCGTGCCCCATTAATCGATTCAACCCTAACTGAGATCCATCCGCGAAAAGTACATGCTGCAATTGCGTCATTCGATACAGAGTGGGTGCCCCTAAAATTGTATGATGATAAGTTAGGTTCCTCTTTTCAAGATACCTGAGTCGAAGTTAATACTGAATCGCAATTTATCGTTGTAGATCGTGGGACTAACGACTGGATCCGGAGTCAAAGGAAACTGAGCGATCGTCGGATCGGAAGGAACATCCTTTGGCGAACCCGACAAGGCGAGTTCGGCGCGGAGTTGCAGTAGATTCGCTGATCGTAAGACGGAGGATCGGTGGGACGATGCAGATGACGAGGATGCTGCTGCAAGAGCCCGGCTGGAAGCTGGAGCGCAAAGGCTCAGCACTCCTGCTGAGACGGGACAGTTCTCATCCGAAGACGAGCCGGGTCTGCTTCCGTTGCGACGTCGAGGTCCGAGAGTTCGAGCGGGACGAGGACTACGCCGCTGAATCGGAACCGGAAGTCGCCGCCAGCCCTTTGGCGATGTGCGCGAGCTGCCTGGCCGCCCTCTGCGTCACCGTTGTTCTTCCTTGGCTGCTCATCGGCGGTTAAGCCGCCCACGACGCCATCGCCGTGCGACAATTTACCGGACGCCGGACAGACTTTCGGACGAAATGACAACACAGACACAAAAAAAAATAATTATGAAAAAAAAATTATGATCATCGGTGTCAAGATCATAGTATCGTTGTTCCTCATGTAAAGGCGTCTTCGGAGTTTTGTTCTTCGCGAGGGCGAAGAACGTCAATGCGTTGCGGGCGTTGCGGATTGTAAAGTTTCGCATGATTGTTACACTAGCGACGTAAAAGACGCAGAATCTTTCCCTCTTCCGTATTGTATCGTTTCATTGGACGTCATTTCATTTTCCATTTTTTCCTTCCATCGAACAATCATCCCACTGAAGTTTGACTCTGTTTCCCTCGTCGTTACCTCGCCCGATGATCGACGCCGACTGTGGAGAAGTTGGCAGCTCTGTGAATTGATGGATGCTGGGTAGATGACGAAAAATACAGCCTCTGAGCAGATGTGTATTTTTTTTGTTTTTGTTTTTATCTGGAGAAAGAAACTGCATCGGGATTTAGGATTAAGAAAATGAAGTAGGGTCTCCGAGGAGTGCGCCGTCGGGACTGCTGTTTGTAACTCGGTCGATAAGGGTGACTCGGAAGATTGAACGAACCGTTCGGACGAGCAAGTCTTCGGAGGAGCACGAAAGGAGAAAAACTTCAAAGACAAGGTCGAGAGCCCGAAGCAGCGGACCGTTCTTAAGATCCTTGCTCGCGATGTTCCTGATGCGCTTCGTGGAACGTGTCGACAAATCATTGAATAAAAAAAAAAAAAAAACTTAAGTTCTCGAAGCTTTTGATAAATCCTCACGGCGCACCTGTGCCATTTTCCTCCCCCCTTCGCGCGCTCTCACTGAATCTGCTTTGAATTTCAACGAGTATCTCCGCGAATTCTTCAAAGTGAATCTTGGATATTTTCCGATCCAATCCTCTCTGCTCGGACCGTCTGACTGTGATACACGCGGAGTCTGAGATAGGAACTCCGAGCCGTACAAAGTTCTTAACGGTCCGCCAGCTTCGATATTACTTTCATGGACAAGCTAGGAGGAACTTCTTTTTTTTTTTTAGTTTGCTGGAGAAAAAGTAATCATAAGAGCTGTCGATCACGGTTGTTTTCCGACGTCTTGAAACTTTCGCATTCGCGTTTGTCGGCACTTTCGACACTGTTGTCCGCGAACGTGCGAGTCCGACGGACCCGCGACTCCTCGGTGATGCTTCGTACGGACACGGGATGCAACTTCGTGCACACAAGTCGGTGTGTGTATATTTGTACGTATGGCTGGTAAGCATGCAAGTTTTTACTGCGAGAGAGACCCGAAAATCGTTAGCATGTGTGTTTACCCGTACAAGTCGAGCAACTATATTTTCAATTAGGTTAGAGATCGAATATTTATTGTGTATAGATCATTAAGATTCTATGTATACATGTAAAATGTATATTTGTTTATGTTTTTTAATACAAAAAAAAATACAACAAAAATCAACGTCATAATAAAAATTATGATTCGACTTTGCGCTCTTTAATGTCTTTTACCTTCGTTTTGACGCTCTGGATGGTAAGTGATTTTTTGGAATGCGCGGTTGGAAGACGCTATAAAGGTAAATGAAAAAAAAAAAGAAATACAGAAATTACAAAAATAGGAAAGCTGCCCTTATAATGGGAAAGCTGCCCGGATAATTTATTCACAACAGCCACCATATGGCGTATAATTTATTCATAACAGGCGTCAGACTTACTTCGTGATCTATTTTAAATATGCTCGAAGTATTCCTAGCACATTTCCGTTCAACATTTTTGTACTACAGCTATCCACGAAGAACTTCAGTCGCGGCGGATAAAACATGTATTTTTTCACGATTGCCAATTTCCCGCTCGAGTTTAGGAAAAATCAACTGTTAGGTTCTACGCCCGCAACAAATGCAGTACGGGCTTGGGTGTTACAAATTATCCCCGCTCGGGTCCTATCGAAAATCAATGGACTGAGAATATTTTCAATTCTACGCGGGTAATCCTGCGGTACTTCCATCGGAGATTCCATCGGCCACGAAAATTGCTCGTGGAGAGTTAACTATTTTTCGTGCCCGAGAGCGGAAATTAATAGCGGCGCCAAATTCATTTGTACTCTCGCGGTAATCAACCCGGTAATTCAAAACGATATTTCAATAACGGATAGCAAATCCAGGAAAATTTAATCTACGGCTTTATTAAGCCACAGCGAAAACCTGCGTTTGTCCGGTATTTGGAGAGTCCTCATTGATTATGTTCGGTCGGATGAGAATTTCGATGGAGCGCCTCTCAAAGGCAGCTTTTGAATTTTTGTCATTAATGCATTTTTCTTTTGTCCCATCAGACTCCCCAGAATTTAACGCTACCGCGATTTATCGTTGGCGACGTATTTCTGTGTAATGGAAATGCGCAATGGAAATTTCTCTTAGATGATCGGTAGCTTTTATTAGATTCTTCTCTTAGTGTAGACTTGTAGAGAACACACTCAGTCACGTGATCGTCGTGAAACGCACAACTCCCGTCTGTTCGCCCCATCGGGCAATCGGGAGTTAACAACGCTGCAAGACAATAAAAAAATCAACATCTTGTTAAAAGTTATGATTCTACTTTGCATCCTTTTAATTTCGACGCTCCGAATGTGAGGATTTTTTTTTAAGAACTTTAAAGACTCTTAAGAATAAAGTTGTCTAGGCTCGAGTTTTTGCGCACTTTTCTTATCGCCAACTTGCTCACCCATTAACCACGGCCTTTCTGGACGGACATGACAATTTTTTTTATTTTTATTTTTATTTGTTTTTCAAACAATGGCCAAAACTATCGTTCATAGAAAAATATGCGCATAATTGTTCGCAATGAAATATGAGAATTTAATTTTCAACTCGGCCACGGTATAAATATGCATCGCGACCTCTTCTTTTCCCCCACCGATTTATGCGCGATTATGCGGCTACAAGTGTGGTCGAACACAGACGAGCGACCGGCGGGACGTCGGGACGGGTGCGGATGAAAATTTTCGCTCGCCAACGTCAGCGATTCCGGCGGATATCGAGCCGGATAACGAGTGTGAGAACTAACGCGTGCGCCTGAAAATTGAGAACTATCATGCTCACTTGGAATAGCTGCCTCGACTCGTCGAGGTAAAAATTAAAATAGGAGATTTTTTTAAACGATCGATTAACCATCTTTATTATAGTCTGAAGTAATGAATTATCAATAGAGTCGAATAAAAATAAAATTGCCGCGGGTTCTTCGTTATTTTTTTTTCTACATCATATATCGAGTTAGCTAAGGGAAAATGTATAACGAAACGTGAAACCGCGATTATCCACGCGATTTAATAAGAAGTTGAGTGGACGTGGTGAAAATAAAAATACCGGCATTTTTTGAATAATGGATTTACTTTCTTCATTGTGGATGGGAGTTATGAATGGTCAATAAAGTTAAGTAAAGTTAAAATGGACGAGGGCTCTTCGATTATTCACGCAGGAAAAGGCTATTCTCGTGCGTTACACCAATAAGAACGAGTCGACGATTCTCATTCGTCGTGTTTACGACTCGTTGTTGCAATCGAATATTCTTGTTGTCCCCCACTGGGGCGCGTTGTTATCACACAATCTTCGGTTTCGAGTTACGACCGCGGCCTCCACGATTCGTATTACGTTGAGTGCTTCGTGACGGGGACCACTCGACTAGGTGCTTTGATGTTTATATTTCGCGGATTCGTATGCTCTAAATAGGTGCATTACATTTTTTCCGTCATTTCGCAGAAAAGAAAAAAAAATACCCCGCGCCAAATTAACTAATTTCACCTTCTAGAACAATTTTTATTATTTTTTATACGGTATATTATTCTCGTTCGTCGTCAAGCGAGCACGGAGAAGTCGTGTATGAGAAAAATCCGTCATACAAAAAAAAAAAAAAAAATCTGGCGTCAAAGGAACTAATTAGTACTCCCTAGAATAAATTGTTGGTTTTTTTCTTCGTTAGATTAATCTCGTTCGTCGTCAAATGAACATGGAAAAGCATACCAATATGGGTCATATAAATTGTGTATAAGGAAGATCCGTCATTCGGCAAAAAAAAAAATATATATATATATATCTGGCGTCAAAGGAACAAATTTCACCTCCTGGAACAATTTTTTATTTATTTTTTGTACAGCAGATAAATCTCGTTTGCCGTCCAGCAAACGCGGAAAGGGATACTAATAGGTATCATATAAATAGTGTATAAGGTGCATGATTTTCAGGTAAAAAAGGAACTCCGAAGACTCATTGAGTTCATCAATGTTTGCAAAACTAACTGGCAAACAGTGAGAATTTATTCAAACAACAATGTCTAAGATTGTTTGTCACACCGCTTAACAGGGTCTTCGAAACACTATCGCTCCGTGTGAAGAATTATTTACATGAGCTTGAGACCCTGAAATCATTTAAATGACAGTGTGTTATTAAAAAAAAAAAACGGAAAATTATTTTTATCATGAATTGTTGTTGATCAATAACTTACCGGTGGTGCATTGGCTTTCCAACACTTGACAGTTTGAAAAGCCGTGTCGCAGTCGTCTACGCCCTCTGCGATGAGTAAAAAAAAAAAATAGCGTCAATTGTGTTTGCTCTATCAATTAAAATGGGAACATCTTCGGATAATTATTTGCGATAAATTGCCGACTTACTGACGACACCGCAACCGCGCAGAATCGGCACAGCCAAGCTTTTGTACTCATCGGGAATCATGCCCTCAGCAGTGTCCAAGTTTATTTCACCGGTGTCTTCGTCCATCTTCAATTAACATCGCGATTGATCGAATTCACATTAAAACGAAAAATCGTGCATACGCACGCACGGAGAAAAAACATTCTTGGGACAACAAGAATTTTGTTACCAGAGCTCATTTACCTGCTCAACATAGGGACAACAAAATATTTTGCTGTGGAAGCAAATATTTTGCTGTGGAAGCAAATATTTTGCTGTAGCAGCCAAATATTTTTGTTAAGCCAACAATAAATTATTAACGGTCTACATTTAGTTAGAGAAACAGAACTATTTTTCTCCGTGCACACGGAGAAAAATGGTTCAGGTGCTTTAAGAAAATGAAACCGCACTCCGTCATTTAACACATTTTTTTGTTACATTAACAAAGGCTGTTTTGTTACGGTAACAAATCGCTCCAGGCGAAAAATTTTGCTATGGTTATGGTAACACTAAATGTGTTACGGTAACAAAAATCTTGTTGTGCCAACGAATTTGTTTTTCTCCGTGCACGCGTGAAATGTTTCCGGAAACTTACGACTGCCACCGTGACGAACAAGCACTTGAAGTAACACTGGAAATAAATTGTTTTTCGATTATGATAAAATCGTCAAAAGTGGACAAGGGCGGTCCATTAGTCCCACCTTAAGTTTTGGATCCTCCGCGAAGTCGCCATCTATGCAATTCTTGACCAACTCTGAAATCGCGCGAGGGTAAAAAATTATTTTTTTATTTTTATTTTTATGATTCTTCTTAATTGTTTAATCGACTCACGCTCTTCGACTTCCGTTTCTTCGAGACAAGCATTGTGCAATGCCATGGCCATTTCTCTTATCTCGTCCTCGCTCAAAGCCTGTAAAAATTCGCCCGATGAAAAAAAAAGCAAAAAGTAAAAAAAAAAAAATTTCGTGACTCTTTTCTTCAGGTTTGAATATACAAACTTGTTCTTTCATTTCCGGCGTTGTTAACCATTTTAGTTTGTACTTTTTTTTGTAACATTAGAGACGGATGGTGCGATCGGAAAATTGGCAAATAAAAAAATCGCGGATGTTTGCGGACAATAACTTGTAAAAATTACAAACGTATTTTTTAATACTGTGTACGCTAATTCGCGGATGGGACAAAATAAGGGATTACTTACGGAAATTTGGCCAATGCCCACGAGCAAAAAGCCAAACACTAGGTACACCAACGTCGTCATATTTCGCGCAATAAAAAAAATGTATTCCGTAGAACGGGAGCGACACTGGCGAACGGGATGAGTCGTCGGTTTAAATAAACTTATCTCGGTTTTGGCTCCGAAGCTTTATATACATCCGAGCCGTAGTGGAACAAATCGTTCGGTATCGAGATTAAATGTCATTAAGAAGTAATTGGGAAGTAGCAGTCGATCAGTGTGGAATTGCAGAGGGAAGTTTCCTGCAATGACTGTGCGTTTGGGTTATTCGAATTCTCGGTAATTTGTACATTAAAAAAATCACATTGTCAAGTAAGTTTCGTGCGACGCTACATGTTCATGCACGCGAACACACCGTTCGTGTGTTCGTGCGTGAGATTCGACATTGTAGATTCAACATCGTTCGCAGTCACGTATAAATACCTGTCTAGCGTGATCTTCCAGGTCAAGTCTCTTCCTGTGCATTACTTAACATGTACGTAATCGCGTGTAGGAAATTCGCAAAAAAAAATCTAGGTACCAAGTCGCACGGCATGCCACGGGTTTAATGTGTGCGCGTCGCACCCAGGTTTTTAAATTTTATAATACATTTAGTAATGTCTCGGTAAACGTCACGGCGGTCAGGATTATTTGGATCGAGATGCTATTTTTATTCGATTAAATAAAAAATTATTCATACATGCCCCATACAAGATGTTCATCTCGTGATCGGTTTTCAATATTACTGAAAAATTTCCAGACTGTCCGTATAACATTTAAGAATTTTTTTTCGCTATTACGAATCTTCCGCTCGAGTTTAGGACAAACCAACTATCAGGTTCTACGCAACAAATGCGACAAGGGCTTCGGTGTTACGAATTGTCTCCCGTCCGGTCCTATCGAAAATCAATGGACCGAGAATATTTGCAATTCTGCGCGAGTAATCTGCGGTGAATCAATCGCAGCCTCCGCCGGTCGCGAAAATAGCTCGAGGAGAGCTAACCATTTTTCGTTCCCGAGAGCGGAAATTAACAGCGGTACCGAATTCATTTGCACTCGCACGGTCGTCGGCTCGGTAATTCAAAACGATATTCAAATAACGGTTAATAAATCCAGGGAAAATTTAATCAACTGCTTCATCAAGCCTGTGCTTCAACGGAATGCTGCTTTTGTCCGGTATTCGTAGAATCCTGATCGATAATGCTCGCTCGATTGAGACTGTTAAGCGTTCGTCTCATCGCTCGCCGCAGAATTCGACGCTGCTGCGTTGTACGGTTGGTAATGAGAGCTGCTGCGGGTAGTGACTATCAATAAACTCGGTGTATTACCGTGTCCACAGCTACGCGCCTGATTTCATCGTCGATTACCTCTATTCATTTCGCTGGTGCTGAAACTCGCGGCAGCTTTAAAAAAAAATATTATTCCTCTTTGGGACATACAAGGTAAAAAAAAAAAATGGGAAATTTAATGTACCGAACTGAAAGTTTTTATGCAAAAACTTGTACATTAAATTTAATGTATGTTTTTGATGGAACATTAATACAATTTTTCATTGACATTAAAGTAAATAATTCAACATTAAGTATTTCCAATGTGTTCAATGCACTGAACATTAATTTTCATCACAATTGTACAGGAAATTTAATATACCAGTTTTTGTATAAAAACTTCAAGTACGGTACATAAAAAAATTCTTTACGCCGACCCCTAAAAAAAATACATAATAACAATAAAATTGAATGAAAAAATTCCTCAATGTTCTTTAATATATTGTCCTTCTACCTTTAAAAAATTACATCTATCAAGTGTACATTTACCGAGAAAAGAAAATCACAAAATATGCTTGCGTTTTTACGCATTTACTGCGGCCTAAACTGTAGGCCACACAATTTTCGCTGAAGACAGCAAAAATTGTGTGGTCTGTAGTCTTTGCACCAGATTGACGATGGTTGCATTAAATTGACGATGATTCCATGGAATTGTTGAAGAACAATTCGGAAATTAGAGTTCGTCAAACGCAGAGTGACACCTCCCAGTAAGACACTTGTACTCGAAATCCCAGAAGCGATTTATTCACAGTTGCTACGGCAAATACCGCTCGTCGGTACGGCAGCGTGCGAAGCGACGGTGACTTTACCGGCTTTCAGATTTTGCATACTTTGTTGATCGTCGTTCGGTAAAGTGGAGTGTTTCGGTAGTGCATTATAATCTCGTAAACCCCGGTTGAACAGCTAATGCCGTCATTAGCCTCGCTGCATAACTTTATTATCTAAGCGTTCAGCATAATAACTCACTCGGCAGCGACGCGTCGTTTATGGCTCAATCGTATTTCACCATGAGAGCGAACGAGTGTGACAAGTCACGATGGCGAAGAGCTTTATCGTGCTGCACATTTTAACGACTTTCGGAAGGAAAAAAGAAAAAACGCCGCAGATCTTACACACGAATCAATAAACACCCGTTGAATTATTATCCAATGAGGATGAAAAATCATGGATTGTTATTTAGTGACAAACATTTATGTATTTTTTTTATTTACAGCTCCCAGACCTCAACAGCCTCGATGAAAAAGTGAGTAATCAAATTTCATATTTTATCCTTTTTTACCCTTTTGAAACACATTAATGCATACATATATATGCATATACATGTATATGTGTGTGTGTGTGAGAAAACGGTTAATTAAAAAAAAAAAACTGAAAAATTCGACAACGGTTTATTAAGTCACTGAAAAGATCCAATAATCTGCATAAAAGTGTTAACGCATCAATTATGTAGGTATTGATTTAAAAATTCGCAAAATCCATATTTTCTTAGCACCGAAAGATAAAAGCAGGTACCACTATATCTATATCTGTCGATGGGAGACAACATCGATAATACGATGAAAAAAATAAAGAAAAAATCGGTAAATCGCCGCGACTTACATATATATGTATATATGGATATTATGTCGTGGGTGGATCGAAGCGATCGAGCGCGTAAACAAGTTGTATTACACAAGCCAACGGCGCTCTCGTGTCCCGCAGTGCTATATATACATATATGTATGTATGCATATATTGCACCGGTACAATAAACGTGTCCGCGTGAGAAGCACGTGGGTAATGTATTTGCAGTACCGACCTCGTTCGCATCTCTCGTTGTAAATTAAACACTAAAAGAATAAGATTTATTGCGCCGATGAAGCATAGATCGTAATAATATTTTATATATCCGATCGTGAAAGAAAGGAAACTGGTTTGCGCAAATACAAATGTATTCGTATCGTTAAAAATATTAACCTAAGTTAGTCCTTTCGTCATGTCTCACGCCGCTTAAGTTTGAGAGTGGAATAAGCGAGAATTACAAACACTTCCCAATCGGATAAAAATCTGAAAAAAATCAAGCGTATTAAAGATGCCGAAAAGATTTATTGGGCATAATAATAATTCCAATATGTTTTGGAATTCTCATTATGCAAAATTAATCTTTTTGGCATCTTTGAAACGCTTGATTTTTTTTCAGATTTTAAACCATCAAGAAGTGTTTACAATTTCCTCCCAATTCTCTAAAACTTATGCGAAATCAACACCATTCGCAAAGACTGCCTTAAAAAGCAAAAGCAATCATGGTGGGTGACCGGGGGGGGGGGGGGGGGAGGAGGAGGTGGCGGCCATGCATGCACCTGAAAAATGTTTCTCTCTTAACATTTATTTCTACCATCGGTTTAATTTTTATTGCCGTTTCGCGTGACCGCGGGAGGCCTCTTAAAGTGTATTTAAGCTTCTCCGTTCGCGGAAGAGACGTGCACAAAGTAACGTCGGCGATCGGTCACTCCGGTTTCGCGAGGTGAGCGTTAGTCATCGCGGCTATACACCGTGTTCCGTGCCGCCGATATATAAAGATCTTCCGGGAAAGCCAAGTTCGTTAACCACCTTACCTCACAGCTCGCAACGCTTTCCTGTTATCGCGGAGAGAAATCTATTAGTCACCCCTCGGCGCAGCTCGAAATCGTCGCGGTTCGGTCAGTAATTTTCCGAAGTTTAGTCGAGGCTTCTTTTTATTATTATTATTTTTTTTTCGATCCTCTTCACGTAATCGCGCTCGAACACGAGTTTCTGAAATATTTGCGACGCCCGAAGTTGTGCGAACAATTTGCGGGCATTGGATTTAACGGAGCGTCGAGAACGGCAGTAGAAGCAGCACGTGCTGATCCGACGACTTTTTTGCTCCGAGAAACTGTTCTTGTTTTCTTCAAATTTTTTACAGCTTTTTAAATTTTTGTTTTGTTTCTGTAGCTTACCGAGGTAAAATGCGGATGCATCGTTGGGACAAAATGGGGCTCCAAAAATTATTGGAAAGTTATGTTTTGCTCCCGCTGTCCCGTTTTGCCCCACTGTCCCATTTTGCCCCGCTCTTCCCTAATATTTCTCAAGGGATGTAGTAATTTTTACTAGTTCCTCCTCTCAGTGTTGTAAATTATAAATATGTGTTAGCCGGCTCGGTGGTGCGCGGTTAAACCCGTTCGCAACAACCTATCCGCGATTTTAATCGGTGCATCGCCTTGCCAACGAGGACACCGATCGCTCAATGTCCACTTGGTTGTTTTTGCATGGTTAATACCCGGCGCTCTGACGGCCCGCCGAGGCGAAGCTCCCAAAGCTCCTGTTTCTCATCATCTCAGCCTCGGGATTTGGGTTAATGTCTCTTGGCAACGTATGGATACACCCGATTGAACTACCGAATCACCGAACACCATTCTCGAATCGTTCGGTCAATTTATTTACGCAGGTGACGCGCGCGGCTAATCGCTCCTTACCTCCTACTGTATTTTCCTCTCGGCGACTCTCGATTTTCCATACATCCGAGAGAATCGGTCACATCGCTGTATGCATGTCCGACGTTTATCACGGAGAAAAATTGTTTAGATGCTCTAAAAAAATAAGTTTTCCTGACAATGAGCTCGTTTCCGCGGCAAAACGATTAGTAAAAGCAGCTAAAAAAATTGCTACGTAGAAGTAATTGGTTTTGCTATCACGACAAAACTTTCTTGTTACTGCGACGATTTTGTTTGCTATGAGAACGAACGAAGCCTACTGTTATTTGACGGCTGACTAATGCACTCAGAAATATGATTTATTAGACTGGCACCCGCAGATAAATGTTCATTTGGCATAAGCGAAATATTTATTTGATTTAAATAAATATTCATTTTAATTAAGTAAATAGTTATTAAAATGAAATAAATATTTATTTTAATCGAACAAATATTTATTTGCGGGGCGCCCGTCGAATAAATTATTTTTCTGGGTGTGACTGCCCGCGTAGAAAAAAGTCGTATGGGAAAGGGTATTAAATTGAGTATGGGTTGAATATGGGGAATCGTATGGGAACGAATATGGGTGAAGTATAATCTGACTATGGGCTTTGTTCAGTTCCCACATTCATCCCATACACTTTTCCAGACTCTTTGCCAGCTATCGTGTACGACCTCGAACATTTTCATGCAATCAAACCCACACACTTTCCCAGACTCTTTCCCAGTCATCGCGTACAGGCTCAAAATTTTTTTTGTAATCAATCCCATTCTCTTTTCCAGACTCTTTCCCAACCATCGCGTACAACCTTCAAAAAATTTCTATTAATGCGGTTGGTGGGAAAGAGTCTGGAAAAGAGTATGGGATAGATAGACCAAAAGAGTCTGGAAAAGTGTGTGGGGTTGATTGCATGAAAATGTTCGAGGTCGTACCCGATAGCTGGCAAAGAGTCTGGAAAAGTGTATGGGATGAATGTGGGAACTGAACAAAGCCCATAGTCAGATTATACTTCACCCATATTCGTTCCCATACGATTCCCCATATTCAACCCATACTCAATTTAATACCCTTTCCCATACAACTTTTTTCTACGCGGGTGGTAACAGAATAGTTATAGATGCGTACATACATTTATTTGGCGATTAACTCCTGCGAAAGTACCTTTCGCAGTTCATACATCCATATACAGCAAATTTCAAGAGTTCGCAATTCCACTCTATTTTTATTTTTACCTGATTACAAAAGAACTGTTTCCGCGTGTCTCTTTGTTTCCATTTTGCCCGTCGAGCGTCTCAAGCTCATCGTAGTTGTTGGCAAATGTACGCGCCCCACTCAGTCATATAACCAATTTTTTTGTCACGGTAACGTAGGCTGTTTTGTTGCGGTAGCGAATCACTCCAAGCGAAACATTTTCCTATGTTTGCAAGCTGGTTTCCTTATCCCGATCCTAACAAACTAAGTTTGTTACAGCAATGAAAATCTTGTTGCACCAACAAATTTGTTTTCTCTGTGTGGATTTTTTTCTTTAATTATTATTATCATTTTTTTATTGGCGCTTTTAATCGAGCTGTAGTAATTTTTTATTGCTGCCGTGAGCGCGATCGATCGATTTGGAGAAAATCGTATTTGGATAAAAGGCGACGAATCAAAGAGTCCGTTCTTCTGTTCGATCAACTGGCTCGATCGTTTATCCGAGCGTGTACACAAAATTATCACTGATACAGTGCAAAATACAAGAATCAAGATTTAGCGAGATTTTTCCGTGTCGTTCGAGTGATCAAGAGAGAAAGGTCGATCGATCGAGTTGATGCTTGTTTTGTTTCATGTTTCGAATTAAACCATCTCTTAAAGAACTGCATTTCGAAGAATGTTCATCGAGAGACGATAAATAATATACATCGCTTGATAAAAATGGTGCAAAGTAATTTCCGCATGACTTCCTGATGTTTTACCATTTTACGAATTATTACACATATGCACATCTATACGCCAGCTAAAAATCGCATTTCTCGACGTTCCGGACAGTTTTAAAAATACTCTGACATTAAAATCTCGATTTTTTTTTTTTTTTTCAACGAAAACAGCTTCTTCTATGAGGAAGCAATAATGCATATCGTAAAAAATATATGTGTATATATTTATTTAACGAGGATTGCGTGAGGGCATTTAAGTATCAAAGGAGCGTATCTAAATTTTCGTCACGGCATGTATAGCGTGACTAAAATCCGAAGAGCTTGGTTTCAGTGTAAAAGTGTAAAACAGGATGCGCACTTTTGGATTCCATAAGCCCTTCATATTCCGCTTCATGTCCGTTCGGTGTAAAAGTGTAAAACAGGATGCGCCCCTCTGGTTTGCACGAGTCCTTTACATTCCGCTTCATGCCCGTTCTGCGCTACTCGTCAGCGTCGCGGCCATGAATTCTGTATTAAAAACAATCGGTGTGTTATCTGATGCGTGAAGTTGAAGCCCGTCGGTAGTCGTCGGCACTGCGTCGTCGTCGTTGTCGTTGCCGTCGCAGTTGGGCGCCACGCGCGTGTTAGCTGATTACAAAATATCCGTGTCACTGAGGCGAGCAAGCGAGTCCGATGCCAGGCCGACACCGCGATCGTAAACAGGATGGAATTCGCATGCATATTCAAGAGGAGGTGTCGCCCTGGGGAGCCGTACAGGCGCGGAGGCTGACTCGTGTCAGGGCTAGTAAAATATTTCTCCGGTAAACATGAGATCGCATCATTCATATTATGATCATTAAGAAAGTTTCTTCGTTTCTTCCCGCAGAATACATAGAAGTAATCGAAGTAATTGAAATCATCGAAATCATCGAAATCATCGAAATCATCGAAATCATCGAAATCATCGAAATCATCGAAATCATCGAAATCATCGAAATCATCGAAATCATCGAAATCATCGAAATCATCGAAATCATCGAAATCATCGAAATCATCGAAATCATCGAAATCATCGAAATCATCGAAATCATCGAAATCATCGAAATCATCGAAATCATCGAAATCATCGAAATCATCGAAATCATCGAAATCATCGAAATCATCGAAATCATCGAAATCATCGAAATCATCGAAATCATCGAAATCATCGAAATCATCGAAATCATCGAAATCATCGAAATCATCGAAATCATCGAAATCATCGAAATCATCGAAATCATCGAAATCATCGAAATCATCGAAATCATCGAAATCATCGAAATCATCGAAATCATCGAAATCATCGAAATCATCGAAATCATCGAAGAGGGTTTGCCAACTAGCTGGTAAACAAGATTCGTTTGCACCTCTCTGAATGTATTATCATCGCGGAATTTTATCTCTTCTCTCCTGATTATCATTGAAATCATCGATTTCAATGAATTCACGAGAATTAAGATTCCTCAATTGGAAGTAACGTCTTTCCGAATTATGTTTCCTTTCCTGATAATCATCGAACTTATCGAGCAATCTCTCGTCTCTTTCAATCGTCATCAATATTTAGTTGAAACCTTTTCTCTTAAAAAATGTTCGCATTAATTATGCAATTTTGCCATTTATTGATCGAACGTACACCAAAATTCATTTAATCGGATAATGAAAATGAGGCAAATCAGCAAGTATTGTTCTCTTTTAGAGAATCGTTTCTATCGCAAGATCCATTCCGAAGCAATGATTTCCTGAAGAACATAGATTCAGTCGGTCGCAGCTATCAGCGAGCTCGTTCGAAGATTCACTTGGAATTCTCAGGCTCGTTCAGGCGCATTATGTGCAAATTCGTATGCGCAATGGCTTCACAGAGGTGCATTCCACTGGTGGTCGTAGACGACACGATACAGACTCATATACGTGCATCTGGCAGACGCCGGTGTGTGTAGAATCAGTATGAGCGGAAACTGGCATAAATTCATGCGTGGAACACGCTTGAGGTAAATTTTACAAGGCGAGCCTTGATATCGGGATAGTTTTCGGGCTTAAGAGATCACGATGCTCGAAGCTTTAGCGCGCAGCATATATCGAACGAGGGCTAGCCGTATATGGCAGCTCCTCGGTAAACAACGCCGATTGCCAAATAGTGGTTCTTATTTATAATTTGGAAATCGTTTGCGTAACGAATAAAGAGCGCCGGGCGGAAGACTCAACCCACTGAGCTCGCGTATATGCACCTAGGAAAATTATTCTGTTGACGAGTGTGCCATAAATAAATATTTATTTAATAAAAAAAATTTATTTGAATTAAAAACAAACATTCTTTTGTATAAAATTTTTTTTTTGTATAAAAAAAACAATTGTTTAATTCAGATTTTAAAAAAATTGAAGTTTGGGTTAAACCCGAAACGTATGTGATAACGATGTTTTCTGTAACCAATAGCCATGTGCTTGAATTCGAAGGTGGAAGGGATAATATGTCGTGAAGAACGCCCTGTTCTTATCGGTGACATTTCCTGTTTCTATCATTATCACCTGTCCGAAAATAATTTCGAAGTCGCGGAAGAAATGACCGCCGAATAACATCGACGATCCGTTCGATCCGTCGATTCACAAGGACGACGGATCGAATTAATCCACCCGCTCCTCCCCCGGGTTAATTCAACCGACCCCGGTCACGTATCCGAGCCTCAGCTGCATAGCGTCGCGGGGACGTTATCGCGGTAACATAAATTCTTAGTAAAATGATCACGACTCTTTATTCGCTGTTCTTTATCCTCCCGTCTTCCGTGCCTTTTTTCTTCTTATTATTCCTCGTCATCTCGCCGCACCATAGTCATATGCGAAACGTCAACGTGCGATGCATCTTCATTTGCACCAGTCGGGAACGAGATAGTGCAGACGCAGAACAGAGAAATATTTTCATTAGCACGTCGAGTCAAGAGTTTAATCAAGAACGAAGGATCCGTTCAAGGCCGAACCGGAACAATCGCATCAGGTCCCCCTCCCCTCCCCCCTCCCCCGCATTATGCTCTGCACTGGGAAAGAATCAGCATACTTGTTGGCTGCAGATTAGGCGGTTAAAATGTTTATATCGCGAACCTTTGGACGCTTTTTTATGCCTTTTAACCCTCACCGAAAGGAACTACTAGGGGTCCGGTAGTGACTACTGGACTGGACAGCCACTACTGGCATTGCATTAGTTACTACACAGTAAAAAAGATTTGTACATTTAACAAACTTTTTTTTGTCCCCAAACGTCCACAATTATTTTGGTAATTTTACAAAAAATATTCGTAAAATTAACATATTTTTGTAAAATGGACAAAATTTTTTTTGTAAAATTAACATGCATTGAATTGTGGACAAGAAACGTTGGTACTTATTTTACTGTGTATACATGTAGTTACTACGTCTTAGAAGTTACTCCTGAACTTACTCCTGAACTCCTTAGTTGTTATTACTGAAGGCGTAGTTATTCCTGCAACGATAATTACTACTTATAAGTAGAACTACTGAAAACTGCGGGAATTCCCAGTATTCAGCTACTATAGATTTATAGTAGTTTCGGGTAGTTAACTACTTCTGATTTCCAGTAGTTTTCCAGTATTTCCAGTAGTCCGCCAATTTAGCACCGGGTAGTAGTTCAGTACTTTAATATTTAACTACTGGATATTGCCAGTAGTATCTTCCAGTAGTTCTTTTCCGTGCGGGTTTTCATAGCAGTGTTCGGAGATATGACAAATTATTTACATGAAAGAGGTTCTGTTATCAAATTAAAAGAGGTCTCGACATTTTGTGTAGCATCGATTGGGTGATGACGAGAAAATTTTGCAAGCCGACGAGTAGAAAAACCATACTGAAAACACTTTAGGATCAAGAAATCGAGGGCGCTGCGTATAATACCGCTTCGCCGTTGAACGAGTGATTAGAACGAGTATAGGTCGTCGTAGTCGTGTCTATGACCGATAATGGCGATGCTCTCGGATAATTACGAGTGAGCCGCGTTCAATTTGCTCGAGCCGACGAAAAAAAAAAAATAAATAGTAACGAAATAAAGTTATCTTTATCGGCATCCGTTTCGCGAAAATCATCGGGTCACGGATGACCGAACACATTTGGAATGGGAGTTCGAGAGCGACTCGTCCGGTACTTCGCACCGTCCAGTTTCATTGGGTGCGCATGAGCGAACACATTTAATCGCTTCATCGTCAGGGCTATCGTCTCCGTATGAGTTTCACTCGATGTGGGAAATAAATTTTATTGCTCCCGGCCGCTCATTAGCGCCACAAGCGGGATGACCGAATAACCTTTACTTGAGAGCATTGATTGTTAAAAATAATAATGCTGTTGCGATACACATAAAATTTTATTTCTCTTTTTCTGTTGCGAAAAAAATCAATTTCTACTCGTCGACGGCGATAAAAAAATCGGTATGTTGCAAAGCATTCGTAGTTTATTTTCCTTGTTTGTTCACTGTTAGTGATTATTGAAAAAAAAGACCGCAATAAACTTAACATTTTATTAATTTATTCATTGTTTTTTTCGTTGGTAAAACATAAACTTCTACTTGTCGAAAGCGATAAAAAATCGGTATAGTTGAAAAGCTTACATAGTTTCTTTTTCCTCGTTCGTTCATAGTTATTGATCATTGATAATAATAATAATAATAATAATGCCGTCGCGATGCGCATAAAATTTTATTTACTTTTTTGCAAAAAAGTAATTCAAGTCTTCTCGTCGACGGCGACAAAAAAATCGGTATGCTGCGAGCGTACGTAGCTTCTTTTATCTCTTTCCTTCGCAATCAATTTGTTTACGACAGATTATATATGGCTAGAATAATCATTAAATTTTACGCGGCGACTCAACGGCTCGTCAAATCGTTCGCGGGATCGTTAGCGGACCGCAGGTTTCTAAAACCGACTCTCGTGTCGCCGGACAGTTTCTCTCCTCTTCGGCCGGCGCGTCGCTGTTGATGTTTTTCCACGGGATTTCCGTGTTTTCTCGGTAGCCGAGAATCCCAGAAGCTGCGTTTCTCGCTTGCCAAAATTCTTGCAACGCTAATACCGTCCGAATTACGAGCTTCGCCTTAATCCGAGCGGAGATGGAGGTGAAGATTCTTGTCGCCTGCGGGCTTTATCGAGGCTTCTCTCGGGAAACCAGGCTCTTCCGTTCTCCCACGAAAATTCCCGAATGTTCGAACTTGTCATCGTATCATTTCCGTGCGCACTTCGGCGGACGAGTTTTACGCCTCCATCGACCCACGTTAATGAAGCCTAAAAATACATTTTTATTCGCCGTATCGCGAACTGATAATTTTTCGCGGTGATCGAACGCGTCGCGTCGGCACTCTTTCCTTTTCTTTGCTTTCCCGAGAGCCTGTCGTTGTCGCCCGATAACGGGTCCTCTTTTTAGTGGTGGACCCAGAAAAATTATTTACCCGTCGGGTGTGCCGCAAATAAATGTTCATTTGACCAAAGTTTATATTCATTAAATTTAAATAAATATTCATCGAATGACTTCGGTCGGTGGCCAATTATATGCGTTATATGATTTATGTTTGTTATGTATCAAAAACTCTTCCACGTTATGTATTGTCAATGAATTTGCTACTACTGCTGTTTATTACATTTTGATAAATATTTATTGAATTTATATAAATATTTATAACATTCAATAAATAGTTATCTGTGGGGCACTTGTCAAATGAGTTTTTACTGGATGTAGAGAGAGGAGTGCAAAACGGAACGCTGGGGCAAAACGGACTATTCGTACACCCAGAAAAATAATTTATCAGATGGGCTCCCCGCAAATAAATATTTATTTGATTTAAATAAATATTTATGTGCTGGGTTTCCGTTAAATAATTATATTTCTGGGTGTACACATTTTTCGCGGGCCATAAAAAGAGACGGTCTCGTTTCCAACGAAGGACCATTTCGCCCCGCTCCCCCCCGCGCTTCGACAACCCGTTCGTAAGTAATTGCTCATCAGGTCTCTTGCCAACCGGCTCGCATATCCATCACTGCCGAACCTACTCGGCTCTTCGTACATGCACGGGACCGTTTACATATACTCATTATCTCCGATTGTTTATATCGGGTCTCTTGGAGCACGTGATAAACGATCGTCCATTACAGTACTGAGATAAACAGTATGTATTACCTTCGGTTTGTTTATGCCAATAAGGTGGACCAGAGATTTATGGTGTGACAATAAAAGTAGCCAAGAGGAAGCTCGCGCGTTTCAGCCGCGTTGGCCTTGCTTCGACCTCTTCTTCTTCTTCTTCCTCTTCTTCTGCGTCAACGTCACAGCTCTACCTCTTTCCCAAACCTGCTCTCGTCGGTGCGCGCTGCCTTCGATGTTTTTATTGGCAGGAAGTGGCGCCGAAGCGCCAGGAGATCGGACGTATCAGTTATATGTCTTCTTGCATATAACTATGTATATTGTTACAATGTCTATATATACATATATATATATAGATATGTATACATATGCTACAGTGGAGCTGGTGGCTCGCGTGCTCGCACCCCTTTATAAGCCTAAGCCCTTTTTATTAGCCAACTTCGCGTCCCTATTACTGACCCTCTGACCCTATTATTGAGCACCTCTGGCCCTATTATGGACCACCTCTGACCCTAGCATTGCCCCTGGCCCTATTATCGACCACTCTGACCCAATTATTGACCCCACCTGACCTGATTATTGACCGCCTTCTGACCCCATTATTGACCACTCTGGGCCAATTATTGACCCCATCTGACCTGATTATTGACCCCCTTCTGACCCTATTATTGACCCCCTCTCACTCCGTTATTGACTCCGGCGATCACAATCGCCGAGAATAGAGAGCACATAATCGTTTACATGAACTCGACCGGGCGATTATGTCGCTCGGCGTTGCTGCAACTATTGCCGAGTCGCACCGGAAGCGCGAAGTGTGTTGCAGCTTCCTGCTTCGACAGACTGGCAAACCATACTTTCCGCCCGTACGTTCCTCCTGCACAGCCTCTACGTGCGTTCGCTCAGCACGCTCGCGCAATACTGTGCATGCTCTTCCGCGCCGCAAGCAACAGCAGTTCTATTATTTCCGGGCTCGATCTGGCATCTCCAATCTCATGTACGTTCTAGTGATCCACAATTGTTTTCTCCAAATTTTCGTTTCCACAGTTATTTTCTTTTTTTAATGCCTCTTCAATTTGAAAGAAACGTTTCAATCGCTCAGAATGACGGGGCTTTCTAAAACAATAAAAATATGAACCAACATAATATGTTAAAAATATTGATTTTGCATAATGACAATTCCGGAAGCAGTAAAAAAAAATCATAGATGATCCACGTCGACACCGGATTGGAATTAAAGTCCCGTCGCTCTGCGGGGACAACTCTCGTTTTATTTGCCGACCTTACACTGCTCATCCTCAATGAGTTTGCCGTTGCTCCTTCACGGCCCCTTTGCACAGCAAGACTATCTTCGCTCCTCCCTTCCCGTCGCCTTGCAGCGATTGATGTTTGTTTCGACTGGAAGAGATAACCGCGAAGTACGTGCTCAAACCGCGTTTTTTCTATGTGAACTCGTGTGCGGGAACTCAAGGCGAGACTAACACTGCTAAATAAGACATTGGACCAAGCAACAACAATAACTAATAATCGATTCACAAAAAAAAAAAAGATTGTTTTTTTTTTTATTTTGCAGTATTAAAAGTTCGTTAAACTCGTCGAGAAAAACTTTTCTCATCGCTCGTCCGCGCGAACGATAAATTTACCGAAGGGTGTCCGAGAAAATGCTCCGCAAATCCGGTGGAAAATCGAGTATGGGAGATACATTAGTATTAACGACGATCGTTGTGTATTTATAACTTCGGCGTAATATGCAAACCGTTCACTCAGACTCCTCTCTCCACCCTCACTTCTTGTAAGCACATACACCTACTTATCGTGAGTCAGCAAAGTCGCGATTTATCGTGGTCACTGTGTGCAAGAGATTAGCTGGCGATAATGTGTGCAGAGTCGATGCATGACGAAAGAGGAACACGAGCCGATGTTCCTAGATTAAAGTCTGCGGATTCTCGGATCAAAGGTAACCGTAAATAATTTCATTGTATATTTTGTTGTATTTATATACAAAAAAAATATTTTGGTAAAATATATAATTTTTTGAATTCGTGCAATGGATTTTACTTGCAATTTAATTATTAAACTAAGAACGTGGTTATTAATAACACACCCAGAAAATAAAATTTGTTTGACGGCCACCGTTTATTCGGTTTAAGTAAAATAAACGTAGGCCCTCTAATAAATTATTTTTCTGGGTGCATGTTCTCGAAAACTTAAATTAAATAGAATTAAATTTAATTAAATTAAACTTATATTCAATTTCCTTTTTTTCTCACAATTTGCCCGCGCAGTCGCACGTTTGAGCCCCTCGACTGAGCCTGCTCCGTGACCCCCATAACGGGGCGTTATCGCATCGTGCGTAAGCGCACTCACACACGTGCGCCTGTAATGCACAATGTCCTGATAACTCCGGCCTCATTGGTCTCGTCTCGTTGCACTCGTACAATTGTGTTCAATAATAAACATAAATCTTTATGGCCACCGCGCGTCACCGAGTTGGATGATGGCCCGTACCGGAGATACCGGGGTCGAACGCCCCGTTATCGTGT
This sequence comes from Stenichneumon culpator, assembly GCA_964017025.1. Lineage (NCBI taxonomy): Eukaryota > Metazoa > Arthropoda > Insecta > Hymenoptera > Ichneumonidae > Stenichneumon > Stenichneumon culpator. Next base: position 18,054,237 of record OZ024776.1, read on the forward strand.
ACTCGAAGCGCGTAGTCTACTCGCCTTACGGATACGTATTAAGCCGTTCTCGTCCGATTTCCCTCAGCATTAACGGACCGCAGTGTCAGTTTTTTTTTTTTTTTTTTTTTTTTTTTTTTTTTTTTTATTCCATTCCTTCGCACAACATCTTCGTTTTCAATTGCATCCGAGAAAAAAATATTCTAACTCACACCCGACAAAAATTGCCGAAGGCTGTCGATATCGGCAAGGCCGAATGCGTGATGACGTGCGTCAGAGCGCGTGCCTCGGAGTCCGAACCGCCGTCTCGGGATGCAACTGACCTCACCCATCCGCGGTCTCGTTCGATTATCGCCAAACGGGAAGGTCCGTCCAATTATCGATGTAGGCCGAAACGGGGCTCGAAAGATTTCCCTATCGCCGATATATTTTCGAAAAAAAATTTAACTAAATATTTCACTTTTTTTTTTCCTCGAAAGTTCATTGTGAATTTTTTCACCGTAAAAATAGAGGAGCCGTTATCGCTTTCTCGCCGATGGCTCAATTTTACTCAATCTTTTGTTGGTAGATTCCCGATCCGAGGCGTCTTCTACGAATCCCCATTAACTTATCATTTCCCCGAGCTCGAACTCTCGGAGAAGCTCTAGCTCGGATCCAAGAAAAACAACGAAACTGGGTCACGTCTGTTAACGAGTGGGGATTATTAAAAAAATTGAAATGCATATAGATATGTACAACTGTCGGTGTCGTCTTTGCGATACCGCCGAGGCGATCGAAAATCTGCCTCCCGAATCTGAAGGGTAAGTGAAGAGCTGAAGCGTGATCTGCAGAGAGGTCGGCAATGAAATCTGTAATCAATTTTACATTAATTAAAATTATAATAAATTTTTATGCAAAACTGGCACATTAAATTGAATGTATCATTGTGATGAAAAATTAATACGGTTCTTCATTGAAATCAAAGTAAATTATAAAAAATAAAGTATTCCCAGTGTTTTCAATACACTGAACATTAATTATTCACCCCAATTGCACACGAAATTTAATATACCAGTTATTGCATAAAAACTTCCAGTCCGTTACACTAAATTCCCTAAAGAATTTGTTTACAGTCTACCGAGCGTGCCCGACTCGGCGAGGAGGGAGATCGTTCGCTCAGTCTTCAAACATGAGTCACACTCATTACACAAAATGTTGGAATTTTTTAAAGTCGCAATTCGAATACTGACGAAGCGGAGAAAAAATTGCATATCGGGCGATTCGCCTTCGATGACTCAGTCGGTACTCTGTGTTCCGGATTTTCATCCGGCGCATTCGTTTCGGCAACCTCGGATCATTTTATATTTATCGATCGGGACGCATCGGCGCCAAGCATCGCAACAGCTATGTTCGCCTTTTACATCGTCGAGCGTTTTACTCAGTGCAGCGAACACGGTGAAGAACAACAGTGTTTATGCAGATTGTAACTATATCTTAAGCACGTGCCGGAATCGTTTCCGGGTTCGGGACAAATTACTTTATTGTACTACGCGACAAACTACTTTATTTTACTATACACGTGGCATATAAAATTTCTAATGACTATAGTCGCGTACACAGTCGTGTACGTCGCACGTGCCGACCTACTACGTCGCATTTCGTGGTACAAGCAGTCGCAATTTTTCTCCCGGACGCCTCTATCGCGACAATTCTGCAGCTGATTGGCTCGACGACAGATCGACGAGCCGGCGAGAGCAAGGCTGGGGGTATTTAGATACCTGTTCGAGATATCGAACGAAAGCGGCGAAATGTCTCCGGGAAAATTGCACGAGCCGGTGAAGACGGTAGGACGGAGAAAAAAAATTTTTTGGGACAACAAGAATTTTGTTGCCATAACTGATTTACCTCGTTAAAATAGGGACAACAAAGGGGTATTCCTTTTTTTCGTCACTAAACGGCCTTCATTTCTTACCCTCCCATTTTGCCCCGCAGTCCCGTGCGAATTGGCGTCGCAAAAGAAGGCGTGAAAAGAAAAATTCCGGGCCTCGAGACTAGAATTTATGATTACATTAGGAACATCGTTTGATCCTGCTGTAACGTAAACATTTGCTCCGGCTGACGAAATTGTGAGAATCTTTTCGACATTCATTTACTCCCGTCGAGACATTGAACTCCAGTGAGCTTGATGACGCCCTTCACGGATCTGCTTGGTCGGAAAATTGTTTGAAAACACATTAACAGTTCTGTCGCTCTGCGTCAGTTCGGAACCCCGCGAACGCGACGGAAACCGACGTTCGCATATTTATGGACCCCAGTGCTCGAGGGTCACGGAAGTCAGATACTCTTTTTCCGCAAACATTGCATCATTGTATGATCGCGGCTAATCGCTTACTCAGAGCGAAGCGCAATATCGCAGTCGGCATCGAAAACCGTAATGAACTTTTGCTCAATGGTGCGAAATTAAGTGCACACATGCTTAAGCGGTTATTTCACACATTGAGCACTGACCTACAATCATCGCCACGGCATGGTGAATCCGAAAGAGTAGAAAATGAAGTCGGTATTTAGTTCGGGCAATTGGCCAGGATCGACCAACGTATCAACGTTTCGTTGCTGATTCTACCCATAAAAATTCTTCGCGTCCCACGTATTAGCATATCTCGAAGATATATTCGACGCTCGTTTGAGAATTCCCGTGCCGCGCGACGATCTCATAACCTCGATATTTTTTTTTCGCAATTTTTTATTTTTTATTTTTTTTATAAAATTAAAATATCGCACAAGGGAAGCGTCCCCGCGACTTGTACGAAAGAAAACGTACGAGACACACATAGACATTCCGTTTTATTAATAAACTAAACAAAACTATTGCAGCCTCGTGTCACTCGCTCGTGCGAACGTGCTTGCGAACAATCGTCGGGCAACTTTCCAACTTTCGATCGAAAATATTTTCACCAACGCTCTTTCATTCCCCTCTTCCGACTTCGGACAACATCGCTGTATCAACTGGCCCGGTTATCCACGTGAATCGCTTTCGTTCGACGACTCTATATGTTTATACCCATTTGGATTTTACTATCGGAACGAATCTCTGGTTCTACACTTCTGAAATCCACTTTTTTGTTTTGGTGTCTCATTATCGACGTCCCATCTTTTCTATAGAGACAAACGAAAGTACTCAAATTTGAGCGATATTTGATCAAAACAAATTCTTATTTTGATTTCATTGGTTTTGATTATAGCATAAAAATAAAAGACATAGCAAAAAAAAGGGTATAGCATAAAAATAACAGATAAGTCTGAGCGTGGGTCAAAGAAGGCCAGTCGTTGTTAACAGCGTCACGAGGAAGAAAGTCGACATGTGGCCGTGTAATTTAACCAATAAAGTACCTTGTTATTTGCCTTATTATATTAATAGTGGATCACGATTTTTCCGACATCCTCTCAAACCACGTCTCTTACATAGGGAAGTACCTGCGAGAATAATTTTATCACCGACGTTATCACTATAAATAAACTGAAGTGTAACCATCAAGTGAGTACAGAAAAAACTTCCTTCAACGACCACTCTACGTATACCTGTTACAGGAATCACTAGTTACGCGCAAATCATCCTGGCTATAAAACTATAAGTGCAAAAGGCGGGATCTTCTTCATTTTTTTTATTTAAATAATTTTCTTTATATCAAACAAATATTTTTTACTCATTCCCTTTTCATAAATTTTACTCTATTGAAATCGCGCACGTCATTAAAATAGTTGTCTCGCCGAGTCGAAAGCGCGCCCGATAGTTTCGCTCGGGCGGAGCTTTATTTATCCACTCTCGTTCGATGGACCAGCGTGTTATCTATCTAGTTCAAAAAAAAGCCTCGTCTCGGTGCCGGCGCCGACGCGCTTTGACGTTGAATCATAATTGAAGCGTGCTCGCCGGCACTCGAGCGAGCCCGAGTTCTGGACAGCCGAGCGGACGATCCTGACGAAAGTCTTATTGCAACGATGATGCGAGAAAGCAAGATTTTCCGACGGCCTCATCGACGTTCGCCTCCGTTGCTTATCTGGCCGTTACTTCATGCCTCGACCAGTGCTGAAACACAGCCGATCATTATTAAAACACAAGTACACAGTAAAAAATAAAATCGTAAAATTGGAATACGAAGTTTCGTGAAAATAATTTTGTTAAATAAGTGACAAACTCGTTTGTTCAGGTTTGAATATTACAAACATGCCCTTTTATTTTTTCTCGTGGGAATGTTAATTGCACGTTGGAATTGTTAATTTTAGTTTGTACTTTTGTTCGTAAAACTGGAAAAATAACAAATAAAAAATTGTGTACGTTTGTAGACAACGAGTTGTAAAAAGTACACATTTTTTTTACTGTGTAGCAAAGGTCAGTAACGAGAAGACGACGGCGAGGAGGCAGAGACGACGATCGTCTGCGCGACGATCGATAAGATCGACGTTATTTTATCGATCACCATCTTCCACGTGCCGCATTCATTTTCATTTTTTTTTTGTTGCCCGCATTTTTTTTTCTTCTTTCTTCCACAGCCAATCCATTTATACATGTGAGTGTGTGATAAAGCGTGTGCGCGGATCTATATCGATCACACCGCGAGAGCGGTTTTCAACGAATAACTAGGACTGCAGACTGTCGACTGTTATTCGCTCCGCGGATTCGTTGTATGTGCTATTCGCACACACACGGAAGTGAAACTAGTTTAGTCGGCTATGTATATTTGACTTACCGATTATATATAGTTTGCACGAATTCGGGAGTAGTTTGCTTTGGCAATCGCACGAAAAATTCCAACGACGAGCTTCTTTGATTTTTGTCGACCGCGCGCCGTTGGCTTTGATCTTAATTTAATCTTGAGAAAATCTATGCGGGTAAGGAAAGAACATTTTAGTTTGTTTATTCTGCAACACGAAGCCAACTCAGTCAAATGAGTCATGATTTTCACGGTGATAAAAGAATTAGCCGGCTGAAGTCCGAGAAAAAAAAATATAATAACAACAAAAAATCTTCATATCGTTGAGTCCGTGATATGAAAGAAAAGGCGCTGTGAAGATTGCAGAGTGTCGGCAATCGGTGAATAGCCCGAGATCGATGCGCGATTAAAAAAGTTACTGAAACGGCTTTCTTCGTATCTTCATTTTTTCTAGCACGTACAAAAAAGAACCCTAAAAATGACTTTATTTCCGTGAAGATTCCAAAAAACGGTTGGACCAACTCCCGGCATAGCAACTACTTACGGCAATCCTATAGCGGTTGTTATCGGCTTAATGAGCTCCGTAATTCGGGTTGCCAGCGTGAGACTGACTGATTGACGGAAGGGATTCCCGTTCCAGAATCGCTCGCGCGCGTGTCCCACATCAGTGGACTTGTTATAATGAGTCATCTCGAGGTTTCCCGTTCGTTTGTCTCAGATTTCCAAGAATTTTTACCATAATATCTAAGAAAAATTCTTATAAATCCGGTACTTCCTACCATAGGTGGCGTCCTAACGCCCTACTACTATATGCTATGGTAACATCTCTCAAGCGATATAGTAATTTTTAGTAGATATAATAATTATAATGAGTCATCTCGAGGCTTCCCGTTCGTTTGTCTCAGATTTCCAAGAATTTTTACCATAATATCTAAGAAAAATTCTTATAAATCCGGTACTTCCTACCATAGGTGGCGCCCTAACGCCCTACTACTATATGCTATGGTAAAATCTCTCAAGCGATATAGTAATTTTTAGTAGATCCTTCTCTCAGTGTACTTGCGGCAATCCTATAGCAGTTGTTATCGGATTAATGAGCTCCGTAATTCGGGTTGCCATCGTGAGACTGACTGATTGACGGAAGGGATTCCCATTCCATAATCGCTCGCGCATGTCCCACATCAGTGGTTTTGTTATAATGAGTCGTCTCGGTGTTTCCCGTTCGTTCGTCTGTTGCCGCGTCTGTCCGCCCGTTCGTCTGTGTCGGTTTGTGTGTGAGAGACGTCTATTCGTCTGTCCGTCGAGCTGTCCGTTCTCCCATATCCTGCGCCACGTACGTGGTGACGAGTAGACGAGTACATCGACGTAACGAGAAGTTGAACAACGCCTACAGGTGGAAGGGTACGAGCCCGTTTGGCACTCCGGACTGTGCAGTGGGAAAACCGTGGCCGAGGGTTTGAGGAGAGTGCATTGACTCGAAAAAGAAGGCGCACGAGAAAACTAGTACGGCTATGAAGTCTGTCGGGAAGCCGGAGTGAAGCGGAGCACTTCGAAAGGAACAAAGTTGAAACGAACCGTAATGGCGTAGAGAAAACGCATGTAACACGTGAACGCTGTGTGCCAGCACGAACTGTAGCGGAGGTTCGATATTAACGTAGCACACGAGTCTCCGTGCCTGTTCTTCCATCCTCGTAAACAGGAAACGGCGCTTTGTTGATCTTGATCGCGGCATTAAATTCAATTTATCGTCGAGCCGGAGACTTTATTCTCCACAAATCGATGTAGGGCAGAGCAGTGACGATTCGGAACGCCAGTGCAGTTTGAAGCGAAATCGGCCATGGTTAATTTTTTTTTTTAGCAGTTTTGGGTCGTTTGGAGGGTCCTAAAATGGTCAGGTTATAGGATGGCTATAATCTGGCAAGGTAAAAATATAAATACAGGACACTCACAGATGTTCACACATCAGAATTTTCAAAAGTGGCTCAAACATTGAAAAATCGTTGTTCATTCGATTTTTTTGGTCCACGGCTATATTTCACGTATTTTTTCCCGCTGATCACGAATATAACAATCATTTTACTCCCAACCCAATATTGTCCATTTTAGTCCCAAAAATACGATTTTTCGCGCATAAAATCGAGCCCCTTAATGTAGCATTGTACTTTACGCCAAAAAGGCCGGCGGATTCATGTTCAGCGGGCGAAAATACTTCGGAATACGTTGCAGGTTACATTAGAAAAAATAAAATACAAGTTCGTCAAAAAATTCCAAGACTGTATTAGCTTAGGTGGCCAATATAGCTTGGCCGGCTAAAACGGATCAGCCGACTAAAACGGCTTAGCCGGTCAAACTATAAAATCCATTAGCCAGATAAGATATTTTAGCCGACTAGGCCGGCCTATCTGTACAGCCCGACTATCGTCTCCTCCTTATCACATTATCGGCAACATCATTGAGCAAACAATGCGTGTGAAATCCTTTGTGTTTGTCTAATGTCAGGTCACGCTCAGAGGTGTCTACACGTCGTTGCGTAATCACAATTAATTCATGATTAAATGCGTTACATGCAGAGGGGTGTCTAGCCCGCGATATCTAACTCGCAATTATTCATAATTGGCTCGGACAAGGAACCAGATACGCTGGCTCTACCGACAGATAATTACAGCCGGATAATTGCCACGTTGATGCTTGCTCGCCTATACCACGTACGCGCACAATGTTTGCCCACGGATTAAATTTCTTAGTGGATCGCGCACACATCCATCGGGCGCGTACTTGGAAAATCTTCGCGTTAGCTCGGCGGTTCTGCTTCGGAAGATACCGATTAATGCGCCTGTAATATTGACCGAGTACGATAAAACCGAGGAAGTAAAAAAAAAAGAAAAAAAGAAAAATCCACTGTAACAAGTGTCGGAATTTATTAAACAGCCTTAAGAGTCGCTGCGAAACCACCCGAGTACAAGACAATCGTTAGAGGCGTTATCACGAATATGAATATGAAACAAATGTGCGGATCCGTTTACAAAGAACGCTAGAGAGTGCAAACAAATATCTTCGGTATTCGTGAAGTCACGAACCGTCGGCGAGGGAAGGCTTCGACGTGCAAAATTAGGTGTATCCTCCGGCTCGTTGTTTGCTCGAAAAATAATCGTGTCTCAATGTTTGCGCGAGTGTTTTACATCGAGCAGAGTCGTACAATGTTGAGCGTCCCGGGAAAGAATCGGTGAAGATAATAATAAGGCACAAGGCGGCAAAATGGACTATACCAATTTTTGGCGAATCGCACGAATAAAAAAATCCTATTGCAAACGGAGGAGACGAACGATTTTGTCTCGACTCTCCCTTGTTATTCGACACGAGGTCATTGAACCGGGGTTTGACGCTTGGATTGGCTTTCAGCGAGTTTTAAATTTTACGTTAAACCAGTTTTAGCTGGGTCTCTTCCGGACCTTATCAAAAATTCTTTTGAGGCATTTTCCGGATTCCAGAAGTTAATTTGTACGGGCGATTTCTTGATGGACTCGGTGGGGTTTCTAGGCTGAATGCGAGCAGGGCCAGTACAATAAGCATATCGTTACCGACGATCGGTTTGGTTCCGAAAAATGTCGATGACCTGTGGTCCACTAGTTGTCCCTCCCACTTCGCTTATTGGCATTCGTCGCTCGATAAAAGCGCGAGGCAACTATTTTCAGGGACGCCGGGTCATCGAATCGCGGCGGACTGATCCAAAAGACATCCCAGTCTGTGTGTGCCGCTCTTCGGCTGTAATCATAGATCGTCTTATCGTAGCGATTACATTTACACAAAGAATAAAAATAAAAAATGTCTAGCGCGTCAAGGAGAATGTAGAAAAAGTGCCGCTACGTTGACACAAATGTGGTTTTATCTTGTTTTTGCGAGACAAACACTAAAGCCCGACTTCGTCCGTTCCACGAACTTATTTGGAGATCGAATCGTTATAGAAGCCTTGTACGAACTTAACTGATTATCATAATCCGATAATGGCTGTAGGTTTCAATGTAGGCATTGTAGGCATTAAGGCGGGAATCTCAATCATCTTTTTTTTACTGCTGTTCATGAATGCCTGGTTTTTCTAATGGACATTTGCTATAAGTTTCAATGTAGGCATTGTAGACATTAACGCGGGAATCTCAATCATCTTTTTTTTACTGCTGTTCATGAATGCCTGGTTTTTCTGATTGACATTTGCTATAACTCGCAATTAATTCTTAAATAGTGTGAACCGGAATGTAAAGCTTTTTATATGTATTTTCATTAACAGTACGTAAGTTAGTATTTTTTTAAGTACTCATTGACTTTCGTTTGCTCCGAGCATAAAAAAACTACGGAAGACACACGGTTAACCCGCTTCTCGATTAGTCCGACTCCGGTTAATTCTCGTACTACTATAAAACAAAATGTTCGCTCGTTACGCTCCAGAAATTGGACTGCTTTCGGCATATCGGTGTCTCTTTAGTCCTGCGGAGATTGCATAAGTCCGGGCTAAATTTTATGGGTGAAATTACGTTGGACACATCCGCAACCCCTAGAGAGGCAGGTTTATGCGCGGCGCACCATAAGGTGGGCTCCGATTCAATAAACACTTTATTTCTGGCTCTGTCGAAACGTCGCGGTGGTAACGCATGCTGCCGTGCACCACTAAAAATACGCGAGTCTGCCTCTGCCACGGAGAGTCAAACTGCACACACGAAAATAACTCGTCGAAACACCTGGCACCCCGGTGTTCTATTCTCCGTCGAGCGCGGAACTCACACACAAAACGCGTGTATCGCACGCAGTCGACGCTGGCACGCGGAGTCTCCGCAGGCCGCGCGAGTCCGATTCCCATGATAAAAAAAAGAGAGGGAGTCTGTGCGATGACAAAGTTTATATCAATAAATGGAGCGCACTGAAAAAAAAAAAAAATAAATGACTCAAGTACAATTGGCTTGCGGGCTGCCAAAGAAAGAAAATTGTCATCTCAATTGTACTTCAACTTCTTACGATTGCATACGGGATTGAAAGGAGAACATGTCACATTGGCAGTCTTACCGTCGTTGTTTTAATATCATATGGAATTGTAAGATTTAAAAGTTGAATTGAAATGACAATTTTGTTTTTTATTGGCAGCCCTCAAGTAATTTTTTTTTTAGTGCAGGCAATGATGAACCAAGTAAATTTTCCTGTGAACAAGTTTGCGCCGAGGGGGGAGCGGGGTAAAGCGAGGTGAAGACGTACCGTAAGTTCCTTAATTCAGCCGTTTCTGCCGCTGGCTACATTCGAGATGAATTGCAGATGAAAACAAAAAGATTTCTCTGTAAAGATTTCTCTTCATGTCGTTTTCCCACATGTAAGCTAGATCGATCACTCGCACAAGAGTACAGTTGTAAGAAACGAAATAGAATTTTTATTGAATGAAAGAAAAACTGAATCCAACTGTTATGAGAAAACAGACATTGGGGTCGTTCGTAAAAGGTGTTTCAGGAGCGCACTCAGGTGTCGCTCATCCATCGTCGATGATCTCGTTAGCTTGCTGACGGACAGCAAACATGTTTACCGCAGTTGCTCGATGCAAAAACGCGATAGAGGGGAAAAAGTCGTCGATAACGCTCGCGATCGCGAGTAGCGGAACCGAGCTCGTTATCGCCCCGTGATAAATTGGGCAATTACACATCCGCTAATTGCATTATTCCTCGGTCGCGCTGCAGCTTCAATGAATTATTAAAACCTCGTTTCCTGATTCGCGGTGAAAGCGCCAGGGTTTTGAGGATGCGATGTATTGCACAAGAGAAGAATGATGAAAAGTGTCTATTGCTCACGCATCATCAGCATGATCATGGCCGAACAATGAAGTCGAGATTACGCACAATGGGGCGTAAAAGGTGGAGGGGAGTAGCGAGACGTGAATTGGTCGCAGCAGGTGTTAGAGCAGTGGACAAAGCAAGATTAACGCGCCAACGAGAGAGCCCGAGTGCGGAGATACGAGCAATTTTGTTATTCACGTGATAGCCGTCTCGGGGCAAACGCGTGTCCTATGATTATCTTGTGTTTGCTCGGTCCGAAATTTCTTCTCCTTCCCTCGTCGAGCTGGCACACATATTGGTAACGAGGTCGGCGAAGAATCGCTGTATCTCCAACGTGGGCTCGGAGACCACTGATTTTATGCGAGCCTTGCCACAGCTACCCGAGATCTTTGTTGTAGGATGACGTGTGAAGTCAATCTTCATGATTTTTAGTGGTTTTTCCGAACCCTACTTTTTGACGAAATAAACCGTCTAAGTGGACCGAACTGACGTTTTTATTCGCAAGATCTTTAACACCAAGTCCTGAGGACATCTTAAAGGCATTGAACTTGCTGCTTGAGCTCGCACTTGAACTCGTTGCTTGGTTTCGGCCGTTATTATCAATCATGTTAAGGGTTTTCGCGCACGGGGCAAGCCCGGCATTCAACTCGACGCTCACCAATTATTGATTATTCAAAGTCTTTTTTTTTTGTATACAAAACCATCCCCAGCAGTGCTGGGTAGGCAAGCTCACAGATTAAAAAACTCTATATCGCTTGTTCGTCGCGAACCAATGACGTAAAACGACACTCTATACAGAGCGACACAGGAACGATGTCAGCGCTCACGAGCCTCGCCTGCTTCTAGTCTCATGCTTTACCGACTGAGCTAACCGGGCAAGTTTCGATTATTTTTCGGATGAGTATTGGACGAAAATTGACAAAAGTGACGGGTGTGAAAAATACCTAAGATGTATTTGCGATCAGTAACACTGGCAACAGTCCAGGGGATGGTTGTAAGTCTCGAGAGGCATTTTTAAGGGGGACATACGCACGATTCCTCACACGCACGCACACGTGTGAGACCTCGGCACGCGGCCGATCACCGGCAATAATACTACCCAGTCTTTTCTGGGTTAATCGTCGAACGGGTGAATCGGAGCACTAAATTTCCGGCTGCGCTGCAGATCTACTTGGAATAATGCATCTGTGTTTTTTAACGACTATTGTCGTATTGTCTTCGTCCGTTTTTTTTTCTTTTCTCACAGTTGAGTCACAGGAAAGAATGGCCTGGAGCTCGAAACAATCATTCATATTCATGACGGGCGGAATAAATATTTAATTTTATCATAATCAATGCGCGACGTCGTAAATCTCTCGTCACGTGAATCATCGGTTCAGCACGTGCTGAAAGTTTAAGATTATGAAGCGAAGGTAAAGTCGACGTCGACGACTCGGTTCCGAAGGTATTTGTATTGACGTTTCGACTCGGTGCGTTGATTAATTGCCATTCATTTGCTTTTCTCATATTCGTTTAAAGTTTCCGAGCCATTATTATTATTATTATTATTTATTGAGCGTAAAGCTCCAGAACATCGTCTTTTGAGAGCCAACACTAGGCACAAATGACGCAAACAAACAGGCAATAAAACATACAAATAAGCATATGCAACGCACATACATAAGATGCGTAAGATGCAATGGCGACGGACTGGACAAAATTTCAAAAATGTTGTTCTTTTCAATTTCGTTTCTAGATGATAGTGAAAAAAAGAAATGTTCCTTTTTAAGGAACACATCTCAGGCTACGTCATGTTTTTTCATAGCATTATGAATGCTTCATCATGTATTTTATCTATCGTGGATTACATTAAATTGAAGTACATCAAATTTCAATGTTCATCTAAATCTGCCGTTTGCAATATTTTTAAAATACTTTCACCCCCACATCTCCATCGCAGGTATTAAACGCTGCGCTAGACACGGTGTTCAGTTACCTTGCGAATTCGTCACGAAATTTCCGCTCGACGATTCGCTTGCGTCAAATCCATTACGAATCCATTTGACGCTAGTGGGCGAGCCTCTTATCATTGCTCCGTCGAATGACGTGACGATGAGGCTTCATGACGTTGCTTGTTTCTCTCCGTTCCGTAACAACGAATACCCATGAAAACCTACTTTTTCACAATGGGAAATTTTGTCAGAAACAGTAATCCGCATCGTTCCACTGTCTTGTCGCGGGGCCGATTCTAATATCGAAGACTCGACACATGGGGAAGCCAGAACATGTTGGATCGAAGCCAGGAATCTTGTCGGCAAACTTCCCGCGCTCTGCAGCTGGACCCGACAACTCGGAGGATCCTGAGACGTGTGAACCGTTTGTGTGCATGCGTGGGTGTTCGTGCGCATGTGTGCGTGTGTGTGTTGTCCGCATGTCCCACGAACGTTGCTCCTCTCAACCCATTATTTTAACCAGAGACACATTTATAATTGGACCGATGCTTCGCGTGAGAACTTAGTGTGTATACATTTGTTGTCTATACGTTACGTACACCAGAGATCCACTAATCAGTCAATGGTTAACCAAAGCTATAGATTTGTTGATTACATTTTCTGGTTCGCCCATAAATAGAAAATGAACAAAGTTTTTTTGGCTTTGAATCGTCGCGGCCCCCTCAAACGGCTGAACTTTGCAAAACTCGCACACATGCACACCGGGCAACGAGCGTTGATCCAGGCCGAAGATTTCTATTTTCGAAGTGTTTATTCACCGTCTGCCAAAGTCTATGTGTCCCCCCGCCTCCGCGTTCCCCCTTTCTTCTTTAAATCTCCAAAGTCACTATAGTCGCGGCGAGATTTCGTGTCAACCGCCGAGTCCGCAATGCGATTTTTCCCATCCTGAAACCCGTCCCCGTCTCCAAAGTTTTGTATATTTCGCTCAGTCGCAACTTAAAACTCACCACTCAGTCGCAACATTTTCTCCCTCGATCAATGCGATTTCTTCGGTTATTCCTGTGCAAGGTAAACAGGACATCGCTACCAGCGCTGGGCATTAATGTCATCATTAATGTGTCACCCCTTTTAATATGCATCGCCGGTGACGACGTGTGCGCCTGCATCTCGTTATAATCTTGGAATTGATTATAATCGGTGACCGAACGAAGAAGATTGTTGTTGCACCGTCGATCGCGGTGCCATATTATTATCGTCCCTGTGCCGTAGTTGCGTTCGAGGATGTGCTATAAATTGGCTGTGTCACCTGATCGACAGCGTAGCAGGTCGTTGACGCCGTTTGAACGCGCACGGGGCTTTCTCGTCACTCAATTTTCACGCCCCGCGAGAACGCGGTTTCTCTCGCTGAAATGCATCGTGAAAACAAATGAGGACGAAAATAATATGTTACGAGTGAGAATTTCGGTACATTCGGGGGTCGATGCTCCGATCCAACCTCCGGAAGCTCCGCCCGCGACTGTCGTTAAATTTCTCCGCGCGATCGCAAAGATTTTCTCGATAGAAAACAAATACATTATTTTCGAAATTATATATGCGTGAGCCGACGTAATTGATTACAATGCACGTCGCTCGTCGATTGATAAGTCGTTTGAATAATTTTTTTTTAATCGTTTCACACTGTTTACTGAATCTCGTTTAGTGAATGGCAGAGCCGGGAAAACGCTTCAAGTGCTCCAAATACGTATTGAAATACCAAGTGCTGGCACTGAATACGTCAAGTACTTCAAGTATGTATTGAAGTACCGAATACTGAATAGCCCTTGAGTAACGAAGTGATGAGTACTGTCTAGGATTTGAGTAGGTAAGTACTCGAGTACATCAAGCGTTTGAAGTCTTTGGCCAACTCCGTGCAAAGATAAGTTCCGTGAACTAAATTGAAGCTTAAACGACGTTGAACATCTAAATAGATATCCGTTTATCAGTTTCATAAGCTGGTTGAATCAATTACGAAGCGAATCCCCGAACCCCGAAAGGGTGGTTGTGTTCACCGACATGATTCACGCATCCCACGAACTTGTCTATTATATTCTCGTTCAGATATTCCCTCGCCAAATTCGTCTATGCTCGGACTTTCGTTATATGTATCGATTCGGCTAGTATTTCGATAACTTAATTGACGGTATAGTCGCAACAAGAGTCGCAATTTGCATGCGAATACCGCAAGCTTCCATGGTCGGGATATTATACGGAATGCACGTAGGTTAACTATACAGCCTGTTATACATTGTCCGTAGTGTGGTGTGCTGTGGAGGCAGCTTCGCCAATACATATATTAATTGGGCATGAATTATAGTATGTGTATTATACAGGTGGCACAAAGCCAGTATAGTCGGGTGCGTGCGTGGGTCGCGTGTCTACCGTAAAGTAGTAAAGCAGACGCGGGTCGCGTGCTTACATTCCTACAGGCCTCCAGCGGGTATAAACAACAACTTTGCGCACCGTAAGTTAAGACGTAGCGGGCGGTTTTAAAAAAACGTTGTTCTTTTCATACTCGCTATTTTAATTTTTTTTTTTTTTTTTTTAGTACATTGGTATCAAGACTGAAAAAAAATCGTATGGAATTTAAGAACTGGAAGTTTTTATGTATAAAGTGGAATCTAAATTGCAAATAAAATTGTGGTTGACGTGTACAATTATTGTAAATTAACATACAATATATTAAACACTTCAAAAAAATTTTACGTTTAATAATTTACTTTAATTTTACTATAAATGTACTGTTAATTTAACTATTACCATAATTTTTCCTCACAATTGGACATTAAATTTACGATTATGTTTAACGGTGAAGAAAATGGTCGTGAATGACTGTCAACTGAAAAGAAATGAGTTGGAATTAAATAAAGATTAAAAAGTAAAATTATTTTTATTAAATTTTTTTTTTTTTTTATGTATGGAATTATTCTCGGCATCGGGTACTCTCAACGGTGCTAGGCGCCCGGGTGCATAGGTCGCCCGAATAGCTCAGTCGGTAGAGCATCAGACTTTTAATCTGAGGGTCCAGGGTTCAAGTCCCTGTTCGGGCGGAATTTTTTTTTTCGCTTTTTTTTTTCCTTTTTCGAATCGCCGGTAATAATTAATTCGTGAATTGTATTTTATCGAATTTCGGAAAAGTTGCTCTCGGGAAAAAATGGGAGAATTGGGTGGTAGAGTTTTTATTGTAAGAGCGAAGATGGGATGTGACTCATGCGTCTGTACAGGATGATTCGATGTTCGTTTCTTACGAATCGGAGTAAATCGGAGTAAATTGGGGGCTTCGTTCTTTTTGGAGTAAATTGGGGGCTTCGTTTTTTCGGAATAAATTGAGGGATTCGTTTTTTTTTTTTTTTTAGTAAATTGGGGACTTGGTTTTTTTGGAGTAAATTGGGGGATTCGTTTTTTTGAGTAAATTGGGGGATTCGTTTTTTTTGAGTAAATTGGGGGTTTCGTCTTTTTTTGGAGTAAATTCGGGGATAGGTTTTATTTATTTTTATTTTTTGGAGTAAATTATTTTATCGGGATATCTTGGGGCGGCTCCGATCAACTTTTCCATCGGATGGGTTCGTTGGCGTATGTTCGTTCGCGTTCGTACTTGCTGCCGTAGAAGGGTATGTGTCGGCACACGCTTCGCCAGTCGGTCAACCACACGAGAGTCACGAAGGCCGCTGCTCCGTAAATCGCCGCTGATGTTTTCCTGCACAGGAACGCAGTGCAATTCGATCAGTGCATTCGGCGTAAAAAAAAAAAAAAAAACACATATCGTTATCGGACTCAATGGAATGCGACGACAATCCTCGGACAACAACTGATAAACATGATTTATTTTCGTGCCATCGTATTTTTTTCTTTATTTTCTTTATTTTATTTTTTTCGCGTTGAATTCTATCAGTCGTGTCACAATAGCGATACTGCAATTCGGGGATTAGTTATGTCGGGAGATAACGGAGCTCTCCGAGAACGATAACACCGGTCGGCTAACGAAAAAAACAAACCTCCTGGGAGACGGGAGTTTGACCGGTCCGAGATTCTTCAAGTACGACTCGATATCGACCGACGGAAATTTGATGGATCGAACGTGCCGAGCCGCACGCGAAATTATGACCTCCGCGGACTTCAAGTTCCGCGCGGACGGAGCTTTCAGGCTCATTGTTATTTTTATTTTATTATTTTTTTCACACTTCTTCGACTCGTCAGCGGGGACTGATTTTTTGTTGGGCGCGGTTTAACGTAACGCACGTTGCGCGATCGATTAATCAATTAAATTCAATGTAAGAAAATTCGTGCGGAAACGTCACGAAGACAAAAATGCGGAATGACACGAATAAAAAAAAAATGCAATCGCTTCGCGCACTACAAAGCGTTCACGGTGCATTAACTTCACTGCGCAGAGCTGAAGGAATGTTTATCGGTTGTCACAATCGAGCATCTTTCGCTCTCGCGACATAACCCAGAAAGCTGATATTATCATACGATAACCTCAGTGTCCAAAATGGATCGAAAACATCTTTCACTCACCAAACTTTCGCACGCTCCAACATTACCTCGCGCTTCGGGTAAAACATTTTTAACGAATTTCCGAAGTATCGGAACGTACCGGAAATTTTGACTCTTCGATTTATCGCGAAAATTATTGAAGCCGAATAAAATGTAGATTTTTTTGGTTTTTTGTTTTTGCTTTTAACTTTCAAAGCCTACTGGAGACTTCGTTGTCGCTCTGCCGATGTGTGAGATATAATTATAGGATAAAAGTGGGGCTATATGGACCACGCCGATTGACACGTAAATCAATGATGTATGGACTGGGCCGTGTTCACTACTTTTACCTTATAAATATATAGCGCCCTGAAAAAAGGTTTTTATATATTAAAAATAAAATTACATTTCTAAATAAAAAATAAAATTACACTCGATAAAAAAAAAAAACAGAAAATGATTTCCAGCAGTGCACAAGATGCAGTGAATATGTAACTTCTATGAGTTGAGAGTCACAAGTTGCCGCTACTACTAAAAAGAGTCTCGTCTCACAGAGTTCCCTCCGATGACAGAACGTTAGACACAGCTTCTTTACATCCTCCAATCATAAAAAAAAAATTATTCATCTCAAACAAATTTCACTTAATCAAAAAAAAAAAAAAAAAAAAAACGAAAAAGATTTCCAGCAGCGCGCAAGATGCAGTGAATATGTAAATTCTAAGAGCTGAGAGACACAAGTTGCCGTTACTAATAAAAGAGTCTCGTCGCACAGACTTCCCTCCGATGACAGAACGTTAGAAACAGCTTCTTTACACCCTCCAGTCTCCCCCTCTTATTCGTGAAAGTTGACCCTTTTTTTCCCCGCGTATCTTTTCACCGCGGTACGAGGATACAGAGTCGGCGTCGTTTCGTCGGTGCGGCAAAGTGTGAGTCGTCATCAGCTAAATGAGAGTTCTCATCCTCGATGAGAGTACGGGGGGGGGGGGGGGTGGTGCCAGACCCTCAGGAGGCGCATTCATCGAGGGTGTGGTAGCGAGTGACAAAGGGCGTTTCGGGAAACGTATCGCTGCCTCACCGCCTGTAACACCCTTTTTTTCTCATTCAGCGCCCGATTGTCTCGTAGGCTCGCCGTGCTCGATCATAGAGACGTCAGGTACGAGGCGCAAGGCGGTCGCTACTAATGGAGAAGCCGTCGTTGTCGCCGCCCGGATAAACTCTACCGAGAAAGACAGATCGCCGCTCACTCTTTCTTTCATTTCTCGCGAAAGTACCGTCAGGATCAAGCATTACGCTTCCGTCACTATCGTCTCTCGACGCAAGAAAAGAGCACAAAATCCGTCCTGGTCGCCGACGAATAATGGACCATGTGCACTAGGGGAGACCGGGGCAAAATGGCACAGCGGGCCAAAACGGGACGGTGAGAGACTCGATTGTCCAATAATATTTTGATGGCCCATTTTTTACCAACGATACATCCGGATTTTCTAACCCCTTTTGACACACGTACCATCATCGCCACCGTTTCGAAGTTATTGGAGAATCGGGTTTTGTTTCATTAGCCCGTTTTGCCCCAGTGTGCCATTTTGCCCCGTTCGCCCCCTACTTGAGACCGCCGAGATTGGAGCACTCTCGTCGTTAGGATAGCTAGAAATCAGAGCGAGCTTCACGTTAAACACTCCTCCGACTTTCTCCACCCAAAAGCTCGTACACTCCGGTAGCGATCCACTCGCAATCGGGCGGATATCCGCGGATTTTCTTGCTACGCGAACTCTGCACGATTACCTTTTTCTTTGGTGAACGTCGAAAAAAGACGTTCCAGTGGATCCGACGAATACTTTTCTACTTGGATATGCTTGATATATGTGTTATTATTATCGTTGGGAACTTTTAATATTGTAAACGGAGTGTAATATATTAATAATTGTTGTATATTATATTTTTAATTATTTTTAATTGTCCTTTCGCACTCTGATCGATAGACTGAAAAAATTAAATTTTTGCTCTGGAAAATCGGACAGTCACGGAATTCCAGTTGGAGAATTTCGCGGCAATAATGTTTTCTCCGAATTGAATTAAAAAAAAACTTTGATTGATGTAATTTCTCCAATCATGCCCTATGCATGTTTTGCGCCCCTGTCAATCAATACCTGTAATTATCATCGTCCAGCAAGGACGAGCGAACATCAAAAGCAATTCGTTGCCGAGTTGCGAAACTCCAGTATTTTCCATAGTTCGAGTGTTTCTTCCCGAGGATTTCGTACGGGCTTATATTTACAAACAGGGGTTTCTGTTCTCTCTGTAGTTTACCGCAAGTTTAATCGCCGCTGCTCGTAACATTACTCAAGAGAGTAATTGACCGTTCAGAAATATAGTATAATACCCGGCTGGAGTTAAGTATATGTGTGGATAATTTAGTTATATATACGTGAAACGAACTGAAACAGCGAATGAAAAGAGGAAAGAAAAAAAAACAAGAATGTTGGAACGAGCGTATACGAGGCGGTCGCGTCAGGATTTACATTTCCGTCGGCGCGTCGAACGACTTCCGGTCCCGATAGTTGTGTGCTTGCTGCACGTACCCGCACAATACCGAGGCCAAGTCTGTATTGCCTTCGTTCCACATAGTTTTTGCTCACTGTACGCCACATTATACCAATAGAAACGAAACTCTGCCAGCAGCGACTTTACGAGCCGTTGCCGATCGGAAGTCCCGCACCCGAGAACTTCTCTCTGGTTCGCAAAGTGCGAACCCGAGTACCAGACTTCCCTCGTTTAACCCAATTTCACGGACAATTTAAATACACTCGTTGTTGAGCTACACCCCTCGCGCTGATAAATATTCACGGTATTTTTTTTTTTTTTTATAAGCAGACATTCGAGGGGAAAAAGGTGAACGTTTGCTCGTTCTCGAGCTCACTCGTCTGTATCGAATACTTGGCACTTTTTTACCCACCTGTTTTAACGACATGCATTAAACTTTTAATGTCTTGACTGTTTTGCATATCGAGCGTAGCATCGACCATTATATTTCTCAACACTATATTACGGAAATAGGCGTTAAAAACTTGTTTGTGGATTTAAGAAAAATTTCTTTGGCAGAGGGGAATTTATGTTCATTTTTTTTTTTTTTTGCAGAAGAATCTTTTTTCCAATGTGAATGAAAAATTGATCATTTTCATTAAAAAAGAAGTTACCTTTCCGAGAGATTTCTCGAACAATTTTACTTTTCATCGATTGGTTAATAAAATTTTGCAATTATTATAATCCAAAATAAATCTTTTCATCACCTTGAATATGCTTGATTTTTTCAGAATTTTTACCATCAAGAAGCGTTTGCAGTTCTCTCTCATTTCTCTGAGACTTATGCGAAGTGCATTCCGAAGGACCACCTCGCGCTCCGATTTTAGAATAGTTCAATTCCCGCAATATATATTTTCTGATCGACATGACACAGTCCATTGCAAATACGATTTCTCGTTTTCCCAAAAAAGCGGCGCGGCTCGTAACGTCATTTGGTCCGACCGGTGGTTTCGTTTTCGGTGTCGCGTCGTGCGACGACCGAAAATGGGAAATCGGGCGTCTCGTGCGCTGCCCGGCTCTTAAAAGCTCACAGCATGCAGACGGGAGCCGCAGAATCAACAGCGGCATCCATAGAAATAGAAGCGTTGAGTCGCGTATGTCAGCGGGTCGGTGCTGCTCGCTGAGGCCTCTCCGAGAGCGTTGCACAGGCTTTTTCGCAGTCCATGCATGCACAGGCCGAGGAGTGCAGCTTTAGTTGTACGAGTGCAATTGGC
Organism: Stenichneumon culpator; assembly: GCA_964017025.1. Lineage (NCBI taxonomy): Eukaryota > Metazoa > Arthropoda > Insecta > Hymenoptera > Ichneumonidae > Stenichneumon > Stenichneumon culpator. Next base: position 18,074,945 of record OZ024776.1, read on the forward strand.
AGGCTCGCCGTGAATTCTGCGAGCCACAGAGGAACGCTGCCGACGACGATCACAACGACTGTAGCAGACCGCCTGGTGCCAGCGAGCGCGAATGGACACAGACCGCGATGCGCGGAGCTAACTTTGCACGCGTCTGCCCGCGAGTTTCTGTCCGCGAAGGCACACAGACGCGTACAGATTCGTCACGATCCTCTTCGGCCGCTTTTGCACCTTCCTCCAATATGTATCTCTCACATTCGGAGGTATTCTATTCTTAACTCTGAGTTTATCTTTCGAGAGCGGCTTCCCGAAATTTATACAGTATTCGCATCGCCAACCGTTTCATCGGCGATGCATTTCACTGTTTCTTCGTAAAAAGAACGACCGATTCACATGGCGTTTGAGTCTAATAATGCGGTGCACAACAGCGCTATCGCCGACTACAAAAAAAATCATTTTTCAACCGGAAATAGTCCTTTTCTGTTGAAAAATGAGATTTTCAAAGCGGAAGTGACGCATGTCTGGTCGAAAAATGAGATTTCCAAACCGGAAGTCATGTAATTCTGGTATGACGTCGCTTCTGGTCGAAAGATAAGGTTTCCAGACGGGAAGTAAATGCATTTTCGGTCGGAAAATGAGACACGAGACTCCATAACGAGTAGAAATTCTTCGAGCCACAATCCAACACTCCTCTTTTTTAGTCGGGTGTTAAAAAAATCTGGAAACCTTTGGCCAACTTCGTTTCCAGTATGACACCCTGCAACCTCCCGACGAGCAAGGGCCCGAAGATCACATCGAAGTAAGAACTGGTTTCGCTTCTATGTTCTCTTTGTTCTCCGAGAGAAAGGAACCAGTTGTCCCCGGTTCATTGGATGCTTTCCGTACCCGACCCTAACGGGACGCTCGAACCTCTCGTGATGCATGCGAGGCGGTGCATAAATAATTGCATAAACAATCGCATAAACATGCGCCCGGCGGTTTTTTTTTTACTGCGATCCTTCACATTTTCTTCTTTTCCACCATCTTCTTGGATCTTTCGTATCCTCAACTTCCGTCTTCTTGGCTCCTACAGCTTCGCTATTCTTGGTACAAAAAGCTTCATGAATAAAGCAACATCATGAGAAAGTCATATGATAATTTCAATTTGGAACTTCAAAAAAACGAATTTTTCAAAAAATTCAAAACTATCAAAATCCCATAAAATTTAAACGGTTATATCGATTTTCGCCCAATTTAATACCAGACATTGTACAGTGTTATCTCATTCCCATATCAAATTTAATCCCTCCATGTTCACCGGTATGAGACAATGTTTTCAAAAAAATCAAAATCCCATAAAATCTGACTTCTGAAGTAGATTTCGGCAAAATTCAAAAAAATAAAAAATAAATAAATAAAAAATACGGAACAGATGAAAAAAAATCGTCTCTTCAGCCGCCCATTCGACGGTACTTGTACCTACTCGTTTTCCCGATAATATTTCCTCGATATCTTTTCCATCTCTCCTCCACTGCAGATTGCCGCGAGACTCCCGACGAGGTCGACTCCGAGGAACTAGACCTCTCTCGCATTACGTAATCTCATCTCCAAGCGTAATTGGCACTTCGATAGACGCACCCGACGTCAATGACGATTATAGAAATGATTTCGATCGACTTGCGCCCTGCAGCTGCACGATCCCGGCCACGAAAGAATTTCCTTGTCCGAGTTCCGCGACTCGGATCAATCGCGATAGGCTATTTCTCGGTATTAACTGTATATATAATATAATAATAGCAAATTACACTGTACAAAAGTTTAAGCACTCTCAATTTGTTTTTCTTCAGTGAGATGGCAGTTCAATCTTTACCGATCGCGATTATAACTGATTCGACAATTGGTCACGCTGAACGTGTCCAGAGCCACGTCGATACGTCACATGTTGATGAGAGATGGATGGATTTTATAAATAGAAATTTTATCCGCATTAAAGTTTTTTTTTTTGTTTGTTTTTAAATTCTTTTTTAATCACCGATTACGATTATAATTGATTCGACGATCACTCCGTTCGTGTCCCGAGCAACGTCGATACGTTGAATGTTCATGAGAGATGGAATTCTGTAAACAGAATTGTTATCCGGATTAAAGTTTTTTTTTTATTATTTTTTAATCAGTTTAAATCCAGAGGGGCATTTGTGGGTTAACCTAATAGGTTAACACACATTCGATTCGCCGTTTCATCTCCGACAGGCTACTTGATGTATATTCATTCTAAAAGTATTACACAGCTATGATCACTGCCGGTCTATTTTTCCAACGCTCAAACCTGACAGCTTGTAATTTTTTTTCTTTTCTTTTTCTTTTTCTTATGCCAGTGGAGTTTTTTAGTCGCGGTTCGATGAGTCACGGAGAAGTTCTCACACGCGTTCTGAAACGAGCTGTTCATGCCCTGCGCTCGATCGTCGAGGTCCCTCGTCATTTTTCAGTAGCCGCGCTCGCCTTATCAAGATATCTCGCGGGCGATGCAAGATCGATGGTTTTTCACGTCGTCGAGGCGTCCTCGCACACACGCCGCGCTCAAAGAAACTATTCTGTCGGAGGCGGGAGAGCTGAAGAACCGTTGCCGACAACCTCGGACAACTTTATCTGTGCTGTGTGCGTGACAAAAAAAAAAAAAAAACGTGTACACGATACTTCGCTTCCGCTGCGCTCGATCACGGACACGCACTGTAACTACAGATGGGAAGGTAATTTTTTGTTTCCTACGGTTTTTTGATCGTTCGAAGAGAAAATTAAAATTTGTGTCTGCAGCAAGGGAATTATTTTTCACCGCACACGGTGAAAAATAATTTCGTAGGATCGTAATGTGAAGTTTCGTAAAAATAATTTTGTCAAATAAGCGCCATATTCGTTTGTTCAGGCCTGAACATACAAAACTTCTCCTTTTATTTGACGTGTTATTAATTATTTTAGTTTGTATCGTTGTTTGCAAAAATAGAAACTTAGGATAGTGCATTCGGGAAACCAACAAATAAAAAATTGTGGACGTTTGTGCATTGTAGAACACTTTTGGTTGAGAATTAATCAATGGTATTGGAAGCTTTTTCACCTAAACCGTTTTTGAAATTTCGACCACATATGCATCGCAATTTTACCTTGAAATTTCAGCTGTGAAATTTCAACTGTAGTTTGAGGCAAAAGATTTGCAATTTTTTAATCTGCTATTTTTATTTCACAAAAAAAGTACATTGACGTTCAATCAATGTAAGCAAAATGTCAACTTCCAGTACGTTAAATTTACAATTTATTTTTACAGTCTCGACAATAAGTTGTTGCAAAAAGTACAAACTTCTTTTACAGTGCAGGACTCCGTCTTCGCCCGCATGCATTTCATTTATATACGAAGGGGTATCGGGAAAGTATTTAGGTTTATTGGGAGATGGGAAAGGCAAAAAAAAAAGGAAAAAAAGGGAAAGTAGCGGGGCAAGACCGATCGGAGGCTACGTGAGACGAAAATCCGCGATAGGTGTGAGCCGTTCAATACGTGTCTCAGCGATGTGCGGATTTGCACGTCTGCGTCTTGGATCCTCGACGAGATTGCATGCATATCGTCAATACACACTATATATGTAGATGTGTCATATTGCTTGACGGGTCGTGCGAGTGGAAGGGATTCTATTTTTCTTCTTCATTTTTTTTTCTTTTCTCGTATGAAAATGTCTCCCTGACACATGTCATGAGCGATTCGCTTATCGGTCGTATCTGCCGGGCCTCTCCGATAACGTTCAAGGTCTTCGATTTGAGAGGAGAACAAAAGCCGAACGATAGTACGTACAGTCATTGATTTCGTCTAGCATCTTCGATTTTCACTTCCCACGGATACTTTTACGATATAACCGTGTGGATTCGAAATGAGCATGCTGGAAAGAAGATCGATTCGCGAGCGCAAATCGACGAGAGATAAAGACCTCGTGACACTCGCGTTGGATGATCTCGCAGAGATAACGTCGATTGGCTCTGATTGTGGAACGCTAAACGATCCAAGATCGCGATCGCGTAGGCCTCTCCTAGAGGAGAGCGGGGCAAAATGGGACAGTGGGGCAAAACGGGACAGCAGGGGCAAAACTCAGTTTTCCAATAATTTTTGGATGACCCATTTTGTCCCAACGATACATCCGGATTTTCAACACAATTTTGCCCCACGTACCATCACGGCCACCGTCTAAAAGTTATTGGAAAATTGTGTCTTGTCCCATTATCTTTTTCGCCCCATTGTGCCATTTTCTGGTTCGTCGGTAACTTACAAAAAAAAGCAAAAATAATGGTTCGTTATACAAATATGAAAATAGTCGGAAAAAGAGATGAAATATTTGACGGTTTGTTTAAATTGCAGTGCAGATGTAGTGTTTTTTAGGCAACGCTTTTACGTTTTTTTTACGCGCTCTTATCGCGAAGTCTTTCTTTTCCCCTCTTTTTACTGTCGCGTTTTTTTTTTTCTGTTTTCAATCTTTCGCGGGTTATCGCTGCGTTGCACGTACGAGCGCGTTCCATAGCGATTTTTTCGACGTTTCTAGAAGGAAATCGAAGACAATGAGAGAGCGGATTCTCGTACGGGCGTTTATCGTCCGCGACGTTGTATTGACCGGACCGTCAGTGGCGATGAAGTCGTCGGGGATCGAGCAAGGGGACATCGGGAATTCCGGGGGCGGAATCGCCGGTGACAAACAAGAAGCCTGCGGCCACATCGACTTCGCCCGTTGACGTAACGAGCCTCGCGAATCGCTGTTTTCGCGGCTAAACATGTTGTGAAACCCACGACGATCGTATCTCCGGAAATTACATTCCACCGGTTTAATTCCACACGCAAGATTGGCCGAGAAACCCCGCCGATGCTCACAATACGGAATAATTCGGTGCGTTTGTTCGCCAATCAATTTATGTCATCGACCAAAAAACACAAGCCGATCTGCTACCGCGTTACGTCGGGCCGCGCAAACTATTCGAAACACTCTCAAATATCGCTTCGAATTCTGCATCGTGGAACTGGAAAACATATTCTCAGAAATTCGATTCCATGCTCATAGATTTCAGAAAAACCGTCCATATTTTATTTCATTCGGCTGCCTTATGGAGGAATCCAAAATTGAATGTTGAATTATAAAACAACGAAAAAATGAATTTCTTTAAAAATGAAAAAATTAAATTTTATTGTAAATGAATCAAAGTGAAAAACTTCTATTTTTGCATAATTAAAATTCAGTTTGTTCAAAATAGAAAAATGCGACTTTCTTTGAAACCAACTTTTTGCAAAATAACACTGGTAGGGTATTTAAAAAATTTAATGAACACTTTAAACAAGCGGCGAAAAAATAGATAATTCAATTGTACGATTGAATGCAAATATCAATTTTTTTAAGTCTTGCATATCGAAGTGCTCTCGTATAATTCATCTGCCTCAAAATTATTATCCGGCTGACCTTCGTGAAACACTCCTACACGTCTATAAATGCGATGCAGTACGTATATGTATTCTGTAGGTAGCACATGTATGCTATGTGTTCTGTCTATGTATAGAGCATGTATATAATTACACATCGGTAATATCGAGGTCGATGACGTCAGCCCGTAGCTTCATCGGGGCGCGGGCAAGCTCGCCGAAGCTCTTCTACGTGCACTTGGCTCTCGTGCTCCGCTCTCATCGAGACACCGGGTCTGTCGTAACTGGCACGAGCCACGAATCGCGAGAAAAGAGAACCTGTCGCTATATGCCGCGGATGCACAGCAATACCCGGCCGCAGAGTATCAAACAGCAGCTAGGAACAACGGCACAATTTTTGCATATTGCAGAAATTACGTACTAATATTAAAATTGCTTTTTAAAAAAAAAAAAATCATTATTTAAATCAAATAAAAACAATTTTTTTGCAAGAATGTTTAATTAATAAAAACGGTTCGTTAATAAAAAAAGAAATTGTAAAAGTAACAATAAGACGATTGTCAATTTTTTTGAAAAATATATATATTTTTTTAATGAACAAACCTTTCTTGCCGTGCAAAATACATTTAAAAGTATAATAAAATCGAGTGCTATCAATGACATCAAAGTGTCAAGCGAAAAAATTCGAAAAACAAACCGACCGTGACCGATACGTTTTTTCGCGCGTCATCGAATTTTTTTTTTTCTGATATAATAACGGATTAGTAGAAAACATCTGCTTTGACGTCAAAAAGCTCTACGAAAAGCTATCGGCTGAGAAACGAGACGGTCACTCGTAAATACGTCAGCTCGCATCGAGCCCTCCTCTGGCTCTCTTCGCGAGATCTTCCGGGAAATTCGCCTCGAACAGGTGCCGAAAGAGATCGCCCGAAAGAATCTTAATGATCCTTTTGTTAATATCCGTCGTAGGGTTATAGCCAGCTCTCTTGGCTGGCCCGGCTCGGGATGTTGGGTGGTGGGACACGTGCGAATTGCCAGCGATCTCGAGCATCTCGAATGGCTATTTTTATTTGAACGTAAAAGATAGTGTCTTCTGCCACCTTCGCACGTTCCCCCGAAATGTCGCACATTTCTTGGCCCGGTCATGGTGTTTCGTGGAATTGTTCTAATTCTATGCCTTTCGTCTAATCCACCTGATGTTGCATGGTGAATTTTCGTAATTCCACGACCGATTTCATGATCTCGTCGGCGAGACGCTGCGACATCTCTTCAATCCGCCATTTTTATATTATAGGTAATATAAAAATGATATACATTAAATTCAAATGTTATTTTATACTTTATACTATAACATCAATATTTTCTTATATGTGTTATTTAATTATTAATATAATCTTGATAATATAGGTAATATAAAAATGATATATATATATTAGATTTAAATATTATTTTATATTTTATACAATAACATTTATAGTTTCTTACATATATTTTTTTTATTATTATATTCATTACTATATACCATTTCCCCGACTGCAGCCCGACTGCGTTAACCCATCGAGAATTTTTCCCTATCGTCGTAGCGTGTCTAAGCGAGGGATAGTTTTATCGAGGAACAAATTTGGAGAAATTTCTCCGATTCGATACCCGCTCGTGTGTCATCGTCAATCGTTCTTGCATCAGTTATTGTTTGTGGCACCCGCAAAGCTTCGATTTCCTCGCCACTGGCTTTGGCCTGATTTTGCCCTTCGCACACATTTGAACTGGCAAACAGCACCGATATCGGCGTGGAAGATGGCATTGATGAAGTTCCGAGCCGCCGACGACATTGAACCACTGAATTAATTCACCCCGAGTGTGTGTCCAGTATGGTATTAAGAATTTTAATTACACGACGAACAAACTGTTTTACGATTCACGGCCTTAGCAGGCGGAGTTTAATGCAGTGTGTTTGTCGCATACGCAAATAATCGTGAGATGTCGTAAAGTCGGAAATATTCTTATCTAATTGAAAGCCGTCTATGGTCATTGTGAGGAGGCGATAATTTGCCAATTTGAAAAAGAAAGATATTTTGCCAATTTGCGTCACCATCCGCGACGCGATGCGATGATAAGCCGAAATAAAGTTATCTTCGGCAAACGGCGACGTCGCATTAAAAATACAAATCTACATAATAATACAGTTCATGCCGATTGGACACTCACACCGACACTCTCAGATATTCGCTCATTCACTCAGATACTTACACAGATACTCACAGATACTCACAGATACTCACAGATACTCACAGATGCTCACAGCTGCTCGCACAGATGCTCGAACAGATACTCACAGATGCACATACTCATTCAGATACTCAAACAGATACTCACACACACACTCACAGACATTCTCACAGATTCTCACAGACAATCATAGATACTCACAGATGCTCACAGATATTCACAGTACTCACAGATACTCACAGATTCCCACAGATGCTCAAAGATATTGACAGTAATCACAGTACTCACAGATGCTCACGCAGATACTGCGAGTGCGCGAAGCGTATGAGGTAACGCAAACGCTAGTAATAATAAAAGGAAACATCAAATAAAATGTAATCAAAGGTTATCCGTTAATCGACAGCGCATCACGTTGCGGGATTTCATCGAGATTTAAATTCCACGAAGTGGCGGAATTCGATCGACCTCCCTCAATTCGTTAATCATGGCCCGACGAAATTGCTGTCGGCGCGCTATGGGACGGTTAATGATCCGTGTACATGCGGACTGGAAGCCACAGTGCTCGATTAACGTAACGACATTGATGACGGGACGATCGAGTCTATTGGAATTCGATCACAAACAAGCGACCGGGAAAAACATCGGATGACGAATAGAACGTTTATCTCGAATCTCGTGACGCGCCAATTCGCGCGCGACTCAGCGATACGGTTTGTCCTCATTGAAGACTAACGCGCGATGGAAATTTCGTTTTGGGGCTTGGGGGGGGGTTTATTGCAAAGGTCTCGAATAATCTTTTCATTCGAACAAAAATTCATTGAAATGCTCACTGGGCGATGGACAATTACGCGTAAAATATTTAGTAATATGGGTTTGAAAAAAAGATCTCTGGGACAATTGTTTTTTAAATATAAAATTTAATAATTTTTGTTGTTGTATTTGAAACAGTTCTCATATCTCCGATGTCGCGTTAAAGTACTTGGATCTGTTGGAAGGTGCAGTGAAAATCAAATTATTGCGACAACTCCTCAGGATTAACACGTGTATGAAACTTACTCACATTTATCTTAATTTCATTGATGCAATGCAAAACAACACGAACCGGTCGAGTAACCCGCGTGAACCGCGGAACCAGAAATATCAAGTTATATATTTTGCAGTAAAAAAAATATAACAGAAAATAATAAAACCGGTATAATCCATCTTATCGCGTCTATGAATATTCCGATTTTAATCCCACGATTTATTTGATCGATCTGCGATACTTACAGTCGAATAAACGAACGAATAAAGTATTGAGCAATAAATGGAAAAAAAAAAAATCACCGTCGAAACGGGACGGTCTTTACGATCTTGCACCGAAATAGATTGCGACATTCGAGAGCTAACAGAGCTTGACGGTGAGTTCCGAGGTCGGGTTTTTCCGAAGGCATTTTTTTTCTCACACCTTTCTCACTCGGTGTGATTTTTTTCTCGTCTTCGATCCGAGGCAGTCACCGGAGGCTTCGCATTACCCGAGGAAAATGCACGCCCCGCGGTGGGCCCGAACGAAAAATCCCTCTTTTCTCCCCTACGGTTTCCTTTGTGTAACCGGAATCTCGGATCGAACGCTGGGGCGGGCGCTGAGCGAGGCTCAACCGTCTCGCCGTCACTTTTGACTGACGACTACGAATATTTCTCTCCCGGGTTGACGCTCGACGGCTCCATTAATTAATCCCCTGGCACGTATGACTCGGAACTCTCTGCGTCGACCGCGAGAAAGTTTATTGATCGGCGAGCAACCGCCTTATGTTTATTAACCGGCCCGGCCAAACACTCAAAAGTGAATCGAGTCTTGATCGTTAACTCGATTTCCCAACAAAGTTTGCACCCCTCTCGGCAGCGCGTTACCTCCCCAGCGTCAGTCGCAGGGGAAACCGGGGCAAAATGGCACAGCGGGGCAAAACGGGACCGTGAGTGCAAAACTCAATTTTCCAATAATTTTTGGATGCCCCATTTTGTCCCAACGATACATCCGGATTTTCAAACCCGTTTTGCCTCGCTTACCACCATCGCCACCGTCCAAAAGTTACTGGAGAATTGCCTTTCGTCTCATTGTACCGTTTTGCCCCCGTGTGCCATTTTGCCCCGGCGTGCCATTTTGCCCCGCTCTCCCCTATTCGCGACAGAGTCGTATCGCACACGACCGAATAAGTCGAAACTAGTCTGCGATCATTATTCAATCGAGAAACCGACGGCCGGACTGACATGTATATAGATAGATGTATACATATAGATTGATGTATACATGTTTGATCGTTCGAGAACTGGCCGGTGGAAAATCGTACACACAATCGTTGCAGAGGAGAAATAAAATACTTATGTGTATACATGAATATATATATATATATATTTTTTGTATAAGAAAAAGTTTAACGAGGTATCGAACCACCATTACCGGCGGTCCATTCAGGTTTCCCTTTCGTTTTCCTTTCACCGTGTATCGCGTTTATGGCGCTCCATCGTCGCGGTCCTCGGAATCTGCTTGAGAAAATTTTCTAGTTTTGATCTTCGGCTTTTACAGCGCGGTCGTCACGAATCGACGACTTACGGGTCGAGATCGAGTCGATCGGAACTCAACCATGTGTAAACACATTGGTCGGATTATGTCATTGAGCGAGATATTTTTTTTATTGCGAGAAATAATTTCAGCACACGTTGCTGAAATATCATTATTGAACAAAATCTTTGTTTTTTAATTGTGCGAAAAATCGTTTATCTCGCCGCGTTAATCTGCGTTCAGGGGAGCGCCCGATAGGTCGGTTGTCTCCGTGTGTTCAAACTCATCGTCCGTGTCTATCTTTACCGTTTGTCGGGGCGAAAGTCCAATAGCGATATTATGATAATTCCCGGCGCGCCTGTAATCGCGGCCTCGATCCTCAATTTGCATAAGTTCTCTGTCTCTCGAAGCTCCCCGTTCGCTGGTCCGGCGATGGGAAAGCTTATGCCAACTTGCACACACCGCCTCCGTGTTCCGTGCGCGATACGAGATAACGAAGCACCGCCAGAGGATTGGCGAGGCGAAGGATAGAACGCGGCCGCCGGCTCTAAGGGCTGTTACCTCACTTAAGCCCGCGTTAAATGAGATACTTATATCGAAAAAAAACTAACCTTAGAGCCAACAATTAACGATAATGGAGACTGTTTACTCCTTTTTTTTAGAGCTTATAGCTTCATCAGCCTTTTACGATCTTCCCTGTCATCACTTCTTGTTATCATCCAACCTGCAGCGTTTCCTTTCTCTCCGCGCTCGTCGCTGCTTAAAAGCAAGGCTTTGTTATCGTGGGTCGCGAGTCTGGGGACTCAAGATCGGCATGTGATCACGGCTCGGGGTTACAAAAATTACTCCATACCGCGTCATACTTTTCTTTGCATTATTATAAAGAGTCGATACTGGATGAAGCTTTTCTTCATTTTCATACTACAGGAAGTAGACTCGTCGGAAAAAGAATTGATCCATTCTGGTGTCTTTGAACTCGTTATGGTGTCTCGTGTCTTATTTTTCGGCCGGAAACGCATTACTTCCAGTCTCGAAACCTTATGTTTCGACCAGAAGTGACGTCATACGGGAAAACGTCACTTCCAGTTTCAAAATGCGAGTTTTCGACCGGAAGTGCGCGAAGCGCGCGCTCTATAGTCTAATTGAATAATGGATACGAAGAAAAAAATAAAATGCCAACGGGTCAAATTTTATGGAGAAATGTAAAAACCGTCCTCGCATTTTTTTTTCATTCACCGATGGCGATGGCGATACTGATGAGGGTTGAGAAAGGAAAAAGTCTATTTCAATTCGAAACAGCCGCTTCATCGGTCCATTGTGTCCCGCAGTGTTGATCTCCACTTTCAGCCCCTCCGCGTTCAAACCGGGCACGGGCGAGAGAGTGGGGGAACGTCACGTGTCGATCCGGCCACCCCAAATGTAGGTCACGGGACAAAGGATAGGTAAGTTTATTTCCAGTGTGAAGGACAAATGAGAGTGAGAGCGTTGAAATTAAATACAGCCACCCTAAAGCAACAGGGGTGCGCCAGTTTTTTTTCCTGTTTTTTTTCCCCCGAATCAGCGTCGATCGCAGTCGAGTGGTTATGTGTTATGCAACCGGAACGATTCTTCGAGTATATATTGAACAAACACGGCGCCCAGTACAATTTGGTAAAAAAAAAAAAAATGGTCAAGCAATCGCTCTGTACTCGGAAGGTTCAGCAAAATATACTCCATCGCAAACATACAAAACAAATCAATTGTTATTGTAAAAAAAAATACAAGAATAATTTTTTCTATTTTTTTACATTTTGATATAAAAGTAAACGAAAAAAAGAAATGTTTGAATAAAAATGAAAATATTGAACAAAAATAATAAATTGAGAGCTGAAAAAATAGTCAACGAAGAAATCATTCATATCCGCCGTTTAATAAACTGACTACAAAAATTGTAAATTTTTCTGTTCCCGTGACAAAATAGTTTGCGCCAGTTCTCGTTGATAAGTCGCATCGGAGATTGTCAAAAAATAAAAAATGAAAAAACCTGAAGATTCCAGCTCAAGTAAATAGAGGAAGTGGGTTATGCCATAGTGGACGATGTACCGTCGTCACGCGATTCGGTCGAGAAGCCGATAGATTTAGGTCCAACAACGATACAAGAGATCATCACACACGTTGTGATCCGACACTTTTATTATTTTCAGCGTCTCGTACGTTTAGTGGATATCTTGGATTTCCATGGCAACGATATTGGTGTGTGTGTGTGCAACACGCGCTCCTCCGCTCGATCTCTTTGTCCGCGAAGGGGATGATGAAACTCGCTTCCGCGTTGCGTTAGACGGGAGCGATAAAGTAATTGTTTATCGATACGTACACTTTTGTACGCGGAGAGAACGATGCTCTCTGCGATCTCCGTCCTCGATGAGGAAGGTCTATCGATCGATCGCTCCTCGTTCTCGATCTCAACCCGGCTCTTGTTATTAACGTTTCGCCCGACTCCGAACACAATCCGGAGCGTGCCGAAGCTCTTCCTATCAACGTACAGCGGATAAGCTTGTTTTCTCGCCTCTCCATCGTTCAATCGTCTGTTTTTTTGTATCAAGAGTCGGAGTTAATTCACATCGCAATCGACGTCTTGCCCTTCTACATTTTCTCCTCCATTTTTTACAATTTTCTTCTTTTATAAAGATGTATCAAATACTTGTTACATATATGTTTTGTAATCAACTAAAATCATACACTCTCTTGGCGACTTACAAAAATTCTACGAAGATCTAAACATATTTTTTGTTATACTAGATAACATTTTTTTCTTTGTTCTAAATAAATTTATATTCTGGGAAAACGGGGTGGAGCGGTCTGTATGGCATTGATTTTGCTTTTACCCTATCTTTCAAGGAATTTATACTTTCTCTCCTCTCAATGATTTTTGGGAAAGCTTTTTACGAACCTATTGATCTAACGCGAAGTTTCGACATTTATATATATATATATATATATATTTGCTTTCATATCATTTACCATAATCGTCACGCTACGCTTTTCTTCCTCGCTCCGGTTTTCGCATATGCGATTTACCAGATGAAGGGCGCGGTGCACTTACTCGGGTTTACACTCACCACCTCGGCGTGCACACATCCCTGTGGACCCCCTCGATTCACGTTAGCCACGATTCATCGGAACCCCTCGAGGTCGTAAACGCTCTTTATGCTTGCACGGTAGCTTTTTTTTCTTCCTTATAGCGTACTCCAGCACTAAAACCCCAAATCCCCGCTCGAGCGCATAAAAGGCCAGCTAATACGAGCGTTTCTCGCGTGCTCTCGCGTAACGTTCGTCTATCGAGCTTTTTCGGTCATCCAGAAGAGTTTTCTGTGTTCCTTTGTCAACGACCCTTCCACCGGGACATCGAGAGACCTCAGCCGGATTTGTTTCGAATATCTCTTCGTACGGAAAAGTCCGATAGATTACAGCGACAACGGAAAATCACGTTCCTTAAATTTTCTCCTACACAGTAAAAAATAATTTCCCAAAATCTGAGTACGAAGTTTCGTAAAAGTAATTTTGTTAAATAAGTGACAAACTGTACTTTTATTTCCCGTGTCATTAACAGTTTTGGTTTGTACTTTTGGCTGCAGAACTCAAGCCGGATTGTGCAATGGGAAAATTAACAAATAAAAAATTGGGGACGTTTGTGGACAACAACTTGTTGTGAAAAGTACAAACTTTTTTTACTGTGCATCCAAATTAAATTAAAAAATGTTTAAAATTTTTAAGAACGATAATAAAATCATAAGCCGTTGTAAAAAAGCTCTGACACGATGTCGTGGAAAAAATTAGGATAACAAAAAGACGCCCACATCGCTCCTCGGGGCTCATTTTTTATCCACCCCCACAATTTTAAATATCACCATGAAGAATGAATTTTTTTTTTTTTTTTAGTGGAACGATTTGCTACGAGAAAGGGATATTTAAATCCCAAATCTGGATGCCATCAATGTGAATTCTCGGCACCCCGTCTCGGTGTACGTTACGCTACGTTACCGACATAAAGGCACGTTTTTCCTTTCTCGGTTCTTAAGTCCAGTTTTTTTTATTTCCCTTTTTATTTATTTTATTATACCCATACGATCCTTCATTCGCGTTTTACGATCGATAAAGTCATCGAGAAAGGAAGAAGATCCCGTCTATCGTGAGAGAAAGTCTCCCCGTTGTTATTATTATTATTATTGTTATTATTATTTTGTAGACTTTTTATTATTATTGTCTTCTTATTATTCAAGTGTGCAACACGCGGATAGACCGTCGCGGGAAAAAGAAACGTGCGACAGAAGCAGCAACGTTATTACGACACGGCGGAATTTCGAATGCCCGCACAAAGGGTCGTACACCCGCCCGGGCTTTTATTACTTTGTTGACATATGGGAACCATTACCTTCTCGCACCCTATAGATTGTATGTGTAACGTCGCTCGTTCCTCTGTTGGTTCCCATTGCCTCCGTACAGTGTTAGACTCCTCGTGCGATTATGCCACGCCGAATCGTTCATAAAATAGGAGGGTAAAACCACGATGCTTAAATTCTCTTTGTGTCACTCATAGATTGTCCCTCGCTCACGTTTATCGCTGCGTACATAAATATATAGAGATCGTACAGTGTCACACTTCATGTGTAAAAGTACAGCCGATTTTATTTTATTTCATTTTATTTTATTTTATTTTATTTTATTTTATTTTATTTTATTTTATTTTATTTTATTTTTTATTTTATTTATTCTCGGCCTCCTCGAATTGCGATCCGACATCGATAAGGTTCTCTCCTTACTCCGGACCCTCTTCGGCGTCCTCGTAAATATATTCGGTCCCCTCGGGGCAACGAGAAATCTATATATTGCATCGAGGAAAAATTTTATCTACGCTTATATTAGGGCATAAATTTTTGCCGGCACGTCGTTAACCGCGATCACTCGGAAGAGCGGTGGATCTAACGTGGCAGCCGGGGTTGACTTGGGTCGAGGGATTTCTCTCGAGCAGGAGAGTGAGGAAGGAAGAAAGGAAAATGGTAACGAACCGCAGAATATTGCAGTCTCGCGAAAAATGCTTCGGTAGGATGGGTTAATTTCGAGTTTGAGAAATGAAGATTTAACGATTTTACGACGCGCATGAAAAGTCATGACGATCGAGAAAAGTAATGTACTCAGAGGAGAGCGGGGCAAAACGAGCAGTTTTTTTTATCAGATTCTAAAAGCATTAAATTCTTCCACTTGTACAATTAAAAAAAAAAAAAAAAAAAAATTATTGCCCATTTTTAGTGGCAATTTGAGCACTCGAATAGCTTAGAAACTTACACATTTCCGCGGATTAAGTATGTGTGGTAATCGGATCGAAATTACCCCAGTATTATACTTCGAAGTCTCGGCCGTGTTTTCTTTTGAAATCCACTTGTTTTCTCGATGAGCGCAGAAAAGAAACTACCTTTCTTAAAGATTCTCCCACTGCACAATAGAGAAAAAATGTAGCGCTCATTTTTAATGGCAATTTGAATGCTCGAACAGCTTCAGAACTTATCAATCTCGGATTAAGTATATGTCGTAATTCCACCGAAATCTACAGATATACGCAAAGTTACACTCGATATTTCGGCCGCCTTTTCCTTCGAAACAAGCTTGTTTCCCAATACCCTAAAAATTGTGGACTCGCATGCGAATCAGCGTAAATGTTGCGCGTATTTCGCTGTTTTTTTTCTCGATAAGTCGCCGATCGTAAGAAACACATTGAATCAACCTTGATTCGTCCGTGTCACGCTCGGTCTTTTCCGTCGGATCGCTCGACACTCTTATCACTATTTTCGGCACGTTCTCTGCCAGTTCGTCCCTCGGGAGCGAAAGGGAGACTTCAGTTATTCGCCGGATAGTCGACTCTGAAAATCTGTTCTTGGCCTCAGGTATGTTGACGAGAATCGCGCTTATTCTCTCGTGCGGAAAGACGAACGAGGGGCCGAGGAAAACGAAGGCTCGATAACACATCCATTATTGCCTACACGAGTGCGAACATGCCTCATGAGTGCGATGCCTCAAAAATATTTTGGTGAAATTGTGAAACAAATTGTTGAACAAAGCAGTCTTTCAGCTGTACCAACAAAATATTTATTTAAACCTCCCTGCCCAAATGTTTAGTTAATTCAACGGTATTTTTTATCAGTGCACGAATTTTTATTTCGAGTGTAATTCGGCTTTTCAAACTTTGTTCCAAACTGCGCATGTCCACGCGTCTGTTCACACTCTCCCCTAATGTCCGTCACGATTCCAACAAACGAAGATATCCGCTCACTGTGCAGACCCCGAACAAACGACGAATTAATAACGCGAGTAAAATATGTCCGAGGAAAAATCAACAGATCCTGGGATTTTCGTTATCGTCATTTACATTTCGAATTCGTCGATGCGCCGGATCTCGTATCAGAGATAAAGTGACGACGAAAACTCCGAAATGTGTTTGCTCGATCGGACGTCCTTGCGACCTCGTCTTAATGGACTTCGCATGAGCGGTTTCGAGAATTATCTACGCTCGTGGCTCTTCGCTCGATACACACTTATTTCTATTATTACTGCCTTACGCGATAAGCCGACGATAGTAGTTATGTAAACTCCGTGTACGCGCCACTGATTTGTTCAGCAATGTTCAGATAACCATTATAGTCTTAACAGTGCACATCGAAACCTGCGCGCGCAGCTTTCTCAGTTTCATTATTCTCTTTCGCGAATATAAAAACAAAAAGCGCCGATCGAGCCAGAGTTTATGAAAAATAACTCTGAATTTTCGTTCATTTCAATTTACAAGATTAACTTTGTAAGGAATTTTTGTTCAATGTAATTAATGAGATTAACTTTATAAACATTTTTTATTCATTCTATATTATGAGATTAACTTCGCAAAGAATATTTACTCATTGTAATTCATCACGACCGTTGAATTGTTTAAATATAATTTTCAATTAACTCGTCCCACAAACGCTTAATCGTCTTATGTACATTTTTAACGAGCGCTAATTAATTACTTCGATAAACGAGAAAGAAAAAAAAAAAAAATTGGAGGCGCCGGGTATCGATCCCGGTACCTCTCGCATGCTAAGCGAGCGCTCTACCATCTGAGCTACGCCCCCCGGATGTACGAGTTTGCACGACAAACCCAATTTAACGCTGACCGAAGTGGAAGAAAGTGTGTCGATTCTCGCGCCGGTCAGCGTTACACTTGTCCCACTCTCTTTTTTCTCACTTTCACGCTCTGTCATTATGGGCTCACGGTTAAATTGTTACTCGCTCCCTCGGGTAATTAATTTCTCTCGAAGTGAGCGGTTAGGTCATTACCTTTTACCGCGACGGGGCTGATGTAATCGCCCCAAAGACAACATTAGAACTGACGCACAGCGGTCGCGATGAAGGGGAAAATAATTGCGCTCGAGTTATAAAGAGAGTACACATTGCGACAAAAAAAAATACTGACGAATCGTGATAATCAACTTTGAGCTCGGTTCGGCGTGAAAAATAGAGAGTGTAACTATAGCGGATGTACAGGAAAGGGCGGTTGGGGGTAATGCGGGTCATCGGGTTAATCCTGGTGTTATAACGAGTTGGAACCTTTTCCAGATTAGAACCAGCACCAAAAAACTTGTCATCAAATTCCGCATCAAAAAGACTCGGTCGGTAAAAAAAAGACTGATTAATTTTTATCGAAGGATCTTCAGCTTTTTCGACTAAATACTAATTAGCGTTTTCATCTGAAAGTTGAGTAGACTCGGATGAATTGCTTTTCTGCGGAAAAGCAGCTTTTAGTCATCTCGAAAAGAAATGGATTACAGTTTTCGTTACCGACGGAGATTAAAAAGTCAACATCACCAGTAATCTCTATAATTACTTCGACTACGGAATACATTTTTTAAAAACCTGGCGGTGACTAATTTCACGTAAAGACCTTTGAGTGTCTCTCATTAGATGAAAGTCACACACCCACACGAAGTTGGCTCGTCAAAAAGACTCAGTCGGTAAAAAAAAAGACGGTAATCAATTTTTTTTTAAGGATCTTCAGCATTTTCGACTAAATACTAATTAGCGTTTTCATCTGAAAGTTGAGTACACTCAGATGAATTGCTTTTCTGCGGAAAAGCAGCTTTTAATCCTCTCGAAAAAAAATGGATTACAGTTTTCGTTACCGACGGAGATTAAAAAGTCAACATCACCAGTAATCGCTATAATTACTTCCACTACGAAATAAATTAAAAAAAAAACCTGACGGTGACTAATTTCACGTAAAGAGACCTTTGAGTGTCTCTCATTAGATGAATATTCACCTAAATTTGGCTCGTCAAAGATCACTTTTCTACCGCATATGAACACATTTTCTCTAAGCTGACCCACGTTGCCCGCAGTTTCTCTCGGCGATAGTCCGGCAATCCTGCATAGGTATTGCGCATCGCATTATTCGTATACCGCGTTTATATACCGTGGCTAACTCTGTACACCGACGGATGCATCATCGTTCAAACCGCAAGTGGCTGAGGCGTGAATCAGAGCTCCTCGGTTCTTGCGCGACACCGTGTTCTTTGTCCTACGAGTTTACAGTCTATTTAAGGATTTCGAGGTCCGGCCTGACGAGCCGGGGGATGAAAAGCGTCTCGGGACGCGGACGCGGATGGAGGCACTTTAAATAGTATAAGAAATTTAAATAGAGACCGGACGCTTCGCTTCCCAGCTGCATCGACTCTAGCGTTTTTGTCCCATCGAGCCTGATTAATCACAGGTGTTAAGAAATAAAGGCCGAATTACTTATCTCATATTTGCTCCGACTTTTGAGAGACGAACGTTCACGCTGTCGTGCTCATCTGCTCCACGTTTATTCACTTTATCTCCTTCTCAATTTTTTTTTTTTCCCACATAGCTCATCGCTTCCCTCTATTCGGAATGCCTTTCACATAGCCTCGCGCGTCTCGTTATCGCGAGCCGTTGGCCCGTGACGATGCTGAGTCATCATCGTAAAATGAATTCAGGCTGAAAACACGGAAAAACGTGTATAGTGGAAGTTCGATTGTTTTTACCACGTCTATCTAAACTATACTGCAGTTTCAGGGATGGCAAAAAAATGGTATAATTTTAAAAATTACGAAAAACTCGTGTGACAGATCGGAAAACTTTGTTCACGTGGAACCCTGGTGGTACACTGAGTTAAACGATAACATCGATAACAGTCCGCGATACCCTCCGCCTGTAAGCTCTATAATTACCGTGTTTAAGTCTCGGCTTAAATTACGCTGTAAAAATGTATTTCACACACCGACACACCACCTAGAATTTATGTACTATTATGCACTTTCCATTGCACACTCACACTTTGTCAAATTCGAAGACTACCGGGGAACTTTCCTTTGTCCCACGCTATCGCGAAAATGATAGTTTCAATCTTGTTTCGAAGCTTTTTTGCAATTATTTTGTATAAAGAAAAAATAATTTAAAGCCCTGGAAAAATGTTCGCTTCATAGAATTTTTCATCAAATGAATTTGTAAGTTCCATCCTGAAGTGTCTAAAATTCGTCATTTTACCAAAAAATTTTGTTTATTTTCAAAGTATTTCCAAATAAAAAAAAAAAAGAAAAAATCAAAGCCGGACATAAAAAGCTGAAGAGTGCATGGCAAATGCAGTAACGGCCCAGAAATCCATAAAACCAGCTGCTCTCTTCGCAGGACCTTCGCTCGTATATAATCCATTGCAAAATGCTGGCGCTATATACCAAGGCATAAAGATACAAGTTACCCATCGAATGAGAACCGGTTTCCCGACGAGGCGCAGAGGGCGGTGGAGATAGAAATCATTGAGCTGCACGATTTGTTGCCGGCTACTGTGCCACACCGCCTTAGCTTCCGTTTTCGACGGTGTTACCGCTGCTGCTGCTCGTTCTTTTTTTTTTAGTTACCGTTCGTCAATAATCTCTCAATGTCAAACCCGTTTTAGGCGAGGGCGACGGAAATAATTCTGAAGATATTATTACCACCTCGATTTTGACAAGAGGACTGTTTTCGCGATTATTTTTATTTTTACACTTTCAAAAAAACTAAAATAAAAAAAATAATCGAGCTTCCACTATACACGTTTTTCCATGCCCCGCTGCTGATGCTCTTTTTTTAGTTACCGTTCGTCAATAATTTCTCGGTGTCAAGCTCGGTTCAGCCGAGAGCGACGGAAATAAATCTGGAAATCTTATTAACATCTTGATTTTGATAAGAGGACTGTTTTCGCTATTATCTTTATTTTCGCACTTTCAAAAAAAATAAAATAAAATTTTAAAAAATCAATCGAACTTCCACTATACACGTTTTTCCCTGTTTTCAGTGTATATTCGTTTTACGACGATGGCTTCGGTCCTTTTTCGTTTCTCTATCGCGAAACTACTAATTTAATGCGATAGCGGGATTTTATCTCGACAGGCTCTGCGTGTTCCGGTCTGGTGTCGCTGCAAAACCAGCTCCAGTTTCTGGCAGGTGCAGAAACGGTTACACACGTAATCCTATTAGCAACTCCGTGGACGCGTACAGTGCTGTGGATTCTGCAAATATTTTCGCCGAAACTCCGACTGTAAAAGCGTCGTTTTCCGATTCGTGTTCGTTTAGCACACTTACGACAAAAATTAGCCGAGTGTTTGACCAATCGTGCGCGTTGCAAGCTTTCCGAGCACGAGTCATGCAGAATTCATGCAAATACTGTTCCGGCGAGTCCGCCACGTCACTTTTAAATATACCAAGTTGAAAATTGCAATTTTTAAACTGCTTACTCATAAAAATTGAAAATTGGCATTTTCATATCGCTTTTTCGTACAAGGTGAAAGTTGAAATTATCACGAGATTCGTCGAAAGTGATTAAATATGCGAATCGACCTGCGTGACTCATCGTCACAAAAATGCACAGAATTAAATTTATTATTATTATTTTTTTGGATAAATTAAATATTTTCGCGATATAGTTTAGCTCTGCGAGAAAGAGCGAATAGGCGCGAGCGTACGGGACGCCCCGTTATAACGTCGCGAGGAGGGACAAAGTGGCGATCGGACGGAGCGGCAGCAGGAAAGAGCGGCTATTTAGGAAGTGAGGAGACGGAGGGGAATTTCTATGGCGAACTGTACACTACGAGATAGAGAGAGAGAGAAAGACGATAAAGAAAAAAAAAATCGCGAGAGATTTCCGAGCAAGAGGCGTGCAAAGGCTCGAGCTCCGTAACAGTACAGTACAGTGTGACGTTAGTACGGCAATGCCGTAACGAGGAGAGCGCGGCTTGTAGCGCTTTTTCCCGTGCATTGACCTCGCCGAGGCGTCTTTGATACTAACCTCGCCCAATCTTTGCTCAACCCCTTCCCACCGTTTTCTCCCGTTTTACGTCGACATGCGAAACGCGAGTGTGCAACACATCTGCAGCGCTTTTGCGCCTCCAACGTACAATTTCGTTAATTAATCCAGAGGACTATCAAAGTTGAATTTTCTCTTCGCGCGCTCCGACCAAATGCTCGAGGGCGTTTTTCGGCGCAGATTTTCCTAGGATAAAGAGATCGGCGAAAATAATTCATACCTCGCACGAGGCTTTGACAAAACGTAATTAAAAATTCTCCTACGGTTCCTTTTCTTCTGATCGGCGTGAGAGCAGGAACACGAAGCTAATGAGTCACTGAAAACAACGTATAAATCGTATCTTTAACGGAAAGCCCGGAGACCTCACTAGTCTAAATTACAAGATAGTAGTTAATTGCGAGGATTCTCCCAGCGAGGCAGCCGACATTTTTTTCGCCAAATACCTCGATTCAAAAACCACACTCTCGCGACAATGAAAAGTGAGGCCATCGAAAAAAAGAGTTACAAATGACTAAATAAGCTTCTTCCACGTGCATAACCATACGCGATGCGTCACACCTGGTGACTCGTATTCGCTTCTCTCGTCCACAGATTATTATTATTATTATTATTATTATTATTATTATTATTATTATTATTATTATTATTATTATTATTATTATTATTATTATTATTATTATTATTATTATTATTATTATTATTATTATTATCATCATCATTATTATTATTATTATTATTATTATTATTATCATCATCATTATTGTTATTATTGGGTTGAATTGCGTGTCAGTACTGCGACGATCAATCATGTTCGTCGCAATTAATTCGTCAAGCGAATCGAAACGAAGGAGGAGGGTGCGAGCAGTCAACTTCTCTCTTCCCTTCGTTTCTTTCTTTCTTCGCGAGCGCGTTTATCCGAGTCCCTTCTCTCTAGCACACACACACACACACACACGCGCTCGCGCTCGCGCCCGACCCTTGTATTTCCAAGAGCGAAACTTGTATTTCCTGGGCAACGTCGCGAACAAAGGAGAAAACTGTGCCAAAGAGAATCGGAGTCGTATACGTCATAGTGGAGGATCAGACGATGATACGTGAACGGGAGGAGGATGGGGGGGATACACTAAGTGAGTTACAGTAGAAACTCGCTTATCCAACATTCGATCAACCTCCGCGTTATTCGAGGTGTAGGCTCGGATAATACGGAAAACTCTGATAAAGCAGCAATGCCCACGCGAGCACATTTACATCTCTATCACTCATAACTCTCATAACACTCTACCAGAAAACATCTCTACCATTTACAACTCTACCATATTAAATCTCTACCAAAATCTCAACCACTGTATGAAAAAAACTCTACCAGAGCCAACTAGTCGCCAACATCTCTACCGGAATAAAGACGACCAAGAAAATCGCTACCAGAAAAAAAAACTCTACTGGACTTGAAATAAAACTCTACCGGAATTGAAATAAAACTCAATTCCGGTAGAGTTTTGGTTGGATTAACCAAAAGTCGCGGTGACATACGTTCAAAGCTGTTATTTGTTTGGTACAAATAAAGCATTGTTTTGTTAAGCGATTATTTGCTTCAACTTAATTATAATTATATTCGAAAAACAACAACATTAACTAATCAAGTCTGTGCTTATATGAAGTGGGGTGTCATTTTAGAAAAATATATAATAGCAGCAAAACTTTGAATTGACTTTGTTATCAATCAGCGTTATCAGAGATTTCACTTATCCAACGTACGTTCTCTACACATTAGCTCAGATAAACGGGATTCTACTGTACACTCGGAATTTCCCCCTCGCACTCCGCCTGTGCGCACCAAATCGTTTCCTTTTGCCCCACTCGCGGCCGCACGCGCTTTATTCTTTATTCCCCACCGCGCCCAGCGGCGGCACGAGGAGTATGAGACAAAGGAACATTACTGGTCGTATATACCTTTCCGTGAAATCTCCCCCCACCCCCACCCCCCTCCGCCACCGAACTTCTTCTATACGCAGCTTTTCATCTGTTTTCCGGTGCCGAAGGCAAACGCGCCAGCGCGCTCCCGGTGCGACTTTAGGCCTTGCGTGGCCCCGATTTCATTGATCCTACGCGTAGGTCCAGGCGACACGCTCCGCGGGGGCGTTACACAAACCCGGAAACCTGCGAACAGAGAAACGCAAATCGAAAATCGCGCGGCCGGTGCGTTATCGCAGGCACGCTGTCCTCCGACACGTCCGGAGTGGGAACACTCGGGGTATTTTTTTTTACGAAGGTTGGCACCCTTTTAATCGAATGAGATACAGTATTTTTTTTTGCCAAGATTGGTACACTTTTAATCGACCGATATTTGGACGATTTAGAATTAAAACTGTGTTGGTAGAAAACGGCGCGTTTTTTTTTTAGGATTTAAACGATTGAGCCTCTGAAAAGTCTGTGTAGGACAAAAAATGATTTTTTTATCTCTATGTAAGAGCTTCTACGAGGAAGATTGTTACGGCGACATGAAAAACTGTGTCAAACAATTTTTTTTTTCGTTGCATATTTTCCACGTCAATGGAATATTTAATAAGCACATATTTTGAGGAAAATCGTTCGGCGTCTGAGACGTATGTGCAGAATAAAAAAACGATTATATTTCTACGTAAGAGCTTCCACGAGGAAGATTATTACGGAGACGTGAAAAACTGTCTCAGGCAATTTTTGTTTTTTTGTCCTTACATTTTTTTTCAACATCATTGGAATAGTTAATAATCACATATCTTCGGACAAATCATCGCCCGCTGAGAAGAATTTTTAAAGCATCTTAAGTGCATAAAAAAATGATTGATATATTATTACTATTATTATTATCTTATTTTTAAAAAATAATAAATGTCCGATTGTTAAGAGTTGAGTGTGCGTTTCGGAATTATTCTCGCCTGTTGAGATATGTACGGTCGCGCCGCGTATAGGTGTGTCGCGGTGCAGCGGCGTGCTGCAGCTCGAAATGAGTAACTAACCGGGGCAATGAAAAGCCGGCGAGAAGTCACCCATACACGCAGGAAAACTCGTTGCATTGTACCACTCACCGTGCTACGTGAGCTCTCCACTGTGTGGGTACTTTGTGCCGGTACAGATGTATATATATATATATATTTTTAGCACGGTTAGTAACTCTTGTTGCTAGGGCATCAGCTGATCCGAGGCAGCGGGCCGTGCATGCGGCAGTGACGTACCAAGTTCGCACCAAAAGCGTCGCCCTTGCCGGTTTTTGTGCTGGATTAAAAAAATCACATATTTTTTTTCCATCAGTCACTTTACATAAGATGAATATTTTATAGTGCTCCAAAAAAAGGAAAAATGTAATTTCTTTAATTTTTTTTTACGCGTACGTAGATCGATCGAAAAGTAAAATTATTGACGTTCAATCGACGATCATTCTTCGCTACTATGATTGAGGTAGTTTTTTTTTATTGGTTGGTGATGTTTTTATTATTATTATTTTTTTAACTGAGCAAACGTAAGTTGTGTCCCGACTTTTATCGTGCTCGAGTACGAAAATCCAGCTGCCGAAAGATCGGGAGACTGCTCGATCGATCGAGTTAACAACAGGAAAAACACGGATCGATAGAGATAATCGCTTGTTTGCATCGGTAATCAGTTTAAAAAAATAATCAGTTAAAAAAAAAAATTTCAACGATAAATCGCACCGCCAAAAAAATCAGTAAAAAAAAATTCAATTTTCAGCGATAAATCCCAGCCCTGAAAAAAAAGTTCTCGCTCCGTAAAACGATAAAAGTTTTCAAGAGCTCGTCGCGATTTTTAGTCCGCGTCGTTTCCTTGGGGCGGGCAGGGCTCCAGTTCGGAGATAATTTTTATCTCGCTTGCAGCGTGTTTGCGCCGATGCACATTTCGCGAGCTATGAAGTCGAGTCGAAAAAAAAAAAAAAAAAACAACCTGGCAAGAAGAACGCAGAGCATCAGCAGAGCAAGTGCATCAGAGTCTTCGGCACCGAGCCCGCGGGTTTTACGTACGTCACTGTCGCGTAATGTCGGTGAATAGGAGAACCGGCGATTCTGCCCCCTCCACCGCCGGCACAGTAGCGCCCCCCACTCCTCGACGGCCCGGCCAGATGATCGCATGGCAGCGGCACGGTTCTCGAGGCGTCAGTTAGCAACCGGCGCTCTTTCCGTGTAGACCGTTTTTTTTTGCTCGTCGTACAGTAGGTCCTTCGTAATGTCCAGTGTAACCTGAGAGTCCGTGCAGCGTGTGT
This sequence comes from Stenichneumon culpator, assembly GCA_964017025.1. NCBI lineage: Eukaryota > Metazoa > Arthropoda > Insecta > Hymenoptera > Ichneumonidae > Stenichneumon > Stenichneumon culpator. The sequence goes on from OZ024776.1 coordinate 18,100,716, forward strand.
CAGTGTAACGACAATTTTATTACCCACGTTGCTCGCGCCAGTTTTTATTCCTCTGGTTTATGCTCGAAACCTTATATTTTCAATAAAAAAAATATATACACAATAAATAAGAAAAGATCGTAAGGAAAAGAAACGAAGAGCAAGAACGAGAAGTCAACTTGGAGCGATTAGCGAGGGACAAACAAGGGAGGAATAAAATTCATGAAAGGAAAGAAAGAAAGTTGAAAATAAGGAAAAATATACACAGCACAAGGATCGGAAATCCGGGTGGACGAGACATGCGATAAAACAGTAAACTGGAACATCGTCGACGCTTCGATTAAAATCGATTACGTCTGTAATATGACTGTAACTGTTTGTTTCGTACTATCGAAAGGTGACGATTTTCGGACTTCCTGATGTAACGCGAATACAAACGGAGATCCAGTGATACTTCGATAATATATACATAATTATTAACTATATAATATATATTGTATATGTGTATACATATGCACATGCACGTGATTGCGAGTACAATAGATCGACAATTCTGTACCACGAAAAAGAGAGACAACGGAGCGGTTGAGAAATTTTGTAATTAAAAAAATATATTTGTAAATACTGTTAAATAAATAAGTCCGTGAACCGTGGGTGATTTAAAATCGAGCAAACGGCTCGGAATTCGGCGTCCCGAAAGTTCGCCTTACCACGTTTTGAACGCGATAAAAAAAAATCGTCGAAAAACGCGATTTGAGTTTTATGATTTTTTTTTCTCAATCTCGAAAAATTCGTACTTCCGGTACGCGAGTTTGTGCACCGAAAATATCGTGAACCAGAGCGGCGACTCACGTGATCTTGTCCCGATTGACAGTGAAAAAAAAAATTGAGATATTCATAAAAAAGGAGAAAAAAAATAACAAAGTGCTTTTATCGATACCGTCAAAAATTCCTGTGGCGAACGAGGGAGAACTCTGCCCGGAGGTGGATTCGATCGCTAACCGTGTCGGTGCCGCCAGAATGGGTCAAATTGGAAATGACGTGAGTGACACTCGTAATTCAATTAGTATTATTACTCGATCTCGGGTTCTTTTTTTTTCTTTTCTTTTTTTACATCATCCCGAATTAACACTGTCGATGTTTGCTCGACGATGACACCAGAGCGCGAAGTTCGTTGTGAAAAAAGAAATAAAAAAAATGTCTTATCTCCGTCGGGTGAATTGAAAGTTTGAAAGCAAATTTTTGCGAACACGCTTTTTACGGAGTTAATTTCGTGGGTCACGAAAATTTAATGATGGAACTTGCTTTGAGCGAATTTGGGAGATTAGATATCGTCGATTACAAAAAAAACAAAATCAGATCGAAGGAATTCGAGCGAGGGTGGATGATCGCCGAGCATGTGAAAAAATATTGATTCGAGCCACGACATACCGACGATTTATCGTTTCGTAATTTATTTAATCGGACGAATTTGATAAGAGTTATTTGATAAAGTAAGTATCTTCGCGAGAAAAAATTCTTATGGAATTCTTATTTTTTTAATCCTTAAAAATAATGCTATTATTATTATTATTATTATTATTATTATTATTATTATTATTATTATTATTATTATTATTATTATTATTATTATTATTATTATTATTATTATTATTATTATTATTATTATTATTATTATTATTATTATTATTATTATTATTATTATTATTATTATTATTATTATTATTATTATCGCTATTATTGTTTCAATGTCGAACGGTGCGTTAAATAATCGGCTATAGCGCCCGGCTTTAAAAGATCCTCAAGTGCAAATTTATTTCGCACCTCGAAGCTTTATATTTAGTTCATCCTTCGAGTGGTTTAATAATAGCGAGATCTGTAATCCGCGGAATGCGAGATGCGAATGCCCGTGCGTGTGCAATTTCCCACGCGAATCGTCCCCGACGTTTTCTTTCTCTTCTATTTTTTTGTCTTTCGATCGCGGCACGGAAGCCAAAAAACAGTTGCAAAAATTGTGCGAAAAATTCGTCAGCTATTTCGCAGTTAATCTTTTTTTTTGTGGCTGATTTCCTGGCGTCGTTTATTTTTTTCTTTCCTTTCGACCGACCGGGAAATAAGTCGTCGGTAATCTGAGCAGAGATTTATTCGAGAAGTTAGAGAGAGAGAGAGAGACAGAGGGAAATATTGCGATAAAACTGGACAATCGCCTGGATAATTCGCTCGTCAGTCGACGATTCAACTCCTCGATCGCGACGATTTCGAGCCCCTTCGCGACTGCGCCGGCTCGCCGATGAAGCTGGTCGCTCACCTGTACAGCACGTGTGGCACGTGGATAAAACCACCGGCGCTTGCAAAGCACGGCAAGGTTTTAAAAAGTTGAACAATTGTGACTGGAAAATATTCATAAAAAAACTGCATTCGCATGATAATATTTTAAGCTATGTCTGTAATCGGTTATTCATGCCGGAAATGGATCTAAGATGCATACAAATAGGCTCGACCTTCGCGAAGGACCCAAGAGCAAATCTTATTCGTAAATAAGAACTTTTTTTTTTTAATTCGAGCGAATCTTGTATACAAATACGAGAAAATCTTATTGATAAATAAGATTTATGAATAAGGGCAAATCTTGTTTATAAATAAGAACAAACCTTATAAATAAGATTCGCTCTTGAAGGTTCATATATGAACCCTCAACTGCGGACCAATAAACAATCTTTCGAAGATCAATGAGTAATCCTTACTTATCAATCCTCAAAGCACATAATCTTTGCCCAAAGTTTTAAATCCGGGTAAGTAAATAAGATTCAAAAGATAATGAAAAAAGAAGATTCGGCATTCGGAGTACAATATTTCAACGATATGGACATCGGCAATTCGTACCGGAAGCGGATCTCAGTCCTATCAGAACAGTCTCCAACCGAGGAGCCAATTTTGTTTATTAACCCTCGAATATATACGTGACCGTCCGAGGCCTACAAGGAATGGGTCAAATAGGTCGCCCGAAGGGTAAAACGATACGAAAAAGCTCGAGAGTAGCCCATCTCGTTTCGTACCCACCATATATATATATATATATATACACACACACCAATATAGTGGGTTAATAAACAAAATCTCAAGTTCGTGGGCCAGTGGATTCCCCAATCAATTGTGGAAATGGTGCGTGTACGACCCAAATCCCGGAAGCGGGAAGCGACGGTGGGAAGAGGGACGATATGGTGGGGTTGAAACGCCCGAGGGTTCGCCCGGATAACTGTAGGGTCGAATGTTACAGGTAGGAGAGAGAGTCTCTCCACCTTCCGGGTCCCCGTGTCCCTCCGTGAATGCGCGTGGGCGATATAAAACGAAGAAAAATATTTCCTCTCGGCCGCCTCAATTTTATCGTCGGGTCTCGTCGGCTCTCCTTCGACCCTCGGCACTCTACGGTTCTCTATCCTTCCTCAATATCTCTACCCTCTGTTTATTTTATCTCGCCCCCCCCCCCCCCCCCACCTCGGCTTGCATAACATCAATACACTTTCAGCACGTAACAAGTTAGTGCGTAGAAAAAAAACAAACTATAAAAATACAGAAGTCAAAAGTACGGGTAAGATTAGAAACGCGCATGCGCACTGGGTCGGAGATAACATTTAGAGATTTTTTACTGTATGGTAAAAAAAGGTGTGTACTTTTTGTAACGACTTATGGTCCACAATTTTTTGTTTGTTCATTTTGGCATCGCAGCATCCGGCTCTAGTTTTGCGAACAGAAGTGCAAAATAAAATTGTCATTGATACGGGAAGTAAAAGAATAGGTTTCTATGTTAAAACCTGAAGAGAGGTGTCTGTCACTTATAGTCACGAAGGTTTGTATTCTGAGCACGATCTTATGCACAAAATTATGCACGATTTTATGCATTTGGCCGGCTAAAATAGCTTGGCCGTCTAAAATGGATTAGCCGGCTAAAATAGTTTAGCCGGCTAAGACGGCTTACCCGGCTTGGCCGGCCTATCTGTACAGCCCTAATCCTTGCGTCTAATAACTTTTCTATCTTCTTTTTTTCGCCATTATGGATTCAGCCTTACACACCCAACCCTCTTCCTTCTCGTTTCTGCACCTATACGCTTCCAACCTTTTTTTTTTCCTTCATGCACTTCGTATCCAGCTCTATCTCTCTCTCTCTCAGGATCGTAAAATTGTTTTCCAAGCCCAGACCGGTTCTCGAGAGATCTGGGTTCTCGTTTCCAATGTTGTTTACGTGCGGTCATAGGCCGCCTTCGCCTCGGAGACCTCGAGAGCCTCCGCACACTTCTATCGTTGCGCATACTTTCATGCGTATTTATGTATATATGCATATATATATACATACATACTGTGTACACACTGTTCCGCCGTTTCACTCCGCGTGTTACTATATATAACCACAAGAACAGGTTCTCTCGCGAGAATAAGGTGCGTAAACAGAATGCCTCGTCGTTTTGCCGTGATTCGAATATATTAAATCCCCCCCCCCCTCCGCGCCGCCTCCCACCCCGCCCTCAATGAACTCGGCTCTCGGCGTAACAGCGTAATGAATTGCGGACGATTATACTTTGGAGTGTTCGTGAATATATTTTCGTGCTTTACGATGCATGTATGCGGACGACGATCACGCGATGGCCGTTCCGATGCGCTTTTAGAGCTTTTAATTCTTTTTTTTTCGTAGACATTTTTTTTATTGGAAATAATAATAATGATAAGACGGTTGAAATTCCGTGCCAAACGGTGGCCGGATTATCGGGACTCAAGGGCTCTGATAAATGTCGAGTGTCGTGGTGCGTATCCGTTTTTTTTTTTATAACGCGTGGGCGCGGAGACGATCACGCGACATTCGCGTCGATGCATTCTTCGAGTTTGTCTTTTTTCTTTCGTGAAATGAATTTTTTTTTTAATCGGACAAGTTTGAAATGAACCCACGCTTGATATTGCGTGTGAAACGATTCTAATTAATATCGAGTGTCATCGAGTGTTTTTTTACTATTTATAATGCATGTCCAGTGACAATTACGCGATATTCTTGTCGATGCGCTTTTCGAGCTCTTCCCTTCGTTCGATGGCTCCGCCGGAGTGCGACAATCAAACAATCTCACCGACACTGTAAAAACGAATTGTAAATTTAATGTACAAATGTGATGAAAAATGAATACCCTTTTTCATCGAAATTAACGTAAATTATTATAAAATTAAAGTAGTTTTATACTAACATTACAGCGAATCATTAAAAATAAAGCCTTTCCAATGTTTTTAATACACTGAATGGTACATGAAATTTAATATACCAGTTTCTGTACAAAAACTTCCAGTCCGGTTCATAAAATTTCATACAAATTTTTTTACAAACACAGTGTAAAAAAAAAAACCTTCAAACCCACTACACTAAATAGACTCCGTGGAAAAAATGCGCCAGTTTATCGGGAGGCTAAAGAGCTTCGGACGCAACTTGAGATGACAAACAAACTCGTCCTTCTCGCCGTCGCCATGCATTTTTTTTTCTTTCTTTTTCGTCTTTCGTAACTCATGTCTCCCAGCCGCGCGCAATCGCGGGGTCAGTGATGTATATGCACGTCGTCGGAACGTCGTAACAGCAGCGGAGGCAACGATCGGATGAGATCTCTAGTCTTTACCCATCCCAGTTAGAAAGTCATTGTTTACGATGTTTGGAGGCCTCTCCCGAGGACCGGTTGTGCTCTGCAGCCCAGCACTTACGTGTCTCGAGCGAAGGTATCTCCCAGCGGGCGACGGGCCCTACGATCGAGACGACTTTCGAGGATCTCCGTATTATTGGATGGCATTCAGATAAATTTTCGTTGCTGCAATCGCAGCGCCCGTATAGTGACATATCCGATCACGATATTCAAAGTACCTGGACGACGTAGTAATGAATCATATAATAATAATAATAATAAGAATAATCGAAAATATATAAATTTTTTGGAGGGTAGACTGTTGAAAAAAGTCTAAATTTAATGCACCGGACTGAAAGATTTTATGGAAAATTGGTACGTTAAATTTGATATAGAATTGCGATGAAGAATTAATGGACTTTTACAGTCAAATTACAGTAAATTATTGAACTTAAAGAACTTTTAAAGTAAAAGTAAAGTTATTTATTAAAGGTAAAATGTTTCCAAAGTTTTGAATACACTGTACGTTAATTTTTCATCGCAGTGTACATAAATATCACGGAAAGTAAATTTGACCGATGTATTTATTTCCGTGACGAACGACGAGATCAGTTTGTGCTTCTGTGTCAATAATTCGTCATCTCCTCGATTCACCATAAGTACACTTAAAATGCAAAGAAACCGACACGTGTATCCACAGCGCGCAGTATTGGTCACGGTCGTCGATGCCGATAGGTTCCACGCGGACTTTGTAACCGAGTTTAGGAATTCGGGGCAGCAAATCTTTTCCCGGTTCATAATCGTGGCGTGGCCTTTGTCCTCCTCCCCGTTAAAGCCCGTCCGTCCGTCCGTCCGTGTTACGCCTACGCTGCAAGACCATACGTTGATCTGTTTTTTCCATTTTTCTAAATTTGTATCTCAAATTTCTTTTCCGATATATTTTTCTCCAATATTTTTTTCTATATTTCGTTTTCCGAATTTTATTTTTAAACAGATTTTAACATAAAGAAAACGCAATTTTCAAACATTTCTTTTTCCAAATTTTCTTTATCCTCATTTTTTTCCACATCCTTTTCCAACACTTTTTTTTCTACATCTTTTTCCAAATTTATTTTTATACATTTTTTTTCCCCAATGATATTGCATCCAAAGAGAGTTGGATAGGCCGCGCACCGTCGGCCGGCCGATCACTGTCCCAAGACCGCCGTGCGGCTTGTCCCACTGTCATCGCCGGGTGCATCGGAAGCCGAGGAAAGATGGAGCAAGAGGGCAGTGGGAACTCGATGGACGGGAAACTAAGCGAAACAGCTATAGAGCGATGGGCGTGGGAGAGGGGGGAAGTATATATAAGCGTCGAGTGGAGAATCAGCGGAGAGCACGGGGTGTCACGTGGTTCCAGATAATCGATAGGGTGACGTCACAGCGAAGTAGCTTTCGACCAATCGGGGGAAAGCCATGAGAGTCTCCGCCGAGGCAGGCCATTCACTGATAAGACGAGAGCATCGAACTCCAACGGCTCGCTTCGCGATCTTCGCCGCACTTCTTTGTTCCACCGGTTTCAAACTCGATTCTCTATTTTTTATTTCTTTTTTCCTTCTTTTATTTTCTACTATTTTTGTAGCGGAGGGAAAATGCTCTTGGGACAAACTGTTGCAGTCCATGTAACCGTTAATGTTTAAACTATGTATTCCTTATTATTTATCTGTTCCTATTCGCCAAAGCTGGGCAAACACCCTAAGTAGGGAAGAGCGGGGCAAAATGGGGCAACGGGGCAAAACGGGGCAGTTGGGCAAAACTAAATTTATCCAATCATTTCTGGATCGGAAAAGGTGGCAAAACGGGGCATAAAAGGCTGATGTATCGATGGGGCGAATTCGGGCATCCAAAAATTATTGGGAAATGACATTTTGCCCTATGCCCCGTTTTGCCCCGCGAAACCTTTGTGCCTTTTCGAAAATTAGCACAAACCAGTTAATATTTTTGCAAATCCATTGCAATTAATGTTTTTCTATGTTAAGGACATCTGCTGCAATAAAAATAACTATCCACTGTTATCAATAGATGCGTGAAAGTTTGTATAACCGACTTTGAAAATGTAGCACTCATTAACATTTTTTTAACGCTCGACTGCGCGAAGCGCTCATAAATCTCACCTGGGTAAATAGCTAGGTCCGAGTATACAAAATTCCGGTTCTCATTATTTCAAAAAGTAGAACATTTGACACGAATTTTTGTGCCACTAAAGATGAACAAAATCAAACACCATTCTTTCCTCCTAAGTCGTCGAAGCCCCTTAAATAAGCCCTGTAAATAACTGATCAAACTTCCAACTCGGAACCTTATAAAATCATCGATGATTCAATCACCGAGCGCCGAGCCGCTCGCCGTCTATAAAATAATGGTACCTTCTCGTGATTTATAGCCTCGTTACGAAATGTCTTTCTGTTCAGACATGTCGAGGAATAAAATAATCGCTTTACAAAAAAAAAAGAAAGGGAACAATCTCGAAGGTCTCACGTCGAAGTTATTAGTCCCATAGGAGCGTTAAGGTATTATAAGCGTATAGGCTGATACCACGTAAGATTCAGAGAGAATTGAGAGTGTATTACGAGCACTTCTCGATGGGATAAGAATCTGAAAAAAATCAAACATATGGAGGCTCATGAAAATATTGATTTTGCATAATAATAATTTCAAAATGTTATTAACAAAGCAAAGAAAAAAAAATTGTTCAAGACATCTCGGAGAAATACAACTTTTTAAAAATGAAAGTGCTTCGTTCACTTTTCTGAATACGTATGAATTTTTATAAGATTTTTCAGTGAATTAAAAATTCTGAAAAAATTCATACGTATTCAGAAAAATGAACGAATAATGTTCATTAAAAAGTAAAGTTACATTTCCGGGAATTTTGTTGAACAATTTTATTTTTCATCACTATGTTGATAACATCTTGAAATGATTATTATGCACAATTAATCTTTTCAGCATAATTAATATGCTTGATTTTTTTTCAGATTTTTATACCATCGAGAAGTGTTTGCAATTCCCTCTCATTTCCCTGAAACTTATGCGAAGTGAACACTATTCGCAAGGACTGCCTCAAAGCGAGGGAGATTGCGATTGTGAGCCCGAAGGCGAGTGTGCAGAGGTTGCCTCATAGGTGAGAGAGAAATCTGTGAGAAGTGCAATATCGAGAGCTACACCGGACTCTTTATCGTCGCTCGGGGATCGTGTACGGCGCGGGAAAATGTTGTCTCGTTTGGCTGAGGGAATAATAGCGATGGTTGGCCCTGATGGCCGTTAATCCGGCTAATTCGATATCCACCTCGGGACCTCATTTCCTCGACGAGCCCAGGGCCCAAATTCCCATCCATATATGCATGCCGTTTCCACATATATATATGTATGTTGTACCGTGTTTGTTACACAGCAGGCCAGAACTGCCGTTCCCCCTCTCCCCCCCCCTCCCCTGCCCCTTCGCTAGATCCAACGTGCTTGATACATTAAATCTTGTATATACGTGTATACACGACATTAGGCACGGAAGCACACGTGACTCGAAAGGGTAATCACGCTCGAGTGTCGATAACACTGTGGGGCATGCATGTATTCATGAAAATATCCACTTGTTGGCTCCGCTCGACCCCCGAAGCCTCTCTGAAACAACAGTTAGTCGGCTGGTCTTCATCCTTTTTTTATTATTTGCTTCCGCATAGAGGGAACTCTTTATATTTTTTTGTAATGTTTCTCTCGGGAAGAAAATTGATGAAAACCCTTCATTTTGCAACGCTCCGCCCGAACTGAATGGGAGAACAAGCCTTCGTCTTTTTGCGTCAACCCTCGTCCATTAACTGCCGTTTCCGCCTTACATACATCCAAAGGGAATTAATTCTGAAATGCGCCACCAAACGCGGCTTAAGTTTCGGTTAAAAAAGAATTTCTTTGTCTCGCACTCGGCCCCAGCAAAGGACAATGGGAGGTCGCTGGAAAGTCGGACGGACGAAGTGTAAGAATTTTTAAGAAACAGCTCAAAAGCCTCCTCAGACGGTTGTCCGGAAATAGCTTTGGAAATAGCTTTGCCGCTTCCTTTTATCCAGTGTTTGCTGGATAAAAGAAGCGGACGAATGTTCGTGAAGGCTTACACACGGAAAGACCGATTGCTGCCCGAAGTTGAAGTATTTCGACATAGCAGTTATCGCCGCGAAGTTGCTCAACGCCAGGCCAACGTAAATAAATTTTCTTCACGCGTAACACGCGCTTCTCTATCGCGTGGCAGCAGTGATAAAAACACAGCTAAAAAAAAGTTGAAAAAATAAAAGAAAAAAAACATAGAGTGGAAATCAAGAAAGCTTTCTCCTGTATCGGTCCTTCATTTTCTCGTGTAAGAGCGACGGAACTATGAATAGAGTCGCCTATCCAGCTAAGGCATGTGTAAATTTTTTTTTTTAATTTTGAAGTGTTTTTTTAAAATCGTTTTCCCACCTCGAAGTAAAAGACACATTCGTCTGTTAAATGCACCCGATTCAGCCGCCTTATTTAAATTTATCCGCGTTCTTAAGTTATTATATTCTGTACTATATTCTTTATTATATTATTTATTATATTACTTATTACATTATTTATTATATTATTTATTAATTCATGCGGTCCTTCCTTTTCCCGTTTAACAGAGACGGAACTGTGAATAGAGAATCGCCTGCCCAGCAAACGCATGTTTACATTTTTTTTCGAACTCTAAAATGTTTTTTAAATTCGTTTTCCCACCTCGAGGCAGAAGCGCCGACACATTCGTCCGTTAAATGCGCCCGACTCATCCGCCTTATTTTAATTTATTCGCGTTCGGTCTTTCACAAATGTGTGTCGGTGACAAACAGCTTGCAAGTCGGAGTCTCCTCGGCGATGCTTCCGTTGCGCCACGTGGTCGTTTAGAGGTCGAGCTACGTTTTATCATATTTCTACCTCTGGTTCTCTCGGCGGTCCGCGGTGTATTGGTATTTTCTTTTTCTGACCTCAGCTTCTTCCTTTTCGGCTCTTCCTTCTCGGAGGTGAAGGAGAAACTTTGCTCGAACTTCTTCCGCACTAAACTTTCCGAGGTCGGTTGCCGTTGTTTTTGTTCTTTTTTTTTCAAGAAGGTCGAATAAAGTATGTGCAGCAGACTTTTCATTAGGCATTGACCTCAGAGCTGCCCGGGCGCGCTGATGTGGAATATCGCGGGACTTACGCAGACTCGCGCGGTATTAATTGAATATTCATAAGCCAACGGCTGAAGAGTTTTCGAAGTACGTCGAAGTGCATCGAAACGTATCGATGTGTGCGTTTGTCGGTCCATGTTTCATTGATTTACAAATCAACAGAGTATGGACCGGGAAACTTGCATATATTCACCACTTTATATATATATATATATATATATGTTTCTAAATTGATGAATTAAATTAAATTAAATTGTTTTTAATAAAAGAAAAAAACAACGATGTAATGAATATGACCTATACACTGTGTGTGTTTTTATTCTTTCGTTTATAAAAATTATTTTTGATAATCTTCAAAAAAAATTTCGCTGTCGGCTCGAAAAGCAAACAAGACTGGAGGAACGCACGAGAGAGTTTTTTTTTTTTGTCCAGAGTAGACGGACACGAGCAGAGTTTGTGTTCCCTCGCCGGGCCTGCCTGCAGGTCGGAGTATATTTATCCAAGTTCGAGCTAGCTTGTGTATACGATGCTGCGTACTATAGCGTGTTACTGCCACGGGCTTATCGTGAGAGAAGCTAAAATTAAAAAATGCTATATAACCACACACATTACATACATGTGCACACTTGCACATACATATATATATATATATACATATATATATATTCCCGTATACACGTATAAACAGTTTGGAGCGGTCGCGTGTCTTTCCACGGTTCAGCGTACCGTTAGAACGTTCATCGCGAGCTTTCCCTCGTTTATTTCGTCGTTTCGACTCGCTCGCTCTCAGCATGACGATACGTTTAATTTAATTTATTTTTTTCTCGAGTAAAACGTCGGAACTTCGAAAATTCAAATGTTTTCGTGCCTCGTCGAAGGACCGGCAGATATGATCCGTACATCGTTCGCCCACTAAAGCCTCCACGGATCGCATTTCGCATCACGGCTATCGGACGAGATGCAGGCGGAGCCGTTTGGTCATTCCGTGCTCAACGGCACAGTCGATATGGATGGCACGGAAGTTACCGACGATTGCTCGAATGGAATCATTGACTGGTCTCACTTTTCTCAAACAGCTGATTTCCTGACGAAACGATAAAGAAAAAGATTATACTATATATAGATATTGTACTTTATTGTACTGTACTTTATTGCGTGCCTGTAAGTTTACAAGATGTTTATGTTTCCTTCACACCTTCCTTCGTCTGCCTTTTCACTCTCATCCCTTACAATTTCTTGTTGACTCCATTCACTCTTTACATCTTGCCTCTCATCCTCTTTCGTTTCTTGCAATAACGGGTGAATATAATTAAATTATTATAACCACTAGCGACTATGTTGACTCGCGCACTGCACGCGCTGTAGTATCCGTGAGTATCCGTTTGAGTATCTGTGAGTACTCTGTGAATATCTACGAGTATCTGTGTTAGTGTCTGTAAGTATTCATAAGTATCTGTGTGGGCATCTGTGAGCATCAATGTGAGTGTCCAATCGCCATGAACGTTATTATTATATAGATCAATTACGTAATATTATATTATCACCTCGCCAGGCAAGCAGCTGTTCGCGAAACCCGACGGCCGACAATGATTTCGTTACTTCAACATTGCTGGCTTCTATGCCATCAATATCGGAATTACGTGTGAGCTCCCCGTTTGAGTGACCGGCGAGCCGTGCTTCGTCACGTGATCCGACGTTATCTTGTCCCGAGGATTCCGAAAAATTTGCGTCGAAAACGCACACAAAAACTCGTCTCGTCGTCTCAGTGCTGTGGAAATTGTACACGCCTAGGGAAACGCGATGGTAGCGTGCAGTTGTAAAGCCACTTTGCCAGTGGTGTCGAATCCGTGTCTGTGACCGTCTCGCGCACACGGGAGAGCCCGATAAAGTTGGGCGTGAGTAGCGCGCATGCACATGTGTCGGAGCGACACTTCCACAGCCACTCGGCGGGAGAAATGTTGTTTCAGGCCGCGGGCAAACAAGCGCCGACTGTACTTCGACGACGGAAGGCAGACGAGACCGCTCCAGGCCGGCTCGCTAGCCCGGCTCTGAGAGGACACGCGATCTTCGGGGCGGTGTCAAACGATGAGTAGATCAAGCGCTGCGCTGCTACCAGGTGGAGAGAGAGAGGCCAAATTAGGCGCTATTTGGATTAAACAAGTCCGAGGAAGAACTCTCGATAAGGAGGAGAAATTATGTCGAAGCGATCGAGGCGTCCCAGTCTTGACCATCGTCGGCGGTGCCGGAAGCCTCATTTCATTATCGTCGAGCTTGCACGATAGATTCGTTTGTTGCGTGTTCCGAGGCTGAGGCGAAGAACACTCTGGCCCATGATATAAAATTTAACACAATAACAGCAGATTTCGAGGAGAATTAATACAAAAGGAAAGTAACGATAAATGAAATAATTATGTGCCGAGTTTGCCGGCGAGAAATTATCATTTTTTTTTAACAATAAGTATTTTTTTAAGATCAAAACTTTATCTTTTTTTTGCTAATTTAATAATGAAATAAGGAAACATAACGATAAATAGCGAAATATAAAATAATTATTTAAAAAATCTTAGTTTGGCTTTCTGGAGTGGAAATTTTGAGGAATACTCAGATAAGTTTTATGCATTTCATATCGGTCGAACTTTGGGGGTTTGTTTGCCGGCCAATTTGCATCGTGGATTCGTGGTTCGGAGGGGAATCTTGTTGTCTCGTCGAGAGATTAAATAAAGAATCCGATTATGTGTATCATGCCTCGGAGCGTGGAGTTATTAGGTTTGATTCTTCTTATTAGGCTTGATTCGTAGAGTCAAACGATCGTCGTAATGAAAGCTTCCGTCTTCGCCTTCTTGCACCGCCCACGTCGTCGCACGCTGCCTTTAGCCGTACATTTCACCTATCGTTTTGTATTTTTTTTTAATCCTCAAAAGTTCGTGAGAACGTTTGTTATTAACATTGCATAATACGAACGGCGCTCGCGGAGCCGAGACGGGCGAACGATGACGACGACCATTCGTAACGCTGCTGTCGATGCGATATGCCTACCGATATTTGTATATATATATATATATATATATAAAATATAGCTATAGTTACTGTAATATGCGTCGAGGCCCGACAGATTGTATAATCAGCTGGAAACCGAGCCCTCGTTTTTTTTCTCGGAGTTTTAAACGTACAAAAAAAAACGTAGATATCTACATAGCAGCTTGAATTCTAACGCGTAGCTGTTGAATCCAATTCAATTCAGCAACGCTGTGTGAACCTAATTTTTTTTATCGATTTTCAAAATTTATCGGATATCTTATGACTGGAAAAAACGATTGTTTTTTTTTTCTACTTTTTGATACAAGAATATTTTCAATGAATCAATAATGTAATTTACAAAAATGTTCATAATTTCACATACATTTTTTAAAAACCCGGCAATTTCATATTTGATCCTTTACTTGCTCCTTTAACGTAGAGGTTCAGAAAAGAGACTGGTCTAAAATTGCACACTGTGCGCATAATTAAGAATTGCTTCATTTAAAAAATGTATGATTTATTACTTGAGCGGTCGGGAATTGTGATAGTCACTCAATCGCGCAAAGTAACGATTTCCCGAACAGTTACTTTTTATTTTCATTCTCAACTTTCACCGATTAGCTCGAGCTAGCGCGAAGGCCAATAACAAAGTACTTCAGAGTCGAGTTTCCAGGTAAAAAAAAAAATCAAACACCTTGTTCGGTTGCACGTCGCCCCCTCTGCGATCGTCCGAACGTTTCGAAGTCCACCATTAATCGGGCTCTATTACCGGGCATTGACTCACCGGGCATAATTATTAACGGTTCTCGGGCACCCGGAATGATAACACATCGTCAACATGTTTACCTCTCCTGTATTCTATCCTTGTCCCTCGAATCGTGTTACTGAACCTTGGCTGATACTATCTGCGTGAAAACTAGTCGTCCACGTCAACATCAGAGTACCTGTGTGTCCGGCAGAGGAGTCAGTTGATCGTGGAAATCGAGTCGGGATTAATTGGAGGGCAAAGTTAGCTCGTATAACGCTAGTCGACCCGCTGTTGCATAGTTCGCGAAATTGGCGTGAAATGTGAAATTTGGACGAAATAATAAAAACCAAAAATCGTCCACGTCAACATCGGAGTGCCTGTGTGTCCGGCAGAGGAGTCAGTTGATCGTTGAAATCGAGTCGGGATTGATTGGAGGGCAAAATCGGCTAGTATAACGCTAGTCGACCCGTGCATACTTCGCGAAATTGGCGTGAAATGTGAAATTGGACGAAATGAAAAAACAACAAAAAAATCGTCCACGTCAACATCAGAGTGCCTGTGTGTCCGACCGAGGAGTCAGTTGTTCGTTGAAGTCGAGTCGGAATTAATTGGAGGGCAAAATTGGCTCGTATGACGCTAGTCGACCCGCTTTTTCATACTTCGCGTAGTTGGCGTGAAATGTGAAATTGGACGAAATGAAAAAACAAAAAAATCGTCCACGTCAACATCGGAGTGCTTGTGTGTCCGGCAGAGGAGTCGGTTGATAGTTGAAATCAACTCGGGATTAATAGGAGGGCAAAATTGGCTCTCGTACAGCTAGTCGACCCGCTGTGGCATTGTTCAGAAAATTGATGAGAAATTTGAAATTGGACGAAACAAAAAACTAAAAAAATCGTCCACATCGACTGAGGAGTCAGCGTATCGTTGAAATCGAGTCGTGATTAACCAAAAGCAAAGTTGACTCGTATAGTCGACTCAAGTCGACCTGCTCTTGAATCTTTCGCGAAATCGGTGGAAAATTTGAAATAACAAAAAAAAATTACCGATTCGCATGTCTTCGGAATTAAAGATTCGCCGATTCTCTTGCTGTTGTCGCTGGAATCTTTTTCTTTTCGGTCACGGGGTGTCCGAGATTCGTGCGTTGCGTACGATACAGTGCGAGTGCTCGGCTTTAGCTAAATTCGACGGTTCCACGCACATCGGCGGGCACCTTACCCGGCCGACGGCCAACAAGAATTTTACGATCTTTTACGAGGCTACATCTGGTTCTCGTAAAGGCGACGTTGCCCGTACGCGTGTGTCGCTCACAGTATCGGCCGACTCCGTGTGCACTGGGTGTGCGCTCATTCCGAGGGGCTTTTAAACTCCGCCGAGGCTCCGGGACTCCAAGCGGGGGACCGTTTAAATTCAACTTCTAGGCGTGTCGTCGTGCGTTCGAGAAACTTGCTGAGAAACTATACAAAAAAAAACCTTCTTTTTCAATTTCAAACTTCCTACGAGAGAACACTGTAAGGACTTTTTGGTAATACTCGAAAGCATTTTCGCCGCGTGTTTTCAACGCCGCAGTCTGGAGTTCGCGCATGCGTATCGAGTCGACTGGGGGGAGGCGAATGACGAAACATATATTATTTCTTCGATTATTCTATTTCAGTTCGAGCTAAATATAAACCGAGCTCGCTTGGTGAGATCCGACAAGTGCGTCCCCTTTCGTTCCAAATACATTATCGATATATTCAATACTCAATATTCAATACTAGATAAGAAAAAAAGAAACCAAAAATAAAATCATAAATAGTTATCACGCGATTTAGCTTTGCTCGCGGACGGCTATAATTTCATGTTAATGCACCGACGACGACGACGGCGACGAGGATGAAGACGGCTCGCTAATAGTCTTGTTTTCACGTCACGAAGAGCCTGTCTCACGATATCTTTGATAATGATAGTAGCTAAGCGCAGCATGTGCGTGTAAAAAAAAAGCGCTCCGAGTGAGGGAGCTCGGGCATTTCTCATCTGTTTTCTGTCCACACTTTACAACACATATACATATACATACATGAATACATAAATATATATGCACGAGTCAATCATTCTCTTTCTCTGACCCGCCATCTTGCTTTTTCTCATCTTGCTCACGCATCCTCACATCGAGCCGCTTCTCAATTTTTTAAAAATATTTTTTAATTTCTTTTTTTACTCCTCTCCGCTCCGTCTCGTCGCCGTTAGTATCTCGGAGCCTCGATAAGATTGAAAAAGTAAGGCTCTATTAAAATTTATGTAGTTGTTTGTCCGACGCTCTTGGTGTACAGTGCCATATACGACGCAACCGCTGAGTGCACTCTCGCACACATACACACACATGCACACACATATACACACGCGCACTCACATGCGCACACATACACGCTCATACACATACATAGGCACACATGCTCACACATACGCCCACATAAGCACACATACGCACACATATGCACACATATTCACACATACACACATATGCACACATACGCACACATATGCACGCATTTGCACACATATGCGCACATACGCAGGGTCACAAAAACACGCAGAGAGTTTCATTATTCGAAACGGGCAGGCACACAGGCAGACACGGAGTTGTTCGAACCAGCTCGTAAAGCCGCACTTGCGGGCGCATCCAAGATCGGAGCTACCGAGGCCGAGAGAGTCTCGTCGAGCTTTAACTGTAACGTATCACTCGACGGGTAACACGCCGTGTATCTTCGCGAGCGTGATGGCCTCCTCGCCATTGTATATATATCTATAACTCGCGAACCGATAATCTTGTTTACCAAAATGTCGATTCCCCGGTAATCGATCATTGTCGCTCGCGAGTCGCCCGAGAGAGGGGATCAGTCGATTAATGACGCTGTTGCGTAATGCCAATCGATAAATGATTTTTCGGCAAATCAAAAACTGCAAGTACCAAAAAAAAAAACGCGAACAAAAAACGCTACGATTATAAATAAATAGTAATTCTGGGCTTATTGAAAGCGATATGATAATACCAATTTCCAACTTTTATGAGGATCCGTCATGAAAATTTCAATTTTTACAAATTGATAATTGAATTAAAAAAGTAATTGATTTTCGTACCGCACGGGAAAAAACAAGAATTTTGCTGTGGCAGCCAAATATTTTTGCTGTCACAACAATAAATTATTAACGATCTAAATTTTGTTAGAGAAACTCAACTACTCATCTCCGTGTGTTAACGCACGTATCGAATGAGTTTGGCGACGCTTCGCGGCTGCGGAGTCGTCGGAGATGCTCGGGAGATCCGTCGGATGTTGGAAGGTCGTAACTTTGTTGTGATCAGCCTCGAGCCCGTATCAAGCCAGCCGTGTCGGTAATCAGGATTGAATAGAATACACAACGCGTCTATATAGCACCGTATCGCAAGCGTCCGTCTATCGCAGCCTCGGGAGCACCGAGCGTTATCGCAAGCCCGATCGCTCAATTAGAAACTTTGTTGTTGCTCGTTCCAACGCCTCGCTTCCGGTCTGAATCCTGAGAGGTTCTTCGTGCCTCCTAAATATCGCTCGCGGGGCAACTACTTCACGGTTATTATACTTCGCTAATAGCCGCTGTACTCCTCGGGACCAAACGATCTTCGGAATGTAACGAATAACACCGGGGAAGCGCCCCGAGTTTTAAATAACGAACTCAGACGGGCGCCTTCGGGTCTCGAAGCCGGCTTATCACTATTTTGGAAAGTCCCGACGAACACCGTGAAGCATTAGTCGGTAGCCGGTTCGTTAAACCGTCGACCTTCGCATCCGTCGGGCCTCACCCTTTCTAAGCCCGACGGCCTTTTATACCTTCATTGTTTACCGTTAGAGTTGAATCATTTCTGTCGATGGCGTCGTGTGTTTTCCCGAAATCGGACGGAAGCGGAGTTCCACGCTTCGGAACGGAAAATACGGGCTTTGGATTTTGTTTTGTCACGCGACATTGGAAATCCATTTGGTAGTGTTCCGAGATTCTTATCCCGATGTAGGCACTTTTTAGAGTCGATTCACTTCGTTTTACTTTGAGACATTTACATCTCTAAACAACTCGGCCCGATGCCCCATTACTCGGTCGCGTGACAACTTTACGAGAAGATAGAACTTGGAGAACATCTGGTATGCTTGTAATAGGGTGAAGTTATGATGTGGACGAGTTAGGCAGAGGCTAATATTATGGTGAAGGCGCTGTTTGGTAGAATTGTTATTTGGTAGAATTGCTATTTGGTAGAATTGCTATTTGGTAGAATTGCTATTTGGTAGAATTGCTATTTGGTAGAATTGCTATTTGGTAGAATTGCTATTTGGTAGAATTGCTATTTGGTAGAATTGCTATTTGGTAGAATTGCTATTTGGTAGAATCGCTATTTGGTAGAATCGCTATTTGGTAGAATTGCTATTTGGTAGAATTGCTATTTGGTAGAATTACTATTCATTAGAATTGCGATCCGATTGAATTGCGATCCGATGGAATTGCGATCCGATAGAATCGCCATCCGATAGAATTGCAATCCGATAGAATTGCAATCCAATGAAATTGCGATCCGATAGAATTGCAATCCGATGAAATGGCGATCCGGTGAAATTGCGATGCGATGAAATTGCGATCCGACGAAATTGCGATCCGATGGAATTGCATCCGTTTTCGGTGTAAGGATGTCTTCAATTTTACCGCTGACATTTATTTTACGTATCATCGCCTTGTCACATTGCATCGGACGAACAAAAGCCACAGCGTTGAAACTTTCCGTTTATGCGACTCCTGTTTGTTATTCAGCCCGGAGCTTTGTGCTTCGTGCTATCGGCGAGTTTGAAGCCCGCTGTCACGTATCGATCGAACGAAGAATACTTCTCGCACGCAGTGACCCGCGCCCGTGCCCATCGAGCGCCGTGCACCGCGTACACGGAACAGGCAGACGCCGCAGGAGATTACAGAGCGTAACGCAAAGCTTCGACAATGATTATACGCGAGACTCATGGGAAACGAGAAACGGAAAATTCCACCGGAAGAGCGAAGTAGAAGAAAATCTCGTGCACAGATTCGCCAGCTGTGCGGTCTCGTGTACACACCCTTTGAAGTTCCGTTTCTACCTTTCCGTCTATCTTCATTTTTTTCTTCCTCTTCTGCTCTCCGGGCGACAAGCCAAAGATCCATGCCAAAATTCGAGTGAAACACAGTTCGCCTCGCTCGAAGCCAGCCCGCTTTTGACTCTGGTGCACGCGCGTCACCGCTTCAACTTGAATACGATGTAGATGAACGCAATCAGCGTTGTTTCTTTTAACCTTCCGACCGACCCACTCAGCGACTAATTGCAATTTTTTCGTATAATCAAAAGAAAAAAAATGACACAAAAATCTAAAAAAATTAATTATGAAAAAAATGAACCCTCTTGATTTCTGGTATGAAAAATCGTTAAACAAAATATTGTAATCGGCCAAAGACGTTGCCAGCCCGTTGCGAACAAATTCGAGACAGATCGCTTTTTTTTTAGTCATGAAAATAACTTGACTGGAGTATTTTTTTTTGCCACCCAACGCTCGTAATCTTTCACGTGCTACCAACTTGGCGATAAAAAAAATGTCTCGGGCACGTGGCTTTAATTGAGTAATATTAGCTATAACAACGCCGGCGAGCGGTGACGCAGTCTGTTATTTTCAATTCACCAGCGCGGCCTCTCGCTGTTCATCTTTCGACGTGAGATTGTGGTATTAATAATACGCGAACTTGCGATACGTGTGTGCGATTCGCACACATGTTCGCGTCGACGTGTCGCGGTGCTGTGTGACTGTGCGGCGTTGCAGCTGCGTGCGTTATCCGCATCAACAACATCGCGATCGAACCGATAGCAATAAAATGTTGCGAGTTTTTTTTTTTTATGATTTTTCTCTTTTACTTTTCGTCGTTCGATTTCTTCCTCGCAATGTTTTTCTGGGCAATGTCCGAGTGCATCTGCCGATCGCCGTGAAAGCGGAACACTTTGCATGTGGACATACATTTGCCTCTGGACGCGTTGATCCGAGGGGCTAAAAAGTTAACTCCAAAATTTATGGAGCCTCACGAACGTCCGAATGAAACCGGTAAGCCCATCCGCGCCTCCCGACAAATCTTCGGCCGCTGGCAAGAGTCGCAAGGCCCTTTATCCCTCTCGGAGATTAAATTTATTCACGCTTTGGTCACGGTTCGCTGGAACGATGTTCCAACCACTCCGGCTATCGATAAAGCAAACGAGGCAATTATTTTTCATCATTCAATTTTTGAGACTGACAAAATAAGAATTTTTCGATTAAGTGATGAAAGAAAAATAATCTTAAAAAAAAACGATTATGAAGAGAAATTATTTAACATTGTGAAGTTTCGCTTGTCAACGTGAAATAATAACTATTGCGCTTGGAGAAAGTTTTGCTAGGAGCTAAAAAAAGTGAACCGTGAATACGTAACATAAAAATTGACTGTTCGAGATTTTGCAGAAAAATTACACTTAAAGAACATCGTAAAATCTGTAATTTCTGTATTCAATTTAATCATTGCGGGCAATGTTTGTTCTAGTCTACGAAGTATGTACACCGTGGTACGAATAATAAAATTATCGTGATGCGGGAAGTACGTTTTTGCGGGTACGCTAATGAATGGGCTTTTGTTGTTTGGACTTTTTGTGGCACAGAGATCAACAGTTAGCGTTACTAAACTCGTTGTGTAGCGCGTGTAATAGCGCGCATGGGAATAATACAGTGGTCGGGCCGATTCAGCGGCAACATCGCTGTTTCTCGTTACGCTCAGTCGAGCGTGCGAAAAACGCATTAATTACCAGCGCGAGCCCACAACGCGTTTTTTTACTTTTATTTATTTCGATGACACTAGAAGACTTCCCATCCACCCACGATCGATCAATGCATAGTGCACCTAATTTTCAATTTAAAAAATAATAACTTCATAATTGAAAAAAATTGTCGATCAGAAACGATCGATTTTCAGATTTTATAGAAATAACAAATTTCATTGAAATTGTAAATTCCATTGAAATTATAAATTTGGCATAGATAACAATTTTGCAGATATTGTCATGACAAGAATAAACGAGCGCGAAGAACATGCGCGATCCATTACAATAATTCGCCTTTATAAATAAGCCCGAAGCTTGTTTATCGCGCGGGTTACGAAACCGTCGACACGTGCGAAGGCTGCGACGGGGATGATTGAGTTCGCCTCGAATCCTCAGACTCTTCTCCGGATCAGATTGACGGATTACCTTGCAAGCGGATAATGGCTTTCCGGATGTTTCGTTAATAATCACAATCGTCGTGTCGATCATCCTCTCTCAGCCCTTGGTGTATCTGCTCCGGATCTCGTGTTCTCCTATTTATCCACGCGCTGGGCCTCGACAAACAAGCTACATTTCATTCTTTTCGGCGTAATTTTTTTCCCACGATTTATCGCATGTTCCATCCGCGGAATGCGTTTTTTCCGATCGAACGTTTTTCCAATCGGAATATTTTTTTCATCACGATGTGTGTAATATTTTTTCGAGCGAAATATCACACATAGAGGATAGCGGGGCAAAATGGCACAGCGGGGCAAAACTTTTGAATGGCCGCCATGGTCCTTCGTGGGGCAAAACGGGTTTGAAGATCCAGATGTATCGTTGGGACAAAATGGGGCATCCAAAAATAATTGGAAAATTGAGTTTTGCCCTCACTATCCCGTTTTGCCCCACTGTCCCATTTCACCCCGCTCTCCCGTATTTAAATGGTTTGAAACAGAGTTGCGCAAATAAAATAAGTACTTGAAGTACTCATTGATGTATCAAACATTGAGACAGTGTCCGGTGAGCAGAATTTGAGCAATTCAGTTTTGCCAGTACTCAATACGTCACTACTCAAGAATTACCCAGTGCTCAGTAGTTCAAGTGCTTGATATTTTTATAAGAACTTCGAGTACTTAGGCTATTCGCCCAGCTCTCGTTTGAAACGGAGAGATTCGCATCTCCGCTTGGACAGCGGTGCTGAGAATGTCGCGAGCCACTTTTTACAGTGGCGATTTCGTACGCCGCTTCGACAGCGGCGATTTAACGCGAGATGTTCCACACCGCTTTAACAGCGGAGATTTCGTAGAGAGAGAGAGACTTACTCGGCGATCTTGTTTCGGTGGAGAGGATGACGATGGACTGCTGTGCACGATCTCGGCGCGCCGCTTACTTAAACTCCTCGCGCGCGCCCGGAGGAAATTTCACGAATCGTACGAAAAGTATGAAATGTATGAAATTCACTCACGCCTCATCCGCCCCGGCGCGCGCGCCGGACGGTGCAAGTCGTCGTCGTTCCGTCCCGTATATAAGCCGGGGTCGAAATCGGTGCCTCGGAAAAACGGTCTCTCTTCTCGTCGTCAAGGTAAGAAATCGGTCCTTCCCCTCCGCCGCTGTCGAAGCGGTTACGCTCCGCCGCTGTCGAAGCGGTTACGCTCCCCGCTGTGGAAATGGCGATCGCGTACCCCGCTATAGAACGTATTTTTTTGCAACCGAAAATAGTATCAAAGCTGTATCGTGCGAACGAGGAATTCCACACCGAATGGACCGTGAAAAATGTTAAGATTTAATGTTAATGTCAATGTTTTTTGTCGAAAAAAACATTGAAGAAAAGTTGGAAGAAAAAATCAGTCATGTCCCAGTTTTCGCACAAAAACTTCCAGTCAATTACCTTAAATTTACAACATTTTTTTTAAGAGAGCCTACGAAAGTAGAATGCTTTTTTACCAAAAAAAAAAATGATCGATAATCGTATTCGAATAAAAGAAGAAAAATAAAAAATGCGAACATTCCACTTGATCTTTGATAGTCCCAGTTAAATTTCTCGTATCACAGTTTTTCTCCACTTTTTTTTTTTTTTTTTTTTTTTTCGTTTCTGTCATACGTCAATATTTATTATCTTATAGAGTGAGTTATAGTCGAGCGCGCGAGCCTTGTCGTCGGGGCGACAAGCGGGCTAGCATTGTCGGTTCTCCGTGTGCAACGCAGCTGTGCTGCACCTACGCCGCGTGTGAAACGACGCGGCTGCACACCTTCTCGGCTTCCGAGATCGCGGTGCGATTTTATGCACACGCGTGACGCAACTTAGACGCTCGATTGCGCGTGTGCCGATGGACGGACCACGCGCACCTCGGAGGACGCGTACGGAGACGAAACGGGCTTGCCGAGTGAACCCGCACGGGGACCTCGAGAAACCTCGTTTTCCTTTCGACGCTCATCCGAAGGCGCCGCAACCGCGCCGGAGAAATCTTCGTCGATCGAGCGCAGATAACGAAGGAGGATTTATTTTGAAACATCTTCGACGACCTCGAAAGCCGCGAACGACTTGTGGGCCGCGTTAAGCCCACGAGTTTAAAAAAAATTGTAAATTTAATGTACCGGGCGGGAAGCTTTTCTTAATTTTAATACAAATTTTTACAAACTTCAAGCAAAAGATTTGTGATTTCAATATCTGGCATTTTTATTTTACAAAATAATTACATTAATGTTCATAAGTAATGTGGGCAAACTTCGAGGTCCGGTACATTAAATTTACAATTTATTTTTACAGTGTATTTGCCAACGTTTTTAAAATTTTTTACGAACTTTAAATCGAAAATCTTTTTCGAAAAATCAAATAAAAAAAAATGTTTTTATCATTATTATTATTATGATTTTTATTATTTTTTTTTAGGATACAATTTTCCGCCTATTTGTATTTATAGCAATGATCGCACGCCTCGTTGACTATTCCGAGGCCGACCGTGCAATTTCCAATCGACCAACCGCGAATCGAATGAATATTTAACGATTTGATTAACGCCGATCGATTATCTACAAATAACCTCGGTAATGTGACTGAAAATTCGGTTTTTTAATTTATTTTTTTTTCGTTTTTTGGAATTTTTACAGACACACATGCTGTTGATGGATGCCTTCCTGCAAAACAACCGTCTGGATCATGTCTCCAGGGTAATGTCCTCGCATCCCTCATACCTGGAACACTTCCTTAGAACGCAACATTTTGTCTTGCGTGGCGACGGACCTCTGCCCTACGATTACCGACACCTCATAGCCATTATGGTGAGTAGTCTAAATTTTGCTTCCTCATAGAGGACCTTCGTTTATTTTTATTTTACTTATTTTGTTTCGTCGAGTGAATGAAATTTTTTGGTCGAATTACCCGGGAAATCAAAAAGAGTTGAGGTGCAAAGTGTTCATTCTTATTAATTTTGTAAAATTGTAAATTTGAAAAAAGATAAATCTGGAAAAAAAAATTTGCAAAAAAAAAAACATGGAACTTGTGGACAAGAAATATTTGTTGAATGGACAAACCTATTTTTTCTGTAAACGGGATACGGAAAGAGAGGGAGAGTCAACCAAGCGCCAGTCGCAACCCCATGCTTTTACGGGAAAACGTCACTTCCGGTCTGAAAATCTCAGTTTCCGACCGGAAGTGACGTCACACTGGAAAACGTCACTTCCAGTTTGAAAATCTTAGTTTTCGACCGGAAGTGACGTAATACCGGAAATACATCACATCCGGTTTTAATATCTCAATTTCTCGACCGGAAGTGACGTGAGATTTTCAAACAAGAAGTGAAGTTACGGAGAAAATTTGTTATTTTTCTCTGGAATGTATCTCGAATGCAGCCAGTGACATAATCGTGTGAATTAAAGAGCATTACGCATCTCAAATGTACTCGATGTAGTTCCGAGGCAGATTCATGGTCTTCGGATAATATTCTCAAACCGTGAATTTACGGAATAGGCCCGTAGCCGTACCGGTCGTTAAATCTCACCAGAATATTATTTTAATTGACCCAGCGTAAATCGTCAAAAAATTCGTACATTGCTTGAAAAAAAAAAAAAAAAAAAATTGTTTTTCCTACAAAATATAACGAATCGAATCCGTCGGTCGAGCCTCTCACTGCACCGATTGCCACGCACCGCGTGCATCGGTTCAGTGTGCCGATGCCGAAAGGTTATCGCGAAGCTCGGCTGTGCCGCGACGAGCAACGATCCGCCGACTCAGTATGCAAGTCGCACGCGCGTTTCGATACCTTTTTCTAGCCTCGTAACCGAGTCATAGATCACTTATTTCCACGGACTTTATCGCCGCATTATCTTTCGGTCTAGCTTTTTTTTTGTCTGTTTTTTTTTTCGTAATCTTTTGGGGCCTCGCGGGCACCGATTCGAACCGATAGAGAGATTGCGTGCTCGCGGTACGCAAGAAGGAATGAACAAGAGTGTACAGTTTTTTTTTTATTTTCTCCAACTCGCCAGTGTCTGTTACGAAACACTTGTACGACTTTGAATGCATGGTCTATACCGCGCGGGGCAGCACACGATTGACGAACGAAAGCGCCTGCAACGTCGTCAGATTTACTGATGAGTTATCGTTCGAGAGAAAAAATGCTGCCCTTGGATACGCAACTGGCCGATTATTAATAATTTCACGCACGCCAGCGATGAATAATCGTCGTAGGGCTCGCTCGATTTCTAAAAGGTCCATACATTAAAGTTGCTCCTCTAGTTACGGTAACTGTGGCTTTGAGCAACTCCGGGATTTTCATGATCACTAAGAGTGCCAAAAAATTTTAAATTTTCGTCATTTTTTCACGCTTTACAAATTTCACGGTTTGATGATAAAAAATAAAAAAAATTAATTGAAACGCGGCGATCGAAGCTCGAGCGTGTACTCGTTTTACGGTCGAGAGAGCGAGCGTATAATATAAAATTTTTTAAAAAATTCAATAAATCCTGAATCTTATCAGTGTGACAGAGTTTATCGGTTTGTCGATATTCGGCCGAGATAACGCGATTTCGAGAGGCCCTCGAGCATTCATACGGTCGTTCCTGCCCGGCAACTATAAATCGTTCTCACGTGGAAAAAAAAACCGGGCACTGTTCCGAACAAAATTAGCGTACTCGATGAAACTATCGAAACCCGCTTGTACAATAACTTCGTGTTGAAATAAAAAGAGTACGGACGCGCCTAGCGCATTATTGCATTCACGTCGATACGCCGGTGTTTAAACGGCCGGTTCTATGACAATTGTTTGCAATTTTTTTGATTATACAGTCGCCCGTATCACCTCGGGGGCCGTTTTGCCCCACTCTTTACAATGCACGCATGCGCCAGTCCGCGAACGTTTCTCCAAGTTGCGAGATTAATGAACTACAAGAACGAATGTTCCACTTTTGCATTGGCTGCCCCTTTTTACGGTATAACGTTCTGAGTGCATACATATATATATATGTGTACGTAAAGTAATAACGCCCTGGGATCCTCCGAGAGCGTTCCAAGAACGATGTATCTTCGTTATGTATCTCCCGACTCTATCCGACCCTTGTAACGCCCGCTTTATAATGACATTGGGAAGACGAGAGCCAAAACGAGAAGCCGTCGCGAGTTTTACGCTATTATCGTCACCTTAATTTTTATTTTTTATTTCAACTTCACTGAAGAGCTAAATAAATTTTTTAAAGTAACTCGTACAGCATAAAAAAAAATTTGATCTATTATCGAATGAATGCACATCTTTTTTTTCTAATTTTTGGGGTGAACTGCAAATATAATTGATAATAAGCAATTTAATTTTTTTTTAAATTTCAGGCTGCGGGTAGACATCAGTGCAGCTATCTGATAAATCTACAGAAAGGAGAGTTCATTCTCCAAGGGGGCGATCCACTGTGGCTCCAGGGTCTGAGATCGATTCCCGACAAACTTCAAAATCTCTACGAGATCAACAAAATACTAGCACACAGGCCATGGCTTTTGAACAAAACTCACATAGAGGTATGTAAATTAAAATTTTTTAAATTTACATACCTCTATGTGAGTTTTTTTTTAAATAAAAAATCATCGATCCTCTTCCCCTAACAAGTTTAACGGATGACAATATTGAATAACATTATGTAATGAATTAATTTCGTACAGAAACTGACGAAAGGTGCGGACAACTGGTCGCTGGCGGAGGTCGTCCACGCCATAGTCCTGCTGGCACACTTCCACTCACTCTCGTCCTTCGTATTCTCTTGTGGAATTAATGAGGAGCTCGACAACGTCGCCGGCCATCATTACAAGGAAAATGTTCAGGACAATAGCAATACAGTGCAACCTGCCAAAGACAAGCTGATAAGCAGCCCAAAAAAGATCCCCAACTGCGGTGGCAAGACTGGTTAGTTCTGTCATACTCTCACACTCTCACACTTTCACACTCTCGCACTCTCGCACTCTCGCACTCTCGCACTCTTACTCTGTTACTCTGTTACTCTGTTTCTGAAAGAATTTTTATTAAAATGGAATATCTCGTGATTGCAGAAACGATCCCGTCGCCGCCCCCTTCGCCGAGTATAGTCGGCGAGCAGGAAGTTGGCGTGGAAACCCTAATGGAGCGGATGAAGCGCCTTTCGGAAAAGTCGGAATCGTATCAGATAACGCAAGAGGAACTGTCGAAAAGATTCGAAAGCGTCGAGACGCAATCGGCCGAATTGGCAGCCGCACCGCAGAGAAGTAGTTCCGTTCTCGATTCCGACATCGGCCTCTTCATCGAGGATCCCACCTTCATTTATCAAGACTTTGCCAAGGTGAGAATTTCGCACAATCGAGTTCGGCCGGGTTCGATCGATGGAGTGTTCAATGAAAATAATGGTGTTTCATTCGCAGAGGGGCCAGTTAAACGACATACCGACCTTCCGCGTTCAAGACTACTCCTGGGACGATCACGGTTACTCCCTGGTAAATCGTCTGTACAACGACGTCGGCAATCTTCTCGATGACAAGTTCAAAACGGCCTACAATCTGACGTATTACACGATGGGCACACACAACAAGGTCGACACGTCGCGTTTCAGGAGAGCCATATGGAATTACATTCAGTGTATGTTCGGTATAAGACACGACGATTACGACTACAACGAGGTCAATCAACTCCTCGAACGCAGCCTCAAGACATTCATAAAGAGCGCGGTTTGTTATCCGGAACGCGTTACCAAAAGGGATTACGATCGTGTCATGAGGGAGTTCAAACACAGTGAAAAAGTGAGTTTAAACTTTTGATAATTTAAGAAAAAACCGCGTTGTCGGAACGACAAGGACGATCAAATCGACCTAATGACCCTTCTAATGCTCCGAGTTAACTATTTTTTTATTCATTAATTATCTTCTATGTCAAGTTAATTGCATTAAGAAAATCGTTGTTTGTCGTTCTTTGATCTTCACTTGTGCTGTCGATGTAATAACTAATAATTTTTTTCTTCTGTCTTATCCATCTAGGTGCACGTGAATCTGATGATCCTCGAAGCGCGCATGCAGGCGGAATTACTGTATGCCCTACGTGCCGTCATGAGATACATGACTTAAGCGACCGATAGCTTCGACTCGTTCGTTCTGTTCGTTAAGTCAGTCGGCGGTCAGTTTGTCGATTCATCGATCGAAGAACGCTCGTCACCGTGGCGAGACTCTACGGTGCACACGAATCGGACGAGGAGGAGGATTCAAGCGTTTTTTTTTTTTTATACACGCGACACGGAACACACGAACTCTGAGGACGGTAGAGAACGGAGTCAAGCTTTTCCGTCGATTACTCGTCGAGCTTTGAGCTTAATGTTTTTTTTAAAAATTTTTTTTTTGAGACACGTAGAACGAAGGTGAGAGAACCGTTTTGAGAACTCCGACGACTGAATTAACGATGGAAAATAACTCGAAACGCAAAAGATACCACGAAAATCTATTGCCAAACGTTTCCGATGCCCCCGCGAATTGTCGAACGTTCACTTCGGAAAAAGTGATCTCTCGAGACCGAGATGGTCTTTGACAAAATGAGCGATTAAAAATCAATTGAAATTTTTTGACGATAGAGCGCTTAACGTAACCATCTTTAATTCCGCGAAGTAAATTTTTGAAAACCGAGTAAATGA
The DNA here is from genome assembly GCA_964017025.1 of Stenichneumon culpator. Classification (NCBI taxonomy): domain Eukaryota; kingdom Metazoa; phylum Arthropoda; class Insecta; order Hymenoptera; family Ichneumonidae; genus Stenichneumon; species Stenichneumon culpator. Next base: position 18,130,254 of record OZ024776.1, read on the forward strand.
CAAAAAAAATATATATATATATGGTCGACTCGCGTTTGTCGTCGTTTTGCGCCCAGCGACCATGCTCGCGGATGAGTCGCGAACAACGCAGCTCGGAAATCCAGTGTATTCGGATTGCTGAGAGACAATAGTAAGTCGATAAATTTAGTGATATATAAAAAAAAATCAGATAACGATAACACAGGTGATTTATAAACGAAAGGATGAGGTAAATGGGGCTGAGAGTGATAGCGTAGCGGGGGTGAGAAAGAGAGCTAAAATGAGAAACGAAAAACAGAGAGAGAGAGAGAGAGAAAGACACGGAGGATCGTCGGAAACACTTGCGTTAATCTGCGACGCGAAGGAAGAAGAGAAAAAAAATGTTTTAAACTTTTTATTTAACCTTTTAGACGACAAAACGAAATAAAGAGAGGAAGATTCACTTTGTAAATATAAACCATGTATTTTTCTACGTTCGGCACGTTATCTATGTAGGCTTTCCGTTCGCTTGTCCGACATTGTTGAATTTTACTTTGAGATTCGTGCGGGCATTCCGCACGCGACGCAAAATCCGTTACGCTTTAACAAAATTTCAATAATCTGTCAATATTCAAACAAAAAGAAAATAAAAAAATATATATAGTACCAAACAGCTTTGAGCCATTGCGAACTGAAGGACAATTTTTATCTACTCGCGTATATAAGGAATGATAAAAGAAAGTTAATATAAAAAAAAATGTATTTCTGTGAGTCACGCGTGAGACTCGTCTCCCGGAGAAAAAAAAATACTCGTGAAAATTTGCGCTTAGAGCTGTGCGAAAGTCCGGTTTTACAGTTGAAAAATATTTCTTTTTAACCGCTGAACTGGCAATTTTTTTAATATTCAAAATCAATGGCTTCGAGAAACGTTTACCAGCGTTTCTATGTAAATTCTGTCTGGCTTTTAAATCGCTAATAAAACGCGTACTCGCAGTTTCGCACGAAAACCCGCTAAAGAGCGATAAATCGTCGGTTGTAGCGCTCACACGTGACATGTAAATAGAGAAACGATATATATCAGTTAGGTCGATTAAGAATTTGTGAGGTGCAGCGATTGAAACACGCGAGTCTCGAACGTAGCCTCAAGGGAACGCCGAGACACGCGATCGATGAGAATTAATAACCGAGCGAAAAATATATGCGAATCAGGTTCAAAGCCGTTGACTTTATGCTGTCTAGCACGCCGACATAACACAACACACAGACGTACACATCTACAGATACACACATACACATTTAAAACATTGACAGCATATTCTCAAAATCGAAAACAGACCTCGATGACCTTGCGGCTATCAACGAATATTCATGCCTTCGATGTTGTAGATCGGAATGGCTGATAGAAAGGACGCTTGAAAAAAAAATGCACTACCGTTGATTTCAGTATAAGCCAAGCTTTGCATTATCCACTGATCAGAATAAATTTTTTGAAAATTAACTTTAAAAAATTAAAACCACGAGTAATTCGGTCCATCGGTACGAAAAATGATTCTCGTTATTGTATCGCTTAGTCAACATTTTGTGATTGATATTTAATCAGTGAAAAACATTATTGTAAACTTTCGATCTTCAATATTGTGTTTTTTCTCATTAGACGATAAAATTGAGAGAATTGTGAACGGTAGTGCGCGTTACGATGCAAACGAGCAACGGGAATGACTGAAACGATCGATTAATAGAGCCTTAAGCTTAAATTTGATGTAATTTGCAACGTGGGTATGCTGGAGTCGTCGACAAAAAGAAGAAAAAAAACCAAAAAACAAACAACAATTAACTGGGGATAGTAAGAAAAAAAATATCCTTCCCATAATGACCAACGGTTAGCAACACTAGGTCGCTTATCGCGTATCGATTAAGAGAGAGGAAGAGAGAACGCGCTCCGTTCGAACGAATCAAATTCGCGTAAGATCGTAAGTTAAGACGTAAATGAAAAAGATCGAGAGGCAAAAGGAAAAAAAACGTAAAACGCGGCCACGAAGCATACACACGAATTATACATGTTCTGTGATCGCATATATAAACAAACAAAAAAATATGTATATAGAAAATATATATTGGTATACATTAGCGTAAAAAACTGAGGCGCGCCGAGAGGCGGCGAATCCACGATGATGGGGAGATCTACGTAGGCATCTGAACGAGTAAAAAAAAAACACCGTCTCATTATAATTATGTAACCGTGTATGTGCACCATAGAATTACGTGTGTGACACTCGAAGGGCGTAGACGTTGAAGAGAAACTCTATACAAAGCGATAAAAAAAACAGCAACAACAAAAAATTGAACGGATTGTGCGATTATACTTTTGTCTCGAATTTCCGTAGTTTTTACTGTCGTTTTGCATAGAGATTTTTATCGGGCGGAATCTCCTCGGAATTGAGAAAAATACTTCGGTTCGAAAATAAAAATTTTTGTCAATTTTGTACGGAGCCGAATCGAGTCAGGTTTCAATGTACGAGTCACGAGGGCATTCGTTGTAGACGGGAGGATGATGTTAAGAAATTTTTACGAAATTCGCACACTTTGACCAATAGCCACGCGCTCATGTACCGCGCGCTCTTCTACAGGCGAACACCTACATATCAGACAGGTTTATAGAAAATGAAAAGTAACAAAGCGATCCTCGTTGGTGCTCTTGATTTATTAGGAAGGAAGTGTTTCGTTGTCGATTTTGCGTTTTTGAAAAAAAAACACACACACATTAGAAAAAAAGAACACCCGAAATAAACATAGCACGTTCGTACAATTTTCGATCGGAAGGGAAACGTGTGGATGCGAAGCGAGCAGTATTTTGTTGTAGAATTCTTTTTTGTTATCAACGCGTAAATTTTTTATTATTCTCGTTTACTCTCTTTCTCCTTTTCTCTCTCTCACACACATACACACACGCAAACACGCTTTTTGTCCATGCTCTTTTTTTGCTTTCACCTCTTCGTCTTTCTCTCTCGAATGATTTTAACAATTTTTTTTTATTGTCACGACACCGATATCGCGAAACTGGCTTGAACTCGAGAGTTTTCAATTCGATGTTTTTCCGAGTTTACGTTTACGTATTATCGCAGAAAAGTTTACTGATAACGAATAAACGTTGACAGATTTATTTCCAAAGAAGTCAAATGAGGCATAGGGCGAGGCGCGGAGGGCGAGAGAGATCGGCGGAGAGAGGGAGAGGGAGATTTCGACGGGAGAATCATTTAACGTGTCGAGAGTCGGATTGAAAAAGAGTGGGAGATTATTGACGAAAAAAACAACAGTGCAATTCTCGTTTGCTCGATGTTAATTATTTTTTAGATCTTCAACCGCACAGTGTTTTATCGAACATGCAATAACGTTAAAAAAGAAAAAAAAACTTTTTTAAAACTACGAAACGAAATTTTTGGAGCGTTCGCGGTGGATTTTCGGATTTTTGTTTTCTCAATTTCCTTCGTCTCCCTCTCTTTCTCTTTCCGTTTCTCTCGTATTTAGTTCTATTATCTTTTACTGAATTCATTTGTTTTTCTTTTTTTTTTTTCAATCGGTCCCTTATTGGTAATATGCCAAGACCCTGTGGAGAATTCATAGGGGGTATTTTTTAATTTAAGACAGACGCGCATATAAAGAAAGCGAAATTTTACGAGCTCACTGCGAACCGCACAAAAGCCCTTTCAAAATAAAATCTTTTACAATCGGAGCTTTAAGGAATGTGATCGAGAGGCGCTTGTGGGCTCGCAATTTTCTCGCTAAATGATCTCTTCGAGGGACTGAGACATAATAAACAAATAAAAAAACAAAGTTAGACTTAAAAAAAAATGCAGACACTATTCTCTCGTATTTGTAATTTTTTTTTGTATTAGAGATAGATCGTCGCTTTGTTTATAAAGCGGGATCGCGGAGTCGTCGCGGTGATATATATAAATATATATATATATAAAACATATGTATATCTATATGAATCGATGTGAAGGTGATAGGGGCCAGGCGGGCCCACGATATTTGATTTCTCGAATCGCAGAGCGGACGAAAGAAATGTGAGTCCTTGAATGAGGACATGTGAATAAGAAAAAACACAAAAGCGTAAGGAACGGATAAATTAACATTTTAGGCGAAGATCGGTACGATGTTTTTTTTTTTACATTGAAAATAAAAATTAATGCAGCCATTGACGAGCCGGGTTCGCCAATGCGCCTAAGTTGAATATTCGAGATGACTGTCGTAATTATTTTTACTCTTGTAATTTATTTAGCAACAAAGACAGGGCGTGAGAGAATGTTTAAGGAGAGTTGAAAAAAAATGAAAAAAAAGAAAAGAATGCCAGAGCGAGAGACGGAGAGAGAAAGAGAGGGATGTAGAATTTTTTTTTTATGGAAGGACATTATTATTACGTCTTATCGGTTGATAATCAGTTTGAAATATTTGACTGTATATCGCGAGTCGCCGGAAGCCTCGTCGATTCGGCGCTCGTTCATCGTTTCCTCTGTTAAACGTTTTATTTTTGTCAAAATGCGAAACTGTTGGGGGCATGTCGAAATAACGAGAAGCTTAAGAATAAAAAAAGCTACTCGAATTTATAGTAAAAAAGAAAAGAAATCTTGAAGCTGGGCTGATTGGATAATTTTGTTTGCTTACCGTGTTCTCGTTGGCTCGGAGGGTGAGATCGTCCGGAGTCGATGCTGCCATGGAAAGAATTGTAACTACCCCGATATATACATGTATACACGTACACACACCCGCAAACTTGTAGCTGAACCGAGAAACTTATTTTTTATTTTTTCTTCTTTTTATTCCGTTTTTGCCTTCTTTCCGCGTCCGATAAGCCCAACTTCCGGAGTCACGAAGCATATTAATTGTGTGCATGCTACCACAACATAGTGATGGTGTGATAATTGAAGTGAGTTGACTTAGACCTTCCAAGCGTCGAGGATAATATATATTGCCGAGAGCGACAGCGCTTATCCCGAGCTCGAAGATTCTTACGTTTACGATAATACGTGGTAAAAAAATTAATTAATCTTTCGCAATTTTAATAAACGAGATTCGTTTGAGAAAAAAAATAACAACTGTGCTGGTTACAAAGACTCGTATCACGGTCATATTGATGGAGTTAAGCTGAGCGGTCAAAGCCTAACTCTATCATGGGCCAAGTGAAAAAGAGATCGAGTAATCGACGCTATTCATTACACCCACTTCAGTGGCAGTATATTCGGCACAAAGAATTTAAATTGTTATTTTTTTCATTGCCGTTCGATCCATTCGTTTTTTGCTTTGTTTGTAAAAAAAATAAAATAAAAATAATGCAAGATAATTATCGTTGTATGGAATCCTTGGGCTCACAAGCGTTATTGCGAAAGATGAGATAAGGAGGGTCGTATGTGATGTGATTTCTTTTATATCGTAACAAATAATAATGAACACTCTAAGAAATGTTATAGTTTCGTATAAGCGATATGTTATTTGTCATTTATTTTATCCTTTAATAAATGATGTTATATTAAAAAAAACAACAACAAATATTGTTCGAATTTTGCAAATTCTCCTCAACCCACGAACGCGCGAACCGTAAGCGCGTTACAACGACCGCGATTAACGATCTTTACCAAAAGGTGCAAAGTAGTTTGTACATCCTCATTTATTACAATTTTGTGCATAGCTTTCTCCATGAGAAAGTTCGTTGATCGATTTTTGGCTTCCTCGCAGAGGAAGTAATGCGCCAAATTCCAATAAATGAAGAAGAAATAATTCGCCATGTGCGAATTATTTTTCTTCAGCAAACGAGGCTTCGAATCATTGTTTACAGAAAAAGATTTGTTTATCTCCAGGCGGAAAAAAAATTGTTTCATTTATTCTAGTTCAATGTTTACAGGTAAAATGACATCAAACATCGAAGGATTACTCGTCAGTCATTAGTGCTAAGATACTTATACGAATTTTACTCATCTATGCACACCTCTCGCAAACTCACGATATTTACAGTATCAAGTTTTTTTTTCATACAGTACTCCGTTCACACGTAATCTCATTAATATGATTCTCGTGAGCACTTGGACTCGATCGTAAGAATAAAGTTAGCTTGACTAAGTTCTGGTTCTGTGCATAGTTTTAGCCGGTTGGGTGTTTGCTTGCAGCAGGAATAAATCTTAAATTTTCACCACGGACGGTCGAACGGTACGAAGGACAAAAAAAAATCAAAGGTGGACTAATTTTTTTCTCAATGTCAACAATAACGAAAAACTCACTGTTGTCTTTGACAATTAAGATATGCATGGTCTGCAATTTAATTTTTACTCGAAACCATTGAAAATTTATGTATTCACAGAAAGCGACGTGCAATTATTTTTGCATCCGCAAAAAAATATCTCCGGCAATTTGCCCAAGGCAAGATAGATTAGGCGCCAAAATATAGCAAAAAATTATTTATGCCCATTTCCAAATTCAAGGTCTTCTCATCACATTCACAGTTAATTCGTCCTAATAACAATAACCGATCGGCGTCGCGAATCGTCATCCTGGAACTTCCAATTTTTTCCCCACCGAGCATACTCGTTCGAAATGATACAATTCATCTCGCTTCGACTTTCTCATGTTACGGCGATATTTTTTATTTTTAGATGAAAAATCTCTAAGTTGTCTGTTTTTTTTATACGTCCGTGTCTTGAGCCGGGCCAAAGTGCGCGATCCGCGTAACGCCGCTCTGTCAGTTACCCTCGTAGTCGTGCGGAACCGGGTGATGATGCATGTGAATGTGAGCTTGAAGTTCCGCCGGAACTCCTAAACTGCTTCTCTGATTAAAATAAAGAATAAAATAATTAAACATTTTAAAAAATGTATGAATTTTTTTTTTATTTCAAAATTTTTATTATTTTACCTGTGATCGTATACCGTTGAGAGGTGTAGCGGTAGGATTATCGAGGGGGTAGCCCACGACGTGGGACGAGCATTTCTCGCAGGTTTGTCGCCGGCGGGACAGCGCACGGCAGCGAAGAGCCCGGCACAATTCCCGTGCCATCTCCGAGCACAGCGATTCTTGTTGCTGCTGATTCTGCTGCTGTTGTAAAACTTGCGGTATACCCTGAAGCGATCCTGAGCATGTTGGCGGTGGCGCCGGTACGGGTGGTCTCTGTTGCGCGATGCAAAATATACAGAGGTTCGGTTATTCGTTCCACGGTACGATGGATATTCGAACGATATTGAATGGATGGACCAAGAAAAAAAAATGTAAACAATCATGCACGGAAGAGACTGAAAGAACATACAAGTTTTGCTACGCGATGGGATTCCGATCCGAGCAAAGAAAAAGTTGCGGCACGAAAATATGAAAAAAATTGCGAAACGAGACATGAATTCTCTTACCTTCTCTCCCGACCGAGCTTCGAGTGTCGTTCTCTTCAGCCGGCAGGCTCATCAATTGATGAGTTCGCGCTAAATCGTGCATTAGGCAAAGGTAGCATGCATTCGCGATAGTAAAAAAAAAAAAACAAAACACAAGAGAGAAAAAATATTCGAAAAAATCGTCCAGACTAAAGCTTAGAGGCATTTCGCGATTTTTTTTTAAACTCACGCGTTCCGGAAGGGAGTTCCTCTTGGAGTTGTAGCAGAACTCGAAGATCGCGACGAGCATGGCAAACGCCAGGCCGCAGAGAAGTACCACGAAAACTCCACCTTAAAGTAAAAATATGGAATTAGCAGCCAATAATTACGTTAAATTAATATCGGAGCATGTGAAACACTTTCATCCCAGCCTTTCCGTGCTCAGTTTGAATCAAAAACTGTGATAAACTTTTTAGTACCTATTTACGTATTTTGTTACCGATCTCCGTCGGTAACAAAAACTGTATTCCGGATGAAGGTTTCTTGTTTTGTTGATAGCTCGATAGATTCGATAGATTCGTTTATTTCGTGTTCTGAGGCATAAGCCCTCTAAGAACACCGTGCATCAAGATACAAACAATCTTTACAACCCAAAAAGGCAAGCGAGAAGAAAAACAGAATGTAATAGAATATAATAGAAAAATAAGATATATAAGCAAGCATAAGAATATACTAAAAAATATATACAATGCAACGTAGGAAAACACAAAGTGCGCACAAAGAAAGATATAATGAAGAATAAAGTACAATGAAAAATAAGAAAATATAAAGTACGCAAAAAGGAAACATATATGAAAAATATCGCCTCCGAACCCCACGCTTCATCCCCTCAAGCAACAGACCCAGGTATGCCCGCCTGGTATGGTTCAATTCTCACCGATATTATCGACGCCCAGAGCGTTCGCTTTGTTCTCCTTTCCCTTTTCCGTTCTCATGCAAGTGTCTCCGGGGCTTTTCCACCACTTGTCGTACAGCATTTGTATTTCTCCCTTTTCTTGAAGTTCAAGAATCGCTAGCGATATTTTGTCCCTCCATGGCGAGCCTGCGAGCAACGTCATGAAATATGTAGATAGTAAAAAAAATCACCCTGGTGATTTACAGGCTGACAGATCATTTTTACCCATCGGTGTTGCTATTCCGTAGCCCTTCGTGTCCAGCAGTCCGCCGATCTGGGTGAGATTGCAGTCCCTCTGGACGATGTAATCGAGCATAGTTGATTCCATGAGAAAGGCGTAATCTCCCTGAAGAACTCGTTGTATTCCTTCCTCGTATGTTGGCACGAAAACCGATGGCTTTTTGTTCTCCATGAATCGCCACATCTTCTTGTAGGTCTCGATCATCGAGTCCTGGTCGTCGATCGAAAGAATTCAAAGCTTCCATTTAATTTCTGATCGAATGTTACTGAATAATAATAGTAATAATAATAATAAAACGATGATTTACCCGAAAGAATGTCATCGTGCTGCCACTCTCGAGAGTTCCGTATGTAATGTCCGTTTGACCGGCGAGATCCTCGGCGTTTTCGATCGGCGTTATCATTCTCTCGACCGTCAAAAAAGCCGCGAGATTTGCGGTGTAGGAAGATATTATTATCAGGGTGAAGAACCACCAGATTCCTCCGACGATTCGGGTACTCGTAGCCTGTAGAATAATAGACAAAAAATTAATTATTTTTTATTTTTTCGACCGGAAGTGACGTAATACCATCAATACGTCACTGCCGACCCGGAACTCTATTTTTCTGACCAGAAGTACGTTACTTCCGGCCTGAAAATCTTATTTTTCGATCCAATCTACGTCACTTTCGCCTTGGAACTGTCATTTTTCAACCGGAAGTAACGTCACTTCCGGCTTGGCAATCTCAGCTTTCGGACGGAAGTTACGCTACACCGACAAGACGTCACATTCGATTTATAAAATTTCATTTTTCATTTCCGCAACCGGAAGAGCGAGTCGCTCGCCTCGACGATTTTTGCGCCATCCGACAGAATAAAAAAAAATGAAAAAAAAAAAAAAAAACAGTTTCGAAATAAAAAACAGTTGGAGAGAAATTCAGTGGATGCAGTATGGAAGCGCGGTTAACCGATGTCGCTCAATGTCGGTTAACGCCCGATTGAATCTATTGTGTCGCGAGAATTTTGACCTTTTTGTTGGACGCATACCAACAGTCGGGAGTCATAAATCGAAAGCGTTTTAACAAACGTGTGCGATCGGCCAGGCGGGCGGTTTTCCGAGGGTGGTGCGTAAGTGCGTCGTCCTGTACGAGCGTTCATTGTGCAGCCGGAGCGAAATGGTCGGGCGACGCGCAATTCGTTTTGCGACTCGTGCCAATAACCGGATAATTGCGCTTTTGTCCATTGCCGCGTGAGAGTACCATTCCAGTGTATATCGCGACGGGTCATATTGCGCCGCCGGCGGCTCACTGAATTTTCCGTATAATGGTGTAAAACCGAACGGACGACGAGATTAAGCCAATTTCGACGATGAATATTGTCGAGCCTGTCGGCGTCGGCGGATCCCGCGCTGATCCACCGACGCTCAGGACACTCCGATTAATAATAATAATAATAATAATAATTATTATTATTGACGAATGGCCCCGTTGTATCGGGTGTAAACGAGACATTAACCGATTCTACCTTTTAGGCGTCAAAATCGAGCCGCTAGCACGCGCGAATAATTGTTTGCCGAATGCAAAGCCTCGTTCGATGCTAATTGAATAGTCGTGTCTCATTAACGGGCTCGGTTGAATTCGCTCTAACACACGCGCGCTTGTAGCGAGAATCGAGCTACCTGTTGAATTTTTGTTGTGGCGTTTGAATTGATATCCTGGGGGGAATTTTTGACATTGTCGATTGTGGAGCGTAAAGAAATATTTTTATTGGTTTATCGGTTTTACCCTGCAAAGTGGATTTTTTTAAAAAGATTCTTGAATATTGTATTGTGGGATTTTTGTATTGTGGGACTGTCTGTCTTGAATATTGTAATGTGGGACTGTATGAGCTTGGCCGGCTAAGACGGATTAGCCGGCCAAACCATAAAATCCATTAGCCGGATAAGATATTTTAGCCGGCTAGGCCGGCCTATCTGTACAGCCTTACCCCGGTGGTTTAGCAGTGTTGACTTTGGAACTAAAAAAATATGTTTATTGAATGATTCTCCTAAGATGTGGATTTTTTTTAAAGCCTTAGTCCGATGTTTTTAAGGTTTTTTTTTTACTAATTTTTTGCATTCGATAAATTATCACGTACCTTGGGGTTTAGATCGCTGCCCTGTTGCATGAGAGTGCCAATGGTGAACCAGAAGCTGTTCGCCAGTGAAAACTGGTTCTCGACGATTTCGGGACCGGAGTGGCAAGGATGCGGATTATTCCACTCGTACGGACTGAAACGTGCCACGACGAACATCGTCACAGAGACGAGTACGTACGCGGCGAGCACGTACAGCCAGATTTCAATCGCAAGTGGATTCATGAAGGAAAATAATCGCGCCGGATGGCTCGTCGGAACCTGGAAAAATTTTATCCTCAGACTCCGAGCGACGAACGGCACTCCTTTCTCTTTGAATTAAAATGCGGTATAGAAAATTCAATGGAGAGACTGGAATAGCGTGTACCGCGAGGACGTGGTTGACATCGATCCGGAGAATTGAAAGAACAAAAAATTAATGTGAGGCAGCTTTGTTTCCCGAGGAAAAAGAAACTTAAAAATAATTCAACAAGAACAGGTATTTCATTCCAGAAACAAAAATCTGTTGTATTATATTCTGGATAAACGTTTCATATGTCATATACGATGTATGTCATGTGCCAAAAAAAGCATTTTCCCATTTCCGTCCGTCCGGTCGTTAGGAAAGTCTTGGGGTTGAGTTTCAAATTAGACCGTCGATGTGTTCTGGTATTATATGTTAAATATGAAAAAATATAGCACTTTTTAAATTCTATAAAAAATGGCTAATGAAAAAGAGATGCGAGACAATTTTGTTTTCCCAGAAAAAACTCTTAAAAAGAATACAACAAGAAGAAGTATTTCATTAAAAAAAAAAAAAAATCTGTCGTATTGTACGACCGATTTTCGTCGTATAATACACGTTTATATTAAATTAACGGATACTACCTTTTAGGCGTCAATATACAGCCTTCTTTATCTTACAAAGTTGCTCGAATGATATTAAAAAAGCGAAACATCGCTTCCAAAAAATTTGCCCCTGGTGAAATATTGATCTTTTTGATTATAAAAAAAATCACCTTAATGTCATCAGCATTGTTGATCGGGGCAGGGTTGAAGAGAAGCGGAAACGCAGCTTTATCGCCCTAAAGGGAACCGAATGACTGCCCTGAGTACCTTAATTAACTAGGATAGGAGCCCGTCCACCTGTACACGTTCGCGCAACGTCCGAACTAGGGTGCTATCGATCGGAGCGCACGTTTCAGTTGAACGAAGCAATTATCGAGGGCCAAAATTGTCTGCCGTAGAGCCAGAGTTTCTGCTTACACTTCGAGCGAAGCTAACGGACCGCACGAGAGTCTCAACGCAAAGTAGAGGGTCGAGTTTGTCTCGGCGCTGTGCAAGTCTCCTCGTTTTTAAAATTTGTTATTTATGTTTTTAAAATTCGTTGCTCGAGTTCCGTCAACTTGCACGAAGACTCGTTACGAGTCGTTAAACGCATCGAGCCCGTTATCAGATACAAGATAGCCACAAAAAAATTTCGTTCTCACATCTGAGATGCAATCTTAAAAAAAAGAAGACAAGAATCTTCAAAGTGACAATTGATATTTTAATAAACAAAAAATTACGGGGCGGGTCCGGACTGCAAACATAATATTCCGCGAAGAATCTCGTAGCCGGAGTTTAACGAGTATGAACGCGGAACAAAAGAATCGCATGACAATCCGACTCTCTTGAAATCCTGCAGCTTCCGCATCCGTCGCCGTAACTTTGTTGAATTTTAATTAAATTTTTGCTGTCCGTTGCTCTAATGAAGTCAGTTGGCGAGGACTAACTCGTAGTGATGTATAGGATGGTAACGATTGCGTCGACGGTAAAAGAGACGAAGCGTGCCATTGCAGCTATACAGATATAGGCGCGCAGATTCAGATGCGATTCGACGAGGCGGCAGCGTTTAAGGTGGTCGGAGCGGTACAGTCTGCGAAATGTGAGTTTCAGGCAAAAATTCGAACGCTTCTCGATGGGTTAAAAATCCGAAAAAAAAAAATATATATGGGAGGTGCTGCAAAGATTGTTTTTGTGAAATAATAATTCCAATTTGTTATTAACAAATTGAAGAAGAAAATCATTATTCAACAAATTAGCCGGCAACTTAATTATGTATTTTTCATTGATAAAAATAACTGGTTTGTTTTTCCGAATACGTATGAATTTTTAAAGAATTTTTTGTAATAATTGAAAATGCGTTTTTTTCACAGCTTGAACATAGAAAAAAGGCGATTTTCAAAGAATACAAACAATTCTGTAAAAATTCATACGTATTAAGAAAAATAAACGGATCATTGTTATGGGAAAAAATAAGTAAGTTGCCGGGTAATTTGTTGAACAATTATTTTTGTCGTTAATTTGTCATTAATATTTTGGAATTATTATTACATGAAAACACTATTTGCAGCACCATCCACATGGTTGATTTTTTCAGATTGTTGTCCCGTCGAGAAATGTTTTTATTTTTTCCCTGAAACTCACGTTTGTCGAGACTGTACCGCTCCAACTGGCTTAAGTTAGAGAGACTGTCTCTGGCAGTCGGAGAACAAGCGAGGAAAAAACTGCGAAAGTACGGTCCCGAGCGGCCTCTCAACGCTCTTTTTGGCAGTAAATAAATAAAGAAGAAAAAAGAAAAAAGAAACGTGCTCGTTCGCTCGATATATTTCAGGGCGAAGCTGCTGAATCCGCGTAAATTCGATCTCTTCTCGTAATTCACGAAACTAGGCCAGTTTCATGAATTACGAGAAGTAAACACAGCCCCTCGTTGAAAGTGCTCCCTGCGGGTCGAAAAAGCACCGGGCTCGAATGACGGACCGAGAGCGATGCACTTCTGTGCGCGCTCTCGAAAGCTCGCGCGAATAGGTCGTTGGATCAAAACCGATGCCGAATCGAATGAGTCTTTGAAAAACCTTCACATCATTAGCAGCTCGCGCGATTCAACCGCGGGGTTGAAGCGAAAGGAAAAAAAATCTCTTTTAATCTCTTACATCCTCGGCGGCTCAGATTTCGCGTGAAATTTAATTAAATTTCTCGATTCGGAAAAGGCCGGAATCGAGTTTTGTAATTAGGGCGTGTAATTAGAGTAATAAATTTATCCGTCAGGAAAACTCGAGCGGCGGATTGGCGATGGAAGATTCAATTTTACATGTGTCGTACGGGGATCGCACGAAAATTAACGGGTAGATTCATCGTTCTATTTGCGAGATAAATGAATCTCATATTTCAGTTTTAGAAAAAACGGTGTCTATGTTGCCACAGTTTTTTTTTCAAAAAACATTCCGACTGTTTGGACACGGTGGGACATGAAATCTATTAAGTTTTCACTATGGCAAGGCGTTCACCGTGACGCAGGATTTAAAAAAATGGACTTAATGAACCGGACATTGCGGAGTGAGTTGAAAAGATCGGGGTCGAGACGAGGGAAGCGAAATAAAAATGGATCTCTCGCCGTCCGACGAAGCAATTACCGATGGGGTGCGAGAAATGTGAGAATTAAAGTGGAAGTTTATCTGAAGCCTGACATTGATCCAGTGAATTGAAAGAACAAAAAAGTAATGTGAGACAGCTTTGTTTCCCTAGAAAAAAGAAACTTAAAAAGAATCCAACAAGAACAAGTGTTTTATTTTAGAATCAAAAATCTGTCGTATTATAGTCCGAATACACGTTTCATATTTCCCAGACTGCCAAAACGAGCATTTTCCCATTTCCGCCCGTCCGTTCGTCGGGGAAGTCTTGGGGTGGAATTTCAAATTGAACCATTGATCTATTCTGGTACTAAATAACATTCCGACTGTTTGGATACGGTGAACGTGGAATCTATCAAATTTCTACGATCGCAAGGCGTTCACCGTGACGCAGGGTTAAAAAAATGGACTTAATGAACTGGATATTGCGGAGCGAGTTGAAAAGATTGGGGTAGAGACGAGGAAAACGAAATAAAAATGGATCTCTCCCCTTCGGACGAAGCAATTACCGATGGGGTGCGAGAAATGCGAGAATTAAAGTGGAAGTTTATCTAAAGCCTTTTAAAGACTCGCGACCCATGCCGCTTCGGGGAGTCCGGAACGGAGGTAATTGCGCGAGTTCTCCATCGCTCCGGTGACGATTAAGATACGAAGTTTTTCTCGCACTGACTTTTCTTGCGTGTTTTTTTTTTTTGCTGTCGAGACCGAGAGTCGAGCTGTTATATGCACTCTTACCTTGAAGAGAATGGAAATTCCGAGGTTCATAAACGGCTTCGTGAAGTCTATGACGCTCTCCCGAGCGTAGTTTATCGTCATCGAGCCGACTGCGAGGTCCGCTTTCTGAAATTTTCAGCGCAAGGATTATTACAACGCCCGAAGAATGCTGGAACTAAATTAATCGAACTTGCCATTGGCGTCTCGAAATAATAATATTTTATTTTTTTATCTTAAATAAATAAATAAATAAATAAGTTTAGGGTTGTGCAGATTTTTGCATATCGTAGGGCCTCGCAATATCTACCCAAGCGAAAGACATGTCTACGAAAATAAATATTTTACACATTTATCTACATGGTATACGCGGGTACTCGAACGGTACTCCCAGCTGCTGTCAATTGTTAAGTACCAACGGGTAGGAAACTTTCGTCGGTAAGAATCAAATCTGAGACGATTTGCTTGATTAAAAAAAGTCTAAACAAATAGCCGCAATGATTTCTAATAATCGTACATAAACATGAAAATAAAAATGCCGTGTTTCTTATCGTCCGGCAGTTTTGTGCGATTCGTTAGCTACGAGGGTACAGATATATTTTTAAAAAGTCTTAAACGGCTGATGAAATATGAGTCCGGGAGCTCGTGTCCGCTTTACTTTTTCATCGGTCTATTCCTTCTCTTTTCAACCCTCGCCAGAAAAGGTTTCACCAGGTTTTTCTGTCCCTCGCTCCACCTTCCTCCCTCAGTACCGTCGCCGTACTGCGTCGCGCAGTCGCCACCCCTGTACTTACTTTCTCACGCGGCGGCTCGCGTGGTCCGACGTAATTAATGATTATCCGACGAAATTAATACCAACGTCGCGATAGCCGCGACAATCTTTCGTAAAAATCGTGCTGAGCGCACCTGCGAGACTTGGTGCGCATGTCGACGTAAAATTCCCGCGCTACCGAAGACCAACAATCGCCCCATTCGTCAAGCTTCTTTAATCCCCATTCGTACGCACATATCAATGTTAAATTGGGACATGTCAATTGGTACATGCATTTCAAATTTTTCGAATTTTGCACATTTTCGGCGTTACCGGTTCCATTCATTCGATTTTACCTTGGCTAAATGTTATCAAAATCATATAAAAAAAAAGACTTCTACTTAGTCATTTTTTTTTGCTGCTTTTTTTGCCGAGATCAGCAAAACTCATTTTGTTAGAGCTAAATCATTTTTCTCCGTTCATCTTTGTAAAGACTCATTCCCGAAAAGAAAATCGTCTCTCCCCGTATATAATGTTTCGAAATAAAGAAACTATCTTCGCTGAGACACCGGAAGAAGCGAGGAGGGTGCGCGCGACCTTTTCGCGGAGCAGACTGTGGATTATACTTTTTTTCCGGAATAAAGCCGCGCTGTACACTCGAGATACGGCGAGCCGACTGTCTTTGGATTATATCTGCATACGAATACATACACGTACGGAAGGGCATCAGAGTTGTGTGCTCTCGGGTGATAACTTCATAGCGGATACCGTCAGAGAGCGAGGCAATTTTTAACTTCGAATGACGAAAGTTTAAACGCCACCGCGTCGAGTATTACGGAACGTGAGAAAATGACAAATATTACGAGAAAGGCTCTCGCCTTTCGTCCGTACTTTTGTCCCGTTCTCTTAGGAATCCTCCGAGTTTGCGAACTGGCGCACCCGCGAGAGCACCGGAAAACTCGGGCATCGAGTCCTTTTTTTCATTCCCTCTCGGGCATTTCTTTTTCTCACGGCTATCGCGCTCCTTCTAGCTCAGCGGCTTTTCGTTCGCTCTCATTCCTCTCTTCTAATTGCACCTTCCGGACTGATTGCGAAAAGAAATTTTGCACGATTCACACCGGTGGCGAACAAGTCTCGTAACGAGAGATTGAGAACTGCCGAATGAAAGGAAATTTTATTATTCTTGTCGATCAATCGAAACGGGTGTCGATGCTGGTCCAAATTGCCCCGGGTTGTTCTCGGTGAAAGCTCGTGCGTGCGAGGGTTCGTGTGTTGTCGAAAGCCAATAATTATTCACTGCGTGTATCGCCGCGGCGCGGTGGCCTAACGCCGACGGCTTTACCATATCCGACTCTATCCGTCCGCCAATTCGCGGGTGCGATAGTTTCTCGCGGTTGCAACGTACCACCGCACCATTTCCGCATTTCGGTTCGAATGCTATTTGCATTGCAAAAGCTCGCGCGCGAGGGCTCCGTACACAGGTACGGCCGGGCGGGGGTAACGGTGTGCATCCCCCGAATCCCAGTCAGCTCACCGGGGGTTGCCGCCGCTATAATGTACTCGTGTCCTCTCCGCCGCCGTCGTCGTTTCCCCAGTCGGTACACGGGGAATCGGATTGGTGGGGCAGTTTAGCTCGCAGTCGATCTGAATTTCGGATACCGCACCGAGTTCCTACCGGGCGCCACGTCGTTTTCGCCCCCCTCACGTAGTATAACAGCCCGGAACAACTATGCGCCGGGGCTCTTCGGGTATAATTGAACGCGCGACGGAGCCTCGTCCGGGGACAGGAAGCGCGTTACGTTTCTCAAGTGCTATCGGGCTAAACATTGTCAACGTTTGCACGTCTGCTCGAGTTCGTTATTCCAGTTGCGAGACAATCCCCGGTCACATTTTAGAGTTTTGTAAAACCGGATGGAGGGTTTTGAGAAAATGTATTCAATATTTGGGGCAAGGAAAATTACAAGTTGTTGGCATTTTTTTTAAGTTCGCGGATATGTGAATATAAAGTGACTATTTTCGGTACGATAATGCGTGACAAATCACTCATTGATTCCACTCAGAGATTCGCACATGACGAACCACGCTTCACCCCAAAAATGATTCCTGTAATAAAAATCCAATTTTCTCTCCCCATCAATGAAAAAAAAAATTAACATAAATTCCTTTCGCCGTTTTGCTTCTTTTCTCTTTCTCCAACCGGACACCCGTTGTCGTGCGTTTGCTCGTAAAACTGTTCTTTCACTTTGTCCAATCACCACTGAATTTCTATGGTTGCCTCAAAGTACCTTATCTCCCTCACTTCTTCCTTCCTTGTTTTTTCAAACCAAACCCTCGAGACGTCTCACTGTCTTCCAGCAATTTTTTTTTAACTCCCTGAAAAAAAAAAAAAAAAAAAAAAAAAAACATCGTCTGCGAAGAACCGTGAGTGTTCTCCGTCTCGACAGTCGTGCATCCCTTCGAGTCCCGTCGTACACAGACAATACACTATACACACACACTTTGTAAAATAAACCCTACGGACTCTACTCTACACTACGCTGTATATACTCACCTTGTCCATCAGCTGGCGAACTATTCCGTTCCACTCGCCGGTCTCATAATCGTAAACGCCGTACTTGCCGTCCGGCACGAGTTCGATCCTATAGGTGAATCCCACCATGTGCGCTATCTCCCTTAGCAGGTCGATGCAGAAGCCCTCGTAACGTTCGTTACCGCTGAAATTTCCTCTGCTCCTCAGCATTACGTACGGTTGTTCCTACGGGTACGATAAAAGAGGATCTCTGGATTTTCTCCCTGCTTCGCTTTCACCCCCTTCTCGCCCCCCTTTCGCCGTCTTCCGTCCATCTGTCTTACTCTCTCTCTCTCTCCCCCCCTCCCCCCCACTTGTTATATATTCTCGTTTGACGATCGAACGAACTGTTTGCGACAAAATCGAAACCATACAAAACCAACCCCCCCTCTTCCGCCTCTCTCCCGATGGCCCCAGAAATTCTCCCTCCGAAGACGCACCCTTCGACGCGCGGAGTATCGCGAAAATTCGCCGGGGCGAAAAGACTGGTTGTTAATTGCAGACACTTATCCCATTTTCTTGTTAATTACCCTTTCACCCCTTTATGCATCGCACGTACATTCCCAGACAAAAGTGAGATTCAGTGAAAATTTGGAACACTTCCTAATGGTATAAGAATCTGAAAAAAATCAACTGTATCAGAGGTGCCAAATACATTCATTTTGCATTATAATAATAAAAGTTGTTAAGAAATTTTTTTAAAAATGTTGAAATGTAAGAAAATTCTGCAAAAGTTAATATGAATTTTAAACAATCAAGGAAGTCATTTAAAATGATAAAATAAAAGTGTTTCTAATGTTTTTTAAAACAATTTCTTTAAAAAATTTGTTAATAACTAACGTGATGCGTTTATCGACGAGCGATTATTACTATGCAAAATCAATGGTCTCGAAATTATTAACACGGCTGATTTTTTTCAGATTTTCGAGACCTCGCGAAGTACTGAAATTTTGATCGGATTAAACTTTTGGTTGAAAATGTATGAAGCCCCCTTAATTGCTTTTCGTATCGTTAACCCGCGGAGGGAAGTTCAAAGGGAGCTTCCGAGGAATTAAATGAACGAGGCAGTACGGAGGCTTCCCCTTCGTCGGCTCCGAGGAGTGAACGGAGAACTGCACGAAACACGAGGAGAAACCCTCAGACAGGGAACGTGGATACGTTGAATTCTCGCAATCTGTAATTTATGAATATAAATTCGTCTATGTGTACTTACAGAGAAGGTGCGATGCTCGCAGAGGTGGTTAAACCGATTCGCTCGTCGGGGGAGTGCGGCGGGACGTCGGGAGGGAGTTGGCTACTTTGGACGATAATTTATCGAAATCTGACTGGCGCGATGTCGGCGTATCACCAGCTCTTGCTCGAACGATCATCGGCTCGAACGCATTAATGCCTAACGATTATCTACGATCCCATTATTAATACGTCCTACGTAAACGTGTCGAACAACTAACTCGCTAACCGCTTAGCACAAGGCATACAGAGACCACGGACACGCACATGGATATGTGTATGGAGTATCGGGAATGCGGAGTTTCACGTCAAACACACACAGTGGTTAATGGACATTATTCGGCCCTACGGTGAGTGCTACTCGAATTTGATTTATGAGAATGATGGATCGGGATGTACGGCTGGTTATAGCTCCGGGGAGTCACTAATGTCGACAACGCTAATCGATGTTTATAGCCGTCACAGTCGCAGGGATGGACTCGCAGAACGAAAAAACACGAAACACATTTTTTTTTTTATATTAAAAAGATTTTTTTTTATTAGGACAATTGAAATTGTTCGGAGTTGTTAAGGTAGTCTGAGCGGTGCAGTCTTGTCAAACGTGAGTTACTTTAACATAGAAACATCATCGAAATTGGATTATTTTTTCCAAACTAATTGGAGATGGATTCATTTTTTTCTTTTTTATGGATGAGATTGAGAATTGCGTTTGTGAATGTGTTTTGCGTTTGATCGAACTACTCTGGGTTCGTTTGTATTTTAATAAAGCACCCTATTTTTCTTTAATTTTTTTAAAGTGAGTTCAAGCGATCAGAAGTGTGCTGAATTACGAAGTTTTGCGGTAAATCGTGAGCTGATATGTTAAACGAAAAAATAATAAACAAACCAAAGCATACATGTCGCATGAGTTCATTGACCATGCCGTTCCACTCGCCGGTTTCCGGGTCCCTCGCGCCGTACTTCCGGTCGGGCACGAGTTCCATTCGATAAGAGAAGCCTACGTCCTTGGCAACCATCTCGAGGAGGTCCACGCAAAAACCGTAAAATCGCGTGTTTCCCGTGTAGTTCTTTTCGTGGTTCATCATTACGTAGGGTCTCTCCTGGGACCGGGGATTTTAGTGCATGATTTCGTCGACGATCGAGTCAAAGACGATGAGGTTAAATGAAATATAAAACAATGATATAAAATTATGGCATATGATGGAGGAAAAATTAGTGAAAGGCAGATGAATGTGACATTGAAGCGGTACTATGGAAAACTATCTGTACATTTAAATTTATGATAGTCGTGCGTCGAGAAAGAGCATTGGGATTCATCTTTTTTTCCAAACATATCAGACTTTGCACATTTTTAACGCCAAATAGTACATGGTCGACATTTCTTTCAAACGACAAATCTATCTATTTAAATGATAGATATCAATCGCGAATTGACTTATCCAGTCTTCCTTTTACTGACATTCTGTGTTAAAGTACATCGCGAATATAGATGAGCCGTTAATGCCCGCTCCCGAGACGGGCTTTGAGATTATACACAACTTTGGGTAGTATAACTAACCCAACCATTTGTTATCCTGAGGGATGATTTCCCATGGGATACCGTGGAGAAGGCAGAGAGCCGAGTAGAGGATTCTCTCTAGTTCCTTCGTTCCCCGACGCCGTTGGGAACCCCCGACGAACATCGAATTAATAGATTATAAATTATTCACAGCAACTTTCATGAATGATATTTATCTCGAAATTTAATCTACTTTTGCAGACTTTCTTCTTTTTTTTTAATTCGATCGAGACCTCCGCACTTTTTATTTTACATTTTCATTCTGCTCCATTTTTTTAAGGTACATTTTTTTTTATTTGAAATTTCATCGATTGCGAGTCTACTCGTATCCGCGATACCCTCGAGAGTAGTGTGTTTTCGATATTCACGATATCGCAAAAGCCACAACAGCGACTCTCACCGCGGCAACGGCGAACAAAAAATCGAGGGGTTACGAATGGTATGTAAATTTTTTGTAGGCAGATTAGTCTCTTTTATTCCGTGCGAGTCTCCGGTTCCGGACGCGAATGGTTAATATTCCGGCGCCTCGGGCATAAACTACGAAGAGAATGGCGAATAGCCGAACGAACGGTCGTCCCAATGTCGAGCCGAATCACCCTTTTACCCAAGTAACTTCTGTCCGCGCTTCGAAAGCTCGTAAATAGGACGCTTACTCGGGTAATTCTATGGGAAAACTCCCTCTCGCGTCATTTTCACGGAACCACGATTTTCCGAGCGGCTCTTGTCGTGCTAGTTATCTCTGGCTTTTACACGTTGGCTCCAAACGACGTTTTTTAAAAAACGTCATTTTTTATCAACGCTAAGATACTTAAGGTAGTCGGAGCGGTACAGGCTCGCCAAATGTGAGTTTCAGTGAAAATTTCGAACACTTCTCGATGCGATAAAAGTCTAAAAAAAATCAAATATATGGGAGATGCTGCAAAGATTGTTTTTGTGAAATAATAATTCAAATTTATTATTAACGAATCGAAGATAAAAATCAACAAATCCTTTAAAGTATTGTTGAAGAGATTTATTTTTCATCGATTTGTTAATAACATTTTGGAATTATTATTATGCAAAATTAATCTCTTCAACACCTTCAATATGCTTGATTTTTTCAGACTTTTATACAATCGAGAAGTGTTTGGAATTCCCCTCTCATTTGCCTCGAAACTCAGGAGAGGTGAACACTATTCGCAAGGACTACCTTAATGGAGTTATAGAGTTTTTTCGATCGCATTTTCCAGGTTGAATCGAATAAAAAGTACGGGTACTGAAGCGGCTTTTTAGCTACTTATATTAACTTGTTCGTGGATATGAGAATTTTACTAACCAGGATCGTAATGACAACGAGAGTGACGTTTGCAATTCCAGGCTCGAAGAACGCTGCAGTATCAGTCACGTTGACACCAGCACCCGGGCGCCACTCTCCGACCTATTGACAAGCGGGATCATTTTTTTCGTCTTTTAAATATCGAATCGAATTTTAATAAAAATGGTTTAAAGATAAATTTTAATTAAAAAAAAATTAGAACGCTAAAGTTTTTTCCATATGAGTGGCGTACTTGAGTTATGCATGAAATGGGCAAGCAGTCAAAACAAATATAATACAAGCACGAAATTTGTTGCAATCGTTTAAAAAAAATTAACGTGATAAGGAAGAAATTTTTTTTACATTTAATTATTTTTTTAGTAATTGCAATTAAGTTAAATTTAGTTTACGATATATTTAGTAATTATTATAAAAGAGTGAAATTTTTATACCTTGACCAGAGAGTGTTGTTTGAGTTTCAATAAATCCAACTTGAACTGAATCCTCCGTCCTTCCTTGAACTCGATCGGTCCGGAAATGCCTTTCATCTCGACCTGCAATAGGAACGATCAAAACTTATTGTTAGTCGATCCTTCTGGCGTTATCCGTCCGTGAAAAGCGGCGGAATATTTTTAAAGAAGAAAAATCTCTCGACGCGAGCATTGGCCACCGAGGATGGTCGGTTCTCCGGTTGAAACTTCTCGGAGCGCTATCCTAGAGCTTACGAGCAAAAAAAAAACTTGTACCATCGTGAACGCTCGGTGGAGTTTCTGAAATTTCGTACTTAAAAAGTCGTTACGGTCCCGGTTAAGGCTTCTCTGTATAGTTCCGGTGTTATCGCTTCGAACAGATCCGATCGTATCAAATCCTGCTGCATTCTTACTGTTTTCCGGAAGTAAGAAATCTCTTTTGTGCAAACGGCAGAAAAATATAAAAGAAAAATCCATGGTCAACTTTTTTTTTATTCGCGGAATGAAATATACAATAGTCGCCGATCTGAATTGCACGACTAAACAAGCAAACTTTTCAGCAGGGTTGGTATAAAAAATACCAATGCTGTCCTATCCCCCTTAACCCTTTCAACCATATGTTACCATGAAAAAAATGGTTGAAAAATGTTCGAAACCAAAAATAGACCATTTTTGGTCTTAGATGCGTGTTAAAAAATGCAGAGGTTGAAACGAAATTGTAGTTGACAGTCTAAAATAAATGCCAAAATAAATAAAAGTGTTAAGACAAAAAAAAACAAAATCAAAGAAAAAGTTGAAAAGCTTTACGAGGTCATTTTTAGCGTCTCTTTCCGTCTCTTCTTTTCGCATTGGACTGTGATTAGAACGGTTCAATGAACAGAACAGGTAGAACAGGTAAATTGTTGTTAAAAAAAATAAACATAATAAAAAAAAACGTAAAAAAAACTATACGATTTGTTGTCTCAGATGCGTGTAAAAAATCGCAGGTGTCCACGCGAAATTGTAGTTGACGTTCTAAGGAAAATCCCAAAATAAATAAAAGGGTTAAGAAAAAAAGAAAAAAAATCAAAGAAAAAGTTGAAAAGCTGTACGAGGTAATTTTTTACATCCCTTTCCGCCTCTTCTTTTCGCATTAGACTCCGGCTTGTCGCAAGTAGAATGGACTCGGCGGGTACCGAGATGCCGGAGTGTAGTAGTGGTTGCCGTCTCTGCACACACATATGTATATATGTGTGCGTATATGTATATATATATATATATATATGTGTGTGTGTGTGTGTGTGTGTGACGCCCTTCCGTCACCCCGCTCCATCACAGTGGAGTATATCTTTCGGACGCGACAAGAATATGAGCGTGTGGCTCAGCCAGAGCCACCGTCTGTTTCACCGTTTCGCTGTTTCACGGATTTAACCCAAAAAAAAATTTCCTTTACGTGACCCTTTTCGTCGTCGTGGTCAGCGGCAGCCCCAAAGTGTCGCGGGAAATTTAACATCGCACAGCCGTACACATGCATACATATATACACAAAGTTACATACAATATGTGTATAGAACTGGCACGGACGCTTTATTAACTGGACCCCGGTGTATAAGGCACCCTTTTTGCTGCACTGTCGCGTTTGCCTGCGCGTTTCATCTCGGCAGGGATGTTAGTACAGCGTACACAACGGTAGCTCTTCCAGCTTTCCCGTGGCGTTCCTTTGCTCGGTTTGTAATCGGGCCAACGTTCACCGACCGGAGCCACTTAATTACCTGACCTGTGGTTAATTACTCGACTTTGCCTCAGTCTCTCGACCGGCAACGGCTGTCCCGTTATTTTCTTTACCCACTTTATCTACCCCGACCGTTCGCCGTTATGCGCCACTTGGATAACGTTAATATCAAAGGAACGATTAACTTTCAATTTTTTTTTTTTTTTTTTTATCGCCGCATATGCACAGCTCTATACACATATGCGTGTAAAGGCGAATGATTTACGCGACGTCGTCGACCATATCCGTGCCCGGTCGAACTATCGGACAAGTACGAATTATTAAGCTATCGACACCTCGATATATTTCGCGTTACGATAAATTTACATTGGGATCGCGGTGCGAGCCGCGCCGGACGACAAATTCGTTTCAATTTATCTCGCTCGCTCCCGCGTTAACGCGGAGGCGCGTTCATTTCGATTCGGGAACCGCCGATCGTGACGTGCGTGAGCCTTCTCTCCCTCACCGCTAGTTACCTATCCGCGCGATGATCCCATAGATTTCGAAACAGCATAAACCAGTCGGTGAATGCTTTCGTTCCGAAATCGTGGGAACGCTAGTGTCGATAACTACGCTGTTGGGCGGCGTACATGGCTCGATAAACAGCACGATGCGTTAACAGTGTTGCGAGTGCGGATTGAGCACGAGCGATATACCCGTTTATCGAACGATTATCGAACAGCGATAATGAATTAGCCCTTTTTTTACCTTCTCGCCCTTGAGAGTTTTTTAGGTATAGGAAGGGATGTTAAAATCGCATTAAGGTCTTGTCATCCTCCTTACACAGCACGTAATGAGAGAAAGTATTGTAAAAAAAAATTTTATGTTGCACACGTTCCAGAATGCATAAAACGCATTTTTTCTTTTCCGCCCGTTCTTCTGTCTTTTGCTCCGTCCCGTTGGAGAAGACAATATCTTTTCGCGGAGACTCTTTCTCTGTCCTAACGCCGAAGCAGTCACCTAGTCGTCGCAACGTGAGGGCTGTAGACGTTTTTCTTGGAGGTTGTCGGGTTTCTCAAGTGCTCTCGGTATTCCCAGCCGGGAGACGAAGAGGCATAAAATTTATATTCCGGATAACAGCCGAATTGCCGAAGATATCCAACCCCAGGGAGAAAGCAGCTCGTTCCTCCGTTTTTTGGGATCCTCCACGAACTCTATCCGAGATAAGTACCTAAATTATCGTTCGGGTAAAACCGTGCCAAAAGAGCAAGCAGAAAGGCTCGACAAGACTATGGAGATACCGATTGTTCCTAAAAAGTTCTCGTCTTGAGAACTTTTTAGGTTTAGTATCCGAGCATTCACATAGCCTTAAGATCACCCCATCTTCATCACATAGCACATCATGAGAAAAAGTCTAAAAAAAAAAATAATAATAAAAAATCCTTCCCGTCCCAGAATGCATAAAATGCATTTTTCCCATTCGATCTATCAGTCTGTGTTTCTCTGCGGTCCGAAATGACGATATCTTATCGCGGAAACTTCGGACCACGGCGAGATTCGCTGTGCAATTTCTGCATACAAAATTTCCGATTTCTCTCGCAAACATACATACAGCCCGATCGTAAAATGTATTCCAATGATCACCTCCCCATTTCCTTAAAGTAGACGACCGTCTCGTCGAGTTAATTCAACGACTCTCTAGTGAATCTCCGGATGCAATTGTCATCCCGTTTTCGGCTATCGGCGAGGGTGTTAAAGGATCTCACAGTGAATTCATCGTCGACCAGTCACAGGGCTCGAGGAGTAAGAGAAACGTTTCACGATGATAGTGGAGGATGTCGCGTGAGGTTCAGACCCGGTATAGAAAGGACGACGCTAAGGGAAGGGGGTTGATAGCTGGTCCGGTTCTCGGGCTTTCCCGGTCGCGGAGAACAATGAACGGAACAGCGAGACGAGGGGGCGAGACAGCGGTGAGAAAGCTACGTCCAAATTGAAACTAGAATTACAACTACGGCGATAAATTACCGGATGGTTACTGCCCTAGTTGGGAGAAAACTTGCCCAAGAAACTAATGGAGCCATGAGAGCGAGAGGGGTAGGAATACGAGATCCTGGCGCGGAGGAGGACGGGGAGATCTCTCGCTGTGTAACCCAGGGCAGGAAAGCTTCGCCGCGATGCCCGGAGCTGGCTGACAAACGCGCGGGATCAAAAGTGGTGTGAAACGGTGGCTCATTTGAGGCAGCTTACGGAACACTAGTCAAACGGGTGCTGAATTTTCACAATTGTTTATCCAAAATGTTGTGCATTTATTACAAATAAGGGAAGTCGACAACGACAGGGAGATCCTCGCTGTGTAATCCGGGGCAGGAAAGCTCCGCCGCGAGTGGGGATGCTCAGCCTTGCTTGGAGCTGGTTGATAAACGGGCGGGATTACAGGTGGTGCCTAAAAGTGGCTCATTTAACCCGGGCGACGGAACACGCCCGACCGGAGCATTCTCTCCTCCACCTTCACGCTCGGAGAAAAATGCAAGGCTACGCAGCATGTCGGACCGAGTGTGTCCTCTGCGTAAACTACATTAGCCGCTTCCCTAATTGGACGAGGTCGAGTAATTATACAGGCGATACTGCACCGGTGCAACGCTCGGCGCTTGTCTTGCTTGGGACGGTTCTGTCTCAGGCTCGAAAAGTTTCGGGAGGTCGCGAAACTTGTCGGTAAGTTTGCCGGAACGAAGTTCGAGGTTATCTTACTTCTTGGCTGTGGATTAAGAAAAATTGACAAAATTACATAAATTATACATGAGTTGTGGATGCATTTTTTTTTACCGAGGCAATGCCGATCCACACCTCCGAGCCCTTCGCCCCCGTCGACAGACACCTCCGTAGCTTCTTCGAGAAATAATTAACGACCGCGTGAGAGCGTCTTAGACAAAGTTCTCTACGAGGATAATTGGAATCCTGAGAGGGACTTATCGAATAACGCTGCGGCAATTCGTTACTATTAATTAGCAGTATTATCCTCCGCGAGGGGTTCAGCGGCTTTTACACAGAGCTCAAAATGTTTAATGGAGTTTCCCTTAATTGCTTCACGATATCCTTAATAATCGATAAAAATCATGATTTTTTTTTATGGTTCCGTTAACACAGTTATAACTGTTTGATAGAGCCTTATCCAATTGCTTCCTATCGATAATCGAACAAAATGTTGGCGCACTCTAAACACTATCCTTTTGATCCACGGTGACCCAAGGTCCGGTTTTGCAGCAAGCGGATCGCAATTTCCGGCAAATAGAATCCTCTTGCATCAAATGAATTTTATTTAGTGTAAACTTTACGTTCTTCTTTTTTGTTTAATGGTCATCGTTATTTTTTGTTTTTATTTTATCCGGCACATGAATATAAAAATGGTCTTTATTATTTTGCGCTCATCGGCGACTATATCGGGTCCATACATTTGTTGGTTATTTATTCTATTCAATGAGATTCCTGATGAAGAAAAGAGACGCTTCATTTGTAGAACAAATCATGTGCAACCGCACGAGATGAGACTTCAGCAGGTAACTAAATAACAAGAAAAAAATGAACGATTGACAATTCAATCAAACGATTGACAAGTCATCGGTCGTCTTACGCTACCAACAATATTCCAGTCCCGTTCTGCCCGAACGAGTTATCCAATTACCTCGAAAGAAAGTCAAACCCGAGCCACGTGGCCCTCGGATCTCCCCTCGGACTCTTTGGCTCTCGCCCTTTCTGCCCTGTTGCTAAATTGAAACTTTCATCCGGACGAATAAACTTCGGCATTTCGTTTGAACCTCTCGCCATTAACAGCGCCGAGAAGTCCCCGATGGTTAATGAGCTCCGGAGATATTACGTTACCAATTTTCTTGAAAGCCCTTTCAACCGTAGAGTGTTCGTATATATAACACAGCCGACAGAGCGGAATCGGGTCTGCGGAAGATCTCCCTGGTAGAGACAGAATATAAGTTTTTCCGTGGAAAGTCTCTCCGTTTACCGACGAGATAAGGGAATTAAGAAAAAAAAAAGAAAAAAAAACACACCAACAACAAATAAAAAGTTTACCTCCCTCTAGTTTCCCCAATTCTTACCGGACGCTTTTGTATCTGATACTCGAACAAATGCCTCACGAAACTTTGTCCGATGTTCGCAATCGATTTTCCCCATCTTTGTCCGTGTCTTTGTGACGCCGTTTCGCCCCTCGAAACGTTCAATATTGCAGGCGATCGCGAGGGAAGGGACAAGGGGGGAGTTGAAGGGATAAGAGAAGCCGCAACGCTATTGTGAAACTATGCGTAGGAAACTACAAGCCGCAGACCCGTCCGATCGCCGATCATCCGCGAAACCCTCGTCTCGCGGCTCACCCTCCGTGCCGATGCTCGTCGAGTACCTTTCGGCTCGGTATTAGCGTACGTACGAGCGTACGTTTTCCACGGCAATTACTTCTCGTTCGGTTCAATTAAGCCACTTGGCGGGAAGTCAGGGAGCCTGTTGAAAAAGTCAAATAAACTCTCAAACGCTCGACCGGTTTTTAAAAAATCGAAATGTCAAATAATATTGCTTTTGTTGAATTGAGATTTTTTATTTTTACATTTGACTGATAGAAACTTTAACGATGATAATACCATCGAAAGACTTTCGAGATGATGGACCGACTGTTCGTCAAATTTTTACTGAATCGCTGGAGTGTAAAATTAAAGTTGTTAAAAAAAAATATATGTACAGTTTCTCCACCAACGTGACGAATATGATTGGGAATTCAAGAACCAAAGAAGTAGACAAGAAATATTTCTTGAATCATATTATAGTTCGTCGGAGACCTCCAGTTTTTTCACTGGCCGCTTGACCATCCATTTGTGATCGTATTTTGACATAAAAATAGCGAGATATTTATCAATACCTCGATATTTACACCCAGAAAAAAATTTATTTGACGACCACCGTTTATTTGGTTTAAGTAAAATATTTATTTGATTTAAATAAATATTTATTTCATTTAAGTAACTATTTACGTAATTTAAATAAATATTCATTTAAATCAAACAAATTTTTTTCTGGGTTTATTTATACGGCAAGAGGGAGGAGGGAAGTCGAAGGGATAAGAGAAGCCGCAACGCTATTGTGAAACTATGCGAAGGAAACTACAAGCCGAAGACCCGTCCGATCGCCGATCATGTGCGAAACCCTCGTCTCACGGCTCACTCTCCGTACCGATGCTCGTCGAGTACGTTTCGGCTCGATATTAGCGTACATACGAGCGTACGTTTTCCACGGCAATTACTTCTCGTTCGGTTCAATTAAGCCACTTGGCGGGACGGTAATTTCGACGGTGGATTTGGCGAGTGTGTCGAAACGGCCATTTGAGACCTGTAACTAACTCGGTTATACGTCGTGACAATCCCTGTGGCTTTCACCCACACTGCTTTACACGTATATTGCACACACATGATACACATATATATGCGTACGGGAAACGTGTATGCGCTATGTGTAACCGGACTCGAGGATGTTCGAATTTCTGTATATGAAACCGATTGCCCTGGAGGGCCAAGTTTCGACTCCGCTCATAACCGCGTCTGTTTGCCCCCGACGACATGAATCGAACGGACACGCGAATCACGACAAATACGGACCGACGTGTAACGGGCATGTAGAAACGATAATTACACGGAGTGGAAATCCGATGAATTCGAACACTGTACGGACAGTTACGCCCGGGGATTGATGCGATGTGGACTTGCTTTTTTTACGAAGAGTTCAGTTCGAATCTCGACAATATAGCATATGGAGGTGATTTAGGATCGAAATCCACTCAAATGTGCTATTTGGGATTTAGGATTTTCGAAATTCACTTCTATATACTATAAAAACCGAAATATCAAGAATATAGCGTATGCGAGTGATTTGAATACACATTTTTATATTGCAAACTTTTGATGCAATTCTTTAATTGTTTAATTTTTAAATTACAAAAAATAATGATCCGATCGTCGATGTTCCCGTCTCGGCTGATCTTTATCGTCGCACATGTTATCGTAAGGTGTCCATGGTCAACCGTGTCGTTTGTTTGTACAAGGTCTATTTATGATTTTGCTTTGCAATGCTAATGACAGCCGCGGCATTTGGGCATCATTTGGAAACGAGCCAAGTGCCGGTTTCGCTTTGCCGCCCTGCCACCTCGAAATCCCTTTCACGCAACCCACCGTCCTACATGCGAGAGGTCGCACCCGGCGCTGCGTTCGGGCGACTCCCGAAACATTGCTGTATCGCCTACCTCCGACTATCCAATTCTAAGGACGAGTCGGGATCGACGCACTGTGCATCGTCGAGGATACACGAATAATTGGCGTTCCGCGCCGGAATTCTCTCTCCGGCTCCGGCGATTTCATTTTGGCTGGTTCGCCTACGTCCACGTCGACGGAATACGTAATAGACAAACGGCATATGAACCCTTGCCTGAGAGACATGGGATAACGCTCGGATAATTTCCGAGCGTATGCACGAAAAATTTATGCATGGCTCAATCCGGACCGGTGCACGACATTTTTTTACAGTCGAAATTGCAATTATTATGATGAGTTAACGAGGCAGGAATTATTATATTTCATGAAAATTCCGTTGAATCGTCGTGTCCGTCGAAACACGTGATAAACGTAACTCCCTTAACTGGGAAGATCGAAGAAAAAAATTCTGTTTGCATGCCTTTTTTTTACGGCTAAAATTACGCGATTACGCACGACAGATAAAATAATGCATTTTTCTATCTCACGGGGAGTTGGGAAGGCTGCGGAGAATTTTTTTTTACAGTCGGCGTTGCGATTATTATAATGAGATAACGCGGCAGGAATTATTATGTTTCGTAAAAACCCCGTTGAATTTCCGTTTCCGTCGAATTTTGACGAAATATCCCGAGAAACGTAACTTCTGCAACCGAGGCCGATGGAGGGATTTTTTCGGACGAATTTTTTACGGATAAAATTACGAGACCACGAATCGCTGATAGAATAATGTATTTTTCTCCAACGCCGGATCTACGATTGTATCGCAAGAAAATTGCAAGTTTCAGCCGACGATTCGCGGCTCGATAAAGCTCACGATCGCCGGTGTCCCAAATTTATCCCATACGTCTGTCGTCCAACGTGATTTTCGAAGGTAGACTGTCATTTCACGATAAAAGATCAAATTCGATGTATGGAGGGAAGCGAATGTTAAAAAAAAAACCAAAAAAAGAAACAAACATTGGGTAGCAGGTAACAGAAGCCGAAGCAAAATCAATCACAGAGCCGGAAGGATCGATTCGATTGCTCTCATCCCACATGGGGGGGGGGGGGGGGGAGGGAAAGTCCGTTTAATCTGGAAAATTGTCTGCGGCGAGGAGTATATGGCTCTCGCGGCGACGCAACACCGGATGACCGACGTCACTGTCGCACATTTCCCGCTCCGAGAGAATCAAATACGAGGGACAAAATATATATATAAATAAATAAAAAAAACATCGGTTGCAAAAATGCGATACATGCGCCAGGAAATACCGGCAGATAGATCGCGGACGGTGACGGGTGAAGGGGAGGGGGGGGGGGGGGTATAGTGAACAAAAATAAAACAAAATTGGATGAAAAATGGCCTACGAGCAAACGTCCAAAAGTACAATCCCGAATGAGCGACCATCCATATTGTATGTAACATGCATTCGTGTATTTTGTTCTATGTATAAAGCTGCGATGACGTACCGAAAAGTTTGAACCTGGGTGTCTAAACTTTTTTCGTTTGTTCATTTTTTCCGCAACTTTTATTTTTTGATATTCGAAGAAGTCGAGTCGAGTCACGTACGAGGCGTATTATAATTCAACTTCCGGTATGCGATAGATCGGGGGGGAATTCCAATCCGTCCGACGTGGCTGTAAATATTTGAGGTACTTGGGTATACTATAGGAAATATAGAACTATATTGAGAAGCCATTTATGTGTATGTGTGTATATATATATATATGTATGAGATATACAGGACGATATTGGAATCTTTCTACGGGGGTGCGGGAGCCATTAGATTAATGGTTGTCCCCCTAAGCGTCTTTCCACGGAGTTCCACGACGTTGAGCCGAGTTGGGGAATCATAGGGGACGCCGTATGAATCCCAACGTTTTTTCATAATATTATAGGGTCTATAATATCAGAAAAAAAATCCAATAATATACATATATATTATATATATATATATTGTGTATATGTATATATATCCATAGTTCGGCCGGGATCGCTAAAAACAAAAGACCCTTTGGACGAGGTCGGAGTCACGAATAGACTGTTTACTTACTACAAAAATTATTCGTAGACGAATATGTAATACGGAAAATTGCGTCTAAGATAAAAGTACCGACAAAATATCTGTCTTACGATAATATTGCGATCCGGGGCTCTATTAATGAGTCAATTATGAAACTCTCGCCGGCTCGCATCGTCGTTCACAGACGGTTCTGAGATTTTGAAGTTTTCTTTTTTAAGATAACTAATTGTTAGTGCTGCAAAATCGTGGGCTTCGAGCCAACCTCCCTCAGTCTAGCCTCTCGGTATGATCTTCCTCGGTCCGTTGTGTACACAGCGCCGGCAAAACCCTGCCAGCGGCGTTATTGCACGGGGACGAGCATAGGCCACACATAAGTACACAACGATATCAGTGCTCCTCTCTGTACGCGGATATTTGCAAATTGCAAACGAGCCACCCCCGACCCGCGCATATACAACCGATACCTCTATGCATATGCATGCCCCGAAGCATCGGTGTGCTGAACATTACCATAATTAGGATTTTACCCACGAGTCCGTACGTGCAGCACCGAAAACACAGTTGTTATCTCTGTTTTGAGGCTCTGTTACGCATTGCACGCCCTAATACAGATAATATTTATTGTTGACGTTAATAGAGCGCCGAAACGTATCGACACCTCACAGAGGAAGCGCATGATAGTACTTCACACCTTGTGAAGTAAATTTTGATACGATACTCGTGCGAAAAACTGTTTCTTAACTCGTGTGATTGCAACACTTGCGTTCGGCTCGTGCCGCAAATTTTCACGCGTCAGAAAAAGTTTTATCGCACTAGTATTGTAAATTACTACTACGATACTAGTGCGAAAAAGCAGACTTTTTACGAAGGTTGTGAAGTGGGTAGCACGAGCCGAAGGCTAGTACTGCCTGTGGTACGAGCTGAAAGCGAGTGTTGCCTACTTGTCAACAAGCATTGGGAACCCGTTTTTTCATGCAAGTATAGCATACTACTTTTTTGTAACAAATGTAGACTGCTGTTAATGAATGCCAGCATTTTCTTGAGTCTTGGTGGACGTTTTGGCGGACGTCTTGCTGAATGTTTTGCTGGATGTCTTGCTGGATGTCTTCCTTGGTATTTTCGATCGATGAAGAGCAGTGCACTTAAGAAAACGTTCTACGCACGAGTATCGTACAAAATTTTATTTCACGAGGTGTGAAGATGGGAATTTAACGCACGCGTAGCGTTCGCAAAACCGCAGTTTTCCCACTAAGTCGATAGGAACAACTTTTTTATTTGTTTATTTAATTTTTTTTGGGTCTCCGCACTGTATTACCGGAAATGAAGCTGCGATATAGTATCTTCGGTTCTTATACATGGCAAACACGCCCTTGCGACTTTGGCCACGCGACATGCATATCCAAGGGTGTCTTTTACTAACTCCCTCGACTACTGACCACGTACGCTGTCTCTAGCACCACCCTCCCTCATCTTTTTTTATTTCTTAACGAGGCAACGCTCCGGAGTCACGTACCAGAGCTGTTCATTGTACGTGGCACTTTGCTGAATGCGAATTCGAAAAAAAATAATAAAAAAATATATACAGTGCTCTGGCGTGTCATGCCAGTAGTACGAGCGCTAGTTCGGCAGACGGCCGTGGTTATCGGCTAACGCCCGGAGCAAGTAGTGACTGCTTTTTTTTTTGTCGCACCGATTCGTGACTTAACGAAATTCTGAAATTCTGACGGGGGAATAAATGTTGCCTGATTGTCAGGCGCGAGTCGCGAAAGAGAAAAACATAATTTTCTTCCGATTTTTGACATTTGTGCTGACGAAATTCGAGTGAATTCTCGCGCAATTTATCGCCATTAAAGTTGATATTTTTCGAAAATTCGTAATTTAGAAAATTCAAATTTCTTAGTCAAGATATTGCGTGACAAAAATCATTCCAAAAGTTTTTCGAATTTACCAAAACTTCTTCCGATATCTCGGGTCATTGAAGCTCGAATGTCCTATGGAGAGGCAGGAATTTTTTTCTATCATATCTCCTCCCCACTCAGCGAATCTTTCGACCAGTCTGAACCACTCCGAGGCAGTTTCTCATATCGCCAAGCGCTTTCCCTGATCCCACCAGTTCGATAATGAAACTGCCTCGAATCCGGCGGAGAGTTAATAAAAAAAGTGCATATAACAATCGAACATTAAAGCTCCGAGATACATCCGAGTTCCGCAGTTCCACCCGAAATAAACTTTAACTATAAGAGCATATTAAACTTTATCGCGTTACATTTCATGCCCGAGTCTCCCGTTCGCCGGCCGAACGGTTACGGCCGGTAAGAACCCTTGCGAGGTTCCAAAATTCGACCCCGCGCTAGATTTCTTCGCGACCACTAAACATTTTCCATCCTGGCGAAATGGGCGAGCACATTGGCTGGGAATACTGGGCAGCGATGCAGGGACGCACAGGGTGACAGCGGGGTAAAACGGAACACCAGCCTAAAACTAAACCGTCTTCTCCATTCCAGAAAAGCATTTTTTAACAAATCTCACAAAAAATTGGCAAAGATGGTCCATTTTCGCTTCGACGTTCCGTTTTGCCCCGCTCTCGCCTGCCCAACCCGGCCGAGGCCGGATATCGTTCGTTTTGGCGTCAGGCCAGATCTTCCCGACCGTAAATTACGGTAAGCCCGTGGCACTCTTACTCTTCCACTGCAAAGTCGATGTCCTCGTCGTCTCTCGTTCTCTTCCTTCCTTGCTCCGGTCTGCGGTCACCGGTCGGAAAGTTTCGGTAATTTTGAGATTTTACCGCGTAACTGTATTTTCCGTCGCTGTCGCGATTTAGCCTTATCGAGAAGAGCATGGTACACTATATTATAAGAGGGTGCGAAAGAGGGTGGAACTGGTATCTCTATTAAAGGCCGACAGGAATCTTTCGATCCTTCCGGAAACTCCGAAAGTACCGAACAAGATTCCACAGCGTGTTTCACGTCGAACGGTATGCTGTATTGAAAATTCACGGATGGATAAACTTTTTAGCTTCGATATTAAACTGACCCGGGGAATATTCAGCCGTGTCGAGAGCCCCGATATTGTAAGCTCTCCGATTCGCTCTCTGTATTGCTCTCCGAATACAGGAATAAAAAAATAATATAAGCTGATTTCTTATTCTTAACAGCCATGAAACAGATCAAAATTCCTTCGCATCGGAAGCCGACACTGACTCGAAGTTTGGGCGGTATGAATAGCCAAAATCGAATTCCTGTTCTGAGTGCTGTCTGAACTGTGCTGATTGCATATTGAATGGCGAACCGAGTCGTACGGGAAGCAATAGAAATTTATGCAAATCTGAGCTGAGCTGAAATTTCTAAGGTGAGTAGAGGAGTCAATTGCCAATGTTTGTTTAAGTTTTCAATAGAACGGGTTTTAGTCATACAAATTGTAGGTGGTTTTGAACTCTGATAAAAAAAGTCTGTGCGCACTCTAGGTATTACAGTTTTTGAGGTATCGGGCTAAAACGATGTAAATAAAGGGACGATTATGGACCGATATTCCCTATTTACTTTGGTGAGAGTCGATCCAACCATGCAAATTTTAAGAGATTTTGAATTTTTTGAATTTCACCAAAAATTTGTGCCTTCATTCTGACGTGAGTTTCCGTATTAAACATCGATTCAACAGTAAAATAAGTATTGAAAATAATTTAAAAAAATCCATCAGACACGGCTCCGAAACAGCGAATAACTGCAATTTTTATAGAGAATCTTTGTAGTGAGTATTGCAAAAATCAGTGATTTTTTGTATTTTCAAACAGTCATGTTATTCGAACGTAATTATTTTCTTACACCGACAAAGCCTCCTCTACGATGAACCCAAATAATCACAGAAAATAATTTTTCATAAGGGCTTTCTACACAAAAGTAGATTAAATTCGTTTTGTGAAAATTTCGATTTTCATGCTTATCGATCCTCCAGAAGTCCTCCACATCCTCCAGAAGTCCTCAAACGGACTCGAGTTTCTGTGTCATCGCGAAACTAAGAGGGAACGGTACGGGGAGGACCTAACTTTCCGTTCGGTCAACCGTGCTAATTGTCCATCGGATATCGCGCCGAGCCGGAGGAAGTCGAGCTCACGAGGGGACTCACGATGCAAGCTCGAAGATCTCGGCACAAGGCGAAAGGTTCGACATTGCATCGCGACACAAGTGGCAAGGTAGTTAGTGTTGCTGGGAGGTTCGCCTCGACGGCCTCCCAAGCGGAAGTGCACGGTGTCACCGGGCACGAACAAGCTCACCGAGTTTATGTAGTTGATGAGGGAGAGTCCGCCGTCCCAGGGGTGCTCCAGTTCGCAGGAAAGATTCGCCGGTCTCAGGGCGTGGGACTGCTCCAGAGTTCTAAGACCGACAGCGAACACCTGAACGCTGTCGTACATCAGAGCCGGTTCAGCCTGAAAAGACAAACATCTTAGTTTCTCGTCGTCAAGAACGCTACAAGAATCTCTCCAAGCCCTCTTAATAACCTTCATTTTCCCCACCAAGTATCAAAGACATTCTGCATCGTTCTAATTTTTCCCCCGCTCGTAGTTTTAATTGCGGCTGTCGGAGATAGAAATTGCTTTTCCTTCATGCTTTCGTAGTTCGTTTCCGGGTGGGTTGAAAGAGAACGAAACCCTCTTGTCTGAAGCGTACATATGTCCGCGCAGGATACGCATGATTCAGCTGTCCCGGACGTCAGGCGTTTCCTGGGCAGCCCTCCCGTCCCCATTTCCACCCCCCTTGTTCACCACAAGTGACGTGCCTTATTTTTGTACCGCGAAAAGAAGCCCAGCGAGGCCGGGCGAACGAGGAACGACGAGGGCAAAAACAAAAGGAGAAATAAACTCGCGAGCTCTTGGCGGAGTCGAGGTGGGACGAGCCGGAACGGAAGAGGGTTGGCAAGCGCAGTAAGAAGCACGACACAAACAGCTCGGACGGGGAACCCAACTCGAGTTGCCTACTGCACGGTGTGTTGTGCATATAGACGCGCAGACTGCGTTAACGGACGACAAGCTGGCTTTTCGTGCCGCGGAGGATGTATCATGAAAACGAGGTTGGACGATGATATTTCGTTTCTGTTACTCTTGGTTTGTTTTTTTAATCTCATTAACTTGTCTGATGTAGTGATGGACTGGCAGATCGCTGATAATTATACCCGTTACAAAATTACGAAGCCGTAGTACACAATTTTCGTTTGCGTTGCAATTTTCTCTAAAAAGAAAAATTGACTATCTTCCCAATTTGAGCGAAGCGAATATCCGGACCGGTGTAGCAAATCGTCGTTTCATCATAGGCAATAATTTAATCGAAGAATCAGATAACGTTTCAACCGATGAGATAAAACATAATTAATTCGTAAAATGTATGATTCTCGAGGGCGATTCGCGCGTAAATCTCGAGAGCTTTACCGGGGCGATATTAAATAGCAACGGTGGAAGTTCGCGGGTGGCGAATCACCGATAATTTTATCTGATAAAGTTACGAGGTTGCGCTATACAATTCGTGCTCGCGTTGTAATTCGCGTACCATTTTATGTCTTCCTGAGGTGAAAGCGATGCGGCTGCCAGGCAGATTGTAATAACAGACGGGCAATTAAACTGCACATATTCGGGGCTTGAATCACACACGCGAGATACGTTATACGGGAAACAGTCGTACGTGCACGAGATATTAGACAATACAAACAGTCGGATAGGCGTTCTTGATACCGCGGGTGCAATTTCAGGAGTCGATGGAACAGGCCGTATCTGTCCCTAACTTCACCCTACCGTCGCATACGCGACTCCGCGGAACAGATTTGCGGATATTATACATGCACGGAGTTTACGTACACTGTAAAAAAATTTAATTTGAAAATTAATGAACGCTACTGAAAACGTTTATAAATATAAGTAATGTAAGCAAATTTCAAGTTCTAGTACATTTAATTTGCAATTCATTTCTACAGTGAAGGCTAAAAGTGGTGAATATGGTCCAGTCCGATTGGCATGTTAATCGATGATACATGGACCGGGCAATATTCACCTCCGGTTTGAAAATCTCATTTTTCTACCGGAAGTGACGTTTTGCCGTATGACGTCATTCCGGTTTTAAACTGAGATCTTCAAGGCAGAAGTAAAGCGACAAAGAAATAAAAACAAAATTCTGCCCCTCGTCACTTCCGGTTTAAAAGTGAGGTTTTTAAACCGCAAGTGACGTCACAGAGAAAAATTGATTGGTGGGCTCGATATCTCGGGTGTAATTCCAGTAATCGATGGAAGAGGGTTCATCTGCTCATAACGTCACCATACTCGCCTTCGAAGAACGCATTTGTAGATACTACACACGCATGGAATATATGTACGTTAATAGTGGTGAATATGGCCCACCCCAATTATTATGTTAATCAACGATACATGAACCGGGCCATATTCAACACTCTTGCTGTACACTGAAGGTGTTTCCTCACCGTGTTAATCTAAACGATAGCGGAGCGCTGAGACCGTCGACCTTGGCGGGAAAAGCCCGTTCAACTTTGTTAGCAACATTTGCGGCTAGGGGGTTGTGTTTCATTCGCGGCGAAGGATGTTCCTGGCTGTCGAGAGCGCAATCGTGCACTCGAGTACGAAACAACCCCCGACAAAGCGGAGAGTTCGGTCTTCGGGGTCTTCTTACCGTTAAATCCGGGGAAAGAAGATTAAAACTTGAGAAAATATGAGACAGAGTTGCACTTGCATAGTTTCGTCACCACGAAAACAACAACGGTGAGTTGACAAAATCGAGATTGCTGAATTACGAAAAAAACCTTTCAATATCAATTTCAAATTCAATCTACGTAAAAGATTCGGCGATGGGTAAAGGCGAAGATATGAAAAATTAATGGTGATGATCGGAAAAAAATATTGAAATTCGATCTGCGTAAGAGACTTGGCGATGGGTGAAGGTAAAGATGTGAAAGGAAGGGGTCGAAAGACCGCACGTGGAATGTGAATGCGCCGGCCTGTCGGTTGTTTCCTTCTGCACTGTTTCATTTGCCAATTCCACGCGCAGCTGCAGACTTTCATTATTAAGAGTGGTCCGTACCACAGAAATGTTACCCCATACCCGGCTGAGCCCTAAATTCGATCTTATCGTCAAAAACGTTCCGCAGCGATGAGCGCCCGACGGAAGAAAAATAAATGGCGAAGAAAAATCATAAAATAAACCCAAAAAAAAGAAGAAAAAAAGGGAAAAATTTGTGGACCTTCACGGACCAGCGATATTTGTCAAGAGTACAAACAGTTCTTTACCCTGCGCTCGGGAGTTTGAAAAATCGTCTTCAAGGACAGTGAAGATGTTGGACGAAGTTGAAATATCACCGCAGTTTACGAGTCGGGGAAAATACAGAGACGCTCCCTCTCTCCGGAGTTCCGTAAGTTCGCGATGGGGATTGCGGCGATGCGGAAAACGTTAACTGCACGCGGTGCGCGGTCGGAGTTTCGGTTCCGTTGGTTAAACCGCGAAATTTCCACGGCGACGGCGACGCGATAAACTTCCAAGTCGCCTCCCTCCCGTGCGTGTCTGGTGGTTGCACGCGCCACACCCGTGAAAGATTCTGTTTGATCTGCGAAACAACACCTTCAGGATCCCCCGCGGACGCTTCAGTCGTTATTTCCACCGGCGCGGATCTCTGCATCGAGAGAAACGGAGGTCCGAAGACGTGACGGAAATCCGTTTGATTTATCTGTCGAGCAACAAGCCATTCCATATATCAGATTCGAGCCCTTTTAATCCTCTCGGAATCCACGCTGGAGAGCTCCAAGCGTCTTCCGGCTTCGCGTTTTCCGGGATAAATTCACCGTCGTTCATTGTATTCCGTCCGTCGGACGGGGCAGAGACGCCTGTCTGGCACAATGTCGCTTCTTTTCTTTTCTTCTCTCGGCGCTCTTTTTTTTTTGTATACATATATTTTTTTAGACGAAACTGGTTAACTGGTTATAGGTATACAAAATAAGTGTATTAGCATTTAGAACGAAATAGAAAAAGGTTCTCTCGGATGGCGCAATACGGAACTTATTTGGGTACCAATCCTACCCATAGTCGCATGCGTGCGGGTGCAGCTTGTGTGGGAAGTTGTGCGAGACAGTATGGAGAGTTTTTCCATCGGAGAAATGGTCCGGACGAACAGACATACAGATTAAGCTCCTCGTTTCTCATCATTATCTCGGGTACTGAAGATGCGGTTAACGGTAAATTGGATAATTTTTTTGATTTGCTTCCGATCTCAGAATTTTTCTCTGATTTTTTTGTAGATCTATCGGTGTCTCCGTTGAAAATTTCACCGGAGGCAATTTGATATGTTCCTTTAAATCGGGTAGTCCAAAAATCATCAGAAATTCTTATAGCTATAAATCTACTCTCGATTCAGCAAAAAGACAGTGTTTATGTCAATTCATTATCCAAGAAAACTGAATGTTAGAAAAAATGGTGAAATTATGGTTCTCAATTACGATTCTAAAATTATGGTTTATTGCCTTGTACCTCCGCTCACAAACGTATTGTCGCAAACATAGATCCGGCTATAAACTTTTAGTATACCAAAATCTCTTAAGTAATTTTTTGCTATTCCGACGTTTATCGGCACTCGCGAAAAGTCATAAATGTTATGCGCAAGACGAACGAGAAAGAGAAATTAATTTCGGATAGGCCCTTCGTGCTTCCATCCGTTTCTGGTCCCGACTGCGCCACTTCGACGGAATCATCCGCAATACTATTGCCAGTCTGGTCTTGGAACCTGCCTCTGAATCTTCGAAAAAAAATAAAAATAAAATAATATATTCACCTCCAATCTGTCTGCGACATCGATCGTCGAGGGGATGAAGAAGGGCCACGCGAGGCTCCGAGCACCCGAGATGCGGGTTTTTATGAACGATTCGCAATGATGCATCCACGACTGACAATAGCCGAAGTCGACGTCGCCGAGCCGAGGCGCGAAAGGCTCTTGCGCCTCTCCCATGTTGTGGTTCGTCTGCTGGCTCATCCGTGGTTTGCCGCGACGCGACGTGGTTTCGACATCTCCGCGAACGAGAGAATTCTATTCGACGACATAGGCACGGCGGCGAGCGAAGCCTCACTTTCCTACCGCTCCGGGAAAAATACGTACGGCAATATAACAACTTTTCCGGCACAGCCGCTCGAACCATCTCACAAATTCGATGTCATCTTTCCCTCTGAAAGTGAAAAATGTCACAAATATAAAAAAATAAATAAGAATAAAAAAAAGTCCTAGGGATGACGACCCGCGTGTGTGGGAGCTGCTGCGGTTCGCCACTCTCTCCCGTTCTCAACCCTGCGGCGAATAAAATAATAATAATAAAACATAAAATAAAATAAAAATTGTAGTAACTCGCCATGCTGGTGCAACGAGTGCCGGTCTGCCACGAGCGCCAGAGTTGCGGAGATATAGTTTGATTTACGGTGCAAACGGCAGAGGTTATTCCGACGAGGAGTCAGGAAATTCGGTGATTCATTGTCGGCGAGTCGGGAGGGGGGACGGGGTGGGCTGGGGTGGGGGTGTGGTTGGATGTTGCTATAGCGCGGCGGTGGATGCGTGGTCGTCGACGTCTTCTCGGGGACTCGAGAGATCCTGCGAGCGAAGCGACGTCGAGTGGTACAACTCGGGATGTGGTCAGACTCAGACAGTCCCACGAGATCACTTTGTCGTCGGTCGGCGAAACTACTTGCCAATCTGCGCGTCCTGACCGAGAACTGATGTAATCACGGCTTTCCCATTTTCTTGCCCTCTCGCGGGCCCCGAACTTCGCGGCTTTCGATTCGTGCACGGAGATTATCGGAAGGTGGAAATTTGACGATTTTTTTTTAATACTAGATACAAAATGTCCTTTTTTTACACGTACGCAAACAGTTCTACTTTTCGTCTCACTTTTCGGGAGTTTTTGTGCAGTTGTTACAAAATAGTACATTACGATAAAACTTTTGTGTGTGATAAAACTTTTTAGACATGAGTTTGCAGCACGAACCGAAGGCGGGTCTTGCAACAGCACGAGTTAAGAAAAAGTGTTTCGCACGAGTCAAATTTTACTTCACAAGGTTCGAACATGTCGGTTTAACGCATACGAAACGTGCGTAAAACTGCCACTTTCGCACCGAGTGCAGTAAAGTACGCTTGTCAAAATCCACTTAGACTTTTCGACCGCCGCAGTCGAAGTCCCTAAATTGTACCATGCGAATCGTAATTTTTACCTTCATTGCCAGAAAAGATTATGTTTTATTCAAGGTAAAAGTGGTGAATATTTTCCACACATCATTGATTTACGTGCAAACCGCGTTGCTCCACATTCACCCATTTTACCCTATTCATTTCCCTACCGGTAACTATCCCGAAAAAAAACAAACTAATTTCATACAGACCCACATTCGAACTTTCCGAACTTACTCTCGCACCCTCGTTACGGTAGGCCTCGCAGAGGCGTTAACGTCGGATCTGCGTTGGGGGACCGTGCGGATGTGAACCACGGTGTTTCCCAGTGTACACGAAATACCGACTGTATTATTAATCCGATAACACGTTCGTATTCCCCGGGGTGCCCCCGGGGTGTCTCTTTGATGAATATTAATTTTCTTTCGGGTCCGACCGAGCTGC
The DNA here is from genome assembly GCA_964017025.1 of Stenichneumon culpator. Taxonomy (NCBI): domain Eukaryota; kingdom Metazoa; phylum Arthropoda; class Insecta; order Hymenoptera; family Ichneumonidae; genus Stenichneumon; species Stenichneumon culpator. The sequence goes on from OZ024776.1 coordinate 18,173,499, forward strand.
GCGGGGAGACGGAAAGGGTACGGAAACGGCGAAATGGAAAAATATTTATGAAGAAATGGCGAGGATCCAAAAGATTCCTCGATGCTCCCACCGAATAATTCTGTTTTCTCTATTTTCAGCCTCCTTTCTCTGCATTCGGGTTTTCACCGATTTTTGGCGACCGGCAGACGCGTAGCGCGAATAACCGGGACGGAGGAGCAGCGGGAGGATAGCGGAGTCACCGCGATGACGGTGGCGGCCGCTCGGAGAGGGAGAACCGGAGGAAAATGTACGTCGCTGTCGGAGAAAATCAGTATGCAACCTGGGTACGCCCACGGAGCTATAACAAGGAAACCCTTTTTTCTCACGTTCGTTTCCTCCATTCTTCGCTTCACCTTTTCTCGCGCCGCGGCATTCGCCCTCCCGCTCGCCGGACGTCTTCCGAAAGAAGCCGCTGTATCGCCTTTATTTCTTTCCATTTCGCCACCGCAAACCCAAACCACCGGCAGCCTCCAGCGGTTTTTCGTGTCAATCGCACTCTCTTCCCTTCTCGGACATCGCTCGCCCGTGCGACCGGTGGGTTTTTCACCCTCTTCCGCACAATCTTCGCCGTCCTGTTTACGACAGCGCTAACGGCACATCGCCGGACAATCACTCTTTTTCCTCTCGGCGAACACATTTCCGCTATGCATTTCCAAACGGACATCTTCCGATCTTTGAGTTATTGTTATTTTTTTATCGTACAGTGGAATATAAGCGTTTGGAAAAGAAATATCAATGCGCGCTGCCTTACACTGTAAGAAATCAGCGGTGTACTCTGCGATGGTGTCACCTGTTTCTTGCAACTTCATCTGCTGTTACCTGGAACGCTCTCATTCTCACGTTTTGTTGATTTTTCTTTATTTTTTTTTACAACTTTGCGGGCATTACCCTCGGGTCTATCCTGCCTCGAGCACCCTGGCGAAACCTCGCGGAACGCTGATTGTGACCGAGCTTTTTGCCCACTGTGCTCCAGCTAACTTGGCCGTTTAACTCGAGCGGAAATAAAATAAAGTAAAGAAAAAAAAAACCGGGAACATGTATACAGGTGGAGCTTTCGAGAATGGTCGGCGGTTGCTGCGGAAAACAGCAGGTAGGAAAACACACCGATGTCGAATAGCACCCCTGAGGGATGGGGAAGTGTTCGCTCGCGCGAATCCACAGAACCACCCCCCTGTCGGAGGTGGTTTAACAAAGGTTGTTTGGATCGAGGCCGCGGGGCGTACTTAAAGATTGCTTCCTGTCCGTTTCTCGCGCTCTGTGTTCCCTCCGTTGTGCAATCGGAGAGCCAGCCACGCTCCCACCTGTAAGTTACATTCGTCCGATGTCTCGTACGTTTCTCGTAATTTGACCTCCCCTCATTCCCTCGCTACCGCAGCGTACTTTATGAGCCTCGTTTATGCCTTTGTTTTATTTCTACCCGCGAATTTATCCGCGGAACCGAGTTTTATCATCCCTTATCGCCCGAGAGCTAAATTGCCTCCCTGCGGAGAAAGCTTTATTTTGGGAAAATAGTCAACATTCTTATGTCAAGAACCTCAAAACGTCAAATCTTTTTATTACTTTCTTTTACTGTGTGTAAAATGAAATTTTTTTTATTTATGTCTTAACCCTAGAACTCATGTATGGGGTACAAAAGTACCCCAGCCGATATTCAATCTGCGCCCCTACAGCAGAAACTGACATTATCGACTTGGGACCTCCACGATAATTTAGTTCCATGATCTGCTAGGTCGAAGCAACGCGTGGGGTACATATGTACCCCAGTCATGAGTTAGAGGGTAGCAAAAATAATACATGAGCTCTAGTATTAATCCTTACACTTTGTGGAGGAGATAAAAATGATATAGTTTAGGTTCAGAGGAAAAAAAGTTGCGCCGTATAAATTCCCGAAATATTGTACTTAGTTTCCTGTAATAAATCCTGCCCTCGGATTATAACAAACGCGCATCGACCTATCCCTCAGGCGGGCTTTAAAATATGAAAATCCCTGCGAAAAACCGGAAGTCTGAGCCGTAGAGGCAAACGCGAGTTTACGGCACAGCCGGCCGAGAGCTCGATCCGAAACAGCTCGAGTACTCTTTCAGATCGGCTCTCGTCCTTTTAATTTGCATAAGTAAGGCGCGCGTTCGAAAAGGGCGTTGCACCTATTTCTTCCGGGCCATTGCATGCCACGCTGGCTGTAAATCTCGGTATATAAATGTATCCCTTCCCCCGAGAGCGACCCGTCGGGACCCGCATTATTCTGGATTCAATGCTCTAGTTGGATTTAACACCCCCACGACGCTGATAAGAGTTTTATAAGAAAAAAAGATTTAAAAAATGATAGAAGACACTTGCCTGAATAACACGAGACTTGTTGAGAATCGTATTTCCGGCTGGCTGAAAACGTTCCATGTCTCGCAATACGCTACGCACACCGACGTCGTCCGCGTCCACTAATCGAAAGGCAGTGATGTTGACGAAATTGTACTTGAAGTCCTCCAAATCGAAAGTTTCGATATCCTGTGTGATAAGATAATTATATATTTTTTTATTTTGTTCCCTTGTCATATTTGAATTTTACATTATTGTTATAAAATTTGTATTTTTAATGGCAAATTTTTGCAAATTTCAGGCAAAGAATGTGTAATTTTAATGTCAGGAATTTGAATTTTACAAAAAATAGTACTTTGCGATACTAGTACGGAAAAGCGGTCTTTCGACGAAGTTTGTGAAGTTGGCTGCACGAGCCGGATCGAGAGCTACAACGGTACGAGGCAAAGCCGAGTGAGGTTTGTAGCTCGAGAGGAGTCGAGTGCTGCCTACTTCCCAACCGCCGTCGGGAGACCGCTTTTTCGTACAAGTATCGCATACTAATTATTGTGACAAGTGCACGAAAATTCCTGCTTTCCGTGCCTGTAAAGTGCGTGCGGGAAAATAGCTGGAGTGCCAGATAAGTGTGTGTGAAAGTAAGTTGAGTGTTGAAAAATTCTGCGCAAAAGTAGCTTGAGCGTGAAAAAAGTGTGCGAAAAAGTAGCTAGAATGTGAAAAAAGCGTGGGAAAAAGTAACTAGCGTGTAAAATAGTATCTACAGCATTTTTCGCGCATCCTCTGCTAGAAAGTGCCACTTTTGCCACGCTTGTAACGTAAGCAAATTTCAATTTCCTGAACATTAAATTCACTATTTATTTTCACGTGTACACAGTGAACATCTTTTGTTGTTGTTATTTCGTGTGGTTGCCAACTTATATTTTCGTACTTACAAAAGTAGTGAAGAGATAGTGATACTTATAGTCGTTCATCTGTAATTGAAGTATCTGTAAAAAAAAACAAAGTTATGAAAATCAAGTGAAATATGGGTTAATCCATTGTCCGATTTAAAAGAGTGTCAACAGAGACGGAACAATTGCTCACCATTCGTAGAAAGTGATGCATGTGCTCGGCTTTGGTATCGACAATGAGGTTTCGTATCTCCTTAGACTTAATCTCGGAGAGGACTTGCCTGTAAGAGGCCGGGTCTGCCTGTCTCAGGTGAACCTCCAGATCCCGAGATTTCGGCGACCTCACCAACTCCCGTAACTTGACGAGACCTGGAATTTATAAACGATAATATTCGATATGTCCAACTCTTTAATACTCAATGCTATTTAAAAAAAAAATTCTCCATTTAAAATCCAATTTTTGTTTGTAATATTTGACAAATTGCAATGCACAATACAGAAAGTTTCATGTACATTGATTTCAACGATTTTTTTTTTTTAATAGAAATGTTCAAAACTCCCACTTTTTCAACATTTTTATCCGAAAAAGTGTCGAACGATTCAGAATGATTTTTTCCTTCAACGGGAAACGGTCTTCGAAATTGCAGGTTTTAATGAATTCGGGTAGACCGCTAAGTTATCAGAACGTAATAATCGGTGATGTAATCTAACAGTACTAATGCTCGGATACGTCCCAGTCGGACGTATAAAACTCTACCGGACTTGACGTAAAACTCTACCGGAATTGAACTCTGATTTGGAAACTAGAAACTGTCAGCTTCATATTGGTTTCAGTGATTTGCATAAAATAGTATATTATGCTATAAGGGAGGAAAGTGCGTCTTTTCACCGAGTGTGAAGTTTGATGCCCGAGCGAAGAGAGGACAGAAATTCACACGAGGTGAAAAGGCACTTTCACCTCGTGTGAAGGTGAATATTTTCTCCCTCTTCCTCCCGCTGGTCAAGAATGGGCTACTTTCAACCCCCGTTGCAAGGATGCAATAGGGCCTTTTCAGCGTAGTCGGGAAAAAAAATTCTCGACCAATTAATAACTGCTGGAATCAGGAGATGCCCTTAACCGTCCGAGCATTGGTGTCTTTGCCTAAGCCTATCTTAGTATATTTCTTCCTGTTCTCATCGCACCGACGATCGCTGAAAACCTCTACGACCCTTTCGCGGCTGTAGAGGATCGTGCGTGTAGCACGCGGAAACCCTCGAATTGCGCCATCCGATGAAATCAATACGTCGGAGTGCCTGAGTAATCAAGGTATCATCTCCACTTGTGGGTCTTCCTGAGGTTCCAGTTAGTTCCCTTCCTCCGGTTTGTTCCCGAGGCTATGTGCGTGTGTACAGACATAGCTCGAGAAGCGAGGGAGCGATCGCAACGTCGCCGGCGAACCTCTCGCCCCGAGGCAACCCGCGCACTCGCCGCAACAGCGACGACTTCGGATAACTTCGGATTGAGATCATAATTGACTACTGAAGATGTGATGTTCGGGTCGGGTTGTGAATCCAAAGAAATATCGTGTAAATTTTATCATCAACTTCGTCCCGTCCAAGTCGCTTCCAACTTTTTGCTATTAACGTACTCAAATGAATTTCTCATTGAATGTTTTAATTGAGAATATTTCGAGACTCCAAACTTTCGGGAATTCTTGCAGCAGTGTCGACGGAGTTGTAAATTAAGGCCATCGGTTCGCCGAGCTCTCCGCAGGCTCGTTAACATAGAAATTTAAACAAATTGAATTCCTATGGTCGGAGAAGTTTTCACGAAGAAAATTATACCTATCTGCATTTTTATTCTGGCAGCGGCTAAAACTACCGTTACAGGAGCTATGGAAGTTTATGCTGCATTAAATGTATGACAAGTTACATTATCTACGAAAATAAATGCAGACACAAGAAAATCCAGAAAAAAAAAAACAGATGAAATCCCGGGTAAATCAAATCCAGGCGAACTAATTAAATTAGACTCGTTCGATCCACTTTGACGCAATCGACTTGATAAGTCAATACGCATCTTGACGCAGTTACTCGATGCTTTAAAATAATTCAATTTTGTATAACAATTTCTGATAAGAATCACGGCTGGATCGAACCAGCTAAACCAACGAAATTAGACTCGGTCGTTCTACCTTGACGCACGCGACTGGCTAATAAATCAATACTCATTTTAATAAAGCTGCGCTGATGCTTGAAAATAAATTTAAAAAATGTATACAAATTTGATTATAAATTAAAATAATAAAAAATAAATGAAATTTGAATTTTACATCAATACCAAAAAGTTACAACAGGGAAGTTAAAAAGTTATATCAGGGATGGTATTTGTCCAGTCTCGTTTACGTAATTGCATGAATTTCATCGCAACTCTTTCGGTATTTCGGTTCTCGATTGCCCACTAATTAATCATTCGTAAACGATTGCCGCCGAGACATCCTGGCACATACGGTTATCCAGCGGTATTTCAATTCCAGTTTACACGCGAGTGAAGTTCCGGGAGCTCGTGACGCGCAACCCCCGTCGCAACTTGCGGCGACCGTCGGCCCGTCGGGAACGCTGTCGGTTCACTCGGTCCGTGTGTAATTTCGCGATTGCTAATTAGAGGATTGGCTCGGCGTATTTGCCTGTTTGCCTCAGCTGAAATTCTCGCGTTGCCGTCGGGGGGGGGGGGGGGGGGGACGAGTATGAGACTGCCGGCTCCGTAGCGCTCAGAGCTTACTTCTGACGTGCATGCAAAACAATGGTAAATGCATTTTGGGCACACACACGGTTCATGCGCCAGCGCGTACGCTCGTCGGAAGCGCGTTGAAAGCGATACCTGATGTTTCTCTCGGGAATGTTAACCTCGGCTAATTCGAATGCACTTTCGCCCACAGCGTTTCCTTTTTTTCAACCGAATCGCCGAACCGTGATTCATCGTTGACACCAGCGATTTTTGATCGCTTGAGAAACTTGTGCAAATGTAGAACCGCGGAAGTAACGAACAGTAATTTAACAATTCTGAAATGTGTAGACAATTTTCGACTTTGCTGACCTCGAGTGTAGTACGAAAATTTATCGTTCGTTTTAGTAAAATAAACGGTGGCCGTCAAATAAATTTTTTTTCTGGGTGTACCTCGAATAAACCGGGTTCTACCGTACTAACAAACTAAATTTGTTACGTTAACAAAAACCCTGTCGCACCAACAATTTTTTTTCTCCGTGTAAGCCACATCTACCCCGTATTCTCCCGCTCATCCTCACATCTTGGAGGCAATTATTTTATCGTTCGAAGCCCCAAAGGAATCCCTATATTCTTCCCTATCTAGCAACTTTATTTGTCATCTCGCCTCCCGCCCGCCAGAAATCCTCCGACGATGGTAAGACCGATAGCAATGCCGAGGATCGGAAAAAGAAAATTAATAAGATAAACGTTGACACCGCCTTTACCCCAATGATATTTCTTTTTCGCACCCCTCTCCCGCCCCGCGACTTCCCCCACAAGCGACGGAACCAAGGCTCGCGCTCCCGACGGGGAAGCCACGGTAGGAATCGTGGCGATAAATAAAAACGGACCTATGCGATACGAAAAACCGATATAAATCGGGTAGAGATGAATGGTGAGAATCCCGTCTAAGGCGGACTTCGCTGGATAATTGGCTGAATAGCCCGTTCGGTCCGTTCGACAAGAAACAGCCAGATGGAGAGATAAGACGAAGGAAAATCCCGGAGACGGTTGGGCTTCGGATGTACGTAGAGAGAATCGGAGAAACTGAGACAGTTGGGAAAAAAAGCGTCCGGACCACGTCCGGAGGCGGAGGATAATTTCTCCAGGGACTTTGCCGATATTCCAGCGAGAATGTACAGCATCGCGGCTGCGTCCCGCAACGGTTCTTGGACAAGTGGAGAACCGAGACCTTCTCCCAGTCATATCGAGGCTTCATACTCTCTAATGACAAGCACTTGCGATCGTGCCGCGAATAGAGAATATCTTGCAGCCGAGTCTGGAGCCTCCGTCTTCTGCGCCACACCGGAAACTCTCTATCTTGCCTCGGAAGACAGGGCGAAGAAGAAAATCCTCGCAACATTCCCGCCGGAGTGTGTACGCTCGGATGTACCGGTGCAGTTCCAAGAGGAATCTTGAATTAGGATCTTCTGTTCATGGGAAATACTAGAGACGAGTGTGTGCGTCGCGGCAGTGTCGGGTGCCATACAAACCGTCGGCGGTCTCAGGATTTCAGAGGACGAAGATGGCGGAACAAAATAGGATGCCCTCGGAAGCGGCGGGGAAGTAGGTGTGTCTCAAATTTGTATACACTCCGCGGGATCGAAACGGATGGATGGGTGAAATCGAGAAATTTCTGCTTCACCGTGGTATGCGCGCAAGCCCCGTCTTGGTGAGGCGGGTTACCGCCTCACCAAGTATGGTAATTTTTCTTAGACGATCGGTGTATAAATGTATAAATGTCTCTCAGTGTATAAATGTATAAATGTTTAAAAACTGCAAAGATCTTTAATGCATCGTATGTATTGTTAATAAATACACACTTACTACTACTAATAAAAAGCTATCGAAAACGGTGAATATTCGTAGGAATATGTGTGTGTGTGTTTGTGTGTGAAGTATATCTGGATATTATTTTTCCGGAAAGCACAGCTCGGACGGCAAGCATCCAGGGAGTATTAGAATGGAGTCCCGGGGCAAAATGGACTGTTTTTACACATTTTTCCTGAGAGGTAAAGAAAAAGGTCTCTTTTTAATGGAGGAGGGTGGCTCGTTCAGCCACGGTGGTCTCCGTTTTGCCCCGCTTCCACTATGGACGTATACGTACGCCGGAGGATTGCGCTTCACGCAAAATACACATCGGCCTCGCAAGGGAGAGCCAACGGTAGGTAAGCCCTCGGAAGCTCGCTCGTCCTCGTGTGTACTCAATCGTGTGAACCGAGCGGAGCGCCGATCTCGAGAGAACTTCGAGCAAACACACCGACTGAATTTCCCGGAGTTGAAATCAAATAAATACGGAAATCGAATAACGCACACGGCGCAAAAGATTTGTCCCACGTGCGTCGCCCAACACGGTGGATTTAATGACATTCCTGCTTTTCCGTGATGCGAAAGTTCCTTTAACCTCTGTTTAATTTGTTCGCGGTGATTCATACTTTCCCGAATCTGTCGAGCTTTGTTGATTTTTTGTTGAATTTTTATTTTGCTCTCTCTCTCTCTCTCTCTTAAAAACGATAAGCGGCTTAATCGTCCATTCACTGGCTCAGTCAACCAACCCGTTAAATTTTTTCAATTTTTCGTCCGAGGTAATATTTCATTTTTTATATTACTTTGGTGCTCTATAAAAAAGCAACAGAATGCTTCACCGCTCTATATCAATCGACACAATCGACAGTGGCTCTTCGCTAAATTTTCCAAGATTAAATGATTTCCAACTGGTTTCACACTGTGACAAAAGTAAACTTGTGATTACAGTTTAATTTTTATTTCCGATTATGTTTTTTTATTTACATACACGCGAAGCATCTTAAAGATTAATTCTATCTTACGACGAAACACGATTTATGATACTATTGTAAAAAAATCAACCTTTCCTCCGCGATAATATTTCATCTTTCGTTTCGTTTCACTCTGCTGCTTCATACGAAAGCAACACAATGCTTCACAGAGTGGTCAATGAATTTTTGCTTGTAAGTAAGGATTTATATCAATCGACACAATCAACAGTGCCGCAGCGCTACATTTTCCAAGTAACAAAAGAATGAACCTTCGAGGAAAGGAGCCATTCGAGGTCCCGAAGGGTTCGCAAAAAAGAACTTGCACAGAGCGACGGCAAGTAAGAACGCTAAATCCTTGGTCTTAAGGACGTAGAGAACCGTACCGTAGAATTCGATAAATCCCAGCGGGGATTTCGTCCGGGGCGGACGTTTTAATCGACGTTGTCGGAGCGTGTGTATCGGCTGGATCACCGTTCGACGATATACTTCTCGTTAATTGGAAAATGCTCCCGGTCCGCTGGTCTCCCTGCCTTTCCGACGGTCTGAGAAGTAACAGCCCTGTTTCCCTTGTGTTTCAAGTTTGTATCAAAGAAACCGGCAGGAAGTCGACGGTGCTCGTGTCTTTTGCACGTTTCGCTGAGTGGTGTCTCGGAAAGCTCACGGCGATCTCCTTGACATTTACCAAAGGATTATGCAGTAGTGCATCCGACTGAACAGTCGGACAGGACTTGAGCCCTGATTCGCAGAGCGAAAGAAAAAAAGGCTCAGAAGATTAGCGGAATTTAACATAAAGCTTCTTCTTTGCACTTTCCTCTGTGAAATACGTCGTGCTCGGACTTTGCACTGCGAAGAAATGTCCCTTTGTGCAATACGGCATGCGATGCTTCTTTAATCCCATTGCCGCGTGCATCATTACGATACCGCGATGTAAAGGGAATGTAAAGGAAGATAGGGGTATCTCATTTGAATCGAAGCTATGCATAACGAGGTGGGTAGGAAAATGAATGTAAATGGCGCGGAGCCATTTAAAGGGCTTCGCATATACGCGAACCCTCACTGCACATGCTGCTCCGTAAAGCCACTTCTTTATTCCCTTATACACGAGATTATATTTTTTCCTCAATAGCACTTTTAATTTTCTCCGTGCAGCCGATGAACGAGCAGCCGAAAGGATATTCATACCACGAAAAAAGAGGTGAGCAATTTTTCATAGCTCCACTGGTCTCTCAGGATCTTGCGTATAAAAGTTATTGGAACGGAGAAAATTTCTGGTTAACGACAGGAACTAAGTGCTCGTGCGAAAGGATTCACAGTGCGTGTGGACAAGCGGTATAGCATGATTCATGGGCATTTTTATATCGCTACATAAAACTAAAGTGGCTAAAAGTGTTGTCACTATTTTCGTAAATTTCATCTTCGGGTTTTTTTCCCATCTCGACGAGCGGGTGACGAAAAGAAATCGGCGTGAAAAAACGCAGACGAGCGTTTTGCCATGGAGTAAGGAAAACCCTGAGCAAAGAAAGAAGAAAGAGAACGGAAGCAAAAAAATAATGCTAAGTGGCCGAATCGCGTCACGTCGGCGAATATCGATTGAATCGAGATGGAGTACTGATATAGATATAATTCGATGGAGGAGCCATGGCGATGAGCCTGAGGGAGACTCGGCTATAGGGCTGAGGTGGTGAGAAGCCCTTCAGCTGGTCATGAGACGAGATACCCGTCATATCGGATGGGCAAGTTATGAATATGCATCGGACGCTTGATGATGCCTTTCCGCCCGAACCCGAGCTGAGAAGGAAGAACCCAGAGAATTCGTCCATCCACCACTTAAACTCTGGTGCTTTATCCATCTGCAGCCAGCATCTTGTATTTCTTAGGTACCCAACAGAGCTCCCACGTTTCATTGCCATCGGTCTCCGTTCTCCACTATCATTTTACCCCATTGTCGTCTTCATGAAGATCACATTCCTGTCAGTCAAAGATTGCCGGGACAACGTGTCCCCAGCACACACAACTCTAGTACCACTCCGGAGGTATTCAATGTACTGCCAGATGTGCAAAACTTCACTACCCCATTTATTACACCACATAATGTACCCGGTCCCTGCCGTGCTAAAGTGCCTCTGACGCGTAAATAATAAACGTTGGAGAAACCGGAGGAAAACTGGGACGTTGAGGAATCGTCGACCTTTTAACGGCGGAAACACCGGGTCTTTTCTGAAAAAAAAAAAAAAAATTGAATGTAGGACGATAAAATGTTTCTAAAACTTCGGACGAGTCTCTGTGTTGTGTATTTTTTAACGTAGGATACTATGGGCGCGTCAGATTTTCCATACCTCCATTGGAAGCCGAGATATCTACCTTTGAAAATCACGAAAATCGACGTGTTTCCAAAAGTGGCTCAAACATTGAAAAATCGTTGCCAGATAAGATATTTTATGTAGGACATCACTCTTCCTTTCAAGATGAGACTTTTTTATGGTCCGTGAAAATTTGATGTAGATGATGAAAATGATGAAAATTGAGGAAATCCATCCTACCGCTTCCAGTACAAAATTGTCAACTGCAATTGTAACGGGGTTGATTGAGCTCACCGTAATCGTCCTCGTAGACGATCGCCACCTTCGTCCAGTTGAGAAAGTCCATGACGTCCTGGTAAGCCGCGTTGAGCAATGTTTGTGCGGGATGCAGATTGATGCTGAACTCTTTCGCCTCCGCGTCCAGGTCCAGCCTGACCTCGAGATGCGGAATGTCCAGGGCATCGCATATGCTGTGGATGTGCTGTCCCAATATGGGATCGGACGGCCCGAAAACTGCCTGCACGCCGAATTTAACCTGCTGGCATGCTGCGAACATACAATTCCATCCACCTTATATTCCATTTGCTTCGTCGGAAGCGCTGGCGAGAGTCATTGGAACTCGTCGCTTGCTATGTTTAACGAGCTGGCGACCAAGAATCAAGCGATATCTCAATCCGGTCTCAGAGAGTTCCGATCGTAAAACGATATTTTCAATGGGGATGTCTATCTCGGATCGAAAGAAATGCCTCGAAACCCTCCTAAAACAATAATGGGAGGGTTTCCCGCGCTGATGCATAGGTCGTTATAATCTCGTAAAAGTCGCGATTCGAACAACATCCGCGAAACGGTTTCGTTCATTACAGACATCAATGGCTCCGGAACCGCAGTGACACTGATAGCGGGCCTTTATACGTCCTGGTAGCAAACCGCGGTCAACAGTCGCGTTAACACTGCATTAACGAGACGCGAGCCGTAACGGATCCCCAGGATTTCCGCTGGGAGTCCCGAGCCGCCCCCACGATATTACGAAACTCCTTCGAGATTACCGAGGTTAGAACTATCCCTCACCCTCCCACTGCGAGGGTTATCTTCCGCTGGGTATAAGTAAGATGGTCGTTATCGTTGGCCAACGTCCCCCCGACTCCGATGTACGTATATATGAACTATCCGGGCTAACGTCGAATTTCGGAACACGTCGACCTCCCTCAGACCCTCTCAGCGTTCGCTCTATATAACTAGGGTAATACCGCGAGGATTAAAGTCTTTCGGGCCCTACGTCTTCGGGACACTCTGGAGAGTGGTATCAACTATATTTTATCGCAGGTTGAACGGGGTTAGGATAAATCTACCGGCTATGGACACGCTACTCAGACCCTCGACATCATCCTCGCTTCAACGTGATCGTAATTCGAGTACACGGAGATAAGGATCCCGTGAAAATTACAATATTGGAGGAGATAAATCAGTAGATTGCGCGGAGACGAGGATTAACTGCTAGGTCCGGTACGCTTCGGCCAATTAAATTTGTTGGGAGAAAAAATTAATTGGCTGGCTTATAAAAATTGTAAAAAAAAAGTAACTACAGTAGATTGGCGATAAAAGAGTATTTTGTAGATAACTATGGACTGTACAAATTGGATCATTGTGATAGAAAAAAAAAGTTTTTTTTTCATCCATTAATTACGGTTTGATTTTATAATTGCGATGGGTTTTGATAAAGTGTGCTGGTATAAGCCCGGAAAATTAAATGCGTCCGCGTCGCTGTAAATTTACCGAGGCGAAGCCTCCCACGCTCGCTACATATAACAAAGTACAATCTAAAAAAAAGCCTACAAAATCTCCATAGCTTCAGGCTTTCAGTCGATATTGGCTGTAATCGGGAAAACATCGAGCCGAGCCTTCGAAGCACTTTCCTCGTTTAATTTTTTTTTTGTTTTCTCTTTTTCCACGGATTTTCCGGAAGAAAATAACACCGGCGATATTCGCTCGAGCGGCTGGAAGCGTATGCGGAGGGACTACACGGTACTCTGCAGTGGATATCTATCGATGAACGTTGCATGCTTCCACGGGCTTCGAGACGGGATATCCGAGGGAGCTCCTCGTGATGCCGTTCGATGTTTGCCTTCGCCGAGCATTGGCCCGTCGATTTTCACCCTATTTGCCTACGCTCTCGATAGGATAAGTGACGCGAGTCGTGCGGCGGGGCTGTGCACGAAATTCGTTCGATTTGCTCGACGACTATGGAACCGCGAACGATATCCTCGTTCTAATCGCCATTGGCATGATATTCGAAACTACCCAGATGACATTTAACCATCGGCACCGGTACGGGACCGCACCAGTTGCCAAGGCTCTTGTTCCCGGTGTTGAGTCGAACCCAACACATCGGCCCGACGAAAAATGTGATCGCTGCGCTTGTACCGGCACAGTATTGGGATCCGTAATGTATTCCGTAGATTCATGGTCTGCGAATAGCATTCGAAGACTATGAAACTCCCGTGCACTCCGCGTCCACTTCGAATACAGTTGAGATGTATTGTTAAGTCCTGAACAGCTCTCGGTGAGTTCGCGCTGAGGGAAACACAACGGTATCGCTTTTGAGTCAAGGCGTCGGCCCTTTACATGAGGGATTTTTTGAACGGGGAATTTTGAACTAATTTTTAGAACGAAAGTGACGTCATGCCGGAGTATGTCACTTTCGATCGGAAAACGAACGAGTTGCTATGAGCTCGAAAGTTGGGGGAGTCTCGACTGTACTATGCACAGCAGATTGAATGTTGTACGTGCCGTGAGATAAGGATGAGTCCGAGGGAATCGCGAGCAAGAAGGAATGAGGACGGGAGTGCGGGAGTGCGGTGCGTTTGGGAATACGAATGGACGGCGAAAAATAGAGGGAGGAAGAATGTGCCTGAATGGAAGTGAGCCAGCGCGGAAAAGGTAGCTTCTGGTCGTCCCGACCCGACGGATTTGTTTACGGCATCGAGGGAACGAGAAAAAAGTTTGTGCCAGAAACGAGACGGCCGATGGCGGCGTCCGAGATAAATAGTAGAGTTAATCTCTTCAATGCCGCTGCCGTTGTCAAGGCGAAACGTGCGGAACGTCGGCTACCGGCCGAAAGTTATGGTTCTGGTGCACTCCGCAAACGCTGCTTCGCCCCCTATCTGCACCGGGGAATTTCTCTGGTTTATCAGATACCTCGCCTATTTTATTTCGCGCCCGGTTATATCTTCGAGAGTCTCCGCAATGATGTTCCATTGTACTCGGGAGGTTGCGAAAAAATCCGGGTTGATCCTCGTCCCGGACGTACATCACGTTTCTCGTTGTGTGTCGAGAGAGGCGAGACGGAAAGAATGGGGGGACAGAAAAACAATTTATTGCCCTCAAGGGGACCAAGCCGGAAAACTCAGATTTCTTGTACGCTGAATTTTTTTTTTTATAACATTTTTAATTTTGATTCCATTTTTTTTTAAGCCGATTAAACAGAATTTATCGCCTCGGTTGGGAAACCAAATTTTTTTTTTCTGTCGCAGGGCAATAAATAAAAGAAAAAGATTTCTCACTGGTAAAATAATGGTGGATGAATCTACGCCTCTTTCCATCAAAATAGAATCCTCCTTTCGCGCGGATATTACTTTCGGCTCGATACTGCCCGTCTACCTCGTCGCAATCTCGGAGCTTACAACGATAATAGCAATTTCCGTTACGTATGCACTTTCCCCAGCTTACTGATACGCGAGATATACTGCGCGGCGGGTTTCCACCGCTTCGCTATTGCATGCATCCGCATGTCCGCGTCGCGTTCTCTCCAGAAATATTTTCCTTCGTGACGGATGAACTCGTAAATCGGGACGTGCATGCTCGCGAGTCGTGGGATGGAGACAAAAAAAAGGGAAATTTTCCGCAAACGTCGGCTATATCGTCGAGCCGCTTGCGCCTTCGGGTTCTCATATATTAAATGGATGGAGAAAGGAGCGGAGCGGACTATGGCGCACCGTGAAGAAATACCGATTCGTCTTTCTACGTCTTCCGTAGCGAGTGAAACGCGATTTTACTTTCCTTCCTGCGCTCGTATTAAGTATTATGCATCGACGTAGAAACACATTTTTTTTTTTTAAGTAAAATATGAGTTGTCATATGAAGAGCGTAGACGGCGAATGCCTTCCACATATACATATTTTACATAAGCCTTTGTAATCTCTGCAGCCGAAAAAACTGTAAATCGGGCGGTATTAAGCAACTTTTAACAACAAAATAAAGACTCGCGCCGATTCGGGATTACGTAACTGCATGCACAAATGCACTATATTTCGGATTCAACGGGAGCGGATGAAACGCGGAATTTTTATTTTATGCTTTCGGGACTGTTCGTAACTTTTGTACCACTTTCAATGGAAATCTTGCATACATTTACAGGACCGATTTTTTTTCTATTATAAAACTGTTTATGTTTTATGTTTTATGGAGCTCTATTTTGCGACTTCAAAATAGCGGGACATTTTTTTTTTTTTAATCATACATTGAAAAAAGTTAATATTCGTGAACAGCATCTGAATATTTCGTATTAATATTATGTAGGCTCGAAATCAGCATCTCAGCGAGTCTCCTAGATAGTTCATATGTTCCGATTTTTATGGGAGTAATGCTCGAAAGTTCGTAGAGAAGAGTATGGTTTCAAAATATTTGGTTCTTTAGTATAAACTTATAAGAGTACATAGTCGTGAAATTCGCTAGAGATAGCTTAAGGGATTCTGAGACAACATTACATGGCGGTGAATCGTCCGTATACTTATCGTGCGTTCTCAGAAGCTTACGGGCTTCGTCCTGCCCATAATTATTCCGCTCTCGTAGAAGAAGCAGTCGTACGCGGGGCCATTGGCAAGAAAATTTATCGCCGGGGTGAAGAACCGAGAATATCGCTCTTCGAGAGTCACGCTGCGTGCGCAAAGTACGTCGAGAAAAGCTTCTTCGCGGTCGAGTTTCCATTGCCAAAACCTACCGGCTTTGGCAAACTGAAGCTCAGCATGCTTCTCTCGCGCATCACACAATCCGCTTCGTTTTTCCTCCGGTCTTGGAGAAATTTTCGCCCGAGGAACCTGACCGCTCGAGCGTGAGTCACTACTATTGAAACGACCCAAAAATCCTAAGCTCGGTATCAACAAGAATAGATGCACCAGCGAAGTATTCATCGAAACGATTTTATATTACGCGGTGGGAAAATAGCGATTTTGCGCACGCTTTGGGTGCGAGGAAAAGTTTTTTCGCACTAGTATCGTAATGTACTATTTTATATATATCCTTCGGGCTTTTTTGCGTGCAGGCATTTTTTATTCCTAGCTAAACTTGCGTACAATTATTTATTTTAAATGCGTGGTGCTTTTCCATTCAAAATATGTTTAACCATCCAGCAGATATGTCAAGGTATATCGTGAACATATTTTTAAGAAATATGTTTATTGAAAAAGATTCCATGAGAATACCTCTTCACACATTCAAATCGATTAATTAAAATAGAATTCGTCAACGCTTTATGGATAACGCAATCGTTAATAGATCTAACAAAATTTATGTATAGAACCAAACTAACATAATCACCTTTCATCGTTTGGCTTCATAGGGTATTTTGTTTAGGGTCGTTTCCCAAGTGTGCGCAACCTCCTTCTCGTAACCCCGAACACAAGCATATCACGGACATTTTATAATTCACCACGACGCCCGAGAACAACGACGAGAAAAAAAAATGATCAAAGCTGCATGGAAGCGACTGGAGGGATGAAATTTCCCGACGGATTTTTGCTGACGGTGTTAGGTGCACATCCGGCCGTGAGCGTGTACCAGTGGCGTTTGCTTTGTGCGCCGGTTTCCCCGGTGTATCCAGGAAGTTTGTCGTTCGCGTGTACAAAGCGATGGAGAAGCGAGAGATGGCTCGGAAAGAGAAAGGCTGAATCCTTCCACGGCGGAGGGTCTTATCGGAAATACGGTAAAGCAGGTTTGCGAGAGGATCTACCGAGGACATCAGTCGCGTTTCCGGTGTATTTTCCGTGACTCGGGCATATTTGCAGACGCTTAGAAGGAAACAGGTGTGCACATAAATGCTTAGGAGTGAGGCTGTTCAAAGGGAGTGGAAAGAACATTTGGGCAAAGTGTGTTGAGACGGTCAGGAAAAGCGAGTTAACGGTACAAGCTACTCGGCTTTTCTCACGGAGTAAAAAGCTTCCACGGCCACTGCCTCGGAGTCTCGACAGGCAAATTGGTTTTGAACTTCGCCCAAACCCCTGCACTTAAATTTCCGAGCTTCCTCCCCGAAGGATGCTGCGAGAAAAAGCGGCAGAGAGGGTTGGAGCTGTGGAGTCGGGGGTTTGGGGTTGAGGTACGAGACTATATCGCAAGTCAGGCGCCTTT
The DNA here is from genome assembly GCA_964017025.1 of Stenichneumon culpator. Classification (NCBI taxonomy): domain Eukaryota; kingdom Metazoa; phylum Arthropoda; class Insecta; order Hymenoptera; family Ichneumonidae; genus Stenichneumon; species Stenichneumon culpator. The sequence goes on from OZ024776.1 coordinate 18,190,942, forward strand.
GGTGAGGTGCACGGCTGCTGCACTGCCGGTGCATCTTGACCCGACAGGAGCTACGGTGAATATAAACTTCACTCCGGCTCGCCGTGGGCGTTACTCATTAAAATTTCTATAAGCTCGCGTGGATTCCGTGGAGCACTGGTAAAGCCCAACTTCCTAACTTGTTCTTCTTGTTCACACTTCGGCTTCTTCATCCCGGGCTCTTCCCTGTCGCGAACATGAAACTTCCGGTCTCAAGCTTCCGGGCTACGCTAATAGACTGTAATTGCATTTAACAATTTTATTAATCCCTTCACGGTGTATCCATGCTAGTAACGAGTCGGTGAGTAATTGCTGAACATTTTGTCGAACTAAGATAAAGCGATGGGAAATATCGGGTGACGATAATGCACTTTTTCAAGGCTGTCGAAGATTTTTCGATGAATCTAAGTTATTAGGTTCTTGGGCTATTTCCGCGAATAATATTCTTCGAGGGAAAACTTTTTTATTGTAGAATCAAAGCTATCAGTCAATCGGTATGGCAGGTCGTCTTAGGGCAGAGTCATGAGTCTTGAGTTGAAATTGAATTGAAATTCCTACTTGGCCTACTTTGTACGACCTTTATTTCAGTCATAACTTTGAACTTCGGTTAGAACTTAAGTTTGAACTTGAGTTAACATTTAGGTTCGAACTCTCGCTCAAACTTAACTTCGAACTTGAGCACTGAATAAATGTAGAACTTAAGTCCGAAGTTACGAATCTCCATTCGGTCTTTGAACGGCTCGAAGTGGACCTAGTTATAGAGTCCGAAAGAGCAAATTGCGGCTCGGCCGTGTGTGCGCATATGCGGCAAAGACGGATAGATGAGTAAATCTATAGAAATGGGTGGAGTTTGAAACATGATCGCGGTTAGGGTAAAATGTCGGAGGTCGTCGGTCGATGATCCTTTGATGTTCGAGCGATTTATCGGACAGTTCCGGGGAGATTCGACCGTCGCGGGATCGTACCCGACGGCTGCGGGCACATCTCGCGAGCGTTCGTTCAATCAGAGTAATTGCGCGTTAAATCCGTTCGCTCGGCTAGAATCAATCGACGGAAGCGTGAGAGAGCGAGCGGGATATCTCTGCGTCGGCTGTGCACCCTGGCCAAGATATCTTCATTCAACCAAATCCCTGGAATCGATTGATCTCGGCACGGGGCTCCTCTTCATCTCATTTTATCGATGCTCGCAGGAGCTCGGAGTGCGATGTAAAATCACAGAATTTTCGCCGATGACGTGCCTGCGAATAACGAAGACGAAGAAAAAATTAGAAAAATACATATATATATATTCTATAATCATTGAACGAAGTTTTCGATGGACCGCTGGATCTTGAGGAGAATTTAATCAGAGAAAAAGCTTAGTGTACTCTAGGAACGGAAAAGTGGGTGTGCTATTCGACTGAATTCCGAACGGTTGGAGTCCCTTTAAGAATAATTAATTGAGGCGAGATAGCAGGTTTCTCTTTGAAGAATCCAGTCGTATTACGAATAACGAAATGTATATGGTAATTGCAAATTATATAAATGTGAAGACCTCCAGGATTCCCGGGCCAGACGCAGTACCATGATAACCCATTGATTTAATCATCACGAATCCTTCGAGCGAATTTACCAAGAGATCCATACTTCCATCGTTTGCGAATTAAACCGTACTTTTCGTTATTCTTTAACGAGCTTCTGTTTCCATCAAACGAAAAATGGAGAATTTTGAATATAATTGAAAAAATAAAATAAAATAAAATAAAAAATAAACTTCATAAAAGGCACAGTCTTTATGAGGGTCAGCGCCGATCGAGGGAGAACACGACAAAGCGAGGGCATGTTCCTTTCTGGCAGCGAGCAGGCCTCAGTGCCGCCCGAATCGCGTCGTTTCCTCCGGCTCTCCATCTCTCTCTCTCTCTCTCTTTCCTTTCTCGGTGATATTCCCGTCGTCGTATAGACGTTTTCGTCGTTGTCGCGAGCTTCTCCTCGACCTCCATCGCTGTGGGATCGAGGTCTCTCGTCCCTTTGTGCCTCGTCGGCTAGTCCCCGCTCGAACATAACGACGAGAGGAAATTTCGGGAAACTCTCTCGACGACGACGACGTGAGAACGACGAATGTGCCGTTCTCTTACATTGTTCTCCTTCCATGCGATCCGTTCTTCTTTCCCGAGAAAGAAACATTTTAATCCCACACTCGACTCTTCGAGTCGCTCTTCGTTCTCTGTTTTTGCTGCCTCGTGGAGAAAATTTTGCTTTCGTAAACAATTTTGATTTCGAGATTGTCAGTAAATGTACGATGTAAACGTCAGCAGAATGTTCCAAAATAGCAAAAAAATCATGTTTAGAAAAAAATACCCGGTGTACGTATGTGTACGCACGCATGCGTGTCAAAAAAGGAAGTTTTCACCCTTCCGGTCACAAATTTTGAGATGCAAATTTTGAACTGCAAGATTGAATCCAAATCGGGTTATGAGGAAGCGATTTGAAAAATTCGCTTTTCACCGTTTTGGATTTATTCTTATTATTATTTTTATGGAAGAAAGTATGCGAGAGATGTAAACTCGCGTGCGTTGGGAATTGCGATTAAAGTCAACATCTTAAATTGACGACGAGACGTTCCCAACTATGGGGAGGGGGGGGGGGGGGGGGGGGGAGAAGCTCGAAGGTCTCGAACCATCTCCACTGATCTCACGGTAAAGAGGAGAACCGAAATAAGTTCCGAGTGCACTGTTCACCGTGTCACACATGCGGCTATAACTACTGACGTTCGATCCTCTGAATTCTCGAGTGGTCGAAGGCCTTTCCGTCGAGATCGCGACCTTCGCCAACGGGTCGAGCGTTAGCAACTCTCGATGAGATTGATTTTTTTTTTATTCCAAGGCCGACGTCTCATGACGACGAGATGAGGGATTGGCATAAAATATTGTAATTATTATTATATTCATTGTGAACCTTTTTTAAAAAATGTTAAATAACAAGATGCTGTTAGCGGCCGGAATATTATATACGATAAAATAATTTATTGACGGATTGCTCCTTTTACAGATAAAAACAAAATAGTATATTCCAAAATTTATGCAACTCGGTATGTTATCACATGTACGCTCTTTTGGCTTCTAGACATCTATAAAATTCAATTTATGACAATAAATATAGACGAACAACTAAATACATTACACAATTGACGGGAACATGAGTAATACAGAGAAACAATCGAAAAATTATGTGAAGTATTTTTTAATTTCTTAAATAACATTTTTGTTTATTCAACAAAAAATTGATAAATCAAGTTAAAATAAAGTTGACATTTTCATACTAATCGATAGCCCTTTGCTCAAGCAAAAAAAAAAAAAAGAAAAAAATGTCACCGAACTTCATCGGAGCTTTGTTTCTTTTTTATCGTCGCGAGTCGCACTCGAGATCGTTACGCAGCCGAATGTCTCGCATTCCTAGAATGTAATCGTTGCGCTTTCGAGCTCCAGTATCTCGGGATTGCGGCTCGAATAACCTTCCCCTGGCACCTCCCCTGCCGTGCGATACGCGCACATATAACCGTAAAATCTTAAAGGTACATCGAGAGTCTACGTAGCCCGTAAGTACTGGTATAACGCTTCGTCCATAGAACGTATGGGCCATACGCCAGAAAACCGTGGTTTCTCGCGTATGAGAAACGAAAATGTAACAGCGATACGTGACGCGCACACATACTTTATGCACCCGGACACGTCCTACGATGCCCGTTACTACTGTGCATTGGCAGCGCGCGGCTTAAGCATCACTGCGCTATTATGCTCCTCCCCCGTAATGATCGTCAGGATGTGTCCGGCGGCATTCTGCGGACGGTCGTATTCCACGAGAACGTTTCGTTCCCTCGGCGCGGTGCACGCGGATATAAACCGACCGCGTAACAGCGGAACATCCGCGATGCTTTCGGTGTCCGCGTGAATCTCTTTCGCGAATCGCTTGCATTCGTACTTGCCGGCTCCGAGTGAAGGTGCGCGTGAGCGCGAAACTCGCGATCGGCGTGTAGGGACGACGCAAACGTTCGCGTGTACCTCTAATAGATAGCCAATCTCCGTACAAAGGTGGTCGAGTTTATCCGGGATTCTCTATGCTCCGTGTGTGCGGCGCTATGAATTTCACGATAAGACGGCACGGCTAACGGGACCAGGCGAGGCTCCATCTATGTGTAGCCGGTATATCGGTTCAGTCTGTTTACACAGAGACGGGTGAGAAGCTTCTCGCGGCCGTTAAATATTTCACTCGCGGAGACGAGAGACCATCATTTGCCGGGGTTAAACAAGCATCACCGGCAATTCGTGGCAATGATGAGAGCAAACTGTACCGTGTGCGATAGCGCAGGGTCGTCGCGGATCGATACGATTTCCACACGGGTGATGATGCATTCTGATTCGATTATTTTTTTGTTGACGGATGGACGGACGGGCGGTTGTATCGGTTCGTAAATGATCTATGAAGCCAATATAATCGAATGAGAATTTCGCGAGTTAGGAAAAATAAGGAAACAAAATTCTGTGGTTACGTCATCGAAATTGACGAGAATTGTAGATAATGGATGGGAAATCGGTCGATAAAAAAAAGATCTAGGAAAGAACGGCCACGCTTGCCGACTGGTTTCATTCATCAGGTCGAGGCTGCGAAACGAGTGCGCGCCCAGTTCGAATAATCGTTCGTTAGGCTAACGAGAGACGAGACCCGAATCGGTGGGAAGAGCAATTTTTGTCGCTGACGTGAACATCTATGCAGTCTGGAGGATTTCGTCGTTCCTCGTCGGCAACTGCGTTTCCAATTCACTCTAACCGTATACACGTAGATCGACGAAATTCGATTTGAAATTTCGTTAAAGGCCTCGGAATAAAAGAAGCAACGGGGAGATACTAGATTGAAACACTTCGTCGATTTCGTTCATTCGTTTTCTCACTTTCTCATTAACGAGTCTATTTTTCAACACGTTCGCACCGATGGAATCGAATTGGATAGGATTCCATTTTCATGGCACTATTCTTAATGATTCTATTTGCAATAAAAAAAAATTAAATATTTGAAGGACCGAAGCGGCGCTGATTGGGGGATTAGAAAACGATATATTAAAATTCATGCACTATAATTACCGAAAATTATGGAAAAATAATGACAATGAGCGACGCGAAGCCGCGGGGATACTGCATCTTCATATCAGAGAAAATTCGCGAGCATTGTCGATCGGTACAATGGAAGATTACGCCGGTGCTATATCTAATGTGAAACTGTCGAAGTCGAGGACGGACGAAGTCGTTTACAGTGAGCTCAGGGGAATGGTGGCGCGAACGAGGAGAAAATAATCTCTCCGATGCCCCAGTATCTCGCTTTTCCTGCAAGTGGAAGGTATCAGTGCACCTACGCGGAGGACCGACGACGAGAGAACTAGAAAAGTCGAGGAGCGTACCGGTGATATCGCGAAGCAGCACTCTCGGATAAAGCGTAATGAACGTTGCTGCTTTGTCGGATAACGAGGTTGTAAAAACGTTCGAAGGACCACAGCTACCCGGATTATCTATAGGTTTATCGAGCGAGATAGTAATAAAGTTTCTATGCGCGTTGGTGCACTCCAATAAAGCTTGAATAGAGCAAAGCGGCTACTCGTGGTTTTATGTTTTTCTCTTCGGTTTTATCCGGGTCGATCAATTTAATGGCTGATCATCTTCAAACTCCCAATTGTACCTTATATGCACTTAAAAAAAAAATTGATTTTCTTTGAGCAATGCACGAGATGGGGAAATTTTGGAGGGCGATTGTACTTACGACCTCTTTGATAGGGGTGGAAAAAATCAAATGGCAAACTTCATCGATATCGGTGCGTCGGTACTCACCCTTTTTGGATGCGTGGAATGAATCATCTTTGGGCACGTACTGAACGTCGAAGATGAGATTCGTCTTTGGCAGTATAACTTTCTCCTTGTTTATCTTGTATACGGCGTACTTGAAGGCCAGCTCCGTGCTGCTGTCCTTTTGGTCATGAGTGAATATCGCACCTGGCGCAAACAACCAAACGAACGAAAAAATTATTTATGTGACACTGTTTTGTAGGGGAAAGGTTTATTTGTTCAATAAACCGGGCGAAGCCCAATTACAAGTTGATGAGAAATTCCATCAACCGCAATAATATAATGCGGGTGAGCAGACCCCAGAACAATAAATAACAGCGAATTAAATTTTCGGTTCACGATGTTGAATAGGAATATTAGGTTCGCTATTGTCCTACGAGATTCCAGCGAGTGTAGCCCGAGAATCCGCATTATCGGTATGTAATCATGGTCCGTGAGATGCATTGGAGAGCCCATAATCGAAAAACTGCATAATACAGTAACTTTTGCTGCACATGTTCCAGAAAATCGTTGAATGATCGTTGATGGGAGGGACCATATAACAGACGCGTACATATAAAGTTGTGACCTAAGTAGCGACGTATATAAAACTTTGAGTGCGAGCGGATTGTTAAACATTGCATCGTTCAAGGAAGACCTAGAATTTGTCAAGACGCAACCTTCGAAAGACTGGAATAAAACGTTAATGTGCTAAACAAAGATCTGTAAAAATTCACGAACGTACGTGAATTTGAAGCCGAGCAGCGTCTTCAGAAGAGTTAATAGTGTTATATATTTTTAAATCATCAGAATACAATAATCCATTGGTTCCTTTCAGCACTCCAAAAAGGTCATTTGTAAAGATGGTCAACAATGAGGTTTAATAATGAATATCTGAAAGATTGACCAACTTTCCGTTTCCGGAGGAAATTATATGTACAAAAGTACCGGAAGTATAATCAGTTGAACAAGCGTACCGGCTGGAACGGAACCCGTTCAACTGAGTTCAACGTTGATGGCGAAATGGACAACTTGCCCCGCAATCGTCCCAAATCAAGAAGAAACCAAGAAGGAGCTAAGTTTGCTCTCGTTCGCAAGCCGCTTCCGTACCAGAGCTTTCTTCCCGGATGACCTTCTGGGTTGAAGTTTGAGAACAAGTCATTTGCATTGTAGCTCTTTCTCGTCTCTTTTGCTCCTGCAACGTCGGACCAAACCCTCTCCCGACGACCTCCAGCTTGCCACGGTACTCTCACTTCCTTTCGTGTCAAGTGCCGTTACCACGAAGCACACTCATTTACTAATTGCTGATGGATGTTCGTGATCGGGCCACGCTCGAGAGCCTTCAACCCCGGAACCCAAGGACTTCTCGTAATAATGCTCCGTTGCTGTTGTTAAAGGGACACGAGCTCGACAGTTCGTTCTTTCATTTTTTTACCGGATATTGGAGGAATTTGATGAGCGCGCAACATCACCAATTATTATCGTACCGAGAAGATAACAAAAACAGGAATCTTCGGGGTTTCAGATAAGATCCAATCAATTTCTCTTATAATATGGAATTTGGTACATCAATAATCAGCAATGAAATCCGGACGCGGCTACATTCACCACTTTTACCCTATTCGGTACGAACTTCCACAAACTTGGTATTGGATTGTATCGACCATCCAGTTGAGTCCATACCATCCAATCATGATACTGTTTCTTCGGCACCATTGTAAATTTTTCTTTTTCCGCATTCATCACTTTTACCCGGCCCTCTCTCAGTACGTTGGTAAGTAACGAGATATTTTATCGACATCTCGCGTCTCCGAATGCAAGAAATACGCGTATTGTCGTTTGGCTCGGTCGGAACAGTATATTTGTCCGGAATCAATCAAATCGTATATAAGTTCAAATTTCCATTATGTACTGTAATTTTATGTCCAGAATTTCAAAAGAAGGTGCAATAGACACCAAAATAAAAAAAATGTTGCGCATCAGAACGTTCCAGCGCCATGCGCCCTAAATACGCGTAGTCACTTTGGGGGTTATTTTTGAGTAACTAATTCGCAAAAACGTATACGCTCTATCACTTTATTACATTTTAAACATACGAATGAATTCAGCGACAGAACGTATACGTTTTACAAACGAGTGATTAAAAAATAACCCCCTAGTCCTTCTCATATTTGGCAAAAACCCCCACAAAAACCACATCTTTTATTTACAGATTACATTTATAGGTACTGGCCCAGTTGAGTCGATACTATCCAATACCATCCAATCTTGGTACTTTTTCCACGGGGAAACTCTAGAACGTCCTGTTCGCCATCCAAGGGACATCTGTATTTGGAAGATGGATATGTCTATCGCGTGTCCTATGCGTGAAACGGTAAGCTATCAGTCATCCAATCTCACCTTGCCGGAAGCTCGGAGATTGGGACCGCCTCTGTACCGTGCGGAATCAGCGAAACGATTTATAAAAGTTGAAGAGGTCTGTCTACATGCGGTAGGAGGTTCGACGCTTATGTGGATGTTGCATAATGATGCGTCCTCCTATGTGCCTTAGCCACGAGCTTATCTCATCTACTATACATGCCTCAATTCCCAACCTAAATCCACGCCAGTTACGCTGACGGCTGTTTCGCGAGATGGCGGAACGTCGGGTGGGGATGCGGGGGATGAAAACGTGGCAAGAAGCTTTATCTCCGTTGTGACGCGCTGTGAAAGACGCGCAGCGTCAAGAGCCGTTGAGAGATACTATACAGAGGAGGTCCCGGCTGGCCTACAGCCGTTGGCGATAGCGAGACCGTGTGGCTCATCCGGGCATCTGATAGATCAACGAAAGATGTCGCTTCAAAGACGACCCCGAGATTACCGTTGGAGCCACACCGGTGAATGGGGATCTCTTGATGGGATGGCTGATGACGGAGATGTGCTTTATACCTTTCATCATCCGAGATGTTCCGACCTTCCCAACTTCCTCGCGGCAGGGACACGCTCCACTTCTTAAAATCTGCATAAATACAGAAGCAAGTAAAGTTCGACACGTTTGCAGTGCGCTATTTTCAACCCCGTTTCCGTACCTTGCCGCTTCATGTATTTCCATAAAACGAGCCGAGACCGCATTGAACAGAGTTCTGGTGAGTAGGTTAATCCCCGGGTTGCCTGGGGACAGAAGTGCTGGCGAAAGTTGACTCTTAAGCCGAATCTCTTGAGGGGCCTTCCATTCAGAGCTGATAGAATTAAGATTAAAAAAGAATTGGTGCCTCCGTATCTTCGGCTCTTTGACGTTGATTCCAACAGGTGGTTCGACGAGAAAAAGTGGGTTGGAAATTTTCATCATTTTTTTTTTGTGACTTCTACAGTTATTGCAGTGGTAGATGATCTGTAGTGATGTAATCATGAAGGGTATTACTGTTGATACCCATACTGTTAATAAAGGTATAACTGTCGATGCCCACAGAGGCATGAACAAGCAATTCCCTCAACATCCTAATACCTAAAACCACATCGCGTTAACTTAGTCATATTGGCAGATAGTTCAAAGAGATTCCCAGTCAATTCCCTTACTCGCTGGCGGAATTATCTGATGGGTCGCGTGGGAGATCGAATTCGCAGGTCCGTCGCGTAACGTCGTTACCGTTTCGATACATACACAGCGAGGTTCAAAGATTAACGAGAGGGACAGACGAGACTCGTCGGTTGCAGTGCGGATTGATGCCTCGCGTTAACGGAGTGGACCGTTCGAGCGAAACAGCATCAGCGTACCACCGCCCGTCGGTCCGTCCGTCTGCAGCCACCGAGTTTTCCGTTCATTTCAACAGCAAGCGACACACAGCACATGCAACGCTCCACCAACTCTTTTTAATTTTTTTTCTTTGCTCCCAAAGGGGATCTCCCGCTTTTTTCTCCTACCCGCCGATTCGTTTATTTTTGGGTTTCGCATCCGTAACTAACTAATCCATTTATCTGTGGCTAACTCTCCAAGTACCTGCACAGACCGTTTGGGCTGCCCGTCGTGCAGACTTTCTTGTTCCATCTTTTCGTTCATTTTTTTTTTCCTGTCATTAGTTCCTACAACTCTAGATTGAGCCTCTCGGTGAAGCACCACCCGGGTGCATCTGACCATCTTCTTCGTAGGCTCTTTATCATTCGTTTACAAGCTCGAAGTGTACCATGTTTTGCCATCGCAGCCATCGCCGCTATGCAATCCATACACGTCTCTACCACTCCTTCCGTTGCATACAATGCGGCTACAGATAAATGAGCTTCGTAGTCGAGGGTTCCCTTGCCGCAGTTATTCAGGATGTTTTTGCAACACGAATTGTTTTACGATTTTGTTAGCTGCTCACGTACATTCGTCTACTCAGTTCGGCCTGTTGTTCGTGGTTCCACAACTCCCGCTCGTTACAATGCCGCACGCCAATTAATCAACATCTCTGTTCCAGGTCGAAAATCCTGCTCGTCGAGGTACGCTGCAAAAACTCATATATAACCATGAATGAAGCAGCGTTGTTATATCATGAAGTTCATCCCAATGGTGTAATTTTAGACGATGGACAGCCAGCGGCTGACATGCCTATCTCCCGTCACTCTGGGGTTACGAATTGGACGTGCTTTTGGTGGGACAAAGCCGCACGCTCACGCCCAACGAAATTAATATCGAATGATGTCGTTCGCAGGGACAGGAGAAGGCGCGACGAAGCGCCAGTGAACTGTCAAGGGGTTTTTGGGTATCAGATTACGTTCATTCGGGTGGACCATTTGTCCCACAACGCCGGATCGGAGGGACGCTACCTCTTTCCACCCAGCGTTGTTACACAGGCTGGTTACATCGAAATCTCGATTAACCCGGTGATCTTGGACAATCCCCTCAGGATATCGAGAGAGGAATCCGGCGGATCCAAGGGTCTCTCCACCTTCGACGAGCCCACCGACCCTCCAACCCGGAAGGTTGTTAATCCTGCTAATGCCTCGTAAACAGAGTTTCTCAGAGGTTTACCAGCAGCCCCGGTGTGCGTACCGCACACGCGTCGATAGCGCCTGTGCGGCGCTCCCACTGGACCAGTATTGGCACAGCGTTGGCCGGGGTTCGGCCAGCACCGGTCTTGCATGTCATTCCCACCAGGGTGCTTTACGAAATCGTCGCGCAGGCTCCAGGCCCAACCCTGCCGACGGAATACCGCCCCGTGCTGCCGAAATCCAAATGGGATACCTTAACTACGGGGCTCCCAGCGTTGCACGCCTCAGGACCCGAAGCGCGTTCGGACGTGGCGAACATTTCACGATACGCAGCGAACAGTAAACAGGGAAACGCCGAGGATGAGTTCGTCCTCCCTCAACGCGTACACCGCCACGGGGCATTCTCTACGTGCGCGCTCGTTTCCCAAAGTGACTCGTCGCTCACGATCTCATAAATCCCCAGGGAAAATTGTTTGTGTACGGAAGGTTGGGGACAGGCTTTTTCGACGTTGTTATCTACACGTGCGTTGCGCGGACTCCCTTTTTGTCATTTCCACTAGCCTCTGGTAGGTTGGGCGACGTTACCCTGTCGCCCAACCTACGAAATGCCCTTGCTTCGCAACGAGCGGAAGTCGCGCTCTCGGTGTTTTTCATAACTCCGAATTGCCGAGGTGGGGTCGTCAGCATGACACTGTCTTCTCGAATAGCTGGACGTTTTTTCATGGGGGGTGGAAGGTGAGAGCTTTGAGGATAGGGGTTGCGTAGAATATTTCATAGATCGAGTGTTTCAGTCATCGCAGCTCGATCACCAATTTAATGGGGGTTTCTAGGACTTTTTTTTTTGCTATTAGGGAACGGAGAGGTGTTTGCCTGAAAGACAAACGATGAGAAACAGATGGTAATTTCTGATCTGCCATCAAGGTACGGGCATAAAAAATATTCTTTCGTTGGGGTTCATCGTCTGGACAACTGTTTCTTTGACGGGCAAGTGTATGAAGAAAACTAGGAAGTTTATTTTCTCGGGCGTTGGTTAGGGAGAGGGGGAGGGTGCAGCGGGGCAAAACGGATTGTTATACATTTTTCGCCGGGAAAAAAATCTTCTCAAATGGAGAAGGCGGGCAAGAATCGTTATCGTGTTCATGTTCTTTTACAAATACATTTGGTACAATCCGAGGAAAATAATTACCATGGTACTTTTCCGCCGATGCAATTTTTATCGCGAGAGCAAAAAATATGAATCGAATCAAATTTTCATTTAAAAAACCGTTCTCGTCCTCACGCTGCGATTGCCCCTTGAACAATTCCTCGGCAATTCTACCGTTGATGAGTCGTCAGAACTCTCGTATTAAATTGCCTATGTGTGTCGTACCTTTCGTTCTTTTATCTCATAATCTCTGAGAAGCGATTAACCCCAGTTGTCCCAACTTTTGTTCGAGCTCGAATAAAGGCTGGAAGGTACAGCGTATAACTCGGGTATTTTTTTTTTTACAAAGAAACAAAAAATAAAAGTTACGAAAGTTCCGAGTCCTTTTTATCCCCTCGGCTAAGTATATATCCAGTGGGAAGTAATACATCGACCGAACTGAATCCGAATGTAATACAGTATTCTATTTCGCGCCGCTCTGCGGTCTGTACATGCGAGGATGAAAGTAAAGAGGAGGTAGTGTCGCGATAAAATAGAAATAAAGTGCCCGCTGGCAGAGAATCGAGAATAGGAAAAAAGGGAGAGAGAGAGAGCAGGGTAGGGTCGGGCGCGAGGCTGCCTCGTTCCAAACCACCCCCATTGCTTACACTACAGGCACCCTTATACTGTGCATACAGCGTAGCTTTTCTCTTTTTTTTTTTAGATCGTCGCCTCCATTATTAATCCGCGGTCTTGCGGATCCAGCAGTAACAAAGTGGTAGCTCAGGCCGGCGCTCCGGGATGAGCGCGATCCTCGGCTACAAGGGCTCGCTGCACGGTGAGAAGGAAGATCCCCGCACGGCGATGCCCGCGGTTTTATCACTAATTTAAATTACCGCGGGATAATGGCGGTCGGTAAAAGCCAGTGGTCCAGAAAGGAAAATAAAACTAAGAAAGTCTGAGCTCACGGAGCCAAAGTAAAAGGGTGAGGAGGTGAAAAAGGATCAGAAAAAAAAGGAAACCAAAAAAACCAACGTCGAGGATGAGGACAAAAAAGAAGGTGGAGAGACGCGTAGACTGGCGATAGCCAGAAGAGCTCGGAAAGCTATGAATAATTATAATCGAATTAACACTGGCTTAATCGTCGGACTGGATTGAAATTCGTATCTCCATGAAATCCCTGAGAGTCGAGGAGTCGCGAAGATTGCGGGGGTGGCGAATGAAACGGAACGCCGGAGGGTGAATGTGCGTTAACTTTCTTTCCGCGGTCGAACGCGTGGTTAACGAGTGCCGGAAGTTTTGGTCCCCGTTGGCGAATGAGCGGGGGAGAGAGGCGAACGGTGAAAGGTACGACAGTCGGCGGAAGGAACGGCAACACGACGAACGAGGCGGTGACGAAGGCGTAATGCGTGAAAATTGCGAAAGCACGAAAATTATCGAAGTTGTGCCGAGAGAGACGACGACGAGGACGCGGCGAGGGTGAGGGATTACAGAGTCCCGGGCAATCGCGGTGCGAAACGGAGGTGGAGTTCTCTCGACGAGGCGGGGCGGTTTATCAACGGCGAAAGTTGTGACCCGTCCAAGTTCTCTACCTGGTCCCTCTTTTTCCCAATGGCAGAACTCTCGTCATCGTAGCTTTCCTTGTGAGGTTCTACCTCTCTGGTTGACCCTAATTGTATCCGTCCCTAGCGCACTAGACGCTCGGCCAGTTACATCGATTTCTTGGCTTTGTAGTCGAATGTTCGTGGTCAAGAAGGATTATCGGGATATTGCTAAGTAACCCTGAAAATGGTGGACTCGCACGTTCTCACTATTTAAAAAAAAGAAAAATAATTTTTTTTTTTTCAATGATTCTATGAGAAAACGCCTTTTGCAGTGGTTTTAAAGGCCAATTATAAGGAACCAACGGGCAATTTATTTATTTTAAGGTCATTCGATTTAGTCCATTTTAAAGTTATGTCCCTTTATTATTATTATTATTATTATTATTATTATTATTATTATTATTATTATTATTATTATTTATTAACAAAAAAAATCATGATCGTAACATTTGTGCATGCGCATTCAGCTCAATTATTATCGAATTGAACACCAGCGATCCTTTCCCTCGTTACAACTGGCATGAGCTCGGGATTTAATTTGGTGCGTAAAAGTTAGTTTCGAGGAGTTCGTAAATTGGATGCCGGACGAACGTCGTTGTGACGAATACGTGTCTGAATTTATCAGCAGCAGCCGAGCGAGTCTATATCCGAGTGGAAACGGAATTTCTCGCACGACGTTGGAGCGAACGTTGGAGCCGGGAAAGAGACAAGTAAATCTCCCTGTCGCGCGAGGCGGGTCTCTCATTCCCTGTTCCAGCGCGGATCTTGGGTATCGCGCACAGGCTCCAACCTCCCTCCCTCCCACGCGCCTCCTAGCGAACTTGATTTTCATGGGAAAATTCTTGCGTCGATAACGTCGCCTACCTGACTGGTGTCTCAATTCTCACGCCGCGCCTATATCGCGTTTGGTCTCCACTCCGCGTTTCATGGTATTCCTCTTTGCAGTCGCCTTTTTTCTTCTTCTTCTTATACCTATTCCCGCTCATGGAAAATAAAGTACGGGATATACCGAAGCAATGCAGCGCCTATAGACCATCCCAAAGAGGCTTTTCAGTCCAGAAAAAAAGGCGAGGCAGAAATGCAAAATAAAATTTACTTGGGCCCCAACTTCTACGAATTATTATCGGATAAGAGAGTTTGAAGTTGTTGTTATTATTGTTATTATTGTTATTATTGTTATTATTGTTATTATTATTATTATTGTTATTATTATTATTATTATTCTTATTATTGTTATTATTATTATTGTTATTATTGTTAGTATTGTTTCGGAAGTCTTTTTTCCGCGAGCCGGTCCTCGAGGTATGGCCTTGCGCGATGAAACAAATCAGCAGTTGATACGATAATAGTAGCGAGGGTAGTGAGCGTACACCTACAAGTTCTGTATTGTGGCTCAAGCTTAACGCGTCAAAATCGCTCAAACTCGAATGTCAGAGTCCTAATTCCGACGTGATCGAAACCGTAGCGGTGCAAGTTAGAGGGTTGGTGAGTGTTTCTCGGTCGGATTTCCCCATCTCCAAGGTACCCGCGTCATCAAGTGCACCGTGACGGGCTCTGTCGCCTGTGGCCGTTATTTCCAAGACCAAGTTTCGTCCCGGTGATAGAGGCGACGATGGTGTTCACTGATATGAAACAATGTCAGTCGCAGTCTCGTCCTCGTTTGCCGCTACTTCGCGAGTCGACAACGTGTAAAGCTTGACTATATTCAAAGTCATTTTTTGCTATTATGAAATGCCCTACGTGGTCGATTCACGATGTTGAAGTGTCGAATAAAAATACAAGGAAATTTGCCATCGCGACGGACAATAAATTTATAATTACAAGGAATTCATAAAATTCGTGGAAATTTTTTTTTTTCACGCATACAAAATTTATATAGAAATTTTGAAATATTATTCAAGCCCTCGGACGATGGATCTTAAACATATCCATAACTTCACTCGATGACGAAAAAATATCGTCCAAAAAATCTCAGCTTAAACTGGTTATGGAGCTTTTCCTCTTTAGCTCATTACGCGTTCGCGCACTTTCTATTTAACGAACAAACAACAATCGTACATCCCACCGTTGAAAGCATAGGTTTGTGCTTCGTGAAATTGGATGCACCCTCTCCTCCCCCCCCCCTCTCCTCCCGCCTACGCTAATTAATAGTTTGAATTCGCGCGTGCTGTACTGCAATTCGAATCGGCGCATTAGCGCCGGCAGTCTAGACTCACGGCTTGGGCAACGAGCTGTAAGTGTGGGTAACGAGTTATTAAACTAATGTTCCGTTATAGGTGGATATATTATATATACATATATATACACGTACACCAGTACAGTGGTGTTACGTGTTTCGAAGGTGCACTTCAGTCGACTTGTCGAGTACACGGAACCAAATTTCGCGCCGAATTCGCCGATACGACCCGTGTCTGCGCCCGAACTAGTAGTAACAGCGTTGGTACGATCTACCTGTATACGAACCGCAAATATTTTCTGCGGTGTCCGCCACTCGCAGTAAATTCGACCGGCAGCTTTCTCGTCTCTCCAATATTTATGTATATCTATATAGTTATACATAGTCTATATATTCCTATATATAAATACAAAACTATATATATATATAAATATATATGTATGTATGTATGTATCCGTAGAGCGCGATATGTATATATAGAGCCGGTGCAGTTAGATACAAATTCGTAAATTTAGCTCATTAACCCTCGCGGCTGATGTGTGAAGTTCGTCGTACTCGCGCTCGCTGCGGAACCACTATGTCAATTCCCCCACCCTTGTCGTCCGACACATGTACGCTCACACTACTGGTTCATATATAGGGCACTCCGGCGGAACTGCCGAGGCGCACGTTTCGGGGCATCAAGCACCGTCGATGCACTCCGGATGAAGTTAAAATTTCAAGGGCTCAGAGGCCACTTCAATGGTGATCGATACATCGAGTTTACTTCAATCGATCTCGTTGAACTTTGAAGTGGGGCAGCTCAGAACGTCCGCCGAGCGTTATAACCGTTTGGGAACATGTGGCGATACGCTATTTTTTTCCATTTTCTTTTTTTTTGTGAAAATATGCGTGTAGTATCGGAATAATAATTGGAGCTTGAAACTCTGGATTCGACGATTCGCATCGAGTTTGAAAATATTTAAAAAATAATAATAAAGAACCGGAACACAGTGAAATAGGTACGAATGTTTCTCGTTACCAAATATTGAACTTTGAAGTGGAGAAGCTCGGAACGTCCATCGAGCGTTATAACCGTATGGAAACATGTGGCGATTCGTTATTATTATTATTTTTTTTGTTGTGAAAATATACTTCGTAATATCGGAATATTAATTGGAGTTCGAAACTATAGGATTCGATGATTTGAATCGATTTTTAAAGTATCTAAAAAATAGAAATAATCGGCTCGAACACACGCTGAGAAAAAGGATAGTATTTTTTACTATACCAATTTTTCCCAGGGGAACGTCGATATCGATAGTTTCTAGTAGTATGTACTCAATTGGTTGAATTGTAATTACAGTTGCGACCATGATTTTTTGACACTGCCGTTGACACTTTCTACGCACACTTCACGTGAACGAAAAGCGTGGTTTTCGTGAATTTGTTAGGAAAAATTATGTGAATAGCATGGAAGTAGAAAAGGGAGTTGTGACTCGTGTGAAAGCCGCACTCGTCAAGAACTCCCTTTCTACGCCCTTGCCATAAAAAGAACTATTTTTTTTTTAATTAACGAAAAAACGATGCGGACTTTTGTGGACAAAAAAAGTTTGTTGAATGCACCCATTTTTTTCCCATCGCGAACTCTGAACGCGGAAGTGAAATTTGGTGGGGAAAATGTTACGTAATTATGAGATAACCGGAGTTCAAGAGATTAAACGATCGGGTTCGTGATTAGAGGCGTTAAAGGGAAGTGGCGCGGGCGGTGAACAATATAACGGAGTTCCTCGTAGTTAATTCGGCGCCTAATGCGGATTTCGTCGATAGGTGCGGAGTGATCGCTTGTTGGACATTTGCCGCGGCGCTCCGGATCCCACGACCCCTAAGACGAGAAGTTATCTTTCAACGACTAAACCGATGGAAGGGGTGGGGGGAGAAGGAGATCCGGAGCGGGGTTACGGTGGAATAGATTTTCGAGGAGATTTTCGATCGAGTGCGGGAATCCTCAAAACGGCTCGAGGGACTCCGAGCTTACGGTTGAATTGAGCGAGACCTTCCCCGGCGAAGAACTCGGTGGATAGGGCGAGCAATCCAATAATATCTCGATAACCGAAGCAATATGCCCTTATTCCGTTCGGCTCTCCGAGATCCGCTGGTCCGCTTACATCTCTTCCTTCTCAATTTTTTTCACGCCCATTTCAGCACCTTGTCTTCATCCTCTTTGCGTTCAAATGTAGGATTATAAAAAAAGCAAGATTAAAAAATAAAGGGCAAAATCATAATGAAAAGAAAGGGAGACATTTATTTTACCTCGCGTACTGGGATGTTAAATATAATACCAGTTTATGCAATAATTTATACCATGTAATGTGAACGGCCCAGTAAAAAGTCGGTACGAAATTTAAGTGGATCCAAGGAGAATTTCAAAGACATTTCCACGCTGTGTTGGGACATTTATAAAAAAAATTCAAATATGCATGTCGCGCGCGACGTACGAAATAACATTTAGTTCTTCGTAGCTCCATTGGGAGCGGAGATATCGACCTTTGAAAATCACGAAAATCGATGTTTTTCCAAAAGTGGTTCAAAAAGTGAAAATTCGTTGTTCAATCGATTTTTTTGTTTCAAGACTATATTCTATCTATTTTTTCCCGCCGATCATGAATATAACACTCATTTTACTCCCAACCCAAAAATTTCCATTGAAATCCAAAAAATACGATGTCTTGTGGATAAAATCCATATTTTCAATGGCTCACTGCACTTTAGGTCCAAAAAGGCCAGCGGATTCGTGTTCAGCGAGAAAAAATACGTCGTAATACGTGGCACTTCGTTGTTAAACAAGGACACAAACATTTGCTAAACTAAATATACATATTGAAACAAACTCAAATTTTCAGTTGGGTTTTTATTAGTCGCCGAGTTGGTTTCAACGATGAACCTCGCACGAAAAGCCGCGAGCGTAACAACGACAAAAAATATGTACATGAGCGGTATTGTCGTGGAATGTTAAAAACAAATATATGCATAAAAATAAAACCGAGCGAGCAAAATCGTAAAACGCGGTGCGAAGCCCACGTCGTTGTGTGCTGTCTCGGAAGGCCTTGTAACCGTACTACCGTGTACACGGTAGTGCAGAGCAACCGAACAAATAAAACTCGACAATACGCGCCAGATCCAGCATCGTTCCGCAGGAAAAAAATAAAGAAAAATATTGCGACGAAAAAAAAACTGCATATCGAATCGACCACGAAGAGAATTGAATGCATTCAGCAGACGCGGTCCGGCCTATGAACAATATTCATTCCCCCGATATCATCCATGCGAAATTCGAAAGTTCGCCCGCCGCGTCCAATTAATACCTTCATGACCGGTATCAAATGGAAATAGCGACCAACCAATCGGACACGTGTTCACTAAAAATTTCACGTTTGCATTGATCTCTTCTGTACTCGAAAAAAAATTTAGAAAATTCTCTCCCGATCGCAGAGTGATCGCAATATAGTACCCAAAAAACGGTGTTAGATTCAAAACCACTGTAACTATATGTCTATTACTTTGGTGTTAAAAGCATTGTTAAGATATGATGTAAAATCAGTGGTACTTGCAGAACGTACATTCTAACACTGTAGCGGTGTTAAGTAACACCGAAGCTTACTCCCAAGTGAATGGAATGGGTTAAACACTTGAAATAGATGTAAAAGTTTCAATATAATGAATCGTAACTAATAATTCGGTAACGAGATTCAAATTTTTTAAATCCCAAATGCAAAATCGTGGGAGAGGACGCTGCTCGAATAGGCACCGTTTAGGGGTTAAAGACACCCTTCAGAGCATATTCAACACGTTTAATTGCACATGTAGAACTTACTTGTGGTTAAATGCACCAATTCTTAGAGACGCTATCAGTCTTCACATAATTGTGTTGACGCCTAAGACAGTAACCCCAATAAGTGGCATCGTCGTTCATCACACAATTTGGTCGTGGGATTTATTAGAGTACACCGCCTTACCGGTTTACCACATGGCCGGTGTAGTCTAACTGCGAAATGGAGTCAATTTTAATTCACCATCATCAATTTTTTTTCACCACCCACACCATCGCAGTTTACACCGCAGATTTCTTACAGTATGAGAGCCTCGAAGATAATATACTCTCGAGGACTCTCTTGGAATAACAGCGAAGTCTTCAGGATCATTTGTCACAGGGGAGCGTTCAACGCTGATGTGATGGACGCGTTTCCGCTTCCAGTTCAAGCGGCATCCCTTTCCCGGAATCCCAGTGATAAATACACTTTTCCCCTGGATCCAAGCACCGGACCTGTCAGTCGCGCGGAGGAGGAAGAAGACGTCGCTCGGCGCGGACTATGAGAGGTTCCTTCGTCTCTTTATACAAAGAGACGAACGAATCTCTTCCCGGTGGAAAAAGAATCACGCCATTGGGCTCTTCGCTCTCTGCTATATGCAGCCTCCCTTCATCGATCATCGTCACATTCGGGGGGTGAGCTGGGGGGTTGGTCGGTCGCTGCGAGCCGGCTGCATCCGAAGCAAAGGTTCCCGCGGAGTGCGGAATGATGTCACCGCTTCTCGAAGCTCTCGGCGATCGGTTCGCCGGTCCAAGAGCCAACCGACCGAACGGCCCAGCGAAAACTCCGTCGGGGCGTCGCATTATGCGATACACCTGCAAACTGTAACGTTATGCGCTATGCACCAGGAAACCACCGACCGGGAGGGCGCAAACCCCCTTCCGCCGCGCAACCCCCCGACGAATGGACTCGTGAATAATTCAACGATTACCGAGGACGAGAGTCCCCAGGAAAGCCCGCACAGAATCCAACAACCAACGTCAACGTCGTCGGGGACCGAGCGCGGAGGAAGAGACGGGACGGGTTTCTCGTTGCTGTTGTAAACTTGGCGCGTTGCTCTTTTCGAAGTAACTTGTGCCTATGGTAATAACATTTATTGCGAGGGAGGTCGCAGCGACGCGCCCTTAACGAGGCGAAGAATTTTCATTAAAAGTCCTGCGGATGAGAGACGCCGGGAGCGGGGAACGTGAGGCGACGAAAATGACTCCACGAGCTTCTCACCCACCCTTCCTGTCAACTCGCCCGTATGTTTGTATTTATCGCGCCCCGCCGCGGGAAGTAAGGTGGGATATTAAGGAAATCGGTCACAAGGCGCAGTTATTATTTACGGCGGGAGACTTATGTTCAAGCTTCGGTTTTCTTCGGACGTTGTCAAGCCTCGGCTGGCGAGAGATTTTTCAGGTGTGAAGGACAACGTTGAGGTTTGGAATGAATTTTTTTTTCTGTATCATCCGACTATATAAAAAAAATGTTTTTCCCTACGTCCTATTTCATGCCTGCAAAGGGGGTGGAAAGTAGCCGATTGTTGACGAGCAGGCGAAGAGAAAATGAATTTTTAAAAATTAAAAAAAGAAAAAATTGAAAATAGCAAAGGAATAGCAAAAAAAAAAAAAATGAAAAGAATAATTTTCAATTGCGAAAAAATGGTAAAAAAAAATATCCGACTACCCTTATAGATTCCTGAACGCGGCTCTACAGCTAAATAATGTGCCGTTGCAGGCATAGAAATATGGCAGGAAGAAAATATCGTATGCCACAAGAGAGGAAGTGCATTTTCACCTCGTGTGAATTTCTGCCCTCGCCTCGCTCCGGCATCAAACTTAACACTCGATGAAAAAACGCACTTTCCTCCTTTGTAGCATTAATATACTATTTTCTACGCTGACGCTGTAAAAAATACGAACTCAGAATTTCGTTGATTTACTAACAAATTTTATGATTAATTGTCAATTTGTCCCAAAGTTTATTTCCAGTGAAACATAATGGCCTGCGGTTACTTTGACGCATTATTGATATTATGGTTCATTAAGCACTCCAGTTTAATGGGTACTTTGCGAGCGATCCATGAAAATGTAATAAACCCACCCCTCGCGATCCAAACATCAAGAGGCTTAAAGAAGATGTAACACAAAGTCTGTCGCCGTACAATGGAGCCGCGCAATCGTGAAAAGCCGGAAAACACCCGCGAGGCACTTTAATACGGTAAAACAGAATTTCATAGTTTGTCGTTAAAACGTTTATCGCGACTCTCCAAGCCCCCAAACTTCCATAACCCTTCGCTTCGCCACCTCTCTCGTCACATAGCCCAGCTAACTTGCTAATTGCCGGTTGCAACGACGTGTTCGTCCCTCCGGGAGTCGTTGCATTTACATCTCTGAGGGATATGCCGTATAATAGTAAAGAGATAAGCTAACGAGACGCGGAAGACTTTCGTTCCCACCTTGCTCTCACCCTATCGCCGAGCAAAAGTGTTGCGAATTTTCTAACCACAAGCGCAACTATGCAAACCAACAATACAACGATATGAATTTCAGACTAACGATTTTTGCAGGTTTAATCTCTTTGATAATTGCAAAGTCACGGCGACGAGGAGATAGTTTTAATGAATAAATTTGAATCTCATTGTCCGGTAATTGGAACGTGACAAATGACTAATCTTTTTCTTGGCACTCAAAACGCGTTGAATTAAATCGGACAGAGTCTCCCCAACAATATACCGAGGAAGATATTTATCAAGATAGCGAATAGAATGTCGGGCAAGATATTCGGAACGATATTTGGAACGGTATTCGGAAAGATGTTCAGAAAGATATCGAGCAGGATATGAATACAGAAATCAACCGAGATACCCCCGTCACCTGAAAGCGAGACACCCCACTGACTAGCCCCGGCAGACCTCAGTGCGAAACCTCCTCCGAAAGGAGTCGAAATTTAGCGGACAAAGTTTGCCTAAACAAGATATCGAGGAAGATATTTACCAACATAACGAGTAAGATATCGAGCCAGCCATCCAGAAGAACATGGACCAAGATATTCAGAAAGATATCGAGCAAGATATCACGATCATCTGAAAGCGGAACGCCCCAACCGAGAAAGCCCTTGCAGACCTCAGTAGAAGACTGTAATTATAACGACGGCAATCGACCTCTTTAGTCGGGGCGACGTCAGTAGCGAACGATCGTTTCCCTCGTCCAGTTCCTAATGTCCGTCCATTCTCGCCGCTGCGGTAATCGTTCGGTGGCGACGGTCTAATTAAGATCGTAACCACGAGCAATTAGTACCCTCCAGCGGTAGTGGCGAGCGGCTTGCAACACTAAACCGCATCGTACCTGACGAAAAGGTCGATAGAGAGGCGGAGGACGAGAAGGTCGGAACATCGCATAGATGGATCGTCCCGGCAGCTTCAGGGCGGAATGTACTCAGAAACCGAGCGCGAGCGAGCGAGGCGTGAGGGCGCGTAATTTCTGGAACGGACGGGGCACGAACGTTGAAACCGCAAGGTTTGACCAGATCCTCGATAGTCACATGAGTGGAAGTTGTTGTGCAATTACGACTGTGCGCGAGGAGGAACGATGCAGGGGTGTGGGATCTCTCGGGAGAATAGCCCGACTGGTTCTTGCCCTGTGAATCCCGAGGGACCTGGCAAGTCTCCAATCCAGTGTATCGCCGGAGTGGCCGAACCAGCCGCCAGGGAATGTATAGCAACACCAATCGGCTCCACTATCATCGTTCTACCTACTTTTTGCCGTTTATTTGGGTGAAAAATGTTTACTCCAAGAGCCTGCCGATGGAGTTTCGGCAAAGTTCTTAGTCCGCAGTCTCGCGGGGCGTCGGCGATGATCGAGTACACACAAGCGGGAAATATTTCGGGGCCACCGATAACAAGTGTTTCACCTTTCGAGTTATAAATCAAGCTTGCATTTACGAAAATAGAGGATAGTTGGTCGGATCAACTTCATCAGTAATTCGAACTTCATACCATCAATCCTATCGTCAGTTTTCCGTGGTTGTCACGATGTTGATGCCGATGTTTGCAATATTTTTTTGCACGCGTTGTCCCTCCTCTGCGAGCGGATGGTAACTCGGTCAGGAGAACGTTTCGTAGGTCACTGTCCCGTCGTGTGTGACGTGTGTTGGCTAATTCGATTTAAAAAATCAATGAGCTCCCGGCCAACTCGAACGTAGTAGGTGGTAGCAGGATTATCGTCGATCATTGAGGGGCGGACGATCTTTTGCCCTCTCTAGGTGAACCACCAATGTCGAACCTGTGTGTATCGCCGGGGCCAAAACTACCCAATTGTCTTCACCGGAACGAGCTCTCCTTCCCAGGCGGTGGAAGTTTTTATTTCATTTCGCCCATTCAATCTTTTCTGGTTTCGTTTTCGCATGCGTTTCGGATTACAACATGAGAATTCCAACGGACAAAAGCTCCGCGACAAGTGGGGACGCCCGGGCTGAGTCTAATATCTCAAGGACGCTGCACTCGAGTGGATAACAATACAGCTCCGACGGGGCTCCACGCAGAGCTTTCCGCTTTTCCTTGAAGCGTACCGGGCGTTAGCGTCAAATGGTTAGCCGCAGCAGACAATAGCTGGAAATCCGCGGGGTCCAGAGGTAGTTGGCTGAAGCCCTCAAGTGTAATCGCATTACGGGTCCTCCGGTATAGCTCTCATTACTACACCTTCGCATCCGAGCGAGTTCCTCGTATGCGCACCACGGCTCGTTCTGTCTCCCGTTGCACGATCGAACACACAGCAATCCTCACTGGCGAGACGCCTTCCCATTCGCGAGGCTTTATCATTAAACTGAAGATTCCTGTCGTGGACAACGACGACGACGACTTTACTCGGGAGTTTAATGAGACCATTGAAATATCCGGCGTCTGGCGGCGGATCTTCCCCTCGCGTTATCAGCGAAAATTCAAGAAATCCTAGTCGTAAGGAGATCGGTATAGATAGCCGAAGGTACCATTCAAAAGGGGCAAACGGACTCCGAGTAAACATCGGTATAAAAGAGACTATTCTGGTTTTTGTGTGTACAGTAGAACCTCGATTGTCCAAACCAACTGGGACCGGAGCTCGTTCGGATTAACGAAAATTCGGATAACAGAACAATGAAGCTCTGTTGAGCGGTATAGTGCGATATACATCGAAAAAATTACCATATATTTTAAATGATTATTATATATCTTTGATGAATAACGTGATACATGTATTTTTGTGGTATTCAACGGTAACTTCAAACCTTCGTAATCATGAAATTCACAATTTACGTTTAGGAGAGTTGTACGTTTTTACCCAGCCAAATGTTTTTTAATTCCAGAGATCTTTGATTAATATCAGACGCTCTCTTATCGAGTTTTGAAAGGGTTTCCAATTTTTTTTTACCACCAAAGGTATATTATAGTGACGCTCAGAGGTGGAAGGACCGGACGTTGAATCCATAACGCACTAAACTACGAGACTAGTAGATTTACGAAAATGAATTTTGAATACGTGTGTATTCGCTTGGTTAAGAAACTAATAAACACGACGCACGGGTATGCAAGGTTCTTGAATTGGGTTGTTGTTTGCAGCGGGCAACAATGCACTGGTGCTCAACAGTGTAAGGCCGCGGGAATTTCGTGCAATAGTTCGGAAACTTTATCCGAACTAGCGGCGGTTCGGATAACAGAGGGTTCGGATAATGGGTGTTCGGATAATCGAGGTTCTACTGTACTTCCAATGAAGTTCACTCGAGGTCTCACTAAAGACCTCGGACTAATTAGGAATCGACTGCGGAGTTTCAACGTATAAACGCTCTTTTGATAAACAGTTCACTCTTCCAAGATATCCACGTCAATTGTAAAAAAAAAATTCCATCTACAAAAAAATCTCGATTTAACCCTAGGAGTGCCACACAGGGCCAATATTAGTACATCATCGGTCAGTGCCAATCCTGTGTGTCATTCCCACTAGGGATTTATTTTTTCATGACAAAACATCTTTGGCCGGACTCTAAGGACCCTTGGGAATAGTCAGGGTCAGGGTCCTCCTAAAACCACCGGTGATGTTTTCACACCCAATTTTAGTGATTTATCTTCGTCAATTCGATTGTTGAGTGACCTCGACACATAAAACATCCTGCAGAGTTCTCACAGCGTTCCTAAGGCCTCTCCTTTCTGCCAGCGAACATTTTCGATCCATGCACCAACGATATGTACATTGCACTTACAAAAAATGAACGGCGCGAAACAATCTGGTGAAAATTTACAATGGAAACTAGATTGCAGCTTGTGTACACGTCCCCGTAAAGATGTACGCTCTCGGATACCCACGTAAGACCTTTGTACGAGACACGGTATGTATACATACTGTGTACATACAGTGTCAGGCATATAGAGTCGAACAAAGGTACTTTGTGGGTACAAAGTCTGGGGGGGATGCGGATTGGACCCCGGTAAGGGCGTTGTACTCGGTATGTAGTTTGCTGCTATTTGGGGTTGTAAGCCTCGAGAGTCGCCCGAACCGGGTCCAGCGAAAGTTTCCGCAAAGTCGGTTAGACCCTTGATAACTAATTCCTACGAATGTTCCCGAAGGCGATCGGTTCTTCAGCGTGAGAAGCGTGGAGCAAGAAACGAAGAGAAAGGCGATGTAACCGAGGGGGTGGGGGGAGAGAAAAGGACAAATGAAACATAGTTGTCACCGAAGAGAGTTGAAGGGATTCCAGTGGTTCCGAAGCTAAAATCGCCATTTTCGCTCAACGCGCAAGTGTTTATACGATACACGATATGTACATATACTGTGTATATACTGTCAGAAATACAGAGCCGAACAAAGGTACTTTGTGGGCACAAACTCTCGGGAGAGGGGGTGGATGGGACCTCGGTATGGGTGTTGTACTCGGTATGTAGTTTGCTGCTATTTGGGGTTGCAAGCCCCGAGATTCCCCCTAACCGGGACCAGCGAAAGTTTCCCCAAAGTCGGTCGAACCCTTGAAAACTAATTCCTACGAATGTTTCCGAAGGCGATCGGTTGTTCAACGTTAGGAGCGTGGAGCTGGAAGCGAAGAGAAAGCGATATAAGTGGGGGGGGGGGGCGAAAAGGATAAGTGAAACATAGTAGTCGCGGAAGAGAGTTAGAGGGATTCCGGCGGTTCCGAAGCTAAAATCGGCATTTTCCCTCGGTGCGCAAGAGTACGAAGACTGAATTCGAAATCAGCCAGCGTTCGACAGAACATAAGCTACATCCGGGGGGTGAGGGGTGAAACGAGTGGACCCGGAGTGTATAGCGGAGCTTACCGAACCGGCGGTGGACTTTGCTCGTTCTGTACCGGAGCAGCACGTTAATGGCAATTGTTTCGAGCGTTGGCCAGTTATCGAAGTTTCCACGACTACTGACGACAAATAAAGTCCAACCCTTCCACCCTCGCGCAGCTTGGCCATCCACGCTTCGTTTGTCTCGTCGATCCTCCCGCAGCGCCGAATGAGCTCGATACGTGCGGAGAATCGAGAGCTCCGTCAAGCAGGACGCAACACGAAGTTCCGTTCGGACATCAAAGAGTTTGATGTATCCAGAACGACGGTTGACTCATTCGAGAAAGATGATTATCCAGGGATGCTAGCATTTTTTTTTCGTGTCGGGTTTTTACAACGAGCGAACAGCTTCGAGGATTTTGAGAATCTTGTACCAAACTACCAACTTCCAATATCCATGTACTATAACTCATCGAGCCTCGGGCGGTCACCGGGAGAAAAGGCTACTTCATTGCTAGTATTTGAAAATAGAACATTTTGATAGGAGTGCGAAAAAACTTTTTCTGACGAATGTGATTTTGCGGCACGAGATGAAGGCGAGTATTGCAATCACACGAGTTAAGAAAACGTTTTTCGCACGAGTATCGAACAAAATTTTATTTCACGAGGTGTGAAAATAAGGGTATTTCGTTGGCCGCACGTGACAGATGCAGCTCGTGGACCGTTGCCGTGAGAAAGCAAACGGCCGCACCAAAAGCGCGGACGGTATCGCGATTGAGAAAGAATATTGCATACTTGTGAATGTAAGACAGGATGCTGGCGTGAGGAACAACGAATGAGGAATCTCCGAATTATGGGACCATTACAAAAAGAGCAAACCAACTTTGCAGTCCAGGGAAAAGTGCCCGGTGTGGTTGGGCGAATCTCCATTGAATTAATGTACTCGCGTTCCCGACCTGCGCTTTGGGCGTCAGGAGAACATGCGCGACAAACCGCCAGCTTAACTTCGAAGTAAACTGCCCCGAAAGCCCGTCACTTCAGCTGGGTGTCAGAAATAAGAGATTAATATGTGTACACTGTCCAGCTCCACCGGCTTGACGCAACTCCGTGGACTACGGCGTTTGTTGGGCGCAAACATCGTGGGACTAAAGTTTCGCCGTGCGGGTTAAAACGGGCGTTTACGAATTCCGCACGTGCCAGCCAATAAAGCGACCGCTTTGGCTGGCGTGGACTCTCGGTCCACGTTGTGAATATGAAGAGATCCCGACGGTATGGAAGGGGTGTGTAGTCAGCCGTGGGCAAGGGTCGTGCGGTTGCAGACGCTGCGGGAGTCACTCGTGAGGAAAAAAAGGGACGAGGGTAGAGAAAACGCCGGTAAGAGTAGGGCAAGCAGCTAGCAGGGTAAAAAAAGGAAGTAAACGAGAGGCATGGGGTGGCACAGCGCCGCAGTGGAAAGCGGTGGATAACACGTCAGGGCCGGTGAGTTATGAGTGCTGATAACCCGTGCCGACGAATGTATTTGTTCGCGGTTGGTTTGCTTCTGCGAGTCTTACATTACGGTACATGCATCGATGTTACCGGTTAGTAAGAATCAAAAGGGCGCGAGCGCCGTTTAATTAGCGGGGCAAAATGGACCGGTGTCCTCCGTTCAAGATCACGGAAAGAAATCGATGCCATTGAATGGTATTTGGATCGGACAGTCGGTGTAGCTGCAATAAATATCAATATGCTGTTATCACACCGCGGGTTTGGTCTGGAGGTTTGCATGATCGCGTCTAAACCGGATCACCGGCAAATCCAGGGTTCGATTCTTGGCCGTCGTTTCGTCGAGAAATAAAAATATGTGTGTGACATAGCTACATAGGTACGTATTG
Organism: Stenichneumon culpator; assembly: GCA_964017025.1. Taxonomy (NCBI): domain Eukaryota; kingdom Metazoa; phylum Arthropoda; class Insecta; order Hymenoptera; family Ichneumonidae; genus Stenichneumon; species Stenichneumon culpator. The sequence goes on from OZ024776.1 coordinate 18,219,612, forward strand.
TAATATCCATTTCTTTCGGTGACGAGACTTTTTTAGGTCCCACGGAAAATAGATGATAAATGGCAGGTTTCCCCAAGAGTTCCGTTTTGCCCCACTCTTTGACTCTCAACCCTCCATACGCGTGAACGTCTGTTCACGGCCCGCAGCGCCGATGATGATGGATGAGGTTGGATCTCGCAGGATGGAGGCAGAGCCGAAGGGCGAAAGACGGCAGGGCGTTCTCAGATTCCCGAAAGTATCTACCGAGCCACCCTCGAGCCAACTGCAGTGGATGAACGTGCGAGATCTCTAGAAGCAAAAAATGATCGCTTGGTTAAAAAGAAAGAAAATAAAATCGAGCCAATTTCTCGAGGCAGATAAAGACCAGTGAGAACCGAGAGTTTTCAGTTGGGTAAGGTAGAGATGTCTCTTCTTCTCTCGTTGCTTCACGAATCTAATCGAGTGTCCCGGTCACTTCGCTACCAACATCCCGAGGAGAGTTGCATTCTAACGGTACTTCGGGAAGCTTCGCTTGCGCCTTGTTACCGTGAAATCCCCCTCGCACACTTATCCAATCGAGAAACTTTTCGTCGCTTCTTCTTCGTGGCTCTTTCATTCTCTGTCCCTCTATCTCTGCCTCCTCATCGGTACGTGCGAATTTATAGCCTCGTCCGCGCACGCACGTGCACAGTTTCCTGCACGAATCCTCCTCCACCTCGGACTCGGATGAAGCTCGCGAGCGGGATGTATGGACCATTCGAAGCTTTTTTTTATTGCCCGGCTTTCAGAGGGCTCCGCCCAAACTACGTTCACGCTTTTACGTGACTCGGCGAACCATACGCATTTCCTGCCGGGATGTACAGAGACACGTGTGCCAAGACACGCAGAGTTGTGTGATCCGAGAAGGAATAGTTTTCCACCGAAATATTCACGCGCTGTTCAAAATAAGCAAAATAAAATTGAAACCCGTTTACCCGAGTATAAACGGAGAAAAAGAAAACATTTGTTGGTGCAACGAGATTTTCGTTACCGTAAGAAACTTAGTTTGTTACTAACGGGATAACAAAACCAGCTTGTATCAACAGCAACATTTTTCTCTTGGAGCGATTTGCTACCGCGACAAAACAGTCTTTGTTACTGTAAAAAAAAAATATTTTACATGACTCCTTACGCAATCGTTACGAAAGTCGATGGTAGCGTCGAACCGGTGAGAATTTCTCGTTTTCCGTCGAAACCACATTTCGCCCCTCGCGATGCGAGTTATACGAGGGGGATACATCGAGCGAGCCGGGGAGACGTGGTGCATTTCCTCGTTGCGCTCAACTCCCAGCACGGGCTATATCTGACGTGTCGATCGTTCGGGCCGCGACGAAACTGTACCGTGTATGTGTATACTGTTGCTCGAACGCCCAGGAGTTGCCGGAGAGTAGTTCGAATAGCGGTTAGGGGGGTTTCAGAGGACTCTAAAGGGTTGAGAGGACTCTCTCGTTCGCAGCTCACGGAGTTCCTACGTGTTGGTTCTCGACGCCGCTGCTTTCTGCTGGCTCCTGTACGCTGGAATAGGAGAAAATATCTCGTCGTGCTGCCTCGAGACGTTACGCGCCGGGGAGTTGGGTGGGTGGGGTTTGTTTGGTAATGCTCGCCGCACCCCGAGCTTTCGCCAACTTGATACCAGAATTTCACTACGCGAGGCGATATGCGAGACCAGAAGAGCTCCGGGGAGTGAAGTCGAGCCCGCTCGCTTCACTGAGCAATTACGGATCCACTTCAGCGGCAAACTAGCAGCCGGTTGGAAGAGATCAGCGCCGAAAATATGAAAGGGGGGGGGGGGCAAAATGGACAGCCTGAGAAGCAAAGGCCGTTCTCGATTCTCAGTTTTGGGAATCGAGAACATACTAAAGAAGAAAAAGTTTGAAAAATGTGAAATGCTCTTGGCGTAAAATGGGGTACCTTTCAACCTCAGCGCCACCATGAGAAGTGACATGTTTCAATTCGTCCCGATTTGGAAAGCCCGGACCGGGACATTTTTCAAAAATCCTATATTTATTCCATTTTTTAAAATAAAATATTAAAATCCAATTACAAATGACCGGACGTTAATTTTTTTATTACCTTGTCATTGACAATCTTGCGCTGTGCTCATTGTGCCCGATCTTTCGATTCTTTCAATGCATTTTTTTGAAAAAATCTTGGTGCTCCATTTTGCCTCGATCTACCGTACGGCCTACGCGTAAGTGTAACACAGCTCGTGCAGAATACACTCGGCGCAGAATACAAGTGACACGCATGAAATTTACAGGAGGATCGAGGAATGTGACTGCGTGCATTTTCCTCTTCATCCCCGCCGCGCTCCAGCCCTTTCACTTTGTTCGCTGTTTCACGGCGACAGTGATCCGTATATGTGCAGGATAGACTCTATCTCCCCGTGCGCTGCCGATAATCGAATCCAACGTATTCTCATAATCGGATTGACTAATTGCATTGTTGCGTCGAACGGGGCTCCCCGTTCCCATTTTCTATCGAACGCCGCCTCACTGACTTCGTCACGGAATTCGCTACAGTATTTTGAATAAAAAAGCTCGGGGAGCCCGCGAATCGCGTGCGGAAATACAAATAAAGTCGATACGAGGCCGACGATACGATGTTTTTATATTCATGAATGCGCCTTCGGTAATTCGAGAGCATTGACTTTTTAATCAATGAAACTGAATTATTATTATTTTTTTTCAGCGTGAAACGCTTTGTAAAACATTTTTCTTATTAATAAAAAAATATCGAGGATTGATAAATCTGAATAAAATATCGACCATCCAACAGCATTTTTATTAAAAATGAAAAAAGCAAATGTGCTTTTTTTATAGGTGGAACTTGAACAATAAACGTCAAAACTGAGGCTCTCCGGGAGGAGAGTTTCCAGAATGTTTTTCTAGGCACAACATATAGTTTGCTAGGCGAGTCTCCTTTGCGGTGAAAAATAGAGGAAAAACACGAATTTTTTAAATAACAAAATCACATTAGCGTCGACTATACATGCAGTATGGACAAGTATTCTATGTTAGACTGTTCTACGAGGGTTAAAAGTCGTCAATTTTTTATTTAAATGTATTAATCCTCGATAATTTTTGATTAATTTAAGAAATTATTTTTAAAGTGTCTTCTTTGTCGTGAAAAGTGAAGGAAAAAAACGAATCTTGGAAATAATAAAATCACATGAGCGTGGACTATACCTGCGGTATAGTCGCGGTTAGAGAACTCGATCCCAGTCGGGTGGAGCTCTTGGGCAAGTATTATATGTTAGACCGTTCTCCGAGGGTTCGCGGTGCGGGTAGTGCATGTTTGACTTGGTAAGAACGTTCGTGAGAGGTTTTTCGTGACAACGGCCCAGACCGGTACGTCAACAGACTTATAGCCAGAGTATAGAGTATACGGAGAATAGAACCTCTGCCGAGTGGCCTCAACGAACTCCGTTGACCAGCCGGGAGACTTTCAGCAATAAAACGTTCGATGAAGGATTGCCGATGGAAAGAGTTAAAAGCGTACCAGCAAACCCTTGCGAACTTTTTATAGATGTACCATTTTTTTTCAAAGTGCAAAACACTATGTAAACTCTGTAAATCCATGTAAAACTTTGTAAACACTGTGTTGGCAAAGGCAAAGCAAACCCAACTTTACAATTCTACACCCGGAAAAAGTTTATTCCAATAAAAGAAAATTCATTAAGAACGAAGAAAAATGTTTATTTGCTTCATAACTTTATAAAACAGATATTTAGGTCAAATAATTTATTTATTTATTTCATGACAGTTCTGCTACTTTTGATCTTATGGGAATAATGTGATGTATGAATGATGGAGAAACAAATTTTTTGTTCAATCGGTCATTTTTACTATGAACGAAGCAACAACAAGCAATGTTTTATTATTAAATAAGCATACAGGTCCTTTATTGACGTACAATTTCACTGATCACGTCGCACATTAGTTATACTCATAACATGACCACACATGATTTTGTTGAGGCAGGTAAACCCGTAAAATTTTTTTACGGGTGTAGGGTTGCAGCAACCCTTTCGTGGAAAAAGAGGATGCGACAAAAGTCCCAAACAGTCGGACAAATTTGGTTTTTTTAAATTGAATTGTCAATCCTTATAGGGAACTTTTTGTAGCCCTCGAATGCAAAGTCTCATCGTTTTGGAAACGGTGGGAAAAAAAGAAGAAAACTAAAACGGGCGTCTGATGAATTGACTCTTGAGAAGGTCGCTTTTTATCGAGACAACAAGAAAAGGTCGGTTGCGTTCCCTCGACGATCGAGCTGTTTCTCGCGACGAGGGTGTGAAAGGCAGAACATCGAAACATTCACACCCATGGGTATAGAGAAACCCCAGATACGAGTCTCCGCAAAAGAAAAAAATCTCCAATTTTAAGGTCAGCGAAGGAAAGCGAAAAAGTGAAGGTCCTCGCGAGATAGAGAAATACAGTTACGATTATTTCCGGTCGCAGGGATTCTTGAAATTCGAGCACTCCAAAGCAACCGCCTAGTATCGAAAGTGACTGGCGGTTTTATTTTTCGAGCCAGTCGAGTATTCGCGTAAGGGCGTTCGCTCAGGCCGCGAAAATCTACGGTCAAATTTGATCCTCGAATTTATTCGTCCAGAAATTTTCCTATTTTTCAATATTTTTTTTCTCCCACAAGATATTTTTACGACTTCCTATAAGGATGTACGTGCGATTGAACGATTCGACGAGAAATTTGGCACTTCATGTCTATGAATTTTTCACGACATTCAAACACCATGTAATATTCAAAAGGTTATTTCCGCTCCGTTTGTTCCGACACGCGGGCTGCCGAGGCTCCCTTTCTATCTCACCCGCTATTCGGTTTATCTTTTTTTTTATTGCGTTTCCGTAGCAGCCCCTTCTGAGTCAAGGCTCAGTCGATATACGTTTTTACGAGAATCGCCTGGCCGCGGGAATGTCGCTCCGCTCCGATACACGCTAGCAGTTACGCGTATTCACGAAGGGGTCACGGAAGCAATCTTCGAAATCCGAGAAACAACGAGGTTTGAGCACTTCATCGAATGATTTTTGCCGCAAAGACGAAAATCAAATATCCGCCGAAAAAGGGTTTGGTAAGATAAAAAAAAATTTGTTCGAATCTACCAAATCCGGCGGTTGCGGGTGGCGAAGAAAAAATATTTAGTTAAGTTGACTAAAAAGTTACATCAGCATTAAAAAAAACCATTTCATTGTCCCAACTAATAATATATTTGACCCAAGAGTATAGATAATGATATCTATGGAAAAAAAAAGACGAAACTTTGAAATTAATTCAATCCATAAAAACAACGCATGAACCCTCTTTCCGTCCTCATCTCTCCCCAAGTGATAAATCCACTTGCCCATCACCCACAAAAAAGAAGGGAAAAAAATCGCCGTCACTCTCAAAGATCAGCTCTTAAATTCTGTCTCCCGTCCTCAACGTATAGAATCTCGAATCTCCAACGGAGAAGTGATAGACCTAATCTTGCGGATGAAGAGTGATAGAAGATAGTTCGATTAAGCGCCAAAGCTGAGCCGGCTATCTTCAAGCTAATAAGAAACCAGCCTCCGAGAACCGTGCGACGAAGAGCCGTAACTTAGGAGGGGGATCGAAGAACTCTTTCCCATTCCGTGTGAACTCTTCTCCCACTGAGTTATTAAAAGCATTTTCCTGTTTACTTCGACCGAACAAGATTCGAGATTCTCCGAGGATCCTCCGAGAGTTGGAAACGAGGGGGTGGTTGGGGTGGAGGGGGGGGGGCAGTATCTTTCGGTCGTTGACGAGGGTAGGGAGAATATAACGAAAAGCACGGCAGTAGCAAAGATAGCAAACACGGGAGGGGGGGGGGGGGGGGGCGAGGGGTAATATAATGGCCTATAGTCACGAGTTTTCGCTGGTCGAGACAGAAAGCGTTGAGTATCACTGCTGCTGTTGGGCCAGAGCCGGCTGGTTCGCCGTCCACCGAGGATGAATGAGTAAAGGGGTGGCACGCTCTCGGCGCCGCGCAGTCGAAATACATTGGAGCTTTCGCCCTCCGTTCCCATCCCCCTCTCGCCGTAGCTATGTCTTTTTCCACCGTTTCTTCTTTATACTAGACCATCTCCCCCTTCCCCTCCCTCCCTTCTCTCTTCCCCCCCCCCCCGCCCTTTCACGACTTGCTCACGAATCTCTAACTCAACTTGCCCGGTTCGCGTCGCGAACCATTTCTCGCTCCTTCGGTCCACAGCTTGCGAACCAAGTGCATGTATCCTGGGCGTACGAAAAGAGCCGAACAGAACCTCCGGACAACGTGCCAGGAGCGGGAATACAACGTTCCTTGCCAACATAACGGTGACTCCGGGCAGTGAGGGTGGTTGTCCTGGAACGGTGACACGAGGGTGGATGAGCGTTGCATATGGATGAGAAGTGCGCGCCTCGAAAACTAAAGAAAATCCATTCAACACGCTGATATCGGTAAAGTTCGTGAAAACTGGTAACTTTATGTTCTCGCAGGAATGTCTTCCGCGCGAATGGTTGAAACGGGAGTCGAGAAGGTTTTCGGTTCGGTACATCTGTTTTTGCTGGTAACGAGGTAGAAGATCGCGAACGATTTTCTTTTTTTTTATGGTTTCGTATAGTTATTCTGTGGGATATGACGAAAAAATAATAGCATTTTGACCGCTGAGAACCGGCAGGGCGTGTCAGATGTAGTCTTGCGTGTTAAATGGTTCGGGACACGGTTTTCTGTTTCTACGATCATTTTTGCGGGGAAACAAGATTTTCATTCATGGTGCGACACTTTAATCGCTATTTCGAAAAAAAAGTTAACACTACTTGCGTGACCTCGGCCGAAGGCTTCGTTGAACAATATAATTTTTCATCAATTTGTTAATAACATATTGGAATTATTATTACGCAAAATTAATCTTTTCAGCAGCTTTAATATGCTTGATTTTTTCAGATTTTTATACCGTCCAAAAGTGTTTGCAATTCCTCTCATTTCCCTGAAACTTATGGGAAGCGAACACGATTCGCAAGGACTACCTTAAATTCGCCTGTAGTCCATTTTTGCATTGTCATGCGGCCATCGTGAATAACGTTTCTTTCTTTATTTGTCGCATTTTTTTCCCTCGTCAGTCACGAAATAACACGGACGCCTTAGGACGTGTACGCGAAGCTGGGGAAGAAGTAGCCTCATTGCGTTCGCGACAGTGTTTCGTCGCCGGTTCTCCTTATCGAGTTACCGGAGGGTTTGCGCGAACGGGCGGCCGAGACGGTTCGTCGCTGCGACCGAGGGAGCGTATATGGGACATCGGGGGGGAAAAAAACGAAATGGTAAGGGTGCGAGAGTAAGCAACCGGGCAAAAGTTTTGTATTGCCCGTGAACGACGAAACTTCCGGTTCGTCACTGCGAAACTCTTTTCTCCCGCGTGTCTCCTTCGGCGAGCCTAACTTCGTCGCAATTTCGCCCGGCTTCGCTATTTTCGCTCGTAAAAGCGATGCTCGGGGAGGGCAGAGCTTCACGATATGAAACAAGAAGCGCCGGGAATTGTTTTCCTTTTTTTTCTCTCCGTGCGCTTCACCGTGCGAATTTCTAATTGAATTTGTTACGGTATACACGCTCAGATTGATTGCGAAAAAATTGGAACGAGGATCATCAAGCACCCTTGCGCGCGCTGCAGCAAATCCGTCGAGAGCTCAATCGCCCGTAGCAATTTACTGTTGAAAAGTGGTGAAAAAAAAATTGAAATAAAATAGAATCGTGCAACGGTTTATAAATTAATGGACGCGGGCTATTAAGCTGAAAGCCAGTTTCCGGCATTTCTTCACTTCACTCCTATTCACGTATATATATATATATATATTTTTACTTTTTCGGTCTGGCTCGTTTCCTCGCAGAATACGGCCGATCAACGAACCGTGGAAAGCCATTATCCCAAGATTCAATACCACGATCTCGCCGGATTAGTTTTCTTATTTAAGATTTTTCCACTGAAAATTAATCTCTCCCCTCCCTCTTTGCCCCACCCCACTCGCCTCTCCGACGATGAAAAGTCGCCGCAACCGAGTTATAACTTCCGTGTAGCTTAAAAAAATTAATCCGTTTTGTTTTATTTTATTTTTTTACAAATTCTTTTTTCGTCAGTAATAAAAGATACACGGTGCATTTTACATTTAGTTTATACTCATTGAGCATAGATTACGGTCATATTTCACGATTTATCGCCGCGGCAGAGAGCTGCGAGAGGACATTCATCGACCGCGAAAGTGGATACTTTCGGTGAAAGAAACGATCTTCCCGACGGCAATATTGTGATCGTAACAAATTGCGTATGTATTATAAATTGCTCCTGCCTCCTCATTCTCTCTCGCCGTAACATGCGAATCTTTCCGGAGCCGCGAGAGAATTGGGTCGCGTAGGTCGCGAACGATTCGACGTTGTTTCGTGTACCCTCGTTGAGGCGACTGTCTATTGGGCAGTTATCCGTTCGTCTGGGATAATAAAAGATTATCCGCGGAGTATAACATAGCCGTATCGGTTCATCGTCGAAATTACGAGAAAACAAATGGAATCGACGGACGTATCTATCGATGAAGCATCGAGTCGCCTCTTCCTCTACTATCGCGGACCGCGAACCGCCGGAAATAAAAACTAATGCGCCCGCAAGACAGACAATTGTATTTCTACCAGCCAGAAAAATAAAATATCTCTTTGATTTCGATAATTTTCCTATAATATATATTTTCCCACCATCGGCGGCGTCGGTTCCATCAGCAAAATCTACATGGGATATGCATTCCAATCGGTTAAGAATTCGAATGAGTCTGGATTATCGTATATCAACTATATCATTTTTTAAAAATATGTCTGGGCTTGTGGTCACTATGCAATCCACCGTCACGCATGTCTGTGGTCCGTTGTATACTCCTGAGGTGATTCTTCACGTTCTGTTCCTCAAACTCGGAATACTACCATTGGTATTACTCATGTCTGACCCGTCTTTTTGTGCCTCGCACTTACTTCTACGTTTTGACACCTTTCTTGGGATTACCAGTCGCTCAGGGTGTCGTAAGTCAGTCCTCTGTCCGCCAACATCCTTGTAGTCATGCTAGGAATCATAGTCAGTCTCCTCAGTGCCCCAGTTAAGAAGCTAAGACTCATTATTCTAGGATGTCGCCTGGTTTCCTAGAAGCGCGTGTTGCGACACACAATACCCCGGTGCCATGTAGCCCTCAGCACGGTAGTTTACAGTCTGGTTAGGGATAGCCGTTGCGGAGCGTCAAGTCTGGTACACGGGCTCGGCGTCCAGATTTCGTGTACCATAATAAAAATTACTGTTTCGACGAACTTCCGAGTAAAATGATTTATCCACGAGGTCGACTGTAAAAAATTGATTGAAATTAAGATCTGATAGAAATAAAATATTAGCTAACTTGTTAATCCCAAAGCAATGCCTAGACTTACCGTTTATCAGTTAATTTTCCTCCCAATTAAATTACTATTAACAACAATCAAAAATCCTCGGTGATTACCGACGGAATCTACGTATTCCGGGGAATCAACCAACCCCGAAAATATGTGTTCGAGAAATGATAGCAAAGGTGCGGAGGGCTTGCGAAAACCGAACTCAATCAGACCAGATAATCGTGAGGCTGTTGAAAATGATTGACGCTAATCTTCTTCATCAAGGGACGCCTGCGATTGGTCGACATGTTGCGAGAGCACGTGGCGATCACGATAAGCCCGTGAATTAACAGCACGGTGCTTCCGGCTCTCGTCCGTGCGGTTCGAAACTAGCTTCGCGGTTTATCGCAGTCGATGTATTAGTTAGGACCGGCGTAAACCCCGGGCAATACTCACATACCCTGGGGTATGCCAGTCCGGTATGGGCTCATGCTAATGGCTTTCGTGGACCGACTAGTGGCCATCGGCGTCAAATGCGCCACAATATCGACTACGGCTTCGGTACAATAATGCATATATATTATATATTATATATATGTTTACATTATATATAGGGCAAAAGTGAGAAATATAGTCCGGTTCATTTATCATTGATTTATGGCGCAAACAGGAGTGGTCCATATTCCCAACTTTTGTCCTATATACATGTGAATATTGATTCATGTCGATAGATTCTCACTCACCTATTTTGACGACTGGTGGAAGAGCTCTGGTGTATAAGTTCGGCTGGTAAAGTTGGAGGACCAAGACGGAGGCTAGCAGGCAGCCCAGGGCGCTCTTCATAGCTCATCTCGAAGAATCACCCTTGAGGCACCCCTCCCCTGGCACAAAATCCACCCTTCACTCGACGAGATACCCTCGTTTCTATCCTGCGCGTACCACTAATCAACCCCTCCGAGGGTCGCCAGCCAACTTGGGGACTCTACATTCGCCTGCAACATACAAATGTACGTATGCTATATTTACGCCTCGCTCGACTCGTGTTATGGCATTCTTGGTTATCGGGCGGGATACAACGGTTATATCTCTGGTATTTTTGTATTTCATTTTCCATTTTTTTATCGGTTTGGACAGAAAAGGATCAAATGATGTCCTTATGAGTAGTTACTAGAGGTGGACAATTTTTTTTTGCACCGCCTCCAGTTATAAACTCAGTACAGCTGTTAATTTCCGACTTCTCTGATGTTATATACAGTCAATTGAATTCAATGGCTCCACGGTAGGTACTCAATCGGTGCTAATTAAAGAATGTCCCGAACGGAGCTCACTCAAGCTCTTTCCACTCCAACGAGGAAACTAGAAAAAAAAAATACAAATAAAAAAAAAACCACTTTCTTTTCAATTCACCGTTTTTGCAATAAAAGATAAATACTCTTTTACGAATTTCCAGGTCGACTTCAAAGTTAATTAGACCGATAAATGCATGGAACAGTTATTATTATTATTATTATTTTATATGTAGACAAAAAGTTTCAGAGGCAGTTTTATTGGATTTTACGATGCTTCGTGTTTGTCGTACGAACGGGGTTTTCTTCATACGAGCAACCCCGAAGTTTCTGGTCTGAGATAATCTTCGGACTTGTGAAACTTCTAATTTTTCATCTCTCTCCAACTCCCTCTATTCCTCTCTTTCTCACTTGAGAGGAGCTTACCACGCCGCGAGCATATTCTCCATTATGTATCGGCAATGTACGTACTCAGCCGGCGTTATGGATTAATCGATAACACAATTGAATTCAATAAAGCGTGAGCAAGTGCAGACCAATAACTCGACGGTGAATTTTTTTTTCTCTTCTTCCCCATTTTTTATTCTATTTTTTAACCCACCGTCGAGAATGCACTTTTCGTATTCCAGCACACTCGGATCAATAGACCAGTTATACGAGATATGTAAAAAAATATAAAAATATATTTAAAAAAAAATATGCGAAAGAACGAGAAAATAAAGAAGGGACGAATCGACAGCAGCGCGGAGGTCCTCTCACCAGTAACATTTTACGAATTTTCAGCGTTTTTTTTTCGATACTCTCGGATACTGAACTCTACACGAGTGGCACGAGAAAAAAATAAATCCGGTTTTTTAGACACCAGCGCCGAACTTGGAAAAAGAAAAACAAAACATTATCACCCATCTATATACATAAGCCCCGAATCCGTTGTAGCGTGGATCTCGAGCTTGCTCAACTGCATGTATAGTTCGCGCGGGCTGTCGGGGAGCTTTCGGAAAAGCGCTTATACTATTCCCTTTTGAAACTACCAATCGAGATGTTCGGTTTTATGTTGGTTTTTATGTAACCGCTGGATCCGTGTCGCTCATCGTACCTTTTTCATATAGAACCCCCCCCCCCCTCCCCCTCGCTGTATTATAGCTGCCTTTTGCAAAGTCAGCTATATGGAACAAAAAAAAGAAATGAATTTTATTCATCGCCCCCGGGGTGCTTAAATTTCTCAGCAAAAAAAATGAAAAAAATTGTCACCGGATACAATAATACCAAGAAAGAAGTAAAAAAAATGCTCTACGAGTTTTGATATTGAATTACCGCGACGGAATATCATTATCTCCGTCCCTTCCGTCGCCGCTCCTTCCCCCTCTCCGTTGAGACTCCGAGCACAAACCGCGGGAGAAAAAGCCCGAAGGAATATAAACTTTGTGACATTACGAATGAAATTGTACTGTCTAAGCGCAAAAGCCTCCCGGCGATGAGAGAAATCTAATATAACGCAAGCAACTGTCGTCAGGGTTCTTGGCGTACCGTAAAAAGGGGGACGTTTTCATGTGCTTTACCCCCCCCCCCTCCCCTCCCGATCGCAACCCCTATTATCTCCTCCATTTTTTTTCCTCTCCTTCCCTCTCCGTCCATCGCTTTCCTCGTTCCTCAGTGACTCAGAATATAAGTGATGGACGATAAATGGATTGGCTCGGAGCGATTCGAGAAATTCGTTTTGGGTCCCGACCACGGATTGTCTTTCCGTTTCCCCGTCCCTCCTTCGGCCGCGGTACCGCGCCTTGATTTTCCGAGCCTCGGATCTCGCGATATCGCGGCAAGATCCTCGCAATGCTGAGGACAATCGCCGACGGTCAAGCGAAACTGGCAATTGCATTAGAACTCGCGACGACCGAACGATCAGTGCCGAGACTCTCGGATTCTGTGGATAAAAAAGAAATCAACGATAAAACATCAACGAATACGGATTATAACTAAGATCTTTCTATAAGATTGTAAAAAAAAATCAAGTTTGAAAAACCAACAATCAAGGATTTCAAAGAGTATCTTTGGAAGATATTTCAAAGATTGTTGAAAAATAAGTTAGAAATAAATACTGCAGTTGTACAAAAAAAAAAAAAAAAAGTATAAAAAGTGAAGAAAGCTTGTAAGGGTGATGTTGAACTGCGAGCTACTGCATGGAGCGCCCATCGCGTCATACAGCCCGAGCGCCCTCTACATCCATGTTCCATTTCGCGGATAGAATGAATGCATCGTTTTCCAAAGATTCGAACTTTCTTTACGACTTTTCTTCGAACAAGAGAGGGAGCGAGTAGGAAGGTCGCCGAGGAAAGAGGGAGCGGTTGGGCGTATACTCCGAAACTTCTTTCGTAGATTTACTTGTGGCGGCGGTAGCTCTTACGACACAATGGTGTTGTAAGTTGCGGGGTGCTCAAAGTTCGCACCCGCTCCGCTAACCGCGTCCCTCTCCGGTGCGCCACTGTTGTGGGGAAAACGACGAGGAAAAAAAGCGAACAAGTAAAAAAAAAAAGTAAAATAAAAGTAAAGTAAAACAAAACAAAAACACTAAAAAAAAAGGGACCAAAACCAAGTGGCGTTCCGAGACAAAAATGCCCGATACACGCCAAACTTTCTCGCGAATCGAGCTTTTGTGTCTGGCGCGAGTCTGTGCGGGACAGAGAAATTGAGTGTGTCGCCGCTAGCGACTGTTCCTAGCTGGAACCACCTCCGACTTGTATATCTGTACATAAAAAAAATAATAAAAAAAATACTGTACATGCCTCCATACACCACTCGGGGGTTGATATAGAACTGGGTAATTTTTCAGTTGAAACAATAGAGGCGAAAATAATAGTGGTTATATTAGCGTTATCATAAATCTACATACATCACAAAGGGATATTCGAGTTTTCCCATTCGTTATAACCGGGCTCTTGGTTCTCGGTTAGATGAGAGGAAGGGTGGAGGGCCGGGGGTTGCAAACGGACAACCCTCCTCTAGCCACCTCAGCTAACGGAGTTGAATCTATCCACGTCACTTCCCGGCATTTTCCGGAAACGAGCCAGTCGTTAAGCGAAATTCTTCCGATTCCTTAACCACCCGAACGCGGCTCGTAGCTCGCACTCGTGGCTCCACCTACACCCTCGCTCTCTCTCTTCGTGGGTATTTCCGAGCGGCTGCACCTTTATTCGGCTGCAATTCGAGACCATGGAAATGCCTTAATCACTGGCCGAGAGACGTTCATCCACACTCACACTGTCCAGAACGTGAGAGTGGTATACATTTTTCTCGGTTAACCCAGCATTTCCACCTCTTTCTTCAGCCCCACTCTTTACCCCGCCCTCCCGTGACGCTAGTCCTGCCGCTTCAGCCTTTCCTCTTTCATAGTCTCACATCTCACATCCCTCAGTTTATTCTTCCACCTTTATTATCCAGCGTACTCTATAATATTCTCACGAGTAATAACTCTTGAGGTTTTTTTCTAGTCCTCGTACGCGGAATTATATTCGTCGGGACTGGAGGGTTTGCTGCGCGGAGCATATTTTCATAAGGTATTTAGTAGGGGAGAAGAGACCCTGTTGATTTTTTGGCGAAACGCGAAAAATATGCACGTTTTTTGTGCCACGGGTTTTGTTAATTTTTTTTTATTTCATAATTTTTTTTTTCGACGTTAAAACACAACATTGTACATCGTTATTAATCCCGAAATGGAATGCGCTATTCATCGGTGGAACGGGGAGGGCCGTGGCGAGAACGTACATACACAGATAAGCCGCTCGCTCCCACAAATTTCTCGGCTGTACGAACGAGCAAATATTTTTCGGCTCTTTATTTATTTCTTTTTCATCGAGCGTGTTTTTTCTAGTCGATGGATTCTGGCAACGGTTTGTGACGCTTTATATTTGATAGTGTTTTTGTTGGTGCCTTTTGTTTCTTCTTTTTTTTCTTTTACGAATGTTAAAAATTTCACGAAAAGCAAGGGCTGCGGCGAGTCTCACGCGGTGATATTTCGTCGTGGAATCAGATACGCCCGGGCGAGCTCGATTTGCGAACGAGACTAGAGCGCAAGCTCGGCGGGGAAGCTCTAGACGAAGAGACGCGATACCGTCTCTATAAATCCAGATAGAATCGAATTTTAGTCGAGCTCCGAAATGAAAACGATTCCGCGTCCGGTCTGGCTCGTAATTCCATCCGTAGTTCGGTCCGGAAATTAGGATAAGAGAAAAAATTCATGAAAAATAAAAGGAAAAAAACCGAAAGAAGCGCGCATATCCGGAGCGAAGAACCAAGCAGCCGGCTGGCGAAGAATTATAATTTTCATCATAAAATTACAAAAAAAAAAAATTTAATCTCATTATAAAAATGCCTCGAGTGCATCCACCTGTTATCTCATATTTTCTGGCTGAATGCAATGTGAAAAAAAAATTCCGATGGTATTAAAATTCATTTTTTATCGCCAGGATATCAACGTGTTTTATATTGGACGTCGAAGGTTTGAGGCGATTAAAAAAAGATCGAAGCTCGAAAAGCAAACGCGTGTCGATTTTGATAGTGCGAAGAAAAAAAAACAATGGAACGCGCAGCCGGTTACTCCGTGGAAGCGATAAAAAAAAATATATAAAAAAAGAATGAAATTGTGAAAAATTTACCAACCCAGGACGAATTCAATCGCTCAACGGAGGGTAGAGTTCGTCGATGAAAACTCGACGTTTCGCAGACCCAACGATCGTTTGACCAGATTGAAAGCAATAACCCATTTGGCATGGCCAGTCACTCGGCAATAGCCGAGAGTTGTCGCAGCGTGTTTTTTTTTCTTTTCATTTATTTATTTTTTTCACCAATTTATTAAATCGTCGAATGCTGTCCCGTTTTGTACTCATCGAGGCACGCGCTGCATGCTGCCTCACGCCCGACAAATTTGTAGCTTGTTACTTCACAGTATCGATTTATAGCCTTCGAAAAAAAAATAACGAATATTGTCGGCCACGGTTGATGAAACATATTCGACAAAGTTGCGCGTGCTCTCGTCCATAAAATCATTCGAGACTCTCATTTCGAAACAAAGCTCGTCAGAGCGATAATTTTCCATGGAGGAAAATTACCAACCGAATCGGTCGAAAGCCATCGTCCATCGAAGTGGGAGCGCTGGACGAAAGGAAAAAAAAACAAAAAATCAACAAGATTATACTAACACAATAAATAACGTAAACGAAAAAAAGTTTCAAAAAATGTATGTCCTACCGCATGCACAAAGAAAATAAGAAAACACAAGCTCTCTAATTCAATTAATTAATCTAAATCCCATCGTGTATTTAACTCACCAAGTAATCAGCTCGTCAGAGCAATGAATTCCCATCGACGAAAATTACCGCCCGGCTCAGTCGAAAGCCTTCAATAACACAAATAAAATAAAATAAAAATCAACAGGATAATACGTAGCATAATAATAACATAAAAGAAAAACCAAAAAAATGTACTTCCTAATGTCTGCACAAAGCAAGTATCAAGCACGTGTTCCGCAATGCAATGAATCAATCCAAGATCCATCGACTAGGTAACTCACCAAGTTCTCAGTTCGTCAGAGCAATAATTGTCCATCGACGAAAATCGCCGCCCGACTAACCCGAAAGCAATTCATAGAGTAAAGTCACTCAAGTTCAGTAAACAAGAAAATCAAATAAAAACAAATAAATCAACAAGACAATGCGTAACACAACATAAAATAAAAACACAACAAAAATGTAGGTCCGAACGCCTGCACAAAGCAAGTACCAAGCACGTGCTTCCCAATCCAATTAATTAATCCAAGTCCATCGACTAGCTAACTCACCAAGTGTTCTCGTCGCTTACGACGTAAACTCGAGCCCTCGAATTCGGGACTATAATCCTCGTAGATTGTTACTTCCGTCGCAGCTACCGAGTCGAGCGCCCGATCGTAACCCGACGGCACCTCGAGCGTGTTTTCGTCAATGTTTGCCCGACCGTTGGAGCGTTGATGCTTGAAGGTGAACTGCCGACGCACAAGATGGCTGTGGAGGGGATTCGCCGCGGATGAAAACTTGGGCTCGGCTCTGCGTTGAGCCGGTAAACATAACACGTTTCACTCGGGTCTTGACGCGCTCCTGAGGCGGCGGGGTTGGGAAGGGAGGATGGCGGTTCGACGCGACAGAGATCTTAAGCCGAAACGGAATTCGCACGTGGGATGCCACCGTGTCAGCGGCCGGCGCGCGACTGAGCGCTCCGCACTTTCTTCCCTCTGGGCTCTCCCGTACGTCTAACGGACGCGCCACAACCTCCCCCCTCCCGCCCCGCCGCGCCGCTTCCCCTCGCCGCGGGAGCACGTGCGTGGCTCGGCCGGCAGAGCGCATGCGCACCACGTGCTCGAGCGCGTTCGCGGGAGCTTTCGGAATGCGGGCGACGCGAGAGATCCCATCCCGCATGGTTCCGGAATCCGGTCTAGTCACTTGACCCACATGTGCGGCCTGAGCGCAGGGTGCACGGGAGCATAATATCGCGACTGCTGATTTAACGTCGGATAGACTTTTTTTTTCTTGTTTTTATGTTTTTTTGTTTCGAAGAAACGAAAATTGTGTAATGGGAAAAAAAATGTTTTGGCGAAATGTAGCATTTGCGATGGAAAAGTCGGAATGTGACGACGAAAATGGCGACTTTTAACAAGTAGTATTCAACAAATTTAACAAGTATAAACAAACATTGCAAGGTTTTGATGGGGGATAGAAAAGATTAACGATTCAAGTCACTGCTACTGCCGGTTTAACCTCGAGTTAACTTTTTTCTCGTTTTTATGTATGTTTTTGCAAAGAAGCGAACATTGTGCAATAAGAATTTTCTTTTCCCACAAAACTAATGTGTGCAAAGATGCATCCGGCTATGGAGCGAAGAAATTTCTAATGGGTTGAAGGCGAGATGACGAGAAGCGAAGAGTTGGGTTGGTAAGTAGGCAATAATGTTGTTATACGGGCGTGAAAAGCGAGGATTACTTTCCATCGTCGTTTCACACTCTGCGTACCGTGGCCGGTATAACCGTAACAAAATAGACGGTCGGAGGGATCTTATCGTGCGGAGTGGCGCATCCGAGCGCCGGCTGGCCCGGCCAGGGTTATCACGTATTTAATAAAGTGGATGTACGGTACAAGTCGGGGTGTAAAAGTCACGGTAACGGCGGAACGGCGCGCATGCGCACCGGAGGAAATCGTATATCAACGAGAGTGAAACTCGCTCGGAAGCTCGCGAGTGGGACAGCCCGCTCGTGCATTTTCATTCGAAGATCGTAAGCGTTGACTTACCGCTGGAGGGCGCGAGAGTCGGAATATGGGTTTGCATTAAGGGGCGTTAAAGTTTGTGGCATCGGATAGTTAAACCTCCGCACAGACGCGAATGCACACCGCAGCGCTGCCGGTGTTCGCCGGGGTTTATATTATTACACGGTGGAGCGAAGTGTACGGGAAAATTTATGAAATAATGGAACACGTTCCCCTCGGCAAAACATCGAAGGGTAAAATAAGCCTTTGCACAGTAGCGTTAACCCGGGTTAAACAATGGGCTCGTGCACGCGAGCGGTCGCGCGCGAGGGCGCGAACCGGAATCAGTGTTTATCCAGTGCGCATACCGATATCGAATATTAGCGCGTTATTATCGAATGCTCGGGCTCGATTGTGCGCCAGAAACGCACATCCTGTCTGCGGTGAACACTGATAGACGCGCGCGGAAGGGAGACGGATTACACTGAATGCAGCAGGTCGAACTCGTAAATTTTCATTTTTTTTTTTTACCTTTGCCTGACATTTCCAATGCTCTATTATTTCTTTAGGCTTCATTGAACTTTAATGCTCTATGGACTCCGATTCGCATCGGTGCCCAATTTATCATTTTGTTACTAAATTTTTATGCATTTTTTAATTTTAACAAACTAAAAATTATGACAATTTTAACGGTTGGCCTATCTGAAGAAAGATTTTCGACCGCAAATTCATGATATATTTTTTTTAGGCAAAAATTTAAGAAATGCATATTTTCAAAGTGACCCTCTGAAGCAGTTGAGAATGTATTTTTTTCAACAGGAAAGAGCCTCCGAACTTCTTTTTATAACGCGTAGCGATTTACGCTTGGATCTCAATATTAAAATTGCATCTGACTGAGAACACTTAATGATCCGCACCGTCCCGACATCGCAAAAACTGCGTATTCCTAGGTGGAAACTATAAGTGGATTTAGGACGGAATCCGACAGATCGTCCTTCCGTGAGAAATTCTGATGTGGATCATCCCCAGATGGAGAATTTACAGTTTCAATGAAAAATTGTGACTCGGTAGATATCACTCGGAGAGTAATCGACGCTCGGGCGATCTTCGGGCGCGCGTCGACCCAAGACCGTGCGATAAAGAGACGGAAAAACATAAGAAATAAAAAAGAAATTAAAAAAAGGAAGGCCGGCCGAAAGAAAAGTGTGCCGGAGACCGTCCGGTCCGATATTAAATTCGAATTTCAGTAGCTCTATCGAAACCATACTGGATCTCTTCTTCCTCTTTCTTTACCTCATTCACCACCTGTGCCGGTTTCGAGGCGCCTTTCGGAGCCCGCGAAAACATCGAACTCCTCCGCTCCGCGGCGAGTGCAACGTAAACTTATGAAAATTTTATGAGAATCGTGCCGCTTTGGTCGCGCGATACACGATACCCTCACGTACGGCACGAGGAACGCGAAGACGTAAATTAAACGACGGTGCTTCAGCGGTTGGCTCGCGCGAGCCAAATATTGGTCGGGCTGATCGATCGATCTAAGATACACGGAGGTAAACGCTGTCTGTATACTCACTTTATTATAAAATAGTACACATTCGCATCGATATCGAACAGTCGGAAACCACCTATACGCTACTCACACTGTCGTACGACAGCGGGAGTGGAGATGAAAAGTGAATATGTGGGTTGCGCGGGGCAAAATGGACCAATTCTTCATAATTTAGGAATTTTGTTGGGCAATAGTCATGTATTGAAAATTTCACAATGTATCGTGTCCCTCTTTGCTCCCGCGATATATGCTACACTTACGTGGGGCTCGAGGAGCGCGGAGACGCTGGATGTTATATAATAGTAAACATTCGCATCGATACCGAACAGCCGGAATTCTCGGTCGACCGCGGGAGTGGAGATGAAAAGTGAAAATAGGGGTTGAGCGGGGCAAAATAGACCACCTGTATAGAATAGAAATAGAAATAGAAATATGGCCCGGGCCATATTTCCCACTGTTATATACTTGATTTATGGAAATTTTATTTTAGATTTTATTTATTAAAAAAAAAACATTTGTTTACGGTTTCGATGATTTTTCTTAAGAGTTCCCTTAAGAGAGTAATTTTTCATTGATCCGGGCTAATGACTTCTATTTTTTTTTAATGATGATGCAAATAACTGCCTATTTATTGCATTAATGTTTCATTCTGTTGTTTTTCCCATATGTTCTCAATTTTTTATTCAATGCTTCCTTTTGTCTACTTTATTATTCACTTATAGAAGATTCGGCGACAATTTACTTTTTCCCTGACCGATTCTAAAATTCTGTGACTTTTCCCTGACTTCCAGAGCAATTTTTTTCCCTGACTTTTCCCGCTTTTCCCTAACCGCCGCTATCATGAACAATTATTAAAAAATGCAGACCCCTCAAAACGATGCAAACGATGAAAAGAGGAAAATTCGTTTCTGACCCTCGTCGCCGCCTGTTTATCGATCTATCTCCCGTTTCGCTAAGTCGAGACTCGAACCAGACTCCGAGGGATGGAATTTCGTCGATTTTGCGCTAGTCGCGTACCGGGTTGGGGCATTGGCCGAGCGATGGCGGCAGGGTCGAGACCACCCACGCTTCTCAACCCTCTCAACCCCCTTTTGCAATCCCGCTGTCCGATTCCTCGACGTTCTCTTCATACCTCTTCACAGTGCTGATGGATAGCGCAAACCGACGAGCATCCGTGCGAGCTTTAATGCGCATAAAATATTCTATGCGTCCGGCAATGTCCAGCCGCACGGGCGGATATTCTTTTTTATTTTTATTTATATATATATATATATATATATATATATATATATATATATTTTTTTTTGCATCGTCTTATTTTCACTCACTCGTCACAGCAGGCTCTCCCGTGGCGTGAACGGGATGCAGGGCGGACGAGTGGTGTGAAGCGACCACTCGTCCTTTTCACTCTCCCGTCGCTCTTATTTTTTTATTTATTTTTTTCCTCGCGCCCATCTTTTTCCTTCTTACTTTTTTCTTTTTATTTTCACGTATGGAGCTCCTGTACGCCATGATGGAAATCCGCGTTCTTTCAGCCTTTCATATATGATTGATCTGCAGGAAGCATATTGCGAGAGCTTCGAGGCTCCAATTTTCAGTCGTGAGGTCGACCCTCCGCACGTAAACCTGTTTCAGCTTCAGTTTGATATTGGTCTTGAACTTAAATTTTATATTAGTTTTGAACTTAAGTTTAATATTAGTTTTGAAGTTGAGTTTGATAATAGTTCTGAACTTAAGTTTGATATTAGTTTTGATCTTAAGTCTGATCTCAATATTTTGAACTTAAGTCTGGTCTCAATTTTGAACTTATTTGATCTCAATTTTTTATTTAAGTTTGATTTCTTTTTGTTTCAACTTCCGACACTTGTAAGTAAACATCGTCTCCTCGTCGAAATATTTCGTCGGTGTAATGCTCGAGCTTTGGAATCGGGGCGGGGTGTCGAGAGTCGAAGAAGTCGCGGTGGACGTAGCCGCGTAAGCGGGAATCAGGAAAAAGAAGACGGAGTGTAAGACCGCGAGGAGAAGCCAGGAGATGCGAGCGGACGAAGCGTAAATCACTGTTTTCTCTCGGTCTCCGTAGCTGGGGCGCAAACGTTCAAATTCCTGGTCGCAGATTGCGGCTCGTGGATTACGCCTAGGCCGTAACTCATGGCGTATCACATCGCGACCAGAAAGAATGAGGAGAGCGGACGGAGGCGATGGAAAAAAGCGCGGAAGAAGAGAAAACGGCAACGCGCGACCGGCGGGTGAGGTTGGAGGAGGAAAGGAAAGAAAGAAAAGGGATGAGAGGGAATGATAGAGGATCGTATAGGCATGGAGGGCCCAAGAGATGGCGGGAAAAGTAGAGATATAAGACCTGAAAAGGAGCGCTTCGCTGAGCGGATTATGCATACGTCGTACAGTCCGACCCCGATAAGGCGCCGAAAGAGGCTAGTGAGGAACTATGGTAAAAACGATTTTATTCACTCAAACGAATGCCGACAAAATTTTGTCCTCCGAGCCCTGATTGAAATTAGATATACGAGGTACGCCCAGAAAAAAGTTTATTCTAATCAAAGAAAATTGATTAAGGACGAAGAAAAAATATTTATTCGCTTGTGTGAAAAACCGTAGACCGTGGAGAACATAAAATTGTATATTGGTTGCCAAAAGATATTATTGGATAGAAGATCGAATATTGAGACGAGATTTGCACGCTTTGGGGACTCTTCTTAGAATTCCTCGCTAGCTCGGCAACGCGAGGCGTCTCCTCCTAGTAGTTGAGGTTGGTGGGTCCTTCGTGTGAGGCCCACGAAGGGTTTTCTATGTCCATGTTATAACAAGGGGTTATAAAATTGTTCATAAACAAAGGGGTCGATAAGGCGTCGATAGGCTGTCTGCTGGCTTCGCAGCCAGCATTTATTAATTTATTGCTTGTAAACTCCACTATCCGACAATATGTAGCATGTATCGTGCGGCGCGGTACATAAACACCATTACGGATTTTCAGGCCAGCTGCGTCATAAAAATCCGTTCACCCTATCTTTTTTTTTTTCCTATTCCGAAATTTCAGATATAAATTCCCAGCTCGAAACCTCTCAATCCAGCGGTACGGAAAAGTATAAATGATTCATGTCGCTTCATCGTCCAATCTATCCGACGCATCTACCCCGCCGAGAGCTATCTCGTCTCGTAAAATTCAAACTCCCCGGCAGGCTTCCGCAACCGCGCCTTCTTTTCCACTTCGCTGTCTTCGACCTGTTTTTTTCTATGCGCTCTTTCTTTCTACTATGCAAATTTCACAGTTCGGCGAAGAAGCGCGCCATTCATCGCGTCGATGATTCTCCGCTTCGCAATCGTTCCGTCCAGCTTTCCGGCCGAATTGGCAGTCCTTTCGTTGCCGTGGACACGCAATTCACGCACGGCCCACGCGGATGCACACAAATAAAAAAACCGCATACTCCATTATTCTAGTTCATACGATCCGCCCCGAATAAAACGCGCCTGCAGCTGATGCAGCTGCAAACGCGCGCGTATCTTCGTGACGAGAGCAAACGGGAATAAACAACAAAAAAAATAATAAAACAACAGCGAAATAGTACATTTCGCGCTGTGTCATTCCGCAAATATTCGCCGGCTCTGCTGCGGAGTTCCGGCAAGAGCGAGCGTTAAACGCGTCGTCATATTTCGCGGTACGGTCGTGTTTAGCAGTTGACCATTGCCGGACCGGCAGCCGCAGAGTGCATTAGTGCAAAGTGCATCATCCGCGGACCGTACGGGCGGCGCATAACACCGACGACCATTTCGCTTGTTGTGTCCCATTACAAAATTTACGCTTCGGGGTATCCAACCCCCCCCCCCCCCCCCCCTCTTCAACCCGGTCCGCGAGTGTCGTGAAATTTTCAACGCGCCTCGCGAGTTACGCGCGCCATACCGAGATCTTTTTCATCTCCGTCATTTTATTTGCGCTTTTTTTTCTATATTAATGTTTTCTTTTTTGTTCGCCTCGTCGCGCTGTATAGAGGGAGTGAGCCAAAGCTGAAGCTCTGCATGTTGCGCGGGTCGCGAAGCGGGAGACTCCTCCAGGAAATTGCCGCTTTTACGATACCCGCGCTTTCGCTATTGATGCTTCGGTACGAGGTGGCGGTGTTTTCATCGTAGAGTTTCCCGTCTGGAGCGAGCAATTCGCCCTTCCAGTAGCTCCAATAAGAATCTCCGTGCTCTACTGTCGCTATTGACTCGTCCTCGAATTATTTATGCATTCTGAAGGGGTTAACTTCCGTGTGCGTTGTACGCCGAAAGCGGAATCGCAATAACGCATCGAGAGGAATCTGAGCTATGAAGTGCATTTACCGCACAACATTGCCGAACTCGAATGCAGATTCGTACACGCAGAATCCGATGATCCATTATCGTAATGTGTGCAGCGCCGCTACGACCGGTATTTCGGTTCTTCGTTCGCAGCATCACTGGGCCATCTTCATCTGTTGTGTTAATTATTAATGGGTCCGTTGTTGGCATGAGCGCTCGTATCGGTTAGTCGATACGCCATACTTTGGACAGTACCGATCTAAAATGTCTATTATGGAATTACCGGCCGAAAACCTACCACCGATTGATTAACGTCGCGATCGTTCGGCGGAAACGTGGAAATGTGCCCTCGGGCATTGGTTGTCCATTCGACCGGCAATCGCTCTATTCGACGCTGGATGCGTTTCCCGTCGAACGCTACGATTTCACAAAACCGTACTACAAACAGCATTGCAAACCCGTTCGGTACTCTAACATTGGGTCGCGTGCACTCGTTTATAGCTTCGATGGACCAAATTGCATCGGCGGCTTTAATACTGCAAAACTTTCGTATGCACATACACTGATGATTACCATCTGCAGATACCTCACGAGGCCAATATCATATTGATCAGTGATTCGAATTGTTTCCCCATTCCGCAGCAGCTGCGCTGTCCAATCTCGATTCTATCGTTACGGTAGATTCATCAGCTAATTTTCCGCGAAATTCCGAAATGCTCCAAACCCCGTAAACACGTCGCAATAACAACGAACGCAGGTAGCAACGATGTGGCTCGTGCAGTCTCGAGTTTTGAAAGAAAAAAAGAAGAAAAACAAAACTCAACGTTACACGTTGCTCCGGCGTCTGGCTCGGGTCCCGACGTTACCGGCGCGGTACGCAATGGTATGCCGCCTCGTTATTTTTGATTTACCGCTTTAACGAGATCAGAAAAATATGTAGCACCGCGGCTGTGCTCTCGGGCCGACGTCGTTCCCCGCGCCCGTTGCGGCTTCCGGCTCTCATCCTCCTTGCGCAGTCCTCGTGTACTTTGTCGCCAACTTCAACCGCCCTACACACGACCACCGCGAACCTAGAATGATTGTACTCCAGCTGCATTGAACTCGAAGAAACCAACGACAAACTCCCCCCCAAACCCACCCTTCGGCAACCCTCACCGTTCTATCTTGTTTTCCTCTCGAGGGCTTCAGCTTCCCTCTTTTTTTTTTCAACTTCTTCACATTCTTTTTTCCTCTCCGATTCGACACGCACTTGTATACTCGAAGCCGAACGAACGAAGCATACCGGCCGTTATAATTGAGGCGCAACGCGGTCTCGTTGAAAAGTCGAGGACGAACATGCTCCAGTGTAGATGCTGCGGATAAGTTGTCGGAGTAACAGGATCAGTCGAGAGTTGGGAGAGAGCGAGCGGTGCTCTAACGTACGTGGAAACGAGATTTCACGCTGGTTCGCCGACGGAATTAAGGTCTCGTAATGCCAATGCGGAAACGGACGGAGAGGCGGATGTTCGGTTGGAGGTGGAATGTCGTAGCAGGCTGAGAGATCGTTTCCGCGCTTGTCAGCTTCCTTCTGAGTTTATCCGGAGAAATCATGAGGACGTCTCTCACGGAGACGCTCTTTCATCTGCGTCCGACATCAAAGTTGACCCTGGTATTGGTATCGTGGGTTTTTATCCCGATGCCCGAGGTGTCACAGGCTCCTTCGCTCTACCTTCGTCCTTCTTCCTTATCCGATTGCCGCTGGTTCGATTCTCGAGACCGGAGCTTCGTCGAGCCCCGCTAGATGTCGGCCTCAGACATACGGCTACAGTTGTGTGAATTGACCGACAGCGGTGGATGCGCGGTTGGTGTACGGCTTCGGTGGTCCCCAGAGTCAAGCTGAATCCTTCGCGGTCAGTACTTGGATGGGTGACCGCCTAGCCGTGCACTACCTGGCGCATTGGAACCGCTGAGCGGGAGGTCGAATTCTGAGGATTGGTGTTCGTACTCGAAGTATCGAATACGAACATCAAGACTCGGTTGGAATGACCGGCTGTATCGGCGCAGGTTTTCTGCAGTTTCCCTGCGTCCTCGTGCAAATGCGATACAGTATGGGGGGTTTGATAGCGGCTGCAGCCGCGTACTTTACAAGAGAGGAATTGGTTAAAAATTTGATGAGCATAGCGGCTAGATGGCTCACAGAAAGCTAAAGCCTTAACAGGGGAATCACCAGGAAAAAAAAAAAAAAAGTTGTGTGAATTGACCGACAGCGGTGGATGCGCGGTTGGTGTACGGCTTCGGTGGTCCCCAGAGTCAAGCTGAATCCTTCGCGGTCAGTACTTGGATGGGTGACAGCCTGGCCGTGCACTAACTGGCGCTTTGGAGCCGCTGAGCGGGAGGTTGAATTCTGAGGATTGGTGTACGTACTCGAAGTATCGAATACAAATGTCATGACTCAGTTGGAATGACCGGCTGTATCGGCGCAGGTTTTCTGCAGTTTCCCTGTGTCCTCGTGCAAATGCGATATAGTAGGGGGGAGCGGGGGGAAGAGGCTGCGGACGCACATCTACAAGCGAAAAATTGAAGACTTGGAACAAATGAGAAAGGGCGGCTTGATGGCAGAACTTGGGTAAGAGAACAAAAAAAGTTGTAGGCCTTACGTCCTATACCACGGTCTCGTAGACAGGTTCATGAGACAGGTCTTATTAGTTCCCCGGCCTGCAGCGCGCACCGAGTAAATTAGAATCGCAAGAATCGTCGCGTGGCTCTGACACACGGACGGACGTATCTTCGCGATCGCCGAGTGGCCTCGGATCGGACCGAATGAAATTCGTTGGATTGATTATGCGCCTGTCTCGGTGACAGGCTGGCAAGTGACGGGATGAGTTTCCTTTCGATCAACCATACGCTCGGAACGTCTACTCGTGCACACCCGGGGGAATGATTAATGGCCTTATCGTCAAGCGATATCGCGCATATAAACCAAGCGACATTTCTCTCCCGTCTCCTGCCGGGACACTTCACGAGCACGTTCGACGGATAATGATATTGGCTTGGCGCTCGATACTCGCATCTACGTGCGTATCTCGCGAGCGAATTTTTATAAGCTACTATAAATGTTTTTTTTTTCTCACGAAGATTGACCGAAGAAACACGACTTAAAAAATGGTATCACGAGCACGATAGTCTGCACGAACGATTTTTGGGGCTAGTCTACTTGCGCGGGTCGAATCGAACGTGATAATCGATGGGAGACGTGCGCGAATTCGTGAATCGTGAAATGATGTTTATTCGTGCGTTATCCGTCGATATCAAATACTGCATCGCGAGGAATATATAAAGTGGGACTTTGCTCGTTCTGTTCATCATTGCGATTTGGACATCAACGAGAAAGTACCTCGATCATGGTCAGCCGAAAAATTATTTTCTTCATCGTCCTCATCGCAGTCTTCATAGACGTAAGTAACTTTTTCCTTCTGTTTTTCCCCGCCTGGATTGAATAATTCATAGGTTTTTTTATAATGCATTTACGATCGTTATAATATGTATAATTTTTTTTTATGTGACAGGTTATTCAGTGCGGAGTCATGTGCGATACTCTTAACGCATTGGACCTCCCGAAATTTCCGCATTTGTTGCAGAAGGGTGTAACGGCAGGCAAAACGGCTCGGACTTCTCTCCTGGAAAGGATGCGAAAAATGATTGGAAAAAAGGCAGCGGAGGCTGTGGTCGAAACTGTGGTCAACCCCGGCGAATAGACCTTCAACATAAGGTTGAAGGACTCGACGTATCATCGACACGTATCTACGCAACGACGATTTTGCTTGTCAACAACGGTTACCGAAAAAAAAAGTTTAATAAAGCGATAAAAAAAATATATATCAATCAGACTATTTGAACTGACTTTCTCGGTAAATTTTTTTCGGCTGCCGAGTCGCTAATCAGTGAATCAAAAATTTAAAAATACAAGTCTCTAACCTGAAAAAAAATATAAGAATAAGTGTGGTGAATATGGCCCACCGCAATTAATCCATATTCGCTACTTCCACTCTATACATGTTTCGTCGAAAAAGTTTGACGCTCGTTGTTGTCAAAATATTCATTGCTAAATACTGCGATGCCGGTCGCCGCTCCTCGCGTTATAGCCCAATAGAGTTCCGTCGCTTTACGGTCTCGCGAAGACGCGAGGAAAAGTTTGCCCGGCGAGTGCGCGGAGGTACGTCGTCTCTTTAGCTTCCCGCCGACGTACTCGCGAAAAGTTGTTGCGGCACGAAATGTATAAATATATCGTAAGGCTGTCGCGAGTCGCGCGTGCAAAAGAAGAAACAAAGTTGGGAGTCGCGGTAAGGCGGGTTGGTACGTGTGTGCGATACTTTCGCACTTCGCCGATGTACACATCGACGTCGTACACGCGGCATGCGCGGCCGCGAGATGCACTCGACCGCGGTATTTTCACTCTCCTTGCAGAGTCACCGCGTGCGCGCCGGCGAGTATTACGAAGATAAATCCAGTAGCCGAGAGCCGGAAGTTGCACCGAGATAAACCACCGTCCATTTGTTCAACGCCACAGTCACGAGTTTGTCGCGGCAAGTAGCCTCCTCCGTCCACCGGTTACCCACTTTATCCAGCGCACTTCTCTCACACCATTTCTCGTGCGCAACCCTATAAACTTTAATGGTATCTATTTCGCGACGCGTGGCACAGCAGTTGAGCCGGGTGGGTAAGGAGCTCGAGTATGTACACGGTTCGATCCGAGCAATTTCTTCGGGATTGGCCAAAAATGGCCCCTTACCTTCACACTTGTTGGGGTCTGAAAATTCGGAAATCTAAAACATGCTATTCGTTCAGAAATGTCATGAAACGTGAACGTTTCATGGTCCCGGTTCGATCCGAGCAATTTTTTCGCGATCGACCAAAAATGAGCCAAAAATAGCCCCTTATTTTGATACTTATTGAGGTTTGAAGATTAAAAAATCATAAACCTGCCATTCGTTCAGAAATGCCACGATATGTGGACATTTTATGGTCCCTGTTCGATTCGAGCAATTTTTTTCGGGATCGACCAAAAATTGGCAAAAAAATGACTCCTTACCTTCAAACATGTTAGAGTTTGAAAATCCGAATATCTAAAATCTATATCATCCGTTCAGAAATGTTATTAAAAGTAGACATTTTATGGTCGTGCGAAACGATGAAACATCATCATTTGGGTCGATAAAACTCGTCCGAACCTTGCATTCGTCCGTAAGCCGTAGCTGAAGCAAGAATGTGTCTAGAGCAACAAAGCGGGATAAAGTTTTTCATATATTCCACCCATCTTCCTCTTCCGCAAAGTTCCATCGCCGCGCTGCCGGAGCGGAGGTGCATTTTCATTTGGAAAGTTTCGAGAAAGCGATGAAATTATTATCGCAGAAATGAAATCGATAAATATAGCGGTACGAGGTAGACGTGAACGAGCCTCGACAGCAACACCGGACAATCAATGTCAGCGGCTTCGTTATATCCTGTCGTCCTTGCCTATTAATTCACAGATCTTATTGTACGGCGGTTATAATGTGCGGGGCACGGAGCCGGAGATGCTGTGCATGATATGCCATACACGCGTCGCGAGGAAACACGAGCGAGCATTTGCAACGAACTGGTGCAATGTCGACGTGTCGGGGAGCAGCATTCCAAGGCGCACGAAGGCACTGTTCATGCTCGTGCGAGCATTGCCGGCAGTGTAAATTGCTGTCGGTGAGGAAGGCCGCTCAAAACGCGCGACGCTCTGCTGACGTTTGGCTCACACGTGCACTGCGACTATTCCCTCACTTCCTTGTTCCTTGCACCATCCGCGATGCGAGACGAAGCCCATTTTCAGCTGGTAAAATACTAACGGTGTTAGATACAATCCTGTATTGGTGGAAAGCGCAGCAAAGTATCCAAAAACTGTCGGCTGTCAATGTCCCATCATTTATTGCAGTTCACATGACATATGAATTGTCATTTCGCATCCATTCGATTTTCGGCAAACTGGCCACTGGTTATCGCTTCTTCCAAGAGGACAACGAATGCTTCTCTACCGTCCACGAATTTCCCGAAGACGTGGCTATGGTTCCCGATGGTCCGGACACGATAGTCGCCGATGCTTGTGGTCCGGTGACCGCGACGTTTGCAGCTGTTGAGCCCGCAACAGCGACCCTCGTCGATCCAAGCGATGCAGCGATTAACGACGATGACGCTGGGGTTAGGAGTTTAACTTCCGGTTGGCTCACGAGCACCTTGTTGTCGAGGATATCTTGGGAAACTACCGGGACAGCTGTGGAGCCTTCGATAACGGTCGATCCGGAGGTACCTCCTGAAACATGTACCGTCCAGTATTCGATTATGAGACCATCATCAGAGTATCGCGAAAGAAACAAGCGTTACTGCACCTTCGACGATCACTGATCCTCCGGTGCTGCCTTTGACGTCAACACTCGCCTCAGAGAACCCAACTATGCCGTTAACCGCGACGGCGCCAGCGGGAAGTGCTGCAGGAACGGCAGGAACAGCATCTGGACCTGCAACAACCACGGGTCCTGTTGAGGGGCCGATCACTGCTGTGGTCGTTGCACCGGCTAATCCCGAAGCGCCGGAAACGGTGATTGAACCGTCGGTCGGACCCGCCACGGTAACCGATCCTTGGGAAGGAGCCTTGACCAAGACGGAGGCGTTGGAACTCCCGGTGATTGCAGCCGGACCTGCGAAGTCGACATCTAACATGGGCAATTTGTTAGTGATTCTGATTATCGAAGCGGGATCGAAACATTGTGCCACCGTTCGAGCAGTTGATCATTACCTTGGCCGGTACCCACAACGGACTGAACGCCGATCGCAGCAGCGGCGCTGGATCCGACCGTCAGGATGACCGGTCCGGCAACAGCTCCTTTGACGACCGTAACACCGGAACTCGGTCCAGTGACGAGAGTCGCCGCCCCTGCTGGTTTCAAACTAATTGCGAGTGGTGCTGGCTGCACCAGCGTGGCAACCGAAGGGCCACCAGTGATAATCGCACCTGTTGCTGATGATACCAAATCCAGGGATTCATGGTACGGCCAGACGCTCCCGTAGACACCGGAGGCGAGCAGTATCGATCCTACCAACTAATACACGCAGTTGCCAGTACATTGCGATAAATCACTGTACAAAGTTTTTGCAAATAATACTTTTGCGAATCGATCGACTACGCGTAAATTGAGGGATTAAGGGGTGTATCTACTGCGGCGGGCAAATTCTGCCGTAATCCTAGCTTCACATTAATTCGAATCACGACGTTTTTTTATTATTATCGTTATCACTATTTACATTTTGTATTATCATTAGTTTTTTAATTGCTTGCGATTGTTATTGTGAAAAACCACACTAACATTATCAAGGCCAAAACCATTGCCCGGGCTTCACACTTCCGAACACAGACTTTTCCTGCCGCTAAATTACTTTTCCTCTCGCTCGTCAAGACTCGGCCAACTTCCATCCCCGTCCCAGGCATAGAAATATGGTTACTTTTAGCACAGTCGGGAAAAAAATAGCCTATGCCACTCGGTAGGAAGTGCCTTTTCACCTCGTGAGAATTTCTGCCCTCGCTTCACTCGGACATCAAACTTCACATTCGGTGAGAAGACGCACTTTCCTTCCTTGTAGCATAATATACTATTAGTACTGCTACTATCATGAAAAATGTTAACCAGGCAGGTAATTTGTGATGATAAGTATGGGATGTACGATATCGCATCTATTATTGATATTGACAGGGAAATCTTGATTATTTATTCTACGAGAGCCAAGACGCGAGCGTCTTTATCGAGAAAATGCCTCAGACGATATTTGCCCCCGGGGATGGCTTTATCGCATGGTAGCGTGCGGCGAGGCGACGGAAGGGAACTGCGGAAGGTAGATTGGCTTTTTTCTCTCTATATTAAACCGTCGGAGAAGGGGAGAGCACGGGGTAAACGTTATTATAAAAGCGTCGCCCGTTTTATGGCCCTCTGCAGAAATAAGTAGCTGGAGTGCCTGTTGTACTGTAATAAACTCTGAAACGGGTTACGGACCGGTCTGTATATAACTATACAATAATGTGCGCAGGGTCGGAAGTCGACTTTGACAGAGTCAAAGCCCTTCAACTTTCAGATATACCTTCAGCAACGATTTACGTACAATTATTCCGAGCCACGCGATGAGGGCGCACATTAGACAATCCGGATTGATCAAACGTGCTGACATAGGAATGTCGGCGATGTATCTGTCATAGGTTAATTGTATTGCTATCATTTCGAGAGGTGGAATTATAAGTCCCGCGGCATAGTTCGGCAGCTGTTCGAACGTACGTACGCAGAGTTGGGGAAGGGTTTAATGAGCCACTATCGGAGCCATTCGAGTAATGCAAATAGTACCAGAGAATGGCAGAAAGCCGCTGATGATGTGTGTAAGCCGGATAACCTGGTGCATATATCCTTGATTTATACACAGTGCTCATTTTACTAATGAAGCAGTGATCTCGGACCGTATTCGAATCCCAGCTCCAACAGAAATGAACATCAGTCTCATGTTTCACCATAGTTATACCGTTATTCAGGGGTCATAGCCACGCGAACCGTTCGACGATGGCAACTTTACAGCCGGGATAGCGGAGATATTTGGTTCGATATTTTATTCAAAATTTCGAAAATTTTACTGTTCTCGATGGAATCTTAGTTTAAACGATTTACCTCATAACACCGAACGTTCTAATAACCCTGTTCGATCAACGTCCGCACAATGCGCTGTTCACCTTTCACAGGGCATATATACGACACGCCCGTGTCTACACCTGCGCTGTCGTCATTACGCATTTCAGTCACGTGAGAATAATTGGACGTGACGAGCGACAGGGTTGCCCATCACTTTCGTAGGCAAACGAGCTGTGCGCAGCGTCATACGCTGAATGTTATATAGCTGTTATGTCAGCCAGCTAGCATCATCGCCAACAAACTCTGATCTGCGTGTCACGCACCAGTCACCTATTCGCGTACACGTCTCTCTGTCACAGCCAATAAAAAATTTTCTCAACTCAAAATTTAATTTGAGTATAATCGCGCTTCGTGTGTTTATCCTCACATGTTGGTATTTAGTTAAAATTTTTTTTTTTTTACTTTTATAGACCATATGTTATTTTCTGAGAAAAACGATAAACTTATGGCTAATATAATAGCCAATGCAGTCTCAATACAACAATTCCAACTGCAAAAACTGTGAAACACATGGTCCTATTTATTCGACAGAAATTGGCCATCGAACGGCTCCAGCTTCAGGTTTGTACGGCAGCCAATCAGGGAGCATTTCTTATGCGACAACAATGCACATCGAAAGTGCGCGTTATTTTGGATACGGATTTTTTAAAGAGGGAAAACATTTAATAGTAAAAATTTATTTATGCATTCACTTCTCATATAAAAATTTGCCACCACCGTTTCTCGGACACCGGCGAGAAGCTTCGTCTATTCTTAAAGTGACGAACGCCTGCAACAGACGCCTGGAGCGTTTTCGTCCTTCATCGCTTCAACGAGCTCTTCGTCTCGATCGCACAGGATATCTTGATGAAACGAGAAAATTGCGTATCTTCGCCCGCCGAAGTGTAGACACACCGGTGCTCTTCCTCGCTCGGCGCGAATGCACGTGAATACGTCTTTTGCGGACGTTCGGGAATAAAAAAAAATGATACAATGAAAAAAGAACGAAAAAAGTTAAAATTTACAGGGTAAAACCCCGGAGTGGCAATATTCCCGGCAGACTCTTTGATCTCTCGCGCGCTATGAAATTCGATAAACGAAGTTGCGCCTCCAGCCGCGAGCCCGCGCACACCGTTCTCTGTAAACCCGGCTTTACCCGGATGCACTTCAATTCTCCCGGCGCTGCAACGGCGTGTATTCTTTGTTTTCAACCTTCTTCTGTTCCACCGCGTCTTTCGCTAAGACGAAAAATCTCACCTCGCCCGTTACCTCAGCGCGTTCAACTTTCCGCGAAGCGAAAACTATCTCGGTTCGTCAAACTTGAGAATGCGAGAGAAAATAACGCCTCCGCCCCCTGAGGGACCCCGACTGCAAATATCGTAGCGCGGTGGCGCAGTGGAAACACGTCTTTGGCACGGGATGCACCGAAGAAGTGTAATTTTTTTTAAGGTCGCTGAACTTAACTCGTCGAATTGCGGGTTCACTGAAGTTTGAAGATAAAACAAGCGAAAAAAAAATTATTACCAGCGATATCATGATTCGCTCCTGTCGTCTCAGCGTCTCGTCGATAAAGCTCCGATTTCACAACTGTCATGCGCAGACTCCCCATCAATTTATATATCATAGTCTGCGGAAATCGAGGATTACCTGTTCGCCAGCTCGGAGATAACAGTCTTGAACTTGAATGCATAATTAAAGACTCTTTGTAAAGGTTACGCCGGGCGGTCCTTCGAGTTGTCGCCCGAGATAAATTGCATTCGAAAGTGCAGCGGACTTCCTTGAATTAATCTTTTTGATCTCTCCTCGCGATTCATAGCGTGAATAATTTCGCAGCGCGGAAACAGCGATTGTCCGCTGGTTCGTTGCATCCGATGCTTTCGGGCAAATTTATAGGAGACCTCAATCGTCATCCGGGATCATCCGGATTGCCGACGCGACGATATTGTTCACCCGCGGGCCGATACGGCGTGAACGGGAGCCGCGAGTCGCGGCGTTACAATTAGAATGCGCTTTCTGATGCAACGACTCGTCGAGATGGAATAAGGGGACAGCCGAGATCCAGTTTCTCGTTTTACCAATCGCCGACCTCCGCGGCAACTTCACCTGAGTGTTAAATGTTATGATCGAAGTTGCGAGTGTGTGTGTGTGGGAGTGTACCATTAAGAAGTTGTTATCAGGGTGAACTAAATCGGTGATGCGGGGGAAATGAGCGGGTTTTCCAGAACATCGGAGACTGGTATAAATGCCCCTTGCGAACAGAGGGAGGACATCAGTGACTACTCATTAACAGTCTAGAGCTGAACTCTCCGAAACCGTTCGACATGAAATTCCTGGTAAGTATTTTCGCCCCGTTGCGCAAGTTTGATCTATTCGACTGAAGGGCTTAACTAAAGCGCCACAGTAAATGCGTAAAAGTGCACGCTCATTTCGTATTTTTTTTTTTTCAGTAAATATTCGCACTATCGATTCGATTTTTTTAGGGTTTTTGAGATATTTAGGCCACCGATTTTGAAAATCACGTTTCGAGAAAAATGCGTTGAAAGTTCGGCCGCGCCGCTGCTCGAGCATTAAAAAATTAAAGCCTTAAGTTGGATTTCGTCTGATAGTCGATCCTCCTTAACACGTAATTTTTTATTTCGCTAGTTTGTCCTCCTCGTTGTGGCGGTCGCTGCTATGGCTCATCCCGAGAGGGAACGCCGAGGTCTGCCAGTTCTGGCGGCGCCTGCCGCTGCCATCGTCACGCCTGTCATTCACGCTCCGTTGTTGACTGCTGGACACGGTGAGTTACTTTTTTCATTTATTTTTTTTATTTAAATAAAACTGAACTGTCAGATTATGCCCATTAAAATGTCTTGCATTGAGCACGATCGAAAAGAAAAGCATTTTCCAATTTATTATATTTTGCAGGATCCGCTATCCTCGCCGGACCTGCTCTCGTCGGCAACCCATGGGGTGGCAAAACGATCGTGTCTACTGGAATTTGGGGTTGATGAAGCAGACACTTCTTCTGGACGCATACGACTGACCGGCATCTCCGAAAATAGCACCAATTTTTTCTGTCCACTTCCAATGCGTCCGTCGTTTACGCTATTGTGTATGAATTTGTAACATCAGATTGTTCGCGAAGCCATTTTTAGTCACTTTTTAAGCTTCGTCAAGTAAAATTATCGACTGTAGCACTATATTTTTTGTGATGTACATATTTTTGAATCCTACTAATTCATGAAAATTTAAGGCTGATGGAGAAAAAAGATTTATGATTTATATTTGGGTTAACAATTAAACGATTTGGTAATTTAATAAAGAAAATATGAAAGATACTCTATTGTACTTTGTGGCTATTTAATGATCTTTTAAATAATAATTCGCCAAGATAGGTGGAATAAAAAATGAGGGAAAAAATTACTGGTCGAAAAAATTTTGTTCCAAGATCGATTTTTAAGAAAAGTAGCGATTTTTTGGGATTTTCTAATAGCGATATCGCTTCCCGATTGAATTATGCAAAAACCCAGATGTCCATTTAGTGTTCTACGGATAAAAATCTAGCGTGCTTTATGAGGTTACGATATAATTCTTTCGTGCCGATCCATGCCGAGAAAACCCCAAAAAATGATGAAGTGGTGCCTTGCAATTTCTTTTGTCGAACCGAAGTGTCTGAAAAACTGTTGGGTGACACAATTTGTTGTGATTTTTTGCGCTCAACACGAATCCAAGATCAGTTTTAGCCTAAAATCAATTGGGACACTGACAATTGTTACAAAGACATTTATTGCGTTTTAGGCGCAGCTCTTAGGAAAGCTTCTCGTAAATAGCTACCTAGTTTCCACAACGAATAAAGCAACAAGTACTCTTTCATATATTCACATTTTTTTAATGGATTTTTTCCGACTACACAGCACAAAAGATTTCTATCTTTAACGAATGTTTTTTGTCCGTAAAAGTCCACAATTTTTTTCTTGATACTTTTACAAAAAAAATTGTAAAATGAACAGACATTTTTATAAAATCAACAAACATTTTTGTAAATTGCACAACATTTTTTTTTGTAAAATTAACAAGAAGAGAATTGTGGCTGCGTATGGCCAAGAAACGTTGGTACAAATTTTACTGTGCAGCTTGTAATATTCATTTACTTTGATAGGCTCTTCCGACTGTGAATAAATTATTCTATTTGAAGTTTCTTTTTCATTTCCCTTAATTTATTCATTATAATTATCGTTCATCCGTGTAACAGACGGTACTCTCAATTCGTTGAGAGAGTGTATCACTCGGCTGGAAGCAGCGAAGGCGTGCCAATATCACCGTGGCCTGTATCTACGAGGGCACGAAGTAGGAGGGTTGAAGAATGTAATGGAAATATCTACGGTTCGCTGGTTCGATCGATGAAATTCCATGGAAACGCAAAAGTTCGAGTTGGAGAGAGGTTAACTTGTCTGGTTGGAGGAGCTCATTGGACGTACATTGGCAACTGCGTCGAGTACTGATCGATCGTGCAAATACAAGGAAGCACTTAGAGAGCCATTACAACTTCTCGATCGGGCGTTGAAGTACGAAGGTAGTGGTAGAGCGGAAACGTCGAAAGTGATGATAAAAAAATTTAAATACACATGAGAACAACGAATTGGAAAGAGAATAGTTAACAGAGAAACTGGAGATATTCGTTCGATATAGACATTATTATTTTCAGAATTGTTCGCGAGCCAGTGTTTACAGAGTTTAGTCAAAATAATAATTCGTTAGACTATTCGTTCGAGCATCTTGATGAGTGTGCAGATCTGTCAGAAATCAGGTCCTTGATTTTCTCCGCCAGATGAGAATGACGACCCAGCTGATTCCGGCGGGGTCATCGAACTCATGGGCGGATGGTCCTCAGCAGTTGCAGGACCATTTACCAAATTCCATGAGCACCGAGAAGACCAGCGGAGGAAACAATAGTCGCGGTACCAGCGTGTCCGGGTGCAACGATTGCTCCGGATGGTCCGGAAACGACTGCAGCTCCTGCAACCCAAATCAGATGACTTTTTCGATCACTCTATCCCAACAATTCATCCACTCCTTCCCCACTATCGAACATTCTTTCAACAAAAAGATTGAAATTCCATGCCATACTTTCTGTTCGTGACAATGCCTTGCATCAGAATACACAGGAAAAACATAATGAGAAAGTTTAAAAACAAACTATGCAGGCGAGTGACAGTTCACAATTCACATATCCAAATTTGTCATCCTCATAGTTCGGATCAGTATGGAATTTCGATATCAAACTTACCGGCAGGTGGTCCAACGACAGCGGCGGCACCGGCGCTGGGACCAATTACCGCGGTGCTAGGAGCCGCAGGCCCGAGGACAGCGACGGACGGAGCAGCGGGTCCAATGACGGCAGTGGCAGGTGCAATACCTCCGAGAACAACGGCTCCGTTGTGGCCCAGACCACCCAGTCCCCAGCCCCAACCGAGCGAACGGCGTTGCCGCTCGGGGGTGGCGGAAGCCGCTGCGACTACCATGGCGACGACAAACTGGGCTCATCAAAATCAACTCATCATTACGACCGTTCTCATGGCACAGGAAATCGATAAAGTCTCAAAGTTCTCCGGACTAATCAGCAGCTTCCAAATGGTTAATTTATTATTTCGCTCATCAGTCCACTACGGGGTAAAAGAGATGATTATAGCCCACCCAGATTGACCCACGTCATAGCCATATTCACCACATCCACCCCAATTCTTCATTGATCTGGCAATTTGGCTGCAGACACTTTTGTCTATATACTTGGGTACAGTGAGAAGAGCGGTGCAGCTTCTGATCAACCCAGATTGACCCACCTCATAGCCATATTCACAACCACATCCACCCCAATTCTCCATTGATCTGGCCGTTCGGCTGCAGACACTTTTGTCTAGACACTTAGGTACAGTGACAAGAGCGGCGCAGCTTCTGACCCATGTCCTCTATAGTCTCAGCTTACCAAGAACTTCATGACTGATCCGGATGCTGTTCGTTGGTTGAGCTGAGTGCTGCTGTTTGCCGTTGGCGTTGACTGATGCTCAACCCTCCGACGCCTCGGCTTTTATAGAACAAACTGCAGGCGACCTTTGGCAATACGGTAGCCTTCGTCGTGTGTAGATTTAACCCCCGTATCCATTAGCAGCTCGTAGCGGTCGCGGTGATGGTGGCGGTGATGATGATGATATCGCGGCTACTGCTTTATCTCGCACTGGGTGCGGTCGATTACGCCGCGGTTAACGGGAATATAAATGTAACGAGGAAATGCCGGAACCGCATTGCAAGCACTCGCCATCTTTTCCGAGCTTGCCGCAGGCTACTCGGATAATTGGATTCTTTCTTTGCATCGATCGCTATAAAGTCGCAATGGCGTATCTGCATTGTCACGTGATAGCGCAGATGATACGAACTCCTGCCATTCAGGAAATGCCATTATACCAGCGCAGTGAGCGAAAAAAGTTTTTGATAAAATGAAGGGGAAAAAAATGTACTCCGATCCATCGACTCGTATTGTTTGAATATTCCGCTTGGTGCGATAACGCTTAAAGCCACTCTTTATGCGCAATTTTTAACCTGCTCCTGTTGACCCGCTTGCTTTTTCATCTGATACAACCAACGAGGTGAGCTCTTCTCTCCGGTGCATAATGCAATTGCGTTGGCTATCACGGAAAAACAATGATATTATCGCATTTTTTGTTTCTCACGCTTTGCAATTATCGCGCCTCTGGCGTACGCTCAAAGAGCCCGCAATTGCAAAGAACCCGCGGTTGCAGGCAAAGAGACTGCAACCGCGGGTCACTCTCGATTGATCGATTCGAAAATGAAGCGTGAAGTTTGCGTCGAATATGACAGGTCACTGAATTTCGCTTTGGGAAAATCAGTCGATTGACGTTGATTGAATGTCGGTAATAATTGTCTATCGTACACGCGTTGCCAGAGGGTGGGACATTAGTTGCGTTATCCTCGCTTCATCGTTCTTCGGGCGACTATGCGGCATTTTTCTGAAGCGCTTTTCGGTTCGATGAGAAAACAATATCGAGGGGGAAAATTTAATAATGCTAATGCGTCTTTGAAAAAAAAAAAAAAAAAAAAAAATCCATGCACGGAGCTTTGATGCCGGGGAGAAAAACGTATTACCTTTGCATTGGATCTTTTGGTTTTTCGACCAAAATAATTATTGGGCTGGGGGAGTCAACGAGCAACGGCTGTCGAGTGATCGAGCTGCTAGCGGGGCGACGGGGTCGCGTTGTCGCGTTGGACAATGCGGAGCAAACGGACCCTATAAATGCGTTGCCGGTTCTCTCGGTCGCCTGAACGTTTCGTTGGCAACACGAGTGGACCAACCTGTGCCGGTCGACGAGGCGTGAGAGAACGTCGAATTAAATGCGAATCGTCAGTGGCAACGTTTTCCGTGCCAGTGACGAGGCTGTTCTATTATACCGCAATATACTATATATTCGCAATTGTACGTCGTGCACAGAGCATCGCTGTAGTACAACTCGTCAATCGTAAAAGTACTCAACGAGTCTCGAAATCATTCCCCGTTCGTTTATCGCGCGCACATACTTTTGTGTCGGCCACTTTGTAGTCCAGCGTTTTTTGACTCCCGACTGCTCAAAGGGCAAAAGACGGGAGTTAGGCGTTTCATGGCGATCACGTGACTTTGCGCGTTTCCTTCGTTTCCGAATCGGTAAGGAATTTCGTGATAAGATTTGTTAAGCAGTTTCTTTGCTTGACAACGTGCTGGACGAGTCTCGAAATCATTCGCCGCTGCTTTTGTGGCTCCGCCACAAATTACAGGCATTGCCAACAGGTTATCGATTACCGCTGTTTCAACCGTACAGTTAGACGACCTTGACCAGTAGGAAAAGAAAATAGAGCACTCAATTCCAGCAGCAGCCGGCCAACGTAATCGTTGATATCGAAGCAATTATAAAAACCGTTAGGTCGCGTACGAGAAATGATAGAGGCACGTGCGCGACTGCATCGCGTGAATGTCAATGTCGTTAGTGTCGGAGGTGGTTGGTGTTTGCTCGCTATCATTATTTATGCGGCTTTATCTCAGTCCGACTAGTACGTTTCAACAGGATAATAGGACGTGACCATTAGGAGTAAGCCAGGAATAATGAATTGCCGGTAGATTCAACTAAGTACACAGAAATTCATGAAACATTATTAATTTATTAAAAACCACCGAGTTCGGGTTTGCAGAATACTTTTTTTCTGGGTTGGTGAGGGTTTTTTTGTTGAAATGATAATTCGGTTACTCGGGATAAGTTAGACACGCCAGATTCGGAAGAATCTACCACAAGCCATGACCTCCTGCAAGAATAGCTCCGTGTCCGGAACCGTGAGATCGATTCTCTACCTGGTCCAATAACGAGAACGGATCCAGAATTATCACCAACGAACGCAACTGTACCTACCTATGAGGGAGGTCGTGACGACGACCACTTGGCTTCAAGCTCCGTGACCTGCCCAGCCACCTGAAAATATCGCAGGACATTTAACGTCCAATCGATACTAAGGATAATAAAAATAATATATCCGATAAAAGGATAATAGACCGTGACCATTAGGAGTAAGTTGGGAGTAATGAATTGCCAGTAAATACAACGCAGTACGCAGAAATTCATGAAACGTTATTCATTTATTCAGAACCACCGGGGTCGGGTTTACAGAATACTCTTTTTTTCTGGGTTGGGGACGCGTTTTTCTTTAAGAGATTATTAGGTAACCAGAGTAAGTTGGACCCAGCAGATTGGGAAGAATCTACCACAAGCCATGACCTCCGGCGAGAATAGCTCCGTGTCCGGAACCGTGAGTGGAGATCGATTCCCCACCTGGTCCAGCAACGAGAACGGATCCGGAATCAGGACCAACGACTGCAGCCGCACCTGCGAGGGGCCCAGCGACGACGGTCCCGTGTCCCCAAGCTCCGTGTCCTGCCCAGCCGCCTAAAAACATCGCCGGACATTTAACTTCAAATCGGTACGGTCGTCCTCAGGAACGGATCATTGATCGCCTTCCCGCATCAATGGATCAAATTGTTTCGTCGGAATGACCGGTCAGAATTTTACCATCTATGACGGAGATCCCTAGGGACGGTTCGGAGATCAGGGTTGGTCCGGCGCTTGATCCGATTACCGCGGATGGTCCAGCGACTGCTCCAGTTACCAGAGTCGGTCCGGCAACGGGACCGGAAACCACGGCAGGTCCAGTCGCCGGTCCAGCAACAGTGGCTGCGCCCACGAGGGGTCCCGCGACGCTCGCACCACCGATAACCGGTCCAGCCCAGCCGCCCAGGGCGTGCAAGCCGAGAATTCCACTAGGGGCGGCTGTAGCCACAGCTACCACTGCTACGAGAACGATCTGGGAACGAGATTACACAATTGACACCGTTCGACATTCGGAGAGGCGGATGCAGAACTCTTTTTTTTACGCAGTTAATTACCAGGAACTTCATGGTTGGTGTCTTTAGTGGTGCTCTTGGTGAGATCCTGAGAACTTGCGATTGAAGACTGTGCTGATCTACCCCACGGGACGTGCTTTTATATCGCCCCGCTAACCTCGATCCACTGCACCTTTTTTCTGTTCATATGTCCCGTTACGTTTCCTGGGAGTGTAGACGTACATGCGTATCGCCTGTTATCTCGGATAATTTTATTCGTGCCTTATATGACCTATGCGGAAGATCCGGATCACCACGCGCAACGATTGTTAGCCTTTCTTCGCTGGTTCTTAATTACCGGTGGTGTTCTGCAGCCTTGGTTGCAACGCGATATCGACTACAAGTGGAGAGCGCCAATGAGTAGGGTGGAAGGACCAATCTATTATCGGTGGGATAGACGTATTTTGTTAACGACATTTAACATAAAAATTGATTTTTTAGAAATTCCTTCTGATCTAGTTCGTAGGTCTATTCTTTGAGTCACACATCAAAATTCTGAAATACTCAAAGAAAAAATAAGCAGCAGAACACTCACTAATTAACGGTTTCCAGAAGCCAATTGCCTCTTAAGAATACCTCCCCAAAAAAATGTTCTACCCTTACAAGTGATCTATACAACAACTCAACCGTTACAGTGAAAGAACGAGGTCCATATTTGGGAATTCACGAAGATCCCTACCGAGTGAACTACAACTTCATTTTTTCTCACTCTACTATTGATCTCATTTCCGTGACTGCCGAGTGGATTCCATCGAAGCCAGTGTACGAGTACGGGATGGATACGTGTTCGTGAAAAGTTGTAATTTAGGCATTGGGCGACCGTACCGTCCATAAAGAAATACTCGATGCGTCGCGTCTCGCGCCACCGTCTCCGCGGCTGGAGATGATGGAAAACGGAGATTAAGGCGACGTCTTTCACAGCGACGACGAGAACGATGAAGAAGAAGAATAAAAAGAGGAAAACGGAGAAGAGGAAGAAAAAGAAGACGAATGAACAGTATACAGCCGAAGGATGCACAAGCCCGGAGGATGATGGAAAGGTGCATGCGGTTCTACGCTCGTGCGCTTCGCCGGTTGACAAAGAAGACGGGGAAAGTTGGTATATACCATAGGATATCGGGTCGGGGTTGTCGAGCGTACCAAACCGCCGCGTAACCTCAGCGAGCTTCGCCGTCGTCTCTTCCGCTCTCCTCATCCCCCCCCCCCCTCCCCGTCATACAGAGAATACTCGACTGATTGGACTGGCGTTAAAGCAATTTCCGACAATTACTGCAGACGCTCGGTATCGCTAGGGTTGGACCTCGCATTGTCGGGACAATGGACCTCGAAATAGAGGTCAGACTCGATACCCGTCTATATACGATACTATTGAATACTATGCTATCGCGGAGTATAATATAACAAGTATAGATCTATATATATAGAATATACATTGGGCATGCAACCCGACGCTGGTATTGGCACATGCACCATGGCAGAGCGTACATACGATACTATGTATATATCCGCGAAGAAGCTACCTATTATCCGTAAGGGTGAGAGACGTGAAACGCGACCTGCGGGATTGGCGCCGCGAAAATCCCCGCGAGTTTCCGAGACTCCACGAGTTTCCATTACTTCCACGATTTCACGCGCCAATGCATGTCACTCCGATAGTCGATGATTGGGGGTGTGGGTAAAGATGGATTTTTAGGGGTTAACCACCAGTCACGTGGAGAGGGGGAGGTCGATTCGAGCGACTTCGAATTCCGATGATGAGCACTTTCCATGGTGTATTATTCTCGTTGCGGTATCGGGAAATGTTTTTCAACGAATGCACGGAGGGATCCGCAGCGATGCGCATTGCAACCTTGAAGTTGTGTCGATATTACGAAGGTCCAAAAAGGAAGGCATTGTCACTTTTTTATATTGGTATGCATTTATTATCGTATAAAGGGAGTACATTCGTATATAGTGTAGTGTAACATTTTTTCATTATGTAC
Organism: Stenichneumon culpator; assembly: GCA_964017025.1. NCBI lineage: Eukaryota > Metazoa > Arthropoda > Insecta > Hymenoptera > Ichneumonidae > Stenichneumon > Stenichneumon culpator. The sequence continues at coordinate 18,263,540 of OZ024776.1, forward strand.
ACGAGAGAATAAACCACGCGTTATTAAGTAGTCGCGTATGACGAAGAGTGAGGTACTATAGCGGTGTATAGATGAACGAGATCATGACGTGTGGTCGGCATGGTTTGCTGAGGTCCGAGAGGTCGTTGTGGGCTGATCATCAGTCGAGGTTGTTCGGGTTATTGGGTTGTCATTCGGGAAACGTTGAATTACCAGTGTCCACCGGCCCATCCGCGGGAGACGCCACCGTGTCCGCCGAGGCCAGCGACGATGCTACCGGAAGGCCCTGCGACAACCGCGGGAGCGGATATGGGACCAGCGATGGCTGCGGGTCCGGCGTGGGGTCCGGCAAGAACGGCTCCGTGACCTGTTCGGCAGAAACAGCGTGTAAATTGGTGGACCATCTTGCCCGAAAGTCTCCGAAATCCGCGAGAATGCAACAACATTGACTCAGTGTAGGTTCACCAAACGATCGATCATCGCTAGGATTGGCGACCGTAAGAGTTGCAATTTCCAAAACCAGCAAGAAGCACTTACCATATCCAAGTCCAACGGCGGGTCCACCCCATCCGAGTCCCCAGGCGGGTCCTCCGTGTCCGGCCCATCCTAGGCCAGCGGGTCCGAGGACCGCGGTGCCTCCGACAACGCTACCGGAAACGACCGATGGACCAGCAACGGATCCGGTCACCAGTGCACCACCGTCGACGGCTCCCGAAATCCTCGCTGGTCCCACCGCAGGACCGGCCAGCGATGCAGGACCAACTGCAGGTCCGACGAGTCCGGCAGGTCCCAAAACGGGTCCGGCAAGAGCGGCACCGTGACCCCAGAGGCCCGAAGGCGCCGCAGATGCGACCGCAACACTCGCTACCAACAGTATCGCTACCTGACTGCACATTTTTGCTTGTTACTTGTTTTTTCTTCTTCGAAATACCGATCGATGAATTCGACGTAAACTGCTTGCGGTCTCGTTGCGGTAGCTGTTGCTGACGGATGACGATGATGTGCTGTCGAGTACTCCACTCGCTCCAGCTTTTATAGTGAACCCATTGTCTGTTCTCTGCGCGGCCAGATACCCCGCTACTCTAGCTTGCTGGCGCTGAGTTGGGCGGGGCAGGACACGCCAAACATTCTCACTCTCACCCAGCTTTGCTTGCGCCTCGTCGCGACACCGACAAACCACCGAGGTCTCTTATCAGCATTAAGTCAATGCGATATTGTGTGTCCTGGTGTCTCGCCAATACCAACACCAGACGCACTATTATGTCTCTCTTCTCGCTAGGTCTGTTCCCCTGGGGCTGTCCACGTGGTGAAGTCTCCTCCACCACCGTTCATGCCAAGGACTCCCTCCAGGCATAAAGTGCCGTAAGACCGTCAGCTTCATCGTGCAGACTCGATAGGTAGGACCCGGTCAACCCGGGGTCGCTGGGCGACACGTTTAATGCAGCTGAACGTGTACGCGTGGCAAGGCTAGAAATTACAACGGCGACAGCGAACCCACGGACAAGTCTACAGCATCCGCCTCGATATAGTTGAACAATCCAATAAATCGCAAGAAAAATAGATACATCTTACATACGGATATTCGAGCTCCCAAGAATGACCTAATCTGGTAATCGCCTTGATGTTGGATACATTGATTATTATTTATAAAAAATAAAGTTGAAAATGTTGAGAGGATTCTCTGAGGTGGTTGGTCGTCGAAAGTCCTGGCTTCTAGTCAACTGCGTAACATCTCTTTAGAAGGGGATGCAAATGAAGGCCACTGCGAAGATCCTTCGGATGATCATCCGAGTCACCGCACCGAGACGACCTTGCCGGAAAGGTGTCGAGTCGGTGCGTTCGGCTTGCGAAAATTGTTCGATGCACATAATAGGAGTACCGTAGGTAAATAGTACAATGTTGGGGAGGGCGTGGGCAGCGAGCCACGCTAATCTCTCGGGAGTTGCATCGACCTCCTCGCACTTATCGTCGTCGCCGTCGTCGAGTTTTACAATGTGCATCCGTTTAGGTCAGGGATTGCCCACGCGGAGCGAGATCGAGAGTTTCGACAAAATTGCGTACCCCATTGTCTCTCTATTGTCACGCCTATGTATGAAATTCCGAGCAGGGTGATCGTTACGGATCATTTATGATCCTGTGGGCATAACTTTTTTATTTCTTCTATTTAATCATCGATACCGCAGCTATAAGAGGACTAATTAAATAACGCATTATAACGAGGGTCGTTGTAGAACGTGTGAAGTTGCACGAGCACACAACCGCAACAGCGTAAATTTTCATGATTCGACGATAATAACAATACTCGAACAGAAATTGCCAATGTAATATCGGGGCATTGATGAGGCACGGAAGAGCTTCGCATAATGAATCCGCACGCAGATGCTTCAAATATTTTTGCCCAAATTCACAATAATTCGTGAAACACTAGAAATGTGCGGTTGATGCATACGCGCTCGACATAAAGCACGCCCGGAGGAGAGATTGACATTTTGCAAAAGCCGATTACCGAACCACCATTCGGATCGTGCCAATTATTTCGAGTATTCGCGTCGAAAACTACTCCCAAATCTATCGCAAAACATCGAGATAAATTACCGCGCCGAAAACGCATCGTTCATTCGTCAACATTACCCAAATGCATTCGCGACTATTTTGGCTTTTTAATTACATTATACTATAACGTAGAACGATGGAGTTGCGGAGAGGTGTGAAACAAACAAAACAGTACCCGCTCCGAACAAGTAGGAGGTGCATCGAGCTTATATTGCGTTTTCGTAGGAATGGAAGCGAGTTCGTCGCACCAAATGTATTGTTTATTTTATACCAACGGCAAAACTAATTCTACAGTTTGTTTCGACTCTCGTATTTTAATGGATCGAACAATGTTGTTTCTTTTTTTTATTTCCCTCACCCCTGAAATTTGATACCGCGAGCGCTCGAAACTGTGGAAATCCGACTCGAAGAGAGAACAAAAATAAAAATAGTCGAATTTCCAGCGTACCGTCGGACGGCTTGTCGTTCCGTTGATTGCATGGGAGGTCAATTTACGAGACACCGTGTTTTCCGTGCCTATTTTCATGTCTGTACGACCACTCTTTTCTCGGGTCTGGTCATTGTGTCGCGCGGCTAATCTGTAACAGCTCCGTCGCTGAATTATCGCGGATCTCGTTAGGACGATTGTCGCATAGAGAGATCATTCTCCGTACGGTTCTCTATGGGTGTTACGGCTGCGGGCTCCCTGCGACCCCGAGGAGACTTATCGGCCGTGGAAAATATAGAACCAGGATACGCGTCGCTATCGACATTCCTGCGGTGTCCAATAGGAATTTTCTCCGTCCACATTCGTGTTCCCCGTATGTGTATTTTCGAAGCTATCTCTCGTTTGCGTCGACGCCCGGGCTGACACCTTCCTTCACCCTACGTACGATTGCGCACACGTACGCGTTAAACAATAAATGTCAGCTACGCGTGTCGGTCGAATTGCGCAAGTCTGGACTGCTGATGGTTTTTTTTTGTCATTGCAATACGATCGATCGTATTTTCTTCCTGGAGATTCGTTTTTTTTTTTTTTTTTGATAGATCGTATATGCAAGACCGTCAACGATGCTGAAGCTGCCCCGCCTTTGCCCCACGACGACGACAAGTTCAGCGACCCACGTGCCCCAGGAACGTCGAGTAACGAGGGAGCAGCACGCGCCTATAAAGGCCTTCTTTCGATACGCGATGATGTCAATCTCTGCTCGGATTTTGCTGGGCGACGACTCGCGCGAAAAAGCCCCCCCGATTTTTCTTGAGCCGGTGAGTCGTACGATATAAAACCATTGAAACGAAAAATTTGTTTTTCTTTTTGCTCCACCAACGATGAATTAGAAAAACGAAAAACAAAAAGGAATACTGTATTATCATTTATCAATGGTAATGAAAAAAACTTTGTCGGTTCTTGTTTTATTGGAATAAAAAAATGAAATAAAAATATCATCGAGAATTTTTGTATCGGGCATTATGTTTGGGAACAATTGATACCGAAATCTGTGTGTCGAATCGTCGCGTAGTTTATTTTTTCTGGAATTTATTAAATAGAAATGAAAAACGTCTTCAGTTCCTCTTTTTCATTTGAATTAAAAAAAACAACATTTATCGTCGAGAATGTTTGTATCGGGCATTACTTTTGTGAAAAATTGATACCGAAATCGGTGTATCGAAGGCGTAGTTTATTTTTCGACGGTACAGTTATCGTGGAAAGAGGCAGGTGTACTATCAATTATCGATGTTCCGGGCCTTCGAGCCTCCATTATATATTATATATATATATATACACACATATATAACTATTTCTGTACGGTCGATTCCACCCCCGTTGCCTAGCTCGGACCTTCCGGTTGCGACTCGCTGGGGCTGCCACGGCTGGTCAGTCGTATATAAGCGCGCACACGCGTCGGCGAATCTTGGACGATCGATAACTCGATCGACCTTGTCTCGATCGGTTGGCGGTGCTCGCGACGTTCGAGCCACAATATAGCGATCGCGGGATAATAATAGTCAACCGCCGTGGACGTCCACGGCTCTCTCTCTCTTAGCATCGGCCGCGCCTCCATGCCCGCACTCCTCAGCATCGAATATCTCCGGTAATAACGCCACTGAGCCTAACTGCGGTGATAAAGTAATTGCGGAAGAATAGACCGATAGAAGGGAGAAAAAAATATTCAGGCTCGTATTCAATAGCGAGCGAAGAAAGGGCAGTCTCATTGTTACGTTATCTCTCGGATCCGGTTGATTGCTAGCTTGGCGGGGGAAGCGGGGCAAGACGGAACGTTGGGGCAAACGGACCGTTTTGGTAAGCAATTTTTTGCGTTGCAGTGCAAATGGAGGACACTGATCCGTTTTAGAGCGTGGTTCCGTTTTGGTCTGGACTTCCGTCTGTTTATTCGAGACACGCAATTTCTGTATCACTTTTGGTATTGCACGGGCATTATTTTCACTGCCGACGGCCCGCTACACGGAGAAAAAAAAAATTGTTGGTACAACAAGATTTTCGTTAGCGGAACAAATTTAGTTTGTTAGGTTGTTAAACTAACGTCTTAAAATTCTACCCTTACCCTACATAGAACTTTCTAACGACGTTTATACAAATAGATTCACATATGTACTGCGAATTGGCCATCGACCGAAGTCATTCAGCTGCGTTTTTCTTCTTGTTTATATTATTATTTCATCTCACACAGGACGTGAATTGATCACTAAAATTTAATTCGTCACTTTATTTACTGCTGATAAGTTGTTTGCGTCGGGTGTTTGAATGTTTGTATTATGTTCGGTCTGGGTCTGCAGTGGGGAAAAAAAATTGACATATTGAACACTCGATTTTGCGAATAGCTGCGATGTCCCGTATTTTTATACAGGAATATCAGTGCTTTACGTTGGAATGTCGAGGAAACGAGAAAAAGCACACATAGCACTCGTCGGAGTTCCAATACTCTTTTTTTTATCGTTATAGAGAGACGAAAAATATGATAGAAATTCACAATAAAGTCAGTGTGCAAATTTTTCACGTAAAATCGGAGGGTTGAAAAACATTTCGAGCTACATATGGTTTCGTATTTTCTCGTGCTGAGGATTCAGACAGCAGTTTCGACGCAGCGTTAAACGGTACACTGTTAATTGGCCAAAAAAGAAGTTTTGCGTTAAAAACAATGATTTCGTACAGTTGAAATATAATTTAAAACATACCTCTAAATTCACTGGGCTCACTTATTTTTTTCCCACCTAAAAAAAATCCTGGAAAAACGCTTTTTTAGATCTTGTGAAACAGGACCGCCCCTTAATGCCAAATTAAATTCGTTAAAAAAAATAATAATAACAATAATAACAATTTTTTAAATCTTATGACGCGGTAAATAACGAACCTTCGCCCGTGAAATAATTATCGATTGAGAAAGTGGTCGACAAAAAGTGCCGCAATGGCGGGTCGCAGCAACAGGTTAACATTACGACCGTGCGTCTTTTTACCGTGAGCGATTACAAGTTGCGCATTATGCTTCGAGGCGAGGAAACGACCCGAAGTTCGGCATCGCTACGGCCTCGAATAACAGCCGCACTAGACGTATGGAAAATACCTCTGCGCAAAGCATTATAACCGTTGACCCGCGATAGATCGTAAACTCTCCAGGGCGAGAGAGCGCGATACGGAATGCAAGATTGATTTATCGCGACATTGAGTGCAATCGTACGTGCACCCCACCCGTGCAGGATAGCGTGTGCATACATTAGTTACCGTTCGTATATCACTCAGAATCTCAAAGCCGACCTTCGACTCGTCACGTTCGGCGTTGCTGCAAGTGCAGCCAACGCTCCTGGACACGTCCGATCGATTTTGCAATCGGTATCACCTCCGACACACGACCCAGAAACAATTATTCATAAACATTTTCCTCTTCATCCGTTTCGATTCGATCTTGTCAAGTCTTCGCTGATGTGGCTGTACAGACTGTAAAAGAAATGTTTTCTGAAATTTAATGTACTGGAAGTTTTGACGCAGAAACTGGTATATTAAAATTAATGTACAACTGTGATGAAAAATTAACGTACAGTATATTAAACATTTTAGAGAATAATACTTTTAATCATTTACGTTGATTTTACAATAAAAGTACTCTTCATCCCAAAATTATTCGCTTTAATTTTACTGTAAGAGTCCATTAATTTTTCATCATAATTGTACATTAAATTTAATGTACCAATTTTTGCATAAGAATGTCCAGTTCGGTATATTAAGTTTACATTTTTTTAACAGAGTAGCGATTGACATAGGGGAGAGTGGGAAAAAACGGGAACGACAGCCGGGATGCATCGGTGGGGAAAAATGGGACGTCCTAAAATTATTGAAACATTTCGTTTTTAAAAACCCTATTTCCCGATCGTTTTAGGACATTAGGATTGTCGGTCCTGTTTTGCGTCACTGTCCCATTTTGCACGGCCCTTCCCTAGTCGAGGTTAACAATTAATGTAACGGATAGGAACGGCGACAAGCATCCAGAGGATGCATCGCCGAGAGTAGGCTGTTTCTACTCTCGCGTATAGCGTTCCATCGACGCAATTTGAATTTCTGGCCTAACAAAACAGACGACGAGAAAGTAAAACACAGAGAACTCTGATCGCGGGGCACTGCCCGAGGCCGGCTTCAACCCCGGTGCAGCACGCGTGTAATGCAATACAAATAACACCGATACGACACGCAGCACGCTTTCATCCGCAAATATTTGTCCACCCACTATCCGGCGGGGCTTTAAAATTCTCGTTGCTCTAGCCGGACGAGATAGCATCGTTGTTCAAACAATCGCGGATGGCAACCGGGTCGCCGGGGCCCGAGTACAGGGCTTCGTCAGAGTGGCAAAAAGGGAGTCTCCGTATCGAGGCCAAAATATCCAAAAACAATTAAGTACTTTTTTTATGTTATATGTACTCGAATCGTATTATATTTGCAATTTTTATTATAACGAACATCCAGAACATATAAATTAGCAAATATGTAAAGATATGTATTTGCGGAAACATATTTTTTTTAATTCCAATGGAAACATCAATTTTTAGGGTGAAAAGAAATTTCACGATATAACTGATGTGTTTTTCGATATATTTGCCGCGTATACATGTTTGTTCTAAACGTATTTCAGCTGAAACAACGTGTAGCAATACCAACAGCTAAATAACTCTGTCCACATTTAAGTGGGCTCTTTGAATCTTTCGAGCAAGATCGTATATTTCCGGTCTTCAGAGAGCGATAAAAGCGCGTGCCTTCGCGAGGACTTCGTTCGTCCATCCACGCCTTCACACATTTCCGTTCTCGCTCTTGCATGCATTAATATCAGACAACTGTAAGATACGTAGATCGCATGATCCGGGGACCGGGTAGGCGTCCGGCCGATCTCAAGTGGGTGACCTTTTGGAATTTGTGGAGGTTCCGCGCAGCAGCAGCGGCGACTCCAGGAGAGCAGCTTTCTCACAATGCATAAGCAATGCATAAGCTGCAGCTGTGCGACCAGGAGGGTTTCGAGAGTCCTCCTCCTAACAGTGCACCGAGGCGCGGACGGTGATGAAACTGCATTGAGATACATAGCGAGAGCACCAAACCTTCTACGGACAAACCTATCGTTGTGTGTCTGTACACGCTAATACAACATCATGAGTCGATGCAGCCTGAGATTCAATGCTATCCAGTCCGTGCTCACCGTACGAGAGCATAATTTTCCCATGGGGAATCCGCACGTGCATCACACGGGTGTACGCGCTGCATATAGATATACAGGTATATGATACATATGTATACATATATATGGTATACGTGATACACATATGTATGCACATGTATATGCACATTAGGGTGTTTAAAAGAGGGATATTTATTCAAATTTTCCTCCCACCTTTTTAAAGTGCAGATTTCGATCAGCTCTCAAAGATTTCGGCAGCTCTCAAACTTAATTGTTGCGGTCAAACTTAATTGTAAAATACAATAGAGATATTGTTAATATATATTTTTGTATGTTTAACATATACGTACGACTGACGAGAGGACAATGGGTGAATAACATTTAGAAACAAGACTCACGAATCCCACTTTTTTTCGTTAAAATTCTGTTTATTTGGCGCGTACTGGTTCGACTTGTTATGTACAGAGACAAGGTTTTCTTTGCGTGGCAACAGTAATGTGACGTTTTATCACCACCGACCTACCATTTCTTTTTTTTCAGTAAGATACAGTCATACATATTGCAATACAATTTCGAACGAAATAACAAAACAACAGATTAATGTATATATTTTATAAAAATTTTTAAATGCTGGCACTTTCTTGTCCTTACAAATTTTCGGGGAGATCGGTGTGTTACATGCATAGTTACAGAATATCTATTACATCGATGGCATACTATTCGCGAGGATGTTTGTAGGTTTATACGTTGACGCGTTACGGGCTAAAAATCGTGTTCATTTATCTTGGTAACGCTGCATATATACATCCATATAAAAATATATATATGCAGTACCGATAAAGATAATGTTATAGGATCGGCACGTTCGAATTTACCAGTGACCGTGACCGCCGTATCCGTGGCCGAAGCCAGCGTGAACCCCGGCACCGTGACCGGCGCCGTGAGCGGTGATCTTTCCCGATGGTCCCGCGATGACGACGGAACCGGCGTGAGGACCGGAAACGGCAGCGCCCCCTGCATGGGGACCGGCGACGACAGCGCCGTGACTCGCCGGACCAGCGAGAATCGCGCCGTGGGCGGCGGGACCAGCGAGAACTGCACCATGGGAGGCGGGACCAGCGATTACGACACCGTGACCTGCGCCAAGTCCGTGTCCAGCGTGCCCGTAGCCTGAACAATGAAGGTTTGCAACGATAATTACACCGTTAGCGCTGCACCGCGCAATTAGTCTACTCGGTCGCATAATGCGTCGTTAACGTTCGAGCGAAGTTTCGACGTCACCAGGACGCGCGACCCGATTGAGAATTCTTAAACGGGTTTCGTCATTGGTCGGGAGTTGGACGGATCTTGCGCGATCCGAGATCGGTGGTTGAGTCCGCATCGGCCCGTGAATACCAATTCCAAAAAATCGAGCTCTCAATAAATTTCCATACAGAATTTTGTGATCACAACCCGGGGAAAAATTTTCGAGCGTTACATCGGGCCCAGATACACAGTAAAAAATAATTGCGTTTTTGCTCGGGAATCCACCATACCCAAAACTTTAATGCACCCAGAAAACTAATTTATTTAAAGGGCGCCCCGCAAATAAATTAAGTTCAAATAAATATTTATTTCATTTAAATATTTACTTAATTTAACCAGATATGTATTTAAATCAAATAAATATTTTACTTAAACCAAATAAACATTTATTCGCGGGTGGCCGTCAAATCATTTTTTTTCTGGGTGTTGAATTTCCATGAATTTCGAAAGAGAGAACATTTGCCATAAGCGTTTATGCCACGAACTTACCGGCTCCGAAGCCCACTCCAGCGTAACCAGCGTGCCCTCCGTAAGCTCCTCCGTAACCGGCGTAACCTCCGCCGTATCCTCCGGCGTAAGCTCCGTTGTAAGCACCGTCGTAAGCACCGTCGTAGCCCTCGACGTGAGCGGGACCAGCGACCGATGCGGTAACGACGGCGGGTCCGGCGACGGCACCGGACACGTGAACCGGTCCAGCGACGGAGCCGGACAAGCGGGAAGGTCCGATGACCGGTCCAGCCAGAGCCGAACCACCGACGTGAGGACCAGCTACGCTCGCCGGTCCAAGAGCGGGACCCGCAAGAGCAACACCGTGGGCACCGTAAGCTCCGTGGCCGTAAGCCCCGACACCGAGACCGTAAGCTCCGTGGCCTCCTCCGTAAGCTCCGTAAGCTCCGTGACCACCGTAACCGGCACCCCAAACTGCTCCGCGACGCTCGCGTCCGGGATCTCCAGCCACCACTCCGAAAACTGCCAATGCTACGATCTGTGAACACATTTGATGAAGCCGCATCATTTTGCCGTAACTGCAACCGGCCGAATCGTCGTATGACCGAAAGTCATGGGAACGCACTTTTTCAGAATCGTCAAATTTCCGACACTTTGTTATTCCGAATCTTCATTTTAGCGAACGTTACTCATCGGAAGAATGACCGTTTCCGTTTCGAAAGAATGGCCATTCGGACGAATGACTATTGGAAAAAATGCCCTTCGGTTAAACGACGATTCGAAGGAATAACGTTCGACCAATTGCTTTTTTAGAAGAGTAATATTCGCTAAAACGAAGATGCAGAATAATAAAGTGTCGGAAATTTGACTGTTCGAATGAAGTGCTTTCGGACCCAGGACTTTTGGCCAAATGACGATTCGGCAGATTGTAGCAAAATGATGTGGCTCCATTTGATTGATTGTTGCTTTTCATTCTCGTATCAATATCGGCAAGGAACCGCAATAATTTTGCGCAGTCGAACACTTCTGTCACACGAAACTGTATCGGTCGCGATGGAATACTATTTTTGTTTTTTCGAAATGATCGAAGAACGGAGGTGAAGCCTGAGTTACTGAAGCCGCACTCGTTAGTCGTTTACTCTCTTCGCCTTTAATCGTACTTACAAAAGCCTTCATCTCGCCGATCGTCGGTCGCTGAGTGTGCCAACGAAAGCGACCGACCGACCTTATATACCTTAGATCTCGAGGATCGCGACCGCGCCCCCGCGCTAATCCCTTCAAATCATATCCGCTGATGGGAGCTGTTCACCCATTGCGCAAGAAGGTCATCGACGCCACGCCCAACAGAATGCACGGGGCACCGCGATCTTTGCCCCCCTTCGGTCTCCATCCGTCCTTCGTCTTCGGGGTGCAATCCGAGGAGTTTCCCCGCGTGTTCGCTTATTCGGCCTGCGCCGATGTTCGCCACTTGTGCACGTGAGATTCCGGAACTGCAACCGGACTCTGTGCGATCCACGTGTATCTGTGCTGAGCAATGAGACGGGCTGGCAGGAGGAGGTCGAATGTAGGTGATACCGAAGAATCAATCAACCGGGTAACAACGGGCGTGTTGCCAATCTCGACGATGAAGCAATTTTTCGTAATGGTCAGTGCACTGTAATTTTCAAGTACGTGGTCGGCGTCGAGAACTATGGAAATCACGGAGAATCATTCACCTCATGGCCTGGTCGTTTTTTTTATTTATTTAGTATTTTGCTGTAATACAAACAGATTGGTCGGATGGTGTGATGGATCACTATAGAAGTGCAGACTATGAGAGAAGAAAATGTATATGAGGCGTTTATATATTGGGACCATTTCGATCTGGGCTTAACCGTTCACATCCTGGATCGTCCCCGCGATTTTTTATATTACTGAACTAACTCTCAAAAGCACTCAGATTTTTTAATAATTGTTCGTAATTATTTATGGTTAAAAAAATTAACTTGCTGATCGACAAAAATTTTTAATCTGAAAAAATTCTGAACATTTTTCGTCATATATAAAAAAATTTTCAGATTTCAGCCAGAGTGGGCAATCGTCATTTTCTAATGTTTTTCGAAGAAAAAGTCAATGGAAAAATGTTTAAAAAAATATCAGTGAATCATGGGTTATCGGTTGACCATTTTTATATGCAACAGAGAATTTTTGAGAATCTTGTTATATACATTTTATATTTATTTTGTATTATAAACAATTTTTTTTTATCTAATAAAAATCTGAATGTTTCTGACACCTACTTAAGTCATCTAAAAAATCGCGGTCCCAATTCGAGATGTAAATGGTTAGACGCAGGTCGAAATGGTATGGAATGTCCTATAGACAAATATGTCATTTTTATTTCTCAACTCGACATTACAAGCTCCCGTTTCTTGATATTACACGATAATTCCTCACTCCCGTGACCTAACTACGCAGGGTGTTCTCAATCCCGTAGGCGTATTCACTCGCGTATAATCGCCCGCGCGATCATTGGCAATTCATTTGCCGGACTTGGAAGTGTTCACACGATCCTCATCTCCTAACACAACGGTTGGAACGGCCTCGTGGAGCAATACGGTTCGCCGTGGTGGTAAAACGCTTCCAAGAAGTGGAGGAATATCGACTCCGTAACGCAGATATCGAATGATGAGACCTAAAGAACCCAGTGAAAGAGTGCAGACAGGTAGATCGGTAGATGAATAATCATAATATTCTCAGTATTTTTATATTAAACTAAGTTTCACGACGAAAAAAATAATATGGTCATGTTTGTTGAAAAAAATCGCAGCTCATTTGAGGTCGCTCCGGTTTAAGTCCGTGTGATTTACCGTGGAATGCCCCATATGTATGTGTTCGCTATGCCGCGATACAAGTATCTTCAAAGTGCCGGAGATGGCGAGAAAAAAAAGAGCAAAATAATATTGGCAAAACGAGGGCGGGAGAGCAGCAATGGCGCACTTTGCTACGAGCGTTTTCTTCGCTCTGCAATTAGCGCGATCACCCTGTAGAAGCGGCCGACTGGATGGCTCACGAGATCGTTCCGGGCACTTTTCTCCGCGGCTTCGAGTCGCGAACTCGACCTTTAAGACACTGAAAGTTACGAAAGACCTATCTACAACATATCTGAGCAGTCCTGTTCCTCCGCCAACTGATCCAGGTTGGTCCATCGTCGCTCCAGTTCGCTCGCGGACCGACGAAAGTTTATTTCACTCTCATCCCTCGATCCTCGATCGCAGAAGTCTGGTAATAAGGCTGGTAGTCAAATCGCCTCGACGATTTACGGAAAGAATTGAACCTCGCAGATGTCCGGCTTGCGCTGGGAATATTCGAAGTAAAGGTTGACGTATGAGCGATGAAACCATGCGATGTGTGCCAGCGTCACTGAACTTTGCATAGCTGACGCGGGTTGCTGACGAAAGCATTTCGAATTCTCGTTATGTAAGGAGGGAACCGATTAATCGTGTCGACTCAACAACGTCTTTTGTTCTCTAGGAACCGACACATTAAGAATGGAATTCAGAACAAACCTTTCGATGCGTGAGCGAAAATATCTTCAAGAACGCTACGTTTTCTATAAAAATAAAAAATAAAAAGTTGAAGAGATGTACTTCGTTGTTGCTGTTAAATTCTGTTGTATCTCGTTATTTAAAAAAATGGAGTAAATCATGCAACGGGGAATCACCAATACGAGACGGGAAGTAGTAACTGGTACATTAAAAACGAAATTCAAAACAACCATTTCAGTGCGTGCACAGCTAAAATACCTCCAAAACCCCTGAATTTTCTATAAAAATCGGAAATAAGAATTTGAACAAATGTCGTTTGTTGTTGCTATTGAATACTGTTGTTTTTATTTATTTGAAAACAAGAAATAAATTCATGTAACAGAGTATCACATAATAAGCTGTGAGACGAATTTGTGAACATCGTGCGTAGACAAAAGCCAAGTCTTCTATAAAACTATGAAACGAATGTTTGAAGAGCAGTCCTTTGTTGTTGTCGTTAAATACTGTTGTATGTCTTTATTAAAAAAAAAAAACAACAACAATAAGAAATAGGGTAATTCACGCACGTATCACTAATGCGAAGAAACAATAAGCGTTGGGACGAATTTGTAGACATCGTGCGAGACAAAGGCAGAGCTGCTCCGTAGAATCGAGAGGAACGGGGTCGCCCGATCGAACGTGATCCCTGCTAATGGTGAGACTGACATTTCCATTCATTGTCTGCAACGGTTGCAGATGCAATTTACCAACGGCGGTTGGTGGTGGCTGAAATAGCTCGGATGTATGAGACCAAGCGGCGCGTGAGTTCACCCAGTACTGGAGCTAGACCATGATCTCTCCGGCTGAGTGTCGAGATACAGCTCATACTCTCAGAACTGGAGGCCGAATGATAAACTTTAACGCGGCATCGATTGACTTTTTCAATTGATGCGGTACAAATGCATCGTATGCGAAATCAAGCAACTTCAGATGGTAGTAGTTAGAGACCTTGGCCGCAAAACGTCAAGTCTAGCTGTATCCAATGACGTGAAGCTCTAACGTCACGGATTACTTGAGATAAAAATATCCTTCATTCTTTTCATAGACATTCATTTTTTTTACCAGAAATTTATTTTTATTTTTATTATTATTTTATTTTGTTCATTCACAGTAGCTAAAAAAAGTGCACCTCTTAAAGTTTAGGAGTTCTGATACGAAAAATAGACCAAGTGTATAAATTGCCCTAGATTTCCCCCCCTTCTCTAATAATTTTTATTTATATTTTTCATGCACCCTTCTCCCATTTATTTCCTGCAATAATGTTCCACCAGTTGATGTCTGCTTCGTCCGTACCTCGTCGCACGATTCAATGCTATTAATTAGCAGTAACGATGCGAACCAATGGTAGCAGGGAGAATCCAGGCTTGGATTTGATGTCCGACCGCGGAGAAATTCGCTTTCATCCCGCTGCTCGCGCAGCCAACCCCGCACGTAATCATTATTGAGCTAATTTCGCCGTCTCTGTTGCCGTGGTTGTAAGCGTCTTGTCAGATGGAAGCCGAATCGGATCGCGAGCGATGTGCCCGAGCCCGAAGATGCTATCCGGTCGTTTACCACAGTAGCTGAATCTTCCGCCTGCTCAAAGTGGTCATCGCCAGGACCAGCATTCGCCAGTTAACCATCCACTGGACCAATTACCGAGACGACAGCCCGCTTCAAACTACTCTCCTTGCTGAAGAATCTCCCGGAGGGCTTCGCCGCTGGCCGCAGCAACCACGGTTACCATAATTGCTGGAAAATCAATTGAATACAAAGCACTAAGCGACTGACCGAAACGAGCGAACCGCTTGGCGCGGACACCCCCTTGTTATATTCGAATGGCCGAAATACTAAAATGGTTAATTACCGAAATAGCGCAGGACACACGCACCGTTGGCTCAAATCTGGCGGTCAGTCTCTTCGCTCTATCTCTGGTTCTAATTCAATGCATTTACCTACGGTGCCATTTCGCGCATCCATACCGTAACCATTTTCTCTGAATGCGCCGTACAACCGCAACCAATTGTGCGTCAAACGGTCACCGAAAATTGTCATTGCCGACACTCGATCGCTTAATTAAATGGAAAGGTTACACGTTGTTTCAAATTTAATGGAAAATCCATTTTACACGTTGTTGAACCGGTGTGCGGTTAGCCTGGTGGAAATTTTCGAGCGTTATCTAACGATCCAAAATTTCTGCTAGGGCACTTCTTTAAGTCAAATGTATAGTTTCGATGATACCAGTATAGCACATCACGATAATAGTGCGACAGAAAACTTTTTATATCATTCGGTGGGAAAAGCGTGCGTAAACCCCTAATTTTCTCACCTTGTGAAATCAAATTTTGTACGATATTCGCGCCGATGAGGTTTTCTTAACTCGATGCTTTCTTGTCGAAATAAGTCCAGCCAGGCTATACCACCACACATACGTCACATATTTTTTAACTTATTTGTAGCACCTCTTGGACAAATTTTATAAAAAAAAAACACACACAATTTTGCTCTCGCCTCCACAATCGTCGTCGAAAGACCGCTTTTTCGCAGTCATATAACAAGGTACTATTATGTGATTGAAGATATTAATTCGACTATAAAAAATACAGAACACAACATTCGGAGGTGTCGAAGACCTGTGTCTCGAGATGAATTATAAAATCCATGAATTTTCAACAACAATTGAGGAATTTTACAATCCAATCTATCTATACATGGAAATGTGCGAAATACATGCCTCGCTGGAATCAAAACGGTTAACCATTCGTACCGGTATGTTCACCGACCGCATAGATTCTCGGCAAAGGAGCAAAGCGCTTAAACCTCTTTCGGCGCGAAAAGGCCTCATTTGCGTATGGTACGCATTATCAGCTTTGTGCCATCCACTTCGTCGTCATTGAAAGCTCAATGAGCCTCTATGTTCCTCGAATCCTCCTGCGGCAATCTCGGTCTTTGCGTACGGCGAATAGCCGTCTATTCATTAACGAACGCATAGAATCTGCATGTCAGTGTGTAGATGGTTTAAATGCTCCGAATGAGGCTGCGGGATTATCTGCCGCCATGTTGAGTGAATCCTCATGCTGAGTATCACTTAGCACCCTCAGGAACTTCCCTACAGACACAGACGAAAAGACCATGAATAGCAAGTAGTATTTAAGCATCTCTTGGCAATATCGCTAAAGTCCCTTAGTATCGTTATTGATGGAACAACATCGTTGGCGATATCGAAAATCATTTACAGAAAATCATACAATAAAACGCATGATTTTGTGCAGATTTCAACTTATTGGACCACGATATCTCGAAAGCGCCAAAAGAATGTTCCAACTGTTAAATCCTCCCATTTTATCCAGTCGGTCGCATAATCAATTGAATCATGTTATGATTGGATAATGACTAAACAATGATATTGAATCGTTTGTAATAATCAACACAACTAACCGTTCGTTCGTTTTGTTGAATGACGATGGAGTATTTAACGAAGATTCGTACAGCTTCGCTGGAGACAGATCGGAATGGGGATGAGATACGTGAAATTGAGTGCGGTCTGGCTGGGAACTCAATTATATCCGGGATCCGTAGGGTGGGAGGCGATCGGCCAGCAGGCATTGATTAACTCGAGCAGCGGAGGAATTACGAGTAGCGTACGTTATCGAGCGATCAGCCTGAAACCAAAGACTTGGTAAAGTTATTAATTTATGGGAGAGGCTCTGTATAGCTTTTAGTGTTTGGTCCAGCTTTGCATGCGCTCCAGGGGAGTTTGCAATGTACCATGATATATCAAATCCGTTTGAATCCGTGAGACAAATCGCAAAATCCTTTAATGCTTCGATCGTTTCGACACTGCGGACCTAAATCAGTTTCCAAGTGCAGTCCCGTTTTTGCCCTTTATATGGAACATCGCACTGACCGTGGCAATTATTTTCCTGTTTCAGATCAATGGATTCGAGCAATGATCTATAATCGGCGGAATATTCGACAGACCGTGGTGGATCTGATGGCGAAAGTTCATGAGGTCCGCCTTCGAGCTAAGGAACGAGTCGAGTAACTACACCTTTGAAAAAAGTAATCCTTCATTAATTGTTTACAACTTATTCAGCTGATCCAAGCTCGCTTTGTATTTTGTGGAAACCGGGACTTTCCTGGTTTAATGATTTTTCATGACTTCATTGGTGTGTGTCCAAGCTGCATCATCATTTCAATGTTAATGACATCGCACTGGTTCCAAAACTGTAAAGTCCCGAAAAGTCATCTAATGGAAGTGTACCGAAAAATGCAATGCTTTTGTGACTGACTTTCATCAATAATGTAATTGGAGTTGAAGCTAAATTGGAAAGATCGACATCAATAATATATTGGGAGGCAAAGCGAAGTTGGAAGAGTTGATTGTCAAAACATCAGTAAAGGATGAAGAACGGTTGATTCGCCAGTAGATGCGAGTGACCGTTTGCAGAGCAAGATCAAAGCTGTTCGGCACTTTGGTTGTCGAAATATGAGGCAAGAGTGGGTGTCACAAGTTGCTGGAGAGAGCCGAAGAGGCAAAGGAGTGAAAGACAAGCTTGTTTGAGTTTTAAATACTGATGCTTTATTTTATATAAAGTATTGTATAAATGTATAAACGCTATAAATACGTGGTATCTATCTATGGTGGTGGTGGGGTGCTAGTAGTGATCGCATAGAAAGGGTATGACGAGGGCGGGCGGGGTCGGGGGCCGGCGGCGGCGCGCCTTCTATGTACATTCATTCACTCACGGGAACGGCTGACCTACCATAATCTACCGGTCTCCTTCACTAACATAACACGGGTAACACTTGTATGTATATGCATGTATATATATATATACGTCCATACGATAGACACATTGCGTTAGGTAGCTCCGTGTGTTGTGTACATGGTATATATATATGTGAAGAAGTAGTAGGTATAGTAATAGTATATATATATATATAGAGAAGACATATGCATGGACGAGTATGTAATAATAATATGTATGCTTGGGTGCGGCAGTGAGTATAACAACTGTGAGGAAACTTGCGTTTCCTCAACAAGGGATAGTATATGTGAGTGAGAGCGTCGGCCTACGAAAGATGGAAGATGTAAGAGAAGTAAGAGGGATCGGGTTATCGCAAACTCGTCGGATGTTCAGAAAACAGAACATCCTTAGAGCCTGTTTAACCGATCTTGGAAGCGCCAAAGCTCGTCCTCCGACTGGGCTCATGGTGGAGCTGCCGATCCCAAATGATGGGCGCGACGGTCAAGTTGGTCTCGAGCCCCAGACTCGTGTCTTTGCCGTTTATCCCGATGGTTCGGTGAGATTGTTCCCCCGAGTGATGAGTACGCGTTGACATTCGATCGAGCTGTTGTCACTACCGTTGGTACGATGTCGCGGTTGCGGTCTCACGATGAACTGGAAATTCTACTAAATTTTCCCCCCGACGAGTTGTTTTGTCTCACGGGTGGTTATGAACCGTTTGATCGGTACCCTCGATAGATGGCAGGATCGTCGGTCGAACGCGATATCTCAATCTCTCGTGGTCACAGTCGAGCGTCGTTGTTGTGACGGACGGCAAAGATGTCACGGCGTCACGACACCACGATTAGTGTCGGTCACCGCTGAGCAACGAGGCAATTCGGTACTGACTGACTGGACTGACTCACTACTGACTGACTGTCCGACTGACTACTCCGTGGCTGCCATGCTCCGAGATTGGACGAAGCTTCGAGGAAGAAGACGTGTTGGTAACGCGTTGAGGATCGTTGACCGGTATGACCGTGGTGGGTTTGCCGCCGTCGCCGAGCCGAGATCGCTGGGGTCTTAGACCGTCTTACCACTTGTGGATGGGGGCGGGGATGATAGCTCCGTGGGAGCCGAGTCCGGCGTGGATGGCGCCAGACGGT
This sequence comes from Stenichneumon culpator, assembly GCA_964017025.1. Classification (NCBI taxonomy): domain Eukaryota; kingdom Metazoa; phylum Arthropoda; class Insecta; order Hymenoptera; family Ichneumonidae; genus Stenichneumon; species Stenichneumon culpator. The sequence continues at coordinate 18,282,916 of OZ024776.1, forward strand.
CCGTTGATCACAGCAACTCCGGCATCGTGTCCGCCGATACCACCGGCAATGCCGGGGCCTCCTCCGATGACAGCGATGGCACCAGCACCGCCGAATCCAGCGCCACCACCGAGTCCTCCGAAACCTGTGTCGATTGAGTCGTTCAATCAGCAACCACTCGAGATTCTATGATGACGATGACGATGAAATGATACTTACCACCTCCAAGACCACCAAGACCGCCTCCGGGAGCAGCAGCAGCGGCGGAGCCAGAGCTACCGTCGTCACCGTTGATTCCACCGGCTCCGGCGTAGAAAGCGACACCACCGTAGCTGGGTCCGACGAGGTTAGCGGTAGCCTGGGACGGTCCTACGAGGGTAGCGGTTCCCTGGGACGGTCCGACGAGGGTGGATGGGCCAGCAGCGGGTCCTACAAGGCTGGACGGTCCGGTACGGGGTCCTCCTACAGACTTGGCTCCCTCCTGGGGTCCGACGAGGTCAGATGGGCCGCTCTGGGGTCCTACGTTGGCCTTGGGTCCCTCCGCGGGTCCAATGTCGGACCTTCCACCGGTCACTCCTGCAATCCGACGATCGTTAGCGGTCTCTCGACGCGATCGTTCCCATTCAACTTGGGATCGTCGATACTAACCACCAGAGACGATCTGCTGTACTCCCGCGGCACCAGCAGCGGCAGCAGCACCAGCGGCGTAGCTGGCACCGAGACCACCGGATCCCAAGCTAGCGGCTCCACCCTGAAGGGAAGCAGCGGTACCAGCACCAGCGGCGAGACCACCGCTGAGACCAGCTCCACCGTGTCCAGCGCCGTAGCCTCCGTAGCCACCGCCGTATCCTCCGTGTCCTCCGTGTCCTCCGTAACCACCACCATATCCTCCGTGGGCGACTCCGGCACGGGCCGTCGCTACTGCCAGACAGGCGAACACAATCTGAAAGAATTCGAGAGAATTCTCTCGATTAGTCCGTGTCTCTCTTATCAGCCGTAGGGCCTCATCGGAGTCTTCCGAACACTTCGATTGAACTTGATTGACTCGAACGCGATCGGCAGTTCCCAGTATGAGCCGCGTACTCGCGAGAGTCAAGTTGATCGTACCGCGGAAGCTGCCAACCGCGACAGGCAAAGAACATCATAGAGACGCAATACGACCGTTATACAGCAAAGTAGCTCGAGTCGCCTAGCGCGGTACCGATTACAGGCGAGGAGTGCGCGCTCCGGACCCCCAGGAAGCATAACAGTTCGCTTTCACTTTCGATGGGAACGCGTTCAGCGCATAGTGCAAGTGCTGTTGCACCGTACGACGCGGCAGATCGCGAGGAAGAAACTGTGCAACCGAAGGCGAAATTGCGAGTCTCGGAGTTCCGCGAGATCCCGGACAGTTGGAGAAAATTCTATGTTTAGCACAGCCGGTACTTAGGGAAATGGTAATTTATCCTGAGAGATTATCGGTCTCTGATGTGAACCGGACACGCGAAACGGAGAATCGATCGCGAGAGTCTTTTCAGCATTTCCAAATGGGAAATCGCGATGGAATCGCGTTATGTCATGAGCAACGAGTTTTCGCGAATGAGACAAAAACGGGGTGAAAAAAAATGTTCGCAACCGTGTGTGCCGTAACGTTTCGTAATTGGATTGGATAGCCCGAATCCATTGCATTCTCGCATAGCTAAGGCGTTGTCGGCGTTAGTTGGAACGGAGACGAATGCCATAATTGGTGAAAAATTGCGGTGCCGGACCTTAATGGCTGGTTGCTTGGGATCGCGGTGAAGAGAAAAAAAGAGTGGTCTATCGGCCACGACCGGGCGCAATAGGCGCGTCAACGTAATAGCGGACTGTCTAGCTAGTGGAAACACCGTTCACGTAATTAATTAGTCAACTGGATGCGGTTTAGATGCGATGGATATATGTTCCGTCGTTGTTTTCCCCGGTGGTTTCTCGACTCTATTCCTTTTATTTTCCTTCGAAGCGTTTTACGCAAGAACGAAACTACCAGTTTATTGATACCGCGAGGCGATCGACGATTTCTTTCCCGGTTGTCAATGGAGGAGTGTCTTTGAGTCGCGATAATTCGCTGTTCGAATCTCCGGCAGTCATCGCGGTCGCGTCGTATTCCGAGAAACGGTCGTACAAGCCGCGGCAAGGTAGGCGATCCTGTTTAGAAAGGACGGTTTTGTTCGGACTGAGCACCCGATCTAGGCGCAAATAGTAAATTAGATTTATCTGGGTTTCGCCGAGAGTCGCGGAGATATCGAAGGCGGTGCAAATGAGCATAGTCGTCACGCCCGAGTTGTTACAGCTTTGAACCATGTGTGTGCGTATTCGTTTGCAGACGGCAATTATCGTGGGTATGCAGAACCGCGAACCGATTTCTGGAGCTTTCACGAGTGACGAGCGCGATTTTACTTGTTTATCGAACCGTCTGGACCGAGTCGAACACATTGGATTCGATGAAATGACAATCGAAGGTAAAATACTTTGATCGATGAAATGCTTTTGTTTTACGTCCGAAAAAAAATAAAGAAACGATGCGTTTACAGTCGGAGTGAATTAAGTTGTACAGCGGACGATCTGTCTGATTCGATTCTTAATGTCCCGATCTTAAACCGTGGCAACCGATTTCGCGATGCTCGAGCTCTCATCTTTTTCTCTCTCGCAACAGATCGTTCGAGTGGAAGAGACCGCATGGTCTCGCAGGCTCGAACGATGCCCAATGTCATCGAACAGATGGAACGTTGATGGAAGTTCTCGATGATCGCAAAAGTGATAGAAAAGAATATTGGCAGCGTCAAGAAGAGACGAGACAACCGATCAACAATCAATAGTGTGCAAATAGTTAATCAAAGCGAGCGATTGCAACCGGAGACATCAAATGAAATCAGTGCAATGGCAAAATATGAGACACAAATCTTTGAATAATAAAATGAACGGATCAATTTTGAGAACAAGTATCGCAAAACCAGATAGTAAAAAATTTGCGGAGCGAGTTTAATGAGCGATCGAGAGTATCGAATGGCGTATCGAAAAATAATTTTTGAGAATAAATGAGAGAGAAAAAGAAAATTGAAAATTCGAGAATATTAGAAGAATATAATTGTCGTTGATTCGAGGACGAAGGGCGCCGAAGGACACCCCACGACCACCCCGTAATACTCACAAAGGCCTTCATGTTTGGTTTGTGTGTGGTGGGTTGGTAGTCCGGTGAATGACTGACTTGGGCTGGGTCGGCGGGCCTTATATACTCCTAAGTCTACTCTGGCCACGCTCCACAATCACCATCCTTTCGAAAGCCGCGCACCTCCACCCTCCGCTCGTCCCCCAGAAAAACTATAATCCTCCGGTTGCCCGACGGTGGTCGGTGGTCGTGGAGCGAGCGAGAGCGACAGCGCGGCCGGCAAGGGGAGCGTGGCGGACGGACGGTGGTTCCTTGGTCTATCGTAGGTTGTAAAGACACATAGGTGGTAGGCTGGTAGCCTGGTCGGAGCATTGAGCTAGGCCGGGCAATGCCTGGCAAGCGAAAAGGCCTTACCTTCCGCCCGCCCGCCGCCCGTCCGCTGCATCGTCGTCGCCGTAGTCGTCGTCGTCGTCGTCTCGGCCTAAGTATCTCGCCTTCCTTTTCTTTCCTTTGCACGGCCGATACCGCGTGTCTCTCGTCTGGTCTCAGCCTCTTTCTCCTCTCCACCAAGGGGGACCGCCGCGGTAGCAGAAACAGCTCCAGGATAGTCCGTACCAAGTGCACCAGGCACCTGGTTACCTGGTCACCTACGATACTCTTGCGGGCGTGGTGCGTTGCCTGCATCGGCCGTGGCGCGCCTTGCTTGCGCCTGTACGTGTATAGATTGGATACACGTACATAGGTATAGACACGTAGCTGTACAGGTCTCGGTGGTCCGAGTCTGGACTACGTGTGCCCAGCCGATATGCAGGTGGAGGCTCATCGGAGTGCAATTCGGAAACAATCGTTGGGATGACGATGAAACGGTGACATGAGGAATCCGGTTTGATGAACGGTGCGTTGGGATCGTCCTTCGGGATCGTCGGCGATCTCCTCGAGGACTCGACGAGAGCTGACGACATGTGGTCCGAGATTGCTAGGGCTCTAACGAATTGTGCTGGCCTCTCGCGTGTGAGTGACAGGGAAAGAGGAGGTTCACTTTGCATCGTTGAATTTCAAATACGCACTTTTGAGTCTTTAGTAATTTCAATCTATGATAGGGGAATTGAGCCGGAAGTGTTTTTGTGAACTTGGTTGATTGGCGGATTTTTGTATATTCATTTTTGGTCATTGGGTACAGAGGAACGGTACTGAATGCCGATGGTTTTTATACATTGTATAACTCGAGTCGAAAGGAAGATTTAAAAGTCCACTTTGTAATCTTCAACAAATTCCCATTGCTGATAGGGAAATTGAGACAGCCAGGCAATGTGTTCGTAAATTTAGTTGATTGGCCAATTTTTGTGTATTCATTTTTGCGCATCAGGAACGGTACTGAATGCCGATGGTCCTTACACGTCGTATAACTTGAAGAATAAATTGAACCGGACCGGGCTACCGCGGCTCACGGAGATTTGGCCTTATCAGGGTGGGATTTATGAGCCGGAATCTCTCAGGAAACGAATAGCTCCGGTTGGGTATGACTATGTAGCTCGAAGAAAGTTCGTGAACTCTTCCGAAGTCCGAGGCAAGCAGGAGCCACTTTGAAACTCGAGGATCTCAAAGACACGAGAGAAGACCTTGCTATTCCCTTCGTCATATCCTGTATACATTATTACGTGCCCCCAGATTGGCAAGCTCGTCATTTCGGATTAGAGGATATTCTCGAATTTCGAATTTGGCCCACCCTGGCTTGCGTTTCATGGCTGGGCCACAAAACTTCGGCCTGTAATTATTGCGCCTACGAAACACCATCAACTACGTTGCCATCAAAGCAACGCCGCTTCTTCGCGCTTCTCGTTAGTGCGCGCTGCTTCACAGTCGCGCAGAGCATAATGCCACTGGCCAAAGCAACGCGACACCCTTTGCCACTGACATTTGTAATGAAAAAAACGTAAAAAAATATCTAAAAAAAAAATTGCATCGAACCAACTCTATCTGGTTTCCTGCACAGATAAAAAATGCGGTTGAATCAACTAAAGATTCAGGCATGGACATTCAAATCAATATTATGTTGGACGCACAAACACATTTGAATCCCTCAAAAATATTTTGAAATCATAAAAAGAAAGGTTGAACTGACCAATCTGTTAGCTGGATTGAAAAAATATTTATTTGAACGTTCCTATCTGAATCTTTGCTTGATTCAACCGCATTTTTGTTATCAGTGTGTGGTTCGAGGTCTCAGATTCGCGAAGTCGCCTCCTGTCCGCTTTTTTATCCGGATTATTATTACCCTCGATAATTGTTAGAGACTGAAACGAGAACAGCAAATACCTCGGCTCGGGAAAACTTAAACTCTCGTCCCGATGGATTGCCCGCCAGAGGTATTCGCCTCGGTGTGTATCTCGCTGCCGATTACCTCAACCCGACAATTTTGTGACTCTCGGTAACCTCTCACCGACGACTGCTGTGGTACACTCCGCAACAGTTGCCGGAGGGTTGTTAACCACCTCGAGCGACAATGCGAATTATCCTTCCAATAAAAATTGCTTCAATTTTCCAGTTAGAGCCGTGCAGCTTGCGGAGATTCCTTTGCATAATTGAGGCGCAACAGTACAGACGGTACTTTGCGAGAAATCGACTCTTGGGTCTTTTGAACATTGGGCAGATGATCCGCAATGGAGTGTCGAGAACATTTTACAGAAAATACGAAGGATAAAAAGAAAAGTTAATTCGACTCCTTTTTCATCCGCAAAAAATGAGAAATACAAAACTAGTTGAAGCTTTTCAGTCACATGAATGGATCGTACTTCGATATTCTTATATAATTTAATAATAAACATTAATTATAGGTAATTCTTAACAATGTCTTTTTTTTATGCTCGATCCAATAATCTTTAGAATTTTCACTTATCGAATGAATCATAATCACACCATTATCAGAAGTTTCATGAAAATAAAAACCAAATGCAAATTATCTCGGAAAAAAATAGATTTTATTTGGAGTGACGATCCCAGTGGAATGCTTTACGATCGTAATTATTTCGGCGCGATCGAGAGCCGGTGAGAGCGTGATCTCGATTACTATCAAGGAAATCCGGTGTGCGTATGGACAGGTCAGATTATGCGTTCGACTTTTCGTCGGGGCCGCTTTGGCGCACGGTCTATGCACATATGAACTTGCATTTTTGTTTTTGTTCGTCCCCCCTGTATCCCAGGATCGTAGAAAGTGAAAGCCATTATTCGTGCGGTTCTGCGGGGGTCGCGCGAAAAATGCCTCCCACCACTGTCGGGTCCGATAGAGCTCGCGGGCGCGAATCTTTTTCATCCCGGCCATGACCGGTTTGAATATAAGGTACGGTGTCGTGCGGACTCGAGTCTCTCATTTGCCTTCACCCCGATGAGACCAAGTAACGATAGAGAGGCTGCCATCGGTCTCTCGGCTCTATCTGCTCTAACTGTACCGTTCGATCTGACGAATATACGAAACACTGCACACACGTGCAGTTTAATCAAAAGTAATTGGCGCCTTACGATAACGTGCTTCTGTTCCAATTTCCTGAATATTAATTAAATTTCATCATCCGAAACGTCGAACCGCGACAACGGAAGTGGTACAGCGGATTAATAGAATTGGACTTGAAATAAAATAAAATAATAAAAAGGTACAAAATATATCGAAGAAGCGTTACGGTCCTGACGAATTATACATTAATTGGCCGACAGGACTCGTACGATCGGGGTCGAAACTCGGACGGCTCGAATTCTGAGTGGCTTTATCATTGAGTTGCTTTATCATCCTGTGTAATTACTTCCAGCGTAATTTTCTTTAACGAGACGAAAAAGAAATCATGTTGAGTCTCTCCGTTATTTTGTGAAATTTGCAGTCGCCGTTTGTCTTTCGGTGACATAAAAGTATCCGCACTTGTGATCCGCATTAGTACGAAAATGTTTTTTTACGATAAAAAGAATTAAAAAATAATTTGTTTTCAATGCTCATAAAATCCTACAGAATTTTGGGTAAAATCCGCCAAATCGACACTTTTCATGAAAACACAAATTCGAGATAAATCGATCCGATAACAAGTTAAAAAACGTAAACTGCTCGTCAACCGAAGTGCACGTAGCGTTTTCGAATTCGTGAACGCCCTCGAATAAAAAAAAAAAATAATAAAAAAGACACTCGAAACAATGCATAAAATATGCCATTGCAAGTGGTCGCCGAGCTTTACGAGCGATGCGAACGAACATCGATATTTTATCTGTAACCTCGTCGATGCATCGTGCAGGGAACTTGAATGCCTGCATGGTAAGCGGTAATGGGAAGCATAAAATTTATTTTCGAGGTCAAAAAAGCGCGTATGCAAAAATGTTGTCCGACCGATAGTAAACGGGTAATCGATAAAGCTCTGGTTCTCTCCTCTCTCCCGAAGTGGTCCACGGATTGCGAACGGCGCGAGTCCGCATCCGCGGCGGGGCGGCCTCCGATAAAATAAACTTTCTAGGTGGAAATAACTGGTTGGCTCGCGATCACGCGACACCCCGCGAATATCCTATTGGAATAAAGTCGTTTTGCCGAACTGGCGAACCGGCGTGCCGCCGTCGGCGGAGGCCGGTTTGCACCGTCCTCGGCGTCCGCGCTGGGCAAACCGCGGCGGTCTCGCCACGTTTTTACAATCGTTATTTAATTTTCAACGCCTTATTATTCACGGATAGTCGATCGGCGGTTGAAACGGCACGATCTCCGGACCGAAACCGCAACGAGTCCCCGGCGAGATGTGGTGAAGAGCGGGGCAAAACGGACCACGTGCCAAATTGGCCCACCATTGAGCCGAGACTGTTTTTCATGTCCTACGGTCGATCGGCGGTCGAAACGGCACGATCTCTGGACCGAAGCGGCAACGAGCCCCCAGCGTGGTGTAGGGAAGAGCGGGGCGAAACGGACCTCGGGGCAAAATGGCCCACCTCTGAGCAGAGACTGTTTTTTAGGTCCTGCTGAAAAATCGCCCATTTTACCTCACCGACCTTTGAGATGGGACTTTTTTTATGTCCTACTGAAATTGTCCATTTTGCCCCGCCGTTCCGTTTCGCTCGGCTTCACCCTGCACTGCCATGAAAGACTACGAGAAATTTTGCGTGATTAAAAGAAACCCTTTTCTAATTTTTTTTTTGTCGGATCCACTCGAGCTGCTCTGTTGATCGAATCGTGCGATATATTAACGCGATGTAGGATAAAGCGACCGACGTATGTGTGCTATGGCTACCGGTCGTTCCGGAAACTCGGGCGACCGTTACACGCGCGGTCATATTCCGACGTGTGGGCGACGATCTCCTCGCACGGTCTCCGTACAGGCCCGAGGGAAAGTCCATATCGCAGTGTATCAATTACAAATTCCAGACAATTTATCGCACCGCTAAATGTCTTCGGAAACTGGAAAGCTGAATGTATAATTTTGCAAGATTATTAGATCTCATATCTTACGGGACAGATAAACTTCAATTTTTTTCCTCGCAACATGTTCCTATATTTTCCTATATTTCCCATATTTCTTCCATTTAGTTTTTTATTTTTTTTATATATTTTTGCTACTATACGATTGAAAAAATCCAATCCGGACCGGTAATAATTCGCTCTGCAAATCAATTTCAAATTCACCGATTTGCAAGCACGAAAAATAGAAATATTTTTTTTATCGCTTACAAGATTATATATTCACTTTCCAATCTCCTTAGATAGAGCCCAAGGATAATGCGCCGCCATGTAGGGGAGAGCCGGGCAAAATGGCACACCGGGGCAAAACGGCTTTGAAAATCCGGGTGTATTGTTGGGACAAACTGGAGCATCCAAAAATTATTGGAAAATTGAGTTTTACCCTCAGTGTCCCATTTTGCCCCGCTGTGCCACTTTGACCCGGTCTCATCTACGCCGGGAAACGCGTGGCAAAAAATCATTAAAAAAAAAATAGAAAAAGAACCTCAACGACAGAAAGTTTTACCTTCAATCCCCTATTTTATTTCTCATCCTGATACTGATGCACCAAATAAAAATCAAATAAACCGCATGTCTTATTGAAGATATGCATATCATCGTGGAATTAATGAGAAGCGGAAATACAAACATAATGTGTGCGTGGTATTGATGAATCAGTGTGAGTGCGGCATTGTCCTATATTTTTTTCATATTTTTTAAAATATATTTTTGCTAATATACGATTTTTAGCAGATTGGTTGACGGAGCGATTGAAAAAATCCAATCCAGACCGGTATTAATTCGCTCTGCAAATCAATTTCACACTCACCGATTCGCAAGCACAAAAAATATGAATAATGTTTATAACAAGTACGAGTACAAAAAATATAAATAATTTAATTTTTTTTTAATAGCTTACGAGATTATATATTCACTTTCCAATCTCCTTAAACAGAGCCCAAGAATAGTGCGCCGCCATGTTCGCCGGGAAACGGGTGGCAAAAAATCTTTAAGAAAGAAGAAAAAAAAAAACCTCAACGATAGAAAGTTTCACCTTCAATCCCCTATTTTATTTCTCCTCCTGACACTGATGCACCAAATAAAAATCACATAAACCGCATGTTTTATTGAAGAATATGCATATCATCGTGGAATTTACGAGAAGCGGAAATACAAGCGCAATGTGTGCGTGGTATTGATGAATCGGTGTGAGTGCGGCATATCAACTGTGGCCGGGAGTGGGTCGACACGCGTAGCCGCTGCACAGTGGAGACATTCCGTCTGTAGTCAGACGACTGTGATCTTCCGTCTGGGTCAGGTGTGTGCCTCGGGTGCAGACGTGCGCGCGGTCAAGGCTCCATATCTTCCTCGTGTTGCTTCTTGTATCGTGGTCCTAGTATAACTGTGCCAACGTCGCATCGACATTCACGAAATCCAAACAATACAAAACAAAATTCTAAATTCCATTTTAGAAAAATGAAACTTCAAAATTGATTTGTCAAATTTCATTTTCGCGTCCGTGCCCTTCTGTAAAACATAAATGCCCATGACTGCCACCCATAGATATACCACATTTATAATAACAATAATAATAGTAATAATAATAATAATAATAATACTCTTTTTACTGTGCTCATGCACGTGTTCTGCTCACCTGATTTGCTTGGTCCTTTGGGAATTTATCCCTGGACTCCATTAAATAATAAACAATATTAATAACTGGATTCCATTAAACAATAAAGTATATTAATAATAATGATAATAATAATAATAATATGTAAGTTCAATAAAGAGTTGAGAGTGGAGCAGCTGATTTCCCGATCGAGGAACTGTCGGATCCATAAATGCCTTTTCCGCGTAATGTGGAGCAATAAAACATAATAAGTAACAGCTGCTACCGCTGGCACGTAAAGAAGGAAAGGAAGGAGGAAGCGTTTCGCCGGTACCGAGGCCGGACGTGCTTCAAGGTTACGCAACGTACGGAGTGCGGTGTACACCGTACCCGAGGGAAAGAGAGATGGAGAGGTTGCAGTACATACAAGTGCTGCACATAACGCGGACAGAGGCACGAACATCACTCTCGGTTGAGGAACGAAGTCCCATGCGAGCTCGTATACTAATGGGGAGGTTTGCTCGCGACGTAACGCGCCACTCTCGCCGACTTAGCCGGCCAGCTAGCAGCTAAACGGCATGAGGAACTGTCTATTGGCGTTGAAGCAACGCCAATGGACAGAGCCAAAAGGAAACTTTGCATTCGAGGGCCCCGTATCGCGAGGAACGGTTCTTTTGTACTCTCCGAGCTCGAAGTGTTCGACGGTCCAGTATGTTTATGTTGCTGATTATTTATTTCATTTTTTTTTCTAAAACATATAAATGAATAAAGAAATTTTAAGCATTAGAATAATCGGGCCTTATCTATGGATTATGGATCATTAAAATCTATCGATTGTGCAGAACTTCAGGAGAATGTCCTTTGCGACACATTAAATCATTCATTACTTTCAAGCAACCCGATTTGGTAGTAATTTTGCAATAAGTATTCGAATTTTCATTTATTAATTTTTTTCCCCCGACGCCTGTGAGAGGTTGACTAGCACGAATGTGGTCGCGGCACTAATTTACGATTTTTGTCTTTTTATTTCTGTACCGACTCGTGTATGCCACTGTTCTCTTTTTTTTTTGCACATATCACGAGTATGTGAAAAACGTGAAATTTTATTCATGAAAGCGGTAGGAAGCGCTGTAGCGTTTCTCGGGAGGAAGGACACGGGGAGAGGAAGGGACTTCCTTCCGTGTGTAATACGAAGCAAGCCCGAGTGGCGATGGCGTAGGACCGGGGCAGAACGGGCTAGCTAATAAACAAAAGCCTTTCGCACAACCTCGAGACCGATATTACAGTTGTGTATATCGATAGACATTTAAAAATAAATAAACAGTCATATTTATTAAACAAAAAAGATTAAAATAATTTAATAAGCATTAATCATTTAATTAAATTCGTTACAAACGTTCGTAGCATCAGAGAAAAGTTGTCTATCGAGAATTTCCAAATGCCGAACCTCCTCCGATTGAGCATGACGCGCATGCACACATCCAGAAAAATAATTTATTTAACAGGCGCCCCGCAAACTAATATATACTTAATTTAAATAAATATATACTTAATTTAAATAAATATTTATTTGAATTAAATCAATATTTATTTGGATTAAATCAATATTTATTTGAATTAGATAATTAATTATTTGCGGCTCACCCCTCAAATAAATTATTTTTCTGAGTGCATTACCTCGAAGATCCCAATTTCCCAGGTCTCCCAAGTACTCCAACGAATCGTTTCGAGCATTAATTTTGGTGCTCCATCTTGCCCCGTCTCCGCAGTGTTGTAGCCTCGTTCCCCATTCCGCCTCCTCCGCATGAGAATCGGACAGATATGCGAAGAGCATGTAGGTGGATTAATGCGTCGACGTTGCCAGGAGAACAAGCCGGATCCAGAGAGAGCGTCTCTGGACAGTAGTGCAGTCCGCCCAGGTGCATCAGCCTCTCGTTCCTTCCTCCGTCTCCCCTTTCTCCAACCCTCTCCCGCTTCTTCGGTAATCCTGATCTGGTTCATGCGTTTTACAGCAGCTTCCTGCGCATCAGCGTACTCCGGAAGTTACTCGCGCGGTCTCCCGCGCGATGCAAATCAGTTGCATCCGAAATGCAACAAAACGGACGGACGTAAAAGGAGGCTAACAAATGGATGGAAAGCAGTGAACCCGACGGTCTACTCAGAAAAAACATTTATTAAAATCGAATACATTTCGATCTTCAAATGAAGTTTATTAAGATAAAAGAAATGTTTACTTGTCTTAACAAAATGCTTATTAAATTTAAATGATCGCTATTCTTTAGTGTAAGTAAACGAATTTATTGAAAGATTTGTACTTTAAAATAAGAACGATATTATCGAAAAAATAAAGATATTAATAAACCCTCTATTAGGTAATGAAGCAAATAAACATTTTTCTTCGTCCCGAATAATTTTTTTTTATTGAAATAAACTTCCTTCTAAACTGGAAATCCGTGCGCGACGTGCGGTAAACGATCCGCGGTGTAGCACGTTCCAACCAAATCAGCCGAGAGGAGACGGCGATATCTTCAAACGGTTTTTTTCTCGTCACCCCCGCTCCACCTTGCCGCCAGTCTACTCTCTTTGGGTCTCGCCGCTCCGAGGTCCTGGCGGAGCGGAAGAAACGAGAGTACATTCGCCCAACGAGCCAGCTCTTCCTTCCTTCCTCACTTTCGGAAAGCTCGCGCCTTCGGCGCGTTCCAGTTCGTCGCTCGATCTATTTTACTATAGCTTCCCTCAACTCCTAACAGCCGTGGAGCTGTTTGTAGGTGCATGCGCAGCTCTTGGGCTCGGTGCATGTCCCTGCGAAATCTATACCGCGGTGTCGGTGCGGCTGTGAACGTCCCTCGCCACTTGACACCGTTCCAAAAGCCACCGTCACCAACGGCAACTTATACCGATTTGCTCTTTTTTTTTTCTTATCATCAGAAAGCTCAAGGGCTCCGGCCACGAATTTTACAGACATCCGGGGTAGAGAATAGCCATCGTGAAATCTAGTGTAAGGTCTAGTGTTAATTATATGACGGTAATTTTCGATAAAGCACGACTGACTATTTTCTTCTTCAGACCGTCTCGTACTGTCGAATATTATGCTTGATCCATTTTCTTTTTACTGCGAGACAATAATTTGTACATCGTTGATAATAAAATTTGTTAATTTGTACAAAAAATAGTTTGTCACTTACAAATATAACGTATAAACATTTGCAAATATAATGTGTAACCATTTCCAACTAAAATCTGTAAACTTTTGCAAATAAAATTTCTAAGCATTCGCAGATAAAGTTTATATATTTTTACAAATAAAATATGAAGAAAAAAAATGAAAATATAACAGGTACAGGCGCGGCATTTATTTTCTCCGGATTCCTCGGAGAGTCGTCAATTGGCAATAAAAAAGAAACTGAAGTCTGAACTCGAGAGTTTTAGCTGAAATTCGATCCTAACATTGACCTCAACCCAATACGAAATATTTTCACCTAAAGATTAAATTTTCCCTACGTTGTGTATCTCCAGCTTCGGGTGTCACCAGGCGAAAGGATCTGAAACAATCGGCAACGGAGCCTCGACACGATTATCCCCCGCGTTTCATCGAGTCTCTCTCGCTCTCCCGATATTCTCACGAATATCGCAGATCTCCCGGTGCAACGGAGTCGAGATCGTTCGCTCTCGCGGTCAATCCCGTCGCCGGGTCGTTGTGTCTCGGTGCACGTACGCGCACCAAGACTACCATCGAAAATGTCTCTATGGTACGGACACCTCCCTCCCAGTGTCCACCGCCGATCACGCGCCGGTCATGCACACCGCATACTTCGCTTATGCTCCGGCCGTAGTCCGTGCAACGATCGGCGTTGTGCATATACGAGACGAAGCGATAGGTACAAAGCGCACAGGCGATATCACGTCGCGTGTTCTCGAAAGTGCAGAGCACGGGCAGAGACGTAGTGCGGGCGCGTGGAACGTTCGATCGTTGCGTAACGTCAAGTGAAGCGGTACAGCGAGATGCAACGAGAGCACAGTGTGGGCTGCTGCTGCTGATGCCGGGCTGCTGATGGCTACGGTAGCCACGGCGATACGGAGGTGTTGCACCGGACGGCGCAGCACGGGCATATGCACTTCTGCCCATCATTTCCGTGTTCCGAGAGCCGTGCGAGCCAACTCACACGCGCTGACCGAGCATCGTGCTCCGTGCGCCAGCGATATGTGATGTATGGTCACTGTGAGAATAAATTGTAAGTTTAGTGTATTGGATACTGAAATTTGCTTTTATTACTTACGTTAATTGAACATTGATGTACTTTTTTGGAAAAATTAAAATAGCGATTATTAAAATTAGAAACACAAATTATAATGACGAAAAATCTTTTGCGTGTAATTTGTTTAAAAAATGCATTAAAAATAAAAATCCATAATTTCCGTGTTCCGAGAGCCGTGCGAGGCAACTCGCAGACGCTGACCGAGCATCGCGCTCCGTGCACCTGCGATATGTGATGTATGCTCACTGCGAGAATAAATTGAAAAATGTAATGTACTAGATATTGAAATTTGCTTTCATTACTTACATTAATTCGACATTGATGTGCTTTTTTAACAAAATTAAAATACCCATTATTAAAATTACAAATCTTGCGCCAGAAATGTACAAAAAAATGTATTTAAAAATGAAAATTCTCCTGGGAAATTGCAACGCACATATGTTTGAAATGTTAGAAACAGTTCATGTAAAAAAGCTTCCAATCCCGTTCAATAATTTTCAAACTAAATTTTTTTTACAGTGCTCGTTCTGCGTATGACATTTTACATGCGTGTGTCCGTGTGTGTGTATAATGGATATACGTCGGCCACATAGTCGAAAGTTACTTATTTGTCGTTCGGTCGACAAAAACATCGAGCGCTGCCGCGATCTACCTTAGGGCCGTATTCGCCGAAGTGGAGCTCTTACAAGGGAGCGCGGGGCAAGATGGACCGCGTTCTCCGTTCGAGAAGGGACTTTTTTGCGCTCCGCGAAAAAACGCTTGAGGTGGTCCGCTTTGCCCCACTCCCGGGGCTATGAACGGGTTCTCCGATGTTTCAAAGACCAGAAACGCTTTTAAGGTCTCCGAGGCGGGCTTAGCTCCCGGCACGACTGCACGGCCATCTCCTTTCACGGCTATCGTTATCCCTCGGCGCCGATACTACCGGCGCACGCCTCGTCGCTCGCTTTGACGAGTTAGCTCACCGTCGCGTCGCGTATTTGCGATAAAAATATCGTGCGCACGAGCGACGAGAGACGACAGAGGGTTACTGATAAAAAAAAAACCAAACGTTTTTGTCTCGTATGGGGGTTTCAAAGGCGAAATGTAAACTATGCAAATGAGATGGCAAATTTGTAAAAAATTAAGACCATTGAGAAAAAAATGTATTGCGGTCTCTATTACCGATCGCGGTATTTCACGTGCTCTTAAGCGATCACCGGAAACACTGCCATTTGTTAAAGTATTTTTCATCATTTTTTAAATCATTGTTCGTTATGTATTCAATAATTTTTCGTACTTTTTCAAATCATTATTCGTAATATCTTATTGAATACATTTTTTGATTCACACTAAAGAATAGCCCTCATTGGTAATAAGGATTTTCTTAAGGCACGTCATTCTTAATGCCCATCAGTTATCTCAATAAACGTCATTCGAAGATCGAAATTTATTTGATTTTAATAAATATTTTTGTCCTGCTTGTGGTGTGGAATAATGCCTCGCCGCAGGGTTTCGGGCAATTGGAATGAGATCGCCGGTGAGAAAATGCCCGGTCGAGCGTGAATGGCACTCGTCGTCTGGTAACTGGTAAATTAAGCAAGTACCCTGTGTAACGTTGGTCCGCCTAGGAAAAAGATCGGGAAAGCGGAGCCGAATGCCGATAATCTCGGGAGCCCGTGCGTGCCGCGAAACGCTCTTTCTGTTAACTCGCTCGCAAGGGAACGTCGCTCGTACGATATTTATTATCCGATCTCGAGACAGAAATCGAGACGAGCTCGGTGTGTATGTGTGTGTGTGCGAGCACGCGCTTGGAGCACGTCCGAGAGTCCTAATTACCGCGAGCAGATCTCGATACAACTGTGCCGGGCGCGCGTAAGAATTTACCGGGATCGGTAGATCGGCAACGACGACGACGGGAAAGAACGATTCGCTCCCGGCGGAGCTCGTTGCGTCACGTGTATCCTATACAGCGGTCTGGAAACAGCATCAAGTACCTCGACCATGATTGCTAATTATCCGATGTGGAAGGAAATCGTCGATCCATGCCATCGGCATCGTGTAAAAGCAGTCATAATAGCTGTATCACAACTATATCGCGCGACCGCGGGGCGTATCTTCGATTCTCGCGCGCGGAATACTACGCCCCTCTGATTTCAGCGACGCTATAAATTACCGTAATTATTTATTTCCTGATCGGCGGCTTTTCGCACGGTACAAATAAAAAACTTCGTAAAATCAAAGCGCTGACAAAAAGTCGTTTGCTGCGTAGGACGGAGCGGGGCGAAGTGAACCTGCGGGCCGACGTGGACGATCAGGGATCAAAGTGTGCACCGCACTATTGTGCACGATTCGCCTAGACGCGCAGAATATAGTATCAGAATAGGATAATAGGGGAACAGTTTTTAAGGGTTAAATTAGGACAAACATTATCAGATTTAAAAAAAATGGGACACACATACATATAATCAACTTTCCAAAATATATATAAGATAATAAAAAAGGGCTGAAAGGCTAAGTCCTTTGGCCCGTCGGCAGTAGACATTTAAATACATACTGTTAATATTATCGTACATGTATCGATGATCGCACCGTGCAAAACATTGCTAATAACTACAATTTCTTCTAATTACAAAAATTGGCGTCGTTTATGGATAAACTGTTGTAAAATGTACACATTTTTTATCGTGTACAATTTCGCAGTCCGAGTGGTACGCGAGAGAAACTTCGCTGTGTCGAAAAAAAAATGTTTTCTATTATGTTACTATTCGATGCTATCTATTACACTATAGAAGCGTTGTGTAACAGGAGAAATGACCCCGCAGAAGTTAATGCGAACAGGCTCGCGGAACATCGCGATGCATAGCACATATGCACACCCCGCAGCGTAATCGCACAGCCGTATCGGCCTGTGTACTTGCGTTACAGCCCGCTAATACGTGGGAACGCAGACGATTAAGCGGAATTTCCATCGGGCGCGTCTCGATATCTGTACTTAGAAGTACAACCTATATTGCAGGTATGATACAATAAGTATACGAAAGCGAGAGCGCGGTCGAGGCCGATCTGCGGACCCATTGAAAATCGTGAGCTACAGTAAAAAGATTAAATTAATTTTAAAAATGTGCATCGTCATGTTTCCGTGCGATGTAAGTCCGATCTAATACATCTCCCGATTAAATAAAATTCCTCACGCTCGCAAGGCTTTCGCTTCATTAGACGGTACAGGGATCATCCCGGTACCTCCATATACACATTAGAAAAAAACTTTTTCCTTCAGAAAGGTAAAAAAAACATTTCCTGTCAATTAAATTTTTTTTTGTCAACGAGCCTTATTTTTTTTACTATAATAAAATAAAATTAATTTTAATAAATTGTGAGTTACAGTAAAAAAAAAAAAAAAATTTTGAATGTGCATCAAGTTTCCATGCGATGTATGTCGGATTCGATAGATCTCCCGACTAAATTAAATTCTTCACGCTCGCGAGGCTTTTGCCCGATTGCAAAGATAAGGCCGACACTTTGTCCATTCTTTACCGCCCGGCAAATTTTAATTACAATCTGCGCTATCTATTCGCATATATTAATGCAAACCGGTGTTTTCACCGCTCGCGTTATGCACGCCTCGAGATACCGCCGAGCCGAGGGCGTCCGCGTGCGTGCAGGCGAGCGTGTCGCGTAAAGAAGTTGAATAATAACGGCATTCCGCGTGGTCGAACACTCACGGCGTACGACAGGCGGTATATATATTGCAGAGCGAGTCCGCGCCGAGATCCATTTGCCGTTCGAATCGCGATCCGCGTGGTAACGGAGAGGTACGACACATGCGTACGATAATCTAACGGGGAAACGGTCCGCGGAAGCTGCACTGCACACGCGACCCAATAATTATTTTCATCGACACTTGGCTTCGAAAGTCTGCTCGAAATATCATTGCTTCAATCGTCACCGAAGTGGCTGACATTTATTCCCTTGTAGTTATTGGGAGCTCGTGCAGATTTTTTGTATTGTCGTGCCATTAAAATATCAAGGATCTAAAGAAACGTTCGTAAAATCGACACTCGGCGGTTTAAGATGATTTAATTCTTTTTTTTTATTAATTCATAACTAAAGTTAAAATTTAGAGGAATTTATCTTCCCACTGATCTTCAAAGGGTTTTAAATCGTCAAGCTATGCAACTCGAGATCAGAAAGACAGGTTCTTCATCTTTACATTTTTTTTTAACTCTGCATAATTTTCTTTTATGTTACAACAAAAAAGAAAAAAAATGCGACTTCGCAAACGTTTTTTGTACGTCACATAGAATTTTAACGATGGACGTCCCCGTTTCCTTAAAGCCGCTATTACACAGACATATCCTTTAGCAGGGTTATACCATGCCACAGAAAGATCTTTTCACAAGTATATTGTCCGTGGAGGAGAGTCTCCTCGAGTTTCATGAATCTCACTCTTAACTACGATTACATTCACGCGACACCGTCACCCAGTTTTTAAGATCGTTAGCCTTCAAATTTCTGCCCCATGATCGATGACTTGAACGTCGTTTTTTTCATCCCGCAGTTCTTTTCTAAATCCAGTTTATTAGAGAATAAAAAATCCTCAAAAATCCGTGGCAATGCGCGGAATTTTTTTTATTGATAAAAAAATTGCATATATATCTTCAATCTGCCGCCGACGATGGTTATGAACGATGGTTACAGTTGCTTCCGATACATGTGCCACATGTAACGGAGGCAGCGGTCTCCGTGCAATGAAAAATGTATTGTACACGAATGCATGAGGCGGCTTCGAGACAAGCAATTACCATCGCTGCTGTTGCCCCTACAGTTGCTGCAGTGATCAACCGGTAAGTTGTAAGCGGTCTCTGGTACGGTGTACGAGCCATAAAGCACGGGCAATTAACGTTTAATGTCTAGTTGGTAGAGACAGTTTTGCGGAAAGGAGAGGAGGGCGTCCGGTATCGTTTCTACCCGTGTGCGAGCTACGCGGGAGACCTCGCGCTGTTATTATAGTTCGTAGTTATAGATATATCCAACGCGTGGCTATGTGCATAGGTACAATTTAAGTGCACCACACCAATTACACCTTTTACCCGCATAGCTGCGAACCGATCGCGGTAATACAAATATCGCTTTATAACGAAGGACAAAAATATCGACCAATCGCCATCGTGCGTTACATATTACCAGAATAATGTTCGTGGCTTATCTTTGCCAACGGGGAGAGGGCGGGACGTTGAGAAAAAAAAGCTGCTCGGCTATGTCGATACGCCGGACTCATAGACATAAGCGTCTATATGACATAAAAAAATTAATTATGTGCGCTACTTTGTCTGCATCAATAATATTATAAAAAATAATAGAGTATCTATGCAAATGTTCGCAATTAGATTGAACTGATTATTTCTGAGCAGATTATTTGTGTACTGTGGATTTGACTTCATTTTTATGACAATTAGTTTAGGAAACGTTCTATTGAACATTAGTCTGGTGACTTCACTTTTTTTTGTTGCGCATTAATTCCTGATTGATTCGCGATTCCGTAGTACTTTATTTTTTTTCTCTATCTTTGATCTGAGTATGTTAACTCTCGAATTGAAGATCAATTTCGTCAGCTCTTCTTCTACTGAGGACAAAATTGCCGTTAATGGTACACTGGGGTGACTCGTTACCCCAGGCGGTCTTTAGATGCTTATGGTTCAATGATCAGCGATCAACGAATTAGGACACTTTGACGGGACTAGAAAATCAATCTATATTACCTTATTAGCGCCCTTGCTTCCCAATTTACCATCAAAAATACTGATTACAGACAAGCCGGGGTAACGAGTTACCCCAGTGTGCCGTCCTAGGTTTAACCTGACTGTTTTAAATGTATTCCGAGCTCTCGCGCTCTCTATATCGGTGATCAGTTATACGTACGCGTAACTATTATTGCAATCGAGCGATCTCGAAGGGAATTTTGAAGGAACTCAACCACGGCGGACATTGCCTCTTGGCTATTTTCTTTTCTCGGTCGCTTCGCCGGCAAGAGGAACTGGCTCGCTATTTCCCTTTCTCCTTCTCGCTCGCTCCTTCTCGCGTTGCGTACGTGTCTCGCTTCGTCAATGAAAGGGCTGAGAATTCGAATAGCGGCGTTGGCTCGTACGGCGGAGAAACCTCGAAGCATCGAAGCTCTATACGTGCCCCAATGCTTCCGTTATTCCTCCTGTCGTCCTGTCTCGGGGATTGTTTGCGCGAATATTTATCGGACCGAGGAACGAACGCGAGCTTCGTCGGGAAGATAGAATGAGACTGAGAGAGAAATAAAAGGGAGCGGACGGCGGTTTGAATCAATAGCCGGATAGCATAGAAGGGGATGGGCGAAAGGGTTAACTCCGGCTTGGAGAAAGAGGGGGAGAAAGAGAATCTTAAACATAAAATTGGAACGCGAATTAATTAAACTCTGATCGACCGATCAAAGTCCAGCTAAAGCTTCGGTAGCTTTATAGGGATATTTGTCATCACTTTCTTTAATGCGTATTAACTACATTTTTTTATTAAAATTTAATCAAAAAAATGTTACTATCGCGTTGTAAAAATTGAAGAAGCGAATGTTTCAAGTAACGTTTCCCGAAAATTTTTATCGGAAAGAGTCTCCAGAAGTAGACAGGCTTTTTTTTAATGCCAAGGAGGAGTCGAACTTCCACATCATAATTTATTTGAAGTCGCAAATCGCGTGGAGGGTTCGTCGATTCGGTTGAATTTGTCGATCCATCGGCGACCGCGAGTCCGACGAGTCGTTCGGTATCTCCTTGCGATTGTCGATCGCAAGGATAGGACGAGGATTGAGTGCAAGCGATTCCAGCTGCAGAGTTGTCCGAAAAGTGCAGCCAGCGACGTAGTTGGAGTGGGTACACACAAGTTTGTTCCCGAAGCCCATGAGGCGCGCTTCAACTCTCGGTGAAATGGATTCGGGCACGATTTTAACCCCCCGGAGCCATTGCCGTGGATGTTCCGGTCCTATCTCACTTGCCCATTTCGTCGCGCCCGTCTCTACCTCGTTCACGGTCCAGGCGGCTCCTCCGTAGTGGTGGAAACTAGCTAGCTCGGACGAACTTCGTCCGATAAGTCCTTGCTCCAGATACCGAAGGATTAAGGTGTTTCTAGCTTTATCGCACACCGTCCCTCTATCGGCAAACCCTCTCTCGGCCACCCCGGCTGCCTCCGCGGCCGGAGGAGACCGACGGACCCGCGTGGTTTCCGGCGGTCCTCTCGGAAGATCCATTTTTCGAATAGACTCGCAGAAAAGCGTTTGGCACTCGAGACGGGCTCAAGGGTCCTCGGCATATTCGATGAACGGGGGAATAAGGAGATCTGCGGAAGAGCGCTGGTACATTCCGAATAGCCCGTCTCATACTCATCCCTCGCCCTTGTTACATAGAACCATCGGAACTTCACGACCGAATCCGCCACAGTTGCGGTATTATATATTTATATATGTCATTCGTGAACATTTCGCCCGAATATTAATTGCAATAGTCGCTAACGAATTTAAGCGCTACTATAGATTTTGGTATTGGTAGTTGTAAGTTTATCATGGCTTAGTTGAGGTATTGGTCGAAATAGGTAATTACAGTGAATACATAATTGTTATAAAAGAATCAAATGATAACATCATTAAAATATTTGCGTGAGAAGTATAATGGAATAATAATATTTTAGTAGTGACAGTTACGGCACATTCACATCTTTACCACTCGCAACTTTACTAGAACAGATCTCTCCCCAAACACCTCTATCGGATAATAACTCTACCGGAATACAAGGCTAACGTAAAGCCTTGCATTCCGGTAGAGTTTTATCACTGTCTGGTAGAGATTTTGGTAGAGTTGTGAGTGTGTGGACGGTGTGTGTAGGAGGAGGATTCTATAGACGGCAATATTTCGTTGGTACAGCTAAAAGATTCATCAGCTAAAAATAAATTCGATGATTTGACAAAAATATTTTTGGGGCGTTAAAATATTCTGTTCGACAAATAAAACATTTATTCGAACGCCCGTGCGCCGAGTCTCTGATTCGACAGCATTTTTTAACAGTCTATACGATCCCTAGTACAACAGCCGAAAGTGCAAAATATCGAACCGCTGTTTGAAAAAAAAAAATTCACAATCGATGATAATAAAGTATCGACAATATAGAAGAACGAACGCTCGTATATTGTACGAACATCGTTGGCATTCGTGGAACATTTTCAACAAATAAAACCCAACGAGCGCCAATTCCCGCAGGCAGATAGTAAATATATCCGAGTGTAAATGCCGTTTTCTATCCCGATTTCATTTGGATAAAGGCGGAGTGATGGACGCCGGGCGAGGTTGGTGCGGTAACATTGTTCGCGAGGAGAGAATCGTACATGGCACTCTATATAACGCTTACTCACCGCGCGATTATGGGCGCGCTAACGTGATATTATCGAATTAAATAACGAGACTGATAAAATTGATAACGGCGATAATTGGGTGTTAACCAAAGCTCGAATTCGCGTCGCCGCGCCTCGCCGACGTTGCAATCTCGCGTGTTAAATCGTAGGCGCGCGAGTGGAGACGCTTCTGTGTGGAACGCATAAGTTCACTCCGCGTTCGATTAACAAGTGAAAAGCAAAAATTTCATTTTATAGCAGAACTCGTGTAGTAAAGTTCTTCTTACGAGGGATTCGAGCGAATAAAATTAATAAATTAACGCTCGTAAATCGCGAGCGTTTATGTTATATAGCGCGTCCTGTTGCGGCTCGGAGCGCCTCGGCGCGTTGCGCACCGGTTAGAACGAGCCTCGGGAGCGTTACAATATCGCGGTATAAGCGAGCGCGCGGTGAATCAATATCGACAACTTTCTACGGAATTCATTGTAAACGACGAAGCTCACTTCGCTCCGACATACCGAAAGGAGGCAACGCCGCCGATCCCGAGACGGCAAATCCCGAGCTAGGAACGCCGGGCGTTGTATATTCTCCCATTGTAATGCGGCAATTCTCTCCGTCTCTCCAGCATCGTTGTTTATTTCATTTTATTTTCATTATTCGCAACGCTGCGGGCTTCGGTAACGTTCTCGGGCCGATCGACCAAGGCTCTCGGAACGATTTGCGTAACGAGACATATATAAGGGAAAACGGGGCAAAATGAAACACCGGAGTAGAAAACGCACGATTTTTACACGTTTTCAGCGGGAGGTAAAAATGGTCTCGTTTCGCATTGAAGATGCCCGTTTTGCCTCGTAGTTCCATTTTACCCCACTCTCCCGTAACAGAAGCAATGTAACTGACGTAACTGTTGGCTTGGTGCTGCATTGAATATTGAATTTCTCAAGAATCTAAGGAATTCAATTTTTATCCGATGCTATAACGCTGTAATCCGATGCTGTACCGCAGCATCAACGCAAACAGGTTTGCCAGTATTTTTATCTATTTTTTTTTACATATTTTCGTCGAATATTTTATAAAATGTTAACCAAACCCGTTGTGTGAATTTGCGTAACGAACCATATGTAAGGGAAAATGGGTCAAAGTGAAACACCGGAGCAAAAAACCGACGATTTTCACACGTTTTCAGCGGGAGGTAAAAATGGTCTCGCTTCCCATTGAGGAAGCTAGTTTTGCCTCGTAGTTCCATTTTACCCCGCTCTCCCTTAACAGAAGCAACATAACTGGCGTTGCTGTTACTATATTGTAATGCCTGGTGCTATATTGAATATTTAATTTCCCAAAAAGGTGCGGAATTGAATTTTTAATCCTCGCACCAACGGAAACAGGTTTTCAGTGCTGTATTTATTCTTTTTTATGTTTTCGTGGAAATTTTTGTAAGATTTTAACCAAACCCCTTGTGTGGATTCTGCATTGTAAAAACGCTCAATTCGCTCTCGCCCCGCTTCTATGGTCAAGAAATATAATGAAAAAAAAATCTTTGCGAGCATATAGCCGCGACCTTTTACGTTCGCTCTCGTTGCCTCGTATACCAAATGCGAGTCTCCGTCGAGACGCGTGTATGTATAGAAAACGAGTAACTCGTTCGTTTCGCATTACGCAAGAACCACGCCTAAAGCCGCGCGAAGTTTTGCTGCACGCGCTGCACCGTTGCACCGTTTCGCGCTTGTGTATACCTCGTTGATGTTTCTACTTGCTCTCGTATACTAAAAAAAAATGTTATACCGACACTACTGTGTCTATGCTTCTACCGTAACGGCGTAACCCGTTCGGCGCTCGGTTTATTGCCGTATCATTACGTGCACGGGGAGAGTCCAAGATTTTCCACGTCAATCATCGTTCGAGATACTATTCGTCGGGCTATCGAAAGCGAGAGTCGGACCTAATACCGTCTCTCCCGGCGGAGCTAAGAAATAAAATGTAGATTTTTTTCTTTTTTTTTTTTAACGAATACTCCGCTACACTGTATCGTGACTCTTGCAATTATTTTTGAAACGGTGAGCAACAATTTTTTACAACAGCTTGTAATTTCTTTGACCTCGGAACATTGCTCGAGCACAGTTGCCTGGTCTGATTCGTCCCACTATCTGCCATTTCAAAGGTCTTGTGAGTAATGTGAGAAAGGTTGGATACCATTTTCTCAGCTCCGGTGTTACTTTAAGGGGGTGCGACTATTTCCGAGCAAAAAACGAGTTTTACTTATTTTTATTAGAAACAAAATGTTATTTATAATATTTATGATATTTAATATGATGTATCGTAAAGTGTCCGTAAAAGTGTTTGGTTGTGTAAAAAAAATGGGCAAATCCGAATATCTTCTTTCTTCATTGCTTATAGAAAGACCATACGTGTCGGCTCTTACAGCAAGGGCGCTTACAATACTATATAAAAGTCAAGTTATATAAAAGAACGGTACATTATTTTTTTTTTAATATGTTAAAAAATTTTGTTTGGAAATTAATTATCGTTATTGGAAGCTTTTTTGCATAAACTGTTTTTGAAATATTAAAAACATGGTCGTTGCAATTTTATAGAAAATGTTTGCAAATTTCCGACACAATGTTTGTAATTTTACTATCTGGTATTTTAACTTACGAAAAAGTACATTAATGTTCAATTAATGTAAGTAATGTAAGTAAATTTCAATTTCTAGTACTTTTAATTTACAATGTATAAAAAGGGCTTAATGTCCGTATAATTCCAGATGATGACCCGTGCAGCGATACGAAATCTGTCGGGCGTTGATCGGAGCTCCGATCGCGGCGAATGCAGTTCAACGTTCCCACCGTCGAGTCTCGATTCTCAATTAACGCGCTCGTGCGGACGTTCAATCTACAGGGGGTTCGGTAAAATTAAGCGCGATTACGGCAAGTCTAGTCATTCGGCGAAGCCGTCGAATTCAGAAGCGAGCGCGACCGCCACTCGTCCATGTGAAACGAGCGGTATCCGCTATGGCACGGCGGTTCGAACGTTCTGCATCATGCGCGCCCGCGCCGAACCACCCGTGCTATTACTCCTCCAATCGATTGATCGCTCGTAATCGAGCGTCGTTCGACGAGGATCGCCATACTCTGTACGTGTATCTGCTCTGTGTTTTAACCCGCAGTCACGATCAAACGGCTTGTTATTCAAAAATATAAGGTACAACGAAAAAATGAATCTAAATGTAAAGAAATAAATTTCCTAAATATTGCAAAGTTGACTAGTAATGGATAAATTTTCCTCTACCGATCTCTACCAATTCTCTACCGATGACTCTATTCTGACTTAAAATGATCGAAAAAATCCCACTCTAAAAAAATGTATTCTTTAAATTTTTACACGTGAGTATTAAATTTGTGTATTTTTTATATGTTTTTTTTTTAATATTTTTTTTATATGCGTTACTGTTCGTAAATTCTCTCTGGTATTTTTAGGTTCAAGTTAAATGAGATACTTTCAAAGATAGCTGTTTCGCCAAAGTTCTGGAAATGACATGTTGAGCGTTGAAGAGTTAATTAGAATCTCTGTTTCCTACTTCATTTCCTTAGCAGTAATATTTTCGACACTTTAGTTCCTCACGTTTGAAATTTAATTACAAATATGTATCGAACTATTTTATCTGAAAACCATAAATCCCGACTCATTCATGGAGTCTGACGATAAAAATTTAAGACATACGCTATGCCACATGAAAGTGCAATATAATGTTATGCAGGAATTTGAGTTCGTGCGGCCAACTATGCGAAACTATCAATTACAATATCCGCGGCGATGGATACGCCTTGCATAATACATACATATGCATACCGGAATGCAGCATTGCTAATAAAACGATAATAATAATAATAATTCAGTATCACGTCCGAAAAATCACGTACAAGCGAATACGCTTTTCCTTTTGTTTTGCGCTCGCGAGCCATCGATGACCGAACTGTCGGCGCAAATGCAGCGAGGAGAAAATCCGGAGCAGGTAAACGAAGATCCTTGGAGAGTGCATCATTAAAGAGCACTCCGTGGAAGCCTCGGCACTCTTTAGTATTGGTTTTTCTGTTCGCCTCGTTGAACGCGGTAGTTCCGCGGGTCGTGGTCCGACACGAGCTCGCCGCCCGGTTGCAGTGTGCGATCAGTTCGAACCCTCGTCGTCTTCCCATGTACATATATCAGAATGGCACAGTTCTGGCCTAGTACTGGTGCCGGAGCTACCAGTACTGGCAGACAATCAAGGCCCAGTACAAATCTAATGCAGAATCAGTACTGGGCCGATATTGAAATGATAACACCTGCCCAGTGCTGGCTGTCGGCGGCAAGCCAGTACCGCGTGTCAATGTTCAGCCACTGTTCAACAACGATAATAATAAACAGTAAAAAAAAAACCCAATAAAAAAATTATTATTTTTTGGTTGTCACGGAGGAAAGAGTAAGAAAAAATAGGGGAGTGGGATAAAACGGGACAGAAAATCGGGATGATGCATCCCGATTTTCTGTCCCTTTTTGACACACCATCCTATTATGCTCCGCTCTCCCCTAAATTTAATCATACTAAACTCTTGTACCTCTCCTGTACAATCATTGAATTCGACACGCATCGAAGTTTATTTGCAAACAATTTATGATAAAAATAACAGCTTTTGTCTCTCACAGGCATTATCGTCGCCGTTGCATGATCGATTCAACATTTTTCTTTTGTTTTAGATCCGCATTCGGCTGCATTGCGACACATGACGAATGAACGAGAAACGCGGAGCTTTTCGCCTCCATCGCTCAGAAACTTGCGCGCTATGCGTGTTCACGTGCGGATAAAAAAAAAGCTGGATAACCATCTGCACCGTCGACCGGAAACCATTAGAATTTGATCATCGAGGACTTTGTAACAGTCGTTGACGAGCTTCTTTTTTTTTTCATTCTTTTGTCCCGATCGTCCGCACCCACCGACGCTTTGTGTCGGCTCTGAGCGTGCACGCGTCGAACGGATATCGGATGAAAATCCCGACGTTATCGGTGCCGTTCCTCTGTGACAGCTGGGTCAGCCAAAATACGCCGGAGGCTGATCATCTTCGCTGCGTCGTTTCTGTTCCCCGCGGCTCGCATCCGATGCGCGCGAACAACCCCCACTGTCGAAAACCTCAAATACCCGCGCGGATTGTTATCTCTACGCGAAATTCAAAACTTTTGTAATCAGCAGCATGCTCGCTGCGCGAAACGTTTTTCCGTATCTCCGCGATTCGAGAAGCGCGACGTTTCATTCGTACGGATGGGCGGATACGCGCGAGTTTCGCTGAAAGTCTCGTTCGCGATTATTGTTTCGGTGTGTCATCGTCCCCGTAGGCATATTAATATCCTGATTTCCCGTTATCGGCGACGGGGCTTTTCGCAGGCTTTGACGCTGCACCGGCGGTCGTTTTTATTTTACGTTTTCTTTTTTAAATAAAATTTGATTTACGAGTGGCTAGCACAAATTATGCAGTTTTGTAATCGCAGATCTGAAAAGTTGGGGAAATAAGCAAACAAAAAATTGTTCTCGCGGACATTCAATATCCGGTTAACCCTTTCGATCTGGAGGTCAAAGTGACCCAGTATTCGACTCGCGTTTAGGCGGTTTTTCAACATTTTAGACATTTTTCAACAATTTTGAATTTTTTTTTAACTTCCCATTAATTTTCTTGAATTGAAACTATTGAGATATATCCTACATTGTACAGAGTATGTTCCACAATAAAAAAAGCGATCTGTCGGATAGTTGAAAAATAATTTCCAAATTACAATTACAATTTTACCAAAAGCGTTGCGTGAAATGGATTTTAATTCGAGTTAAGCGTCAAATTTCACGATCAATTATCCAATGATGATTACCGTTTCCTCCAGTCGCACAGTATACGCGATACAGTAAATTAATTCGTTGGTCTTAATCTTGCTTCCGTTCTCAGCAGACAGGTCGGGCATGCCTTGCCGACGTGGATCATGTGTGGTATGCACGTGTGCGTCACATCGACCGCTCGGAAACGGAAGGGCGTAACAACCACGCCAAAGTACGCAAGTTACGCCCTTCCGTTTCACAGGAGTTTATCCGCGATACAAGCCAGAGTATTGGTAGCGGAATTGCATATAGCATGTATATATGAAATATATATGGCATTGCATATAGCATGCCCCGGAGGTTCGCGGGCCGGTGCAAGCAAGGAGGAGGGTTATAACGCGCTCGGGTTGCCGCAACGTTGCAGAAACAGGAACGAGTTCGTCAGTGTCGTAACTCCCCGTCGGCGATCTGCCGTAACGCACCGTGCACTGCGTGCGGAGGCGGTGGATTTCCACCGCCTCGACGTAACGCGCGGTACACCCATATAAAACACTGTCGGAAAATTTGTCACAGATACGCCACGTTTTTTATCTAGATCGCGGCTTTTATTCCGAAAAATTGTGCTATCGATCGATCGAGATGGATCGCACACGAATGCGGACTGTATAAAACGAAAAAAAGCGAAAAATTCTAATGGAGGTGAAGTTGACAAGTGAGAAGATACATTACCGACTGTAAAATAATAATTAATGACAATAAAAAATAAATTAAAAAATGCATACGATGTAAACATTTTAAAGTTCGAAGAAAACGAGTTTTTTCTATCCCGTGTAAACCGGAAGAAAACTTACTCCAATCAAAGAAAATATATGATTTCTTTGGTGCTATTAAAAATTGATTTTAAGGTACAAATCTTTGAATACATTTTTTTACCTACACTAAACAATATAATAGCCTTTATTTGAATCTGATAAGGACTTTGTTAAGGCAAGTAAACTTTTCTTTTATGTTAACAAACGTCATTTGAAGATCGAAATTTATTCGATGCTAATCAATCTTTTTTCTCCGTGTATCTTCGACGATTTAATGGAAAACCATTTTTTCCGGTTGGGAAAATTGTAGAAAAACGTTGTCGCAAGCATTTTACACCGATGTCCCGGTAGCGCTTCGACCTGACAGCTGCCTTAATTATTTTATTGCACCGAGGCTTTCTGCAGCCGACAGCGCAAACCGCGACTCGACGGTTGCGAGGCGCCGCGTGGAAAATGCTTCTCCCGGGGCTTCGTCGATTATTCGTATTTTGTTATTTATAATTAAAAGAATGCCCACGCGGAGTTGACATGCGACAGAGTTAAGTTAGGAGAGGCGAGCAGCGGCGCATAAACGACGACGATAATGAAAGCCTCTTCGGTCATTGTTATTACGCGCTCCGCTGGATAACGTGATCGCAACGCTGCCCTCTTACTTTATGCAATTCTTTATACATGTAACCATTTTTTTATTTATTAATTTTTATTATTCCCTTCGGTGAACTGTTCTTGGATTACGCGCGCAGTCGCCGATCTCGTTGCAACCTCGAAAAAGCGCGCATACGGAGACGTGAGAACTTCCGCAAAATCTTACACCTCTATTGCATCTCGCTGTCGCTAGAAGACGGCGGCGCGTATAATTCAAAGTAGATCAAGCGTGGCTTACTTGCGGTCAGCCGCACCACGTCGATACCCAGTCGAGGTTAAATCGCCGCGAAGCCGGTGACAACTACGGAGTTGTGACTAAAAACCGCAAACTCCTTCTTTTATTTTTTATTTATTATTATTATTATTTTTTGTACCTGTGAAATTCACAGAAGCAAAGCTAACTCAATTCGCGAGTTTCTTGCCCGCCGCGGTCAACGAGGCTTGCAGAATCGGGAAAGCGACGATTTATTGAATCTAAATTGCCGCCGGGCAGTTAATGAATTTTTTTTTCTTCGATAAGCCTGTGCAACGATCTGCCACTATTAAATGCAACGTTTTTTAGGTACTTTGTGTAGTAATCGATACGCTCTTGGCAGCCAGCTCATGTTTGCATCAGCATGGAATAATTTTCGGGGAAATTTGTTGCGCGCACAATTTTTTTTATATACGCTTGAATTCGCTATAATTATCGGAATATCGGCTTACTAACTTAATCTAGAACGCTGGTATCTGAAAAAAATGTATTTCATTTTAATACACATTTTCATTATTATAATATTATCCAACATTTTTATTTGTTTTTTGGAATTTTTTTTATTTAAAGTTTATCCAAAAATGATTGTCGAAAAAATCGTAGAAATAAATAATGTATGCGTGCGCGCAGCGGTTTCTGGCGATTGCGAGGCGTCGATTTTTGTTTTTTTCTTGAGACTGATTTTTGACTCTGCCAAGGTAAAGCGGAACGGATGGCCGGATCGGCTACGGGCGACTCCTTGAGAAGAGGTGGCAAGTCAGTGGGCCAACTTCACCGCGGCGAATGTCGCGGTGAAGTTGTGGAGCGCGCCTTCTGCTCACAAGCACGTACACTCGATACTCCCAACATAGTTGGTATGTGAGCGCACGCGTCTTTGCCGCTCGCGCAACTCGATTAATTAATGGTCGTTGTGATAATTAAGTAATCACGAGAGTTTTAATAAAGATGTTTCAGAACAGTCGGTGGAGCACCGACGGAATTAACTTCACAACGGTTTATGCCCCAGT
Source organism: Stenichneumon culpator (assembly GCA_964017025.1). Taxonomy (NCBI): domain Eukaryota; kingdom Metazoa; phylum Arthropoda; class Insecta; order Hymenoptera; family Ichneumonidae; genus Stenichneumon; species Stenichneumon culpator. Next base: position 18,314,266 of record OZ024776.1, read on the forward strand.
TCTCTTATAATTGTTAAACCTGACTGCGCCGGGCATAAATAATCTGAGTGTGCGATTAAGCAAGGGTGTTGGTAATTCTTCTTATCCTTCGATCAATAACGAGTTCAGACGTTAAGTGAATTTATTCGGCGGAAATTAGCTTTTTTTTTGTCTATTTTAAGGTAATCGAGGCAATCTGTTAAAAATGCAACCAAAGTGAAAATTTATCTCACAAGTGTGCGCAATCCGAGAGTTTATTGTACTCCCGGAATTCGCAATTTTCACACCTAATCATGCGGTATTGCGAACCCACGATTTTTTGCTGCTGTATTCGAGGGGTTAAAAAAATAAAAAAATATACTGGATTGCAGTATACAGTGTTGAAAAATAATGTCCGTGGGAAAAAGTCATCCAACTTTTTATGCAACTTTTTTTTTTCTCTTTACTATTCGCATAATAGTTTGAAGCGTTGCATCGTAATGCGCAGTAATAATTCATAAGAGATTCATATCGGTGTGTGTATGATTATGAAAATTGCAAAAATAATCGAGCGATGAAGGAGATTCGGACCGTCGGGAGCTAAATAAAATAATATGAATATCGCACTGTCGGCGCTCGACTTCTGTAATCAGCAATAATTCTTGCGAGTCCGCAACACTCTCGCCTCGCTATTGTTGAGTCGTGACGTGAGAATTTCATATTTCGCTTTCTAAGGAGCGCGTCGGCTGCGGGCGTTCCTTCGTTGTCCGAACACGAGAGAATTTATTTATAACGCGACTTGCATAAGACTTTTGATTGTAACTTTACGACCTGTGCAGTAAGTTTCATGCCAATAAAAAAATTAGTTAGGTATCTTGAAAAAAAAAAATCGGCTCGACGGAAAGAACTCCCAGCAATTGTTTTTTCTCGACCTTATGGAAAATAAAATTGAACTGTCGATTTTATTCTAACGAAATAAAAATGTCAGCCCTTTATGAAAAAAAAAATCCAAAAATTAAAAGTAAGAAATTTCAAATTCATCGTATTATCTGTAAATGTTTCGATTAATTAAATTGATAATTTTTAATAAATGTAAAGCGTTAATAATTGAAATATCGTTGCAGCTCATAAAAAAATTTTACTGCGTCGATTTAATTCTCTGAACCAATTATATCGAAGGAAAAAATCACGATCCTTCGGCGGGGCTGTGTGGTGATGCAGGAAATAAATTTGTCCATAAATCGGGCATCGAGAATTCCAACCGTGGGCTGTCTCGCGGCCGCTGATTCCGCGAGAGGCGGTGTTCGGCCTCGACTGGGACTCGGAGTCGATTAGATACGACGCGAGCCTGTTTTCCCGCTCCGCGTAGCGGTGCAGCAGCCGCTGGTGTCCTTAACGTCCTTAACGGTGGAAATACCAGACCACACTGTGTCCAATCGCCCGTAAGAGAGTTGAATTAGTTTCGTAAGCGTTGCGCTCTGTTTCTGCTTCGCGATGTTAAATTGCCGAGCCATACGCAATTTTCCAATTAGGTTACCGAACGGGAACGCGACTGCCTCGCCGCCGGTGCCACCGGTTTACGCGCTGCCCGCACCCAATATTTGTATTTTTTGGTTATAAAAAAAACAGAAGGATTCTCGAAAACATGCCCTTTACGGTATAAAAATATTAATTTGAAACACTTCACAGACCTCACAAAAAATTCTCGAAAATGTCGTTTTTTTTTGTTTGTTGCGTTTTTCGGGCCTCGACGAGGCGTTTAAAAGAAAAACGTTGTTAAAAATAAAATAAAAAAAAACTGAACGATTTTCGACAACGCTCTTTAAGGTACGAAAATATCTATTTTAACCACTTCACAGATTTTGTTTTCTTTAGCCATCGACTAGGCGTAAAGCCTTAAAAGCGACCTCACGATTGCGATAATGAAAATTTTGTTTCGATGATCCAATTCAGCTTGCGAGCCCACGCAGTAAAAAGAGTTTGTACTTTTTACAACAACTTATTGTCCACGAACATTCACAATTTTTATGTGTCAATTTTCCGATCACACCTTCCGTCTTCTACTTTTACAAACAAGAGTACCAACTCCAATTGTTAATAACATGGGAAATAAACGACATGTTTGTATATTCAAGCCTTAACAAACGAGCTCGTCACTTATTTAACAACATTATTTTTATGAAACTTCGTATTCCTATTTTACGATATTATCTTTTTTTATTTGCACCCAGCCCGAGCTCCAACGTTCGGCGACGAGTAACCGATCGATCTTAAGAATTTTCGCAGCTTGACATAATTATTCGTCACCGAAGCTCCGAGTACAGCTTGCACACTGCACGTAACGAGCTTAACACTGATGGCTCATCGTTTTTTTCGCGTAATCGTGCTCGGGTGTATATCAAGTTTCGTCGATCAAATATCGTTCGGCACGGACGTCGAGACGAGATTCTAATCCTTCCCTTGAGTGCCTTCGCTTTACGCATCGTGTACACTCGATACGAGCGTGACTGATCAAAGGTACACACGTATCTGTATTCCACCGCTAAGACGGGTTGCTCAATCGAGAAACGATCTTATAATTTTAACGATCGTGAAATCGCTTCGCGGCGGTGCATTTTTTTTTCACAGCGGCGAACGGGCGAAAATTATACCTACTCGCCGAGCAGCCGAGGAAAATGCGAACGAGGTTGGCGTTTTCTTTTTCCCTTTTTTTTGCTTCTTTTTCTTTCTCTGGCGCCGTGAGCGGCGAGAACTGGACGAGAAAAGCTCACAAATGTCCACTCCGTCCGAAAGGTAAATAAATTACTGTTCATGCAAATGGTAATTATTTGACTACCGTAATTGTCTTCTCGCGGTCTCATTGCTGAAATTCCTATCAGGTACGCTTGAATAATAAAATCGCAATTACTGAGCATTTTTCATTCCACTCCTACTTTCAGTTTTATCTATTTAGTTCACAAACATCAACAAATTTTATTTCTCGCTTTTTGTACAGTGTTATTAGGTCACCATATTAAATGTGCTATATGAAACATATCACTGCGGAAACGTCACTTCCGGACGAGAACGGAGATTTCAGACCGGAAGTGACATTTTCCCTAGATGACGTCACTTCCGGTCGAAAAAAGAGATTTTTAAACCGGAAGTTACGTTTCCCCTGCATGAAGTCACTTTCGGTTTGAAGATATAATTTTTCCACCGGAAGTTACGTTACAGAGAATATTTTTTATTTTCCTCTGGAATGTAACTCCAATGCAGCCAGTGACAGAAACGTGTGAATTAAGGAAGTGCGAGTGTTTCAGCGCCAGCGTATCCCAGCACAGCACGAATCGCGCGCAATATCGTCCATATTAAATTCCGATACATTAAATTTTACGATATTGATCGTCACAAAGTTTTTATTTACTTTTTCGGAACGCCTTGGAAAAACAAAATTGCGTTCAAAAATCACTAAAGTTTCACGAAGCACGTACTTAGTTCACAGTTTTCCCGTAACAGCTTATGCCTGCATAAAATATATAATACGTATCAAAAAGGTGCGCCCTGGTGTGTGCGTAGTTACCGTTAAAGCCCGTTCCCGAGTCTCGATCGGGCGTCGCGCCTTTGCTGATAGAAATATTTTTATCGGAAATTGGCGTGACCTCGATTTAGAAATTGTACACCTTGCTGCGAGACAGCGAGCGGCAATAGCGAGGCGAAATTATTTGAGCGCGACCGAGACGACGACAGCATTTTCTCCTATGCGTTCCCGAACGATAAGATAGAGTAAGGTGGAACGAAGCGGACGGCAGGTTTCGCGACCCCATTGCCGAAGCCCCGCGAACCATTATCAGACGGCCTCTATCAATGAGAGACTCCTTTCATATCGGTGACTCCGGCCTACCCCCTCATCCTGTTCTCGCAAATCTGTATCGTTTCACCCACTTTCGACGTACCTGCGGCGGTTTCTAGAAAGAGAATAAAATAAATAAGAAAAAATTCTCTTAATCGGATATGAAATTTTATTTACAGAGAAAATGCCAAATAATGAAAATATGGAATTTTTTTTTTTTGAAATTGTATTTGTTACCTTCCAAACCTACAATTATCAATCTTGGTGGAATCATGAAATGGACACATAGGAATCATGTGTGTATGTATGTACACTGGGGTGTAAAAAAAAAATGTTTTAATTTTCCTCTCCGCTTTTTTAAGTATAGATTCAGATAAAAAAAAACATCTCGAGAAATGGTTCGTCGACAGTTACGGTTGTGTAGTGCCACATTTTTTCGGGTGCAAACGTCGAATGCTGCGCCGCTTAGAATTTTTTGCTAGGGACCGCCTTTCGTGACGTTCAATTTGAGATAAAAATCTATACTTTAAAAGGGTGGAAGGAAAATGACAAAAAAGTTAATTTTTTAAACACCCTAGTGTATAAGCGGTGAGCATCGATTTTTTGTTTGCTAAGGGCCAATTACACAGTTCGGCTCGCATGACCGGCGCGCAGTGTCTCGAATATCACTTTGTAAATAATAAATCGTCGACACGCTCCGCGCGGATACCCGATTCTTTATTATTATCCTTAATGACCTGTCTGTCACGCCGCTAATTTTCGTAGCTCGGATATACGACGCCGTTCGACGATCGCGAGCGCGATAAGAAGCGGTACAGGTTGACAAGAGCATAATCGGGAGCATTTTAACGGGAGCCGCACGACGGAGCCATTAATCATAGGGTGGAGCGATAATAAACGCCGAGGGACTATCTCGTGCCCAGATACCGAGACGGTATCTTCTTATCGACATCCGAACGACCGGTACGCATAGAGGCGATATAGTTAACAAAAACCTAAAAAAAAAAAAAAAATTAAAAAATAGTTGTGAAAATACTCGTGCGATGTACATAGATACAGAAGATTCAGGTACATACGTAGGACCGAAGTCAAGTGTAGCGATGCTCGTTCACGTCCGGGTTGTCGCTTCGGCCCAGCCGAGAGACTTCCGCTATATCAAGTGGCCGCACCCTGCATCCACCCGGCCACATCCGGATTTTTGCGGCGAGGAAGGAGTCCTCGTTGAGTGCCGCTGCGGCGATGCGGCGGAGCCAAAAAAGATTTAAAAAGGGACGAAAAAAAAGAAGAAAAAAAAAGACCGGAATATCAGCCGGCACTAGTTCGGATAAGGAATTTTGTTCCTCGGCGATTTAGCACCAAATTCTGGCGACATTTTTGTTTTATTTCCGAAATGAGAATTATATTTTTTTATTTGACGATTAGTTATTTTTATTGATTGAGTTATTGGAGCTATGGGCGTATGGATAATTTATGCTGCAGTGTAGAAAAATGCGTCGAAATGGTTTAGACGCGTTGTCGGCGTCATTATGAGCGTCATGCTTCAGAGGAGCACTTTCACTGTGGCTCTCGACGGTGCTAGCGACGCCTTAGAAAATCGTGAATAGCACTGTGCAACTTACAATCACCGGAAATATCTGGTTAATTAGATTGCGCAACATCGTCGCTTCAAAGCGAGGGAATCTCCATAAAATTTGCTAAGATCCAATTTGATGAACCTGTGATGACAAAAACAAAAAATTTCATTGCAATTGTATCACAGATATGTCATCAATTGTCAGCGATCGGAGCCGGGCAGCACTGTAAAAATAAATTGTATATTTCATGTAGTGGAACTCGAAATTTGCTTACATTACTCACTTTAATTGAACAGTAATGTACTTTTTTAAAAGATTTTCAGGACCAAGTACACGTACTTTTTGTATAATATTCGATTAGTAACATGACATTCTGTTTCTATTAATATACGATTATCTGTCTAAACATATCAATAAAAATAATTTTAACGAGATTTTTCGAGTTTATCAACAAAACCGAAGCGTTGTTTCGATACTTCGTCATGACGTCCTGAAGCGCCCAATTATGAGCGTGCAGGCTACACGAAAATTCGTTAAATGCACTTCACTAAATTTCACATTGCAGGGTTGCATTAAATTTGGTTCTTCCGTTATTGGTTCAATAAAAAAAAAAATGTTAACAATGTTGTGCCAGATTCTCAATGACAAAGCCGCGTCCACGTTTCTCGCGACACCAACGAGCCCCCGATTAATGAAGCGTGGAAAGCCAGTACTTTTTGTTGCTTTACCACTAACGACTCGACTTCCTCCAGCGTTAACCGTGCACCCTCCGCAACTATGCCAAGAATGTATCGCGGACGATTACCGTCCCAGTAATTATCATTCCAGCGATTATCGTTTTCCAATAAAAAAAAAAAACACTCATAATTTAACAACCCACCTTAACGACCCTTCGGATTCCTTGTAAGGAATTCTTCATCCATCCGAACTTTTCCCGTTAGCATCGAACATCCGGCCGAACTCGAGTACTATCCTCATCTATTTTCATCTCCATACTCGCTACCGATATTTTGGTATTACTCCGAGAAGAGAAGATTCGGAATAATAAAGTTTCGAAAATTTGATAATTCGGAAAAATAACGACTCGGCAAGTTTGACGATTCAGAAAAACAGTTCCAGAAGTTCAACTATTCCAATAAAGTGGGTTCGGACCCATGACTTTCGGTTATACGACCATTCGGCGGATCGTATTTTCGGCAAAATGACGTCGCTTCGTATTTCTCCGGTAAACGTAGAAGAGTCTCGCTCGCGGACGGCTCATCGTTTCGTCGGGTCGGATTGGTGGGCGGTTTGCCTGAACGGGGCTTCGCGACATCGTGCCGTTCGGCGTGCGAATGACGCCGTCGACGAGTTCGAGCTTTACGATCGATAAATGCACTTTTCAAGATGGTACCGTTAGCCCTGAGAGACACGCCGGCAACGAGGTGGCGGGTCGAGGGGAGCGGCTCGCGAGAGGGAATGTGGACGACAAGGAGGATAGAGTAAAGGGGGTCGCAAAAGGGAGTTGGAGAGGCGAAAGGAACGAGGCGAGAAAAGAGAGAGCGAATAACGGAGTACTCTCTAGGAGGCAGCGACGGAAGTGCATGGCCGTGTGGCCACGGTTTTGCGAGCGAGGTCAAGAACGACCATCTCGGCCAGGCTCGTTCGTAGCTGTCTCTATCGCTCGTTTTCCTCTTTTTTTTTCAACCATTTTCCCCTCTCCCGTCGACTCTTTCACTGTTCGCGGCATATATAGGGAACGACGTTGACGCCGACGACGAGACCACGTTCGGTCCCGCGAACCATTTGTCTCCTGTCCGGCATTCGCCAGGTGCATATGGATCGCAGTGGCCAACGTCGCTGCTGCTGCTGCTGATACTGCTGATACTGCTGCTGGTACTGTGCTGCCGAGCCACGAACTCACTCTCGTAGATCTTTGGCGGGGAAAAAAATAAAATAAATTGAGCGTTGAAAAATAACATCGTTATTTCGGTGAGGCGGCTCTTCCGATTTAGTTCGGAGACTTGTGGAATTGGCGGTCGGCTTGTACGTGGGATATCGGTTTTGCTTTATGTTTAGAATGTTTGCTGTTATCGAAGTCATCCAAGAAATCGAAACTTCAAGATTTTTTATAATTTATTTATTGTTGGGAACATTTTGTGATGGTTGATTTTTTTTTAGATTTTTTCATACATTTTTCATCGAAAAATAGTTACGGCGGGCGTGCGTATGTCATTAGAGTTGTTCACTTCAGAGTGGCAATGTGATTAGAGTTTTTTTTTATATATTTTTTTAATAGAATTTATATTCAAATTTTTGACAACGTATGAAAAAATGTATGTATTTTATAAATTTGAGAATCATTCGATTTGTAAAAGTACACTATAAAAAAATTTGTTTGAAAATTAATTAACGGTATTGGAAGCTTTTTTTAAAGATAAAATTTGAAATACACGTGGGTTGCACTTTTACAGTGAAATTTTATTTTTGATACATTCATTAAAATTGTAGCCAAAAGATTTGTAATTTTAACAGGGTAAACCTGTCAATGAATGGTCAGGATCAATGGATGGACACTCTCTATAAGAGCACGTGCATAAAAAACGTCTATTCACAGGCTTTTTCGTCTGCTTAACTGTCCATTCGTTGGCCGGTTTACCCTATCTGGTAATTTTATTTTAAGGAAAAGTACATTAATGTTCAATGAGTGTAAGTAATGTAAGAAAATTTCAAGTTCTATTTACAATTTATGTTTACAGTGTAGATCTGCACAGTGCGCTGTTTCACAGAACTGGAAACAATCGCAAATTTTTATGTGATAAATTTTTATAAAAAATAAAAATTTCTGCACAAGCCCAGCTTGGTCGATCGACTGAGTGTCGCCAGCTCGCTCACTCTTTCTCTGGATATGGTTAGGCAGAGATACGCGGTAACCTTGCTCATAGGCAGGCGAAGGCGTTGGCTCGATACGCCCGAACGATTTCGCTAAAGCGTGGAATGTTCTCGAGAGCGAGCAAGTCCGAGCGATAGTTCGGTACCTGCACAGCGCAAGAACGGTAAAATGATAAGTGTCTGAGAAGGACCTTATAGCAATCGGGAACAGTCCGTAGATGCGAAAGTGTCGCCGCCCTTCTCGCTCCGTGCGCTAAGGTTACGCTTATGCAATCGCACGTCGGCGTCTCCGGAGTCGACTGCGCTCGATGTGTTACTTTTATCCTACTTTTGCCTCTCTCCGTTTCCAAAGAAAATTAATATACTTTTTCATTGAAGCTAAAGTAGGGGAGAGCGGGGCAAAACGGGGTTGAAAATCTGGATGTACCGTCGGGACAAACTAGGGCATTCAAAAATTATTAAAAAATTGAGTTTTGCCCTTTCGTCCCATTGTCACATTTTGTCCCGTTCTCCTCTAAGTTATAAAAATTAAAATCCTTCCATAATCACATTAAAGTAAGTTATTAAAATTGAAATAACTACATAGTAAAATTTAAGTAATTCATTAAAAATCAAAATATTGTATTCCCAAAGTCTTTAATACACCGAACATTAATATTTCATCACAATTACACATGAAATTTAATATTCGACTTCTGACAATTTAATATACGACTTCTTACATCAAATCTTCCAGTTCGGTAAATTAAATTTCATAAATCTTTACAGTGCACTCTTCACTGATAAATTTATAAATAGCACGGATCGACCCATCGGCGATCGATAATTTTTCATCCGCCGCCGGGTCGAAAGGTGAACTCCCCGCGGGCAGGTAATCGGTCGATGCTCGGCTCGTAATGGAACTTACCGACGATCATAAATGTGCATATCGGCTGAGTGCCCACCTATAGTCTTCGACTACTATGCATACATACCTGTACTTATGATTGCATGTATACATGTATATATATGGGAAATGATTTTTTTTTTCAGGCAACGCGTCAACATTTTCTCACGGCACGCGGTGAACGATAGAACTGTTTCTTTCTCTTTTTCTTCCACATATTCCCCCTCCCCCCCCCCCCCCCTCCGACCGTTGCCCCAGTCGAGATCGGCGTGTATCGGCGAATTGCGCAAGCATGTATCAACAACCCGAGAGGGCATCTATAGGTACTTCGATCTATTCACCAAAGTGGATCGTGAAGGAATTCGGGCGCGGCTCGGCGAACTCTCCGTGGAAGCTGCGGAATCGGACTCGGATCTCGGGTGGTGCCAGGTCGGTTCGGAGACGTCGATCTTGATCGGATTTCAGCCGAATCGGTAGATTCTGAAAGGCCTTCGATCTGCCCCGTGGTTTTCGACACGACAAAAGTGCACCGAGAGAAGGATCTGATAGAAATGTTCATAAATCTGTTAAAAACCGAGTGAAGTCCTGTTAAAATGTCACATATCGCTAGTGGTGTCGCTGGTATAACATGTTGCCTGTTCGAAATTTACCACATGACTCGGTAGTTTTTCCGAGATCCTTCTCTCAGTGTGGGGAATGTGAGCAGGTCGAGCATGCATCATTGATTTACTGGATAATCGGGGTGGTCCATATTCCCCACTTTTACTCTATATCGACACAAGCGTAGATGAGCGCTGACGGGGAATCGTCGCTCGCGCGACGATTCCCCTCAGCGCAGATAACTCGTATCGGCCCTGCTGTTACGCAGTTGTTGAACCGCGTGCACGCCTTGTCGTACATAGACAAGCGGGAAGATCAAACTAACTGGTTTCGATCCTGACGCGGCTGCGAGTAGCGGCACGGAGTTCCCTCGGCTCGGATATAGTTAACTAACGAGCTAGCGCGGCCTATGCTCGCGAAATAACGAGCATTCACAACCGGTGTTGAGTCTCCTCGACGGAGCGAGAACCCGGGAGCAATTAATTACGAGACCATAGGCGACGACATCCGTGCAACAACTCTCGAGATGATACGTTTCGATGTTCTTTTTTTAATTCTCCGCTTTTCGATTTTTATCTAATTGACCCATTAACGGTCAAAGAGATCCAGTTAATAGTAATTATTTTTGATAATAAAAAAATATATATATGGAAACTATAATGACATATAAAACGAAAGTTAATTATTAATAAACAAATTATTCATTAATCTTTTAAGGCAGCATTTTGCCATCAGGCAGAGGTGGCAAAGCTTCTCAGAGGCTCCAGGAAACGTCTAAGTAAATTATTCTTATATTCTTATATCTATATTATAATCAAATATAATTATAATTTTATTAAGGTGCAATATTCTCAGAAAGCATACAGTTGAGGATGTACAGTGAATGATGAGCCGAGAAAGGACTTCATTTTTTTTTACTTTAAATTCTTTTAGAGCTTTTTATTATTACCAAGAATCGGAATTTTTCCGCACAAGGATTGAATCCCAAAAAGGTCTCGACACGAGTCAAGTCGTTAGCAGTCCACTTTAGCTGGTTCTTTTCACAACCGTGGCCTTATCTCAACCCGTGAAGCGCGCTTTCCAGATTTATTTCGAATATGATAAGTAAATTCCGTTGAAATGAATGCTGTAACGGTTGGTGGGGGGAAAAAATGGCTCGGGGGGGAAAAAACGAGACAAAGTCCATTCCATCGTCGCTCTCCGTATCACACACAGGGGGCGAGGGCGAGGACGCTCGCTGATTCTCACAGGCTGGGCGGACGCCCATTTTTTTCCGCTCCCTTCTGGCCCGTCTACCTTTTGTTTTTCTCATCCTAATTAACGGGCGGCGCTAATGGCACGCTAAGAAGACGAAGGTGCCGGTCCGTTTAATATCCCGTCCGCGGCAAACCCGGCTGCCTGCCTCATTCTGGCCGCTATACACAGAGCGAGCAAAGCTTTAATCACGGAAACCAACCGCCCGCCGTGAACTCGACCCCGCCTGTAGTTGGGGCATAAACGACGTAGGCGGCGTCACGCGGATACGACTTCGCCAGCAGGCTCGCTTATTCACTTCGTTTCATGAAATAGTTTCAGTCATTATATCCAAAGGAACCTCCTGACAGAAGTAAGAGACGTTGGTGAGAGACCCTTCAGCGGTGGCTGAACGAGAACTTTGCTTTCTTGCGCTCGGTCCAGGAGTGCCTTTTGCCATTGAAACTATGTCAACGTTTCATTCGCAAGCATTGCTTGAGTTGATCAAAACTTTGCACCGGGGAAAATTCAGCGCAGGTAAGCATGGGATAAATGAGCGTAAGACACTATAATTTCAACCTACATAAGCTTCTGTAAAAGCGACTGCCTCATTCTTTGCAAGAGTCGTTTGCTGTGGTTTTCGGAATACTATGTGAGGCAGAACTTGGTTAAAGAGATACCCGACAGTCCATTAGATGCAATATTCTCGATTGAGGACGTTTTAGGGTGATAAAGCCCAAATTGGGCATTATGGGCATTGATAGACCGCTCACGCACTTGTGACTAGTAACGTATCACGTACTCATGCACTTACGTATATAACTTAAGGGGTACCGATTGCTACCTGCACGAGGGACTATTTTTACGGTACTGGTCGACATGGTGTAAATGTGTCCCACCACGTGCAGGAAAGACTTCGTGAGGTGCAAAAAAGTGGGGATTGTCCGTACAATCGAGGTCCCTAAAATCGAGGGCCAACTGTGACTACCCTAGTACAAGTTTTACGTCGGGTCTATCATAGACAGTTCAGAAGCCTTTTTCATACCCTATCCGAGCCTGATGAAGGGTCTTAAAATGTATACCAGGACAGATATGGAATTGATCGGAATCCAACAAGGCCTCGCCAAATTTCCGACCAGTAATAAAAAAGTAGATCTGTACAGAAGAGTATCTCAATGTCGGTCTTTCCCTAATAAGGCCCAATCCAATGACCCAATTAGACCTGATCAGGATCTTGTATTACCACGGGCGTGTGCAAACAAATTTCCACTTCGGGTGTTCTTTGGAGAGCCTAGAGTGGTTGGTTGATCCAGTAACTGTGGCGGAAGCGCTATAGAAGCCAGTGGCAAGCAAGTGGACCAGTGAGTAAGTCTAACCCAGCGTGCTCAAACTATTTGGCTCGAATCCAAAAGCCTGCCAATCGATATAAACGTACCGGGCAGTGTATGAACAATAGACCCGAATATCTGTACGAACAAATGCGCTCGGGATTTCCGGTTCCACACTACCGAATTAATTGTTGTCGACGCACGAAGCCAGATATAAACGCGTCCAGCTCCCTCTCTTCATCGGCATTCAACTCGATGATCGTATTAGTGTCGCGGATTTTCATGGCTCGCGCGAAAGGGATGAAATCACTTGGACCAAACACGCACCTGAAACTGTCGTGCATCCTTTCTATTGTTTAAAAAGTCTGACAATCTGCGAAATCATAGACCTTTCTTTGTATCGTAAAAAAGTTTTGTCACTGCGAGTGATGAACAAAAACATCAGAAATAAAAGTAAAATTCAATGTCGTGCAAAAATGAAAATAAATATGAAAGTTTACCCCCAAACTGACCTCCTCATTACCAATTGCGGACTAAACTTCCAGCGAAATAGGACGCCGTCTACACGCTGGCGACATCAGCAGGGCCAACGCGCACTCACCGATAAGCGACGAGAACAGCGGGAAAGCTCGCGTTACCACCAAGTTTCCGTATCTTCTGCTTAGCCGCTGATATTTACGTTAATTCATGCAGAATTAGACTCCAGAGAAACGCTGAATTTATACAACCGCGAGCTCGAAAGTCAACTCTATATCTGAGAGCTTTCCACGCTTAGCTGCCCTAAACGCCGATCCTCGAGTCTGGAACGTCCGATTAAAAGCACCGACGATTTTCGAGAAGACTTTACTGTCGTTGAGCGTTTAAAATTATGCATATATATACATATAAAAAAATGAATTGGTGAAGAACACATTGAATGATCGTTTCAAAAAGAACTGCTGTTAAAAAAAGCGTTTAAACGCGTTTAAAAATCAATCTAATTTTTCTATAACAATAATAATAATAATAATAAATTGTTGGGAGAATCAAAGAAATGAATAATGTTGGGTAAAATTCGTGAATATAGTTCGTATATTATTGATTTATGTGCCATTCTGGGTGAGCAATATTCTCCACACTTACTCTACCTGATACATCCTACCCAACGTCTCATTAATATTTTTGCAATAATTACTTTAAAAGTAAATTTAGCCACTAAGCTAAGCAGCCAAACACTGTGTCAGGCCAGTCATGAGCGCGTGCCGTCGCCACGGGCTCCAAAAAACACTCATACGCCGACATTCTCACTCTCGCTCACGCCTTCTCACTTATCTACCATCGACCTCACGTCCTCTCCGCGTCGTTCCTTGGAAATCCACGGCAGTAAGACGAGGTTTCGGTCCCCGAGTAAAGGGCTAGCTTGACAAAAAATCGAGACTATCCATTTATGGTTCTCACCGTTCGAAGTCACCATTCGTCGGTCCAGACGTAACACCCTATGCTCCCTCATGCATTTTGTTGACCCTTCCTCGTGGCATGACATCGCTCTTCTAAGGGTTGACGCTCCGGAAGTCAGTCCGACCTCCGGCCAAAGAGCTATCCGGCTCTCGTCGATCGTATTACCGAGGATCCGCCATGATTCCCGACGACTCCCACGCGGGTATTTCCACGAGAATCTCGTCTCCGTGACTCAGTGACAGGGATGTAGTGGCGATCACCTCGCAGTAAGAGGCGTCGGGGAATGCGCCGGGCAACGACGTTCGGCGAGGATCCGAGCTGCTCAACGGCGTTAAAATTAATCGCGGCTACGTACACGAACAACCCCGTGGGAGGGGCGAGTAAGCCGGCCGGGGTTGATAACGACCTTGAAGCCGGCTCCGAGAGACAGAGAAGCTCGCATCCGCTTTACGTTCCAAGACACGTCGACACCTTTATCACTTCGCCACTACCATAAGCAGAACCTCCACACGGACACCGTCCGCGAACGACGACCCGACTCGACCATCTACCTCGAAATGATCTACAACCGTTCCTTTTCTTCTTCGTCATCTTCATCTTCATTCGCAAATTTTCTTTTTATCATCCCCGGTGAGAGGATAGCCTTAATTTATTCTCTCAATTATTCAAATACCCGTGGATCTCGTACGGGGGCTATAAAAGTTATTAGGTTATTAGGAGAAGCGGGTGAGGACGGATGGAGCAGTAAAATTACCGGGATGAAAAATGAGTGAGTTTATAAGTTTGACGATCGCTGCGATCGAGAATATATACTTTCCTGTCTTCGGATCTCCCCTAAATTTTGTGATAAGTTGATACTAGGGCTGTAAAGATAGGCCGGCCTAGCCGGCTAAAATGTCTTATCCGGCTAATGGGTTTTATAGTTTGGCCGACTAAGCCATCTTAGCCGGCTAAACTATTTTAGCCGGCTAATCCGTCTTAGCCTGCTAGTCCGTTTTAGCCGGCCACGTGCATAAAATCGATTCAATATTCGATCGGAGGTGACGTATTGCTTGTACGACGTCACTTCCGGCTGAAAAAATGAGATTTCCGGAACTTGCCGTGTGCAAAAAAGGCCTCTGCGCTATCGGGCCGTGCGCACTATCGGGCCGGCTCAGCAAACCGTGAAACAGGCGGTTTTCTGGCACAAGCGGACATTGGGTCGTCCAGTAACCCAGATACGAGAGGAAACGATCGCGTTAGCGATATTACCATATACGCAGCGCGCGACGCGTTCCCCTCGTCATTTCTCTTCGGCATCTTCGGAGAATTGGTGGACGCGGATTTTAAAGGGAATTTCTGTTTTAGCGGCAGCGCGATAGCCGGCGTGTCGGCGGAGTTGCGCACGCGCGCACGCGGTTTCTCGCACACACACTCACACACACACACAAACACACAGAGAGACAGTCGGTAGGGTGCACAAACCCCCGTCGACCATCCCCCTCGTCGGGGAATTCGCGC
The DNA here is from genome assembly GCA_964017025.1 of Stenichneumon culpator. Classification (NCBI taxonomy): domain Eukaryota; kingdom Metazoa; phylum Arthropoda; class Insecta; order Hymenoptera; family Ichneumonidae; genus Stenichneumon; species Stenichneumon culpator. Next base: position 18,329,485 of record OZ024776.1, read on the forward strand.
GCGCACGTCTCCGCTGTTCGTAACTTCGGACCGCCAGTGCACGCGCGTCTTCCGCGATCGTCGGACTCCGCGCGTGATTTCGTTAAAAGTATATAATTGTTTCGGTAAAGTGTGCTCGCGTCGCGTGTGCTAAATTATTTTCTCCAGCAACGACTCTTCGATCACCGGTCGCAACGACGTCAGAAAAAAAAAATCCACTAACGATCCATCGAAATAAATCGGGAACGCCAGTTTTTTTTTATGAACCGGAATTCCACCGGCGAAAACGAAACAACCGAGAGACGGATGGATTAACACTGACGAGAATAGAAAATAACGAAGAACCTACAAAATTCATGCCAACTGGATCTAAAAAATTGAAGATCGACCCGAAGACCCTCCTCTCCGAATACCCCGCTTCGGGCCTCCAGAATCGAATCTTTAGTTCGAGAAAAAAAATTGAAAAGGATATTGAGCTCGTGAATACGATCCCTGCGATTCTTACGGAATTCGCGTCCTAGAACCCTGAACAAAAAAGCAAAAAAAAAAAAATGACGATAACTCAAAGGCTCACTGTTTCGTCGGAATAGGAGACAAAAGTGCGCCACTCGAGTCCCGGATGCCGTCGGTTGCTCCGGATTTCGCCCAGATAGAGCCTATACGTGCATAAAGCTGTCGAGGATCTTTCGGGGCTCAAGCCAACTGAACCAGCCGAGTGTGTCTTCCGGGAGTTCCTCGTTCGCTGAAAGCCCCGTCGCGTAAGCGCCTTTCGGGTTCCCGACAGCGAAGCTCTCGTCCCCGTGCGTGTGTCCGCGTGTCACTCCGTCTGTCTGTCCGTGCGTGAGTGCGTGTTGGCTAGGCGTGTGGTCTCTGAAAGTGCACAATCCCCGCTACAGTGGATCCGGATGGTCTCCGATTTTTCTCGTATCAAGCCGGATAACGGGCCATCGAGTCGAAGTTACATTCGATAAGAGGTCGGAGGATTCGAGTGAATGAGGAATATAGCATCGTTTTATAAAGGCCGAGCATCGAGTATCGATTGCGTTCGTTCCGGGTCGTTTGAACTTTCGTCCCGTTCGGCTCGCGACGCGCTTTCGGTGGAAAAAGCCGGGCCGGCTCGCGGGACTCGTTGCACGATAGTGCGGAGCCAACAGGACGTGTGCGCTCCAGTAACGCATCGCGCGATGACTCCATAGAGTGCGGACCGAAGTTTCCCGGTCGGAGCTTTACGGGCGCTTTGATGGTCGACCCTGGAAACGCGCTCAACGCGGCTTACCCGCGGTGGTGCCGGCGACGTTAAGGATAACGGGTGTTCGTCCGGAAGATAGTGTGTCGCGGAACGGTAACGGTAATAGGGGCACGGATGGGTTACAACCCGGCAACGCGGATGCCTCCGTCTTACCGATAGTAATAATCAGCCCCGATGTGTCTCGTTCGATAAACCCCTAATCGCTGCTCCCACCTGGGTGTCAAACACACGCGCACCCCGACGATCCTGCGATCCGCCTTGGCACTCGCGCTCACCGGAAATTGTAACGAGCGATCTTTCGTATAGCTCGGCGTTCCGTCGAAAGATAAAAGAAGCTACGAAGTCAGCCGGAGCGGCTTTTGCGCTGTCGTTCGGTACTGCGTGCAGCTAAGAGGCCGCGCCGGGCATTCCCTGCTGGATGATAAAAAGTTAGCTTCGTTGTGATAGATTAACGGGGATCTTTTTGTCGCTGCGGAAAGTGGTGATCGTATTGGTTGGGTAGATCGCAGTTATCAACGGCGACTTCGAACGGCATGAGAAACTTTGGAGCGGAGGAAGTGATGGGAGTCTAAACTGGCTTTCGCGGACTCGCTCGGGTAAGTTTTGTCGCGAGAGTGATCGCTGTATGCCACTCGTTCTGATAATGGTCTAGTTGATGATGTCTCATTCGGACTTTTGCACTTGCGTTTTTTATTTTTATTTTTATGGTTTTTTTTTTTTTTATTGGACGGTAAGATTCGGCACGAGATGGACCTTCCTCGGGCATGAATAATAGGAATGGGCGCAGATCGTGCGAGGATGTTGGACCACGTTATTAATGAGAAAGCGTTGGTGTGAGAATTGTCTATAAGCGGTGAATATGGACCACCCGGATTAGCATTCGAATCAATAATGTACGGAGCAGTCTAAAGTGACTTTCGAGGACTCGCTGGAGCAAGTTGTGTCGCGAGGCTCATCGTAGTGTGCCGCTCGTTCTGATCACAGTCTAGTAGATGGTGTTTCATTAAAATTTTTGCACTTCCTTCTTTTCACTGGACGGTAAGCTTCGATACCAGATGGGTTTTTTTTTTGCGCATGAATAATGAGAATTGGGTCGGCTCATGCGAGGATGTTGGACCACGGTATTAGTGAGAAACCGTTGGTGTGCGAATTGTCTATAAGTGGTGAATATGGACCACCCCGATTAGCATATAAATCAATGATATACGTATCGGGCCATATTCACCACGTTTACCACACCTAGCAACTCTACGCCCGAGTTCGAGGCCAATGGTTCGTGGGGCTTAAGGCGATCGCGTTGGAGTTACATCGGAGAAGCCTAAAGCTGCGCACCAATACAGTCGCCCTCCTCCGATATGCAACGCGAACAAGCACAGGAGGAGCACCTTCGCTCCCGTAGCCCTTTCGAGATTTGCTCTTAAGCTTTATGTGCCTTTCATCATCGCCCTCGAGGATAACGAGGAAACTTTGCGCCGAGAGTGTTTACGAGGATGGAAGTGAATTATTTCATCACACCCCCTCGCGCGATCCTCACCTCTCGATTATTAAATATGTTCTCGAACTTCGTCCGAAAACTAAATGACGAAGTGTGCAAAAGGTTGTTGAAAAAAAAAACACACACACCCACACAAAAATAAAACAATCCTATCCAACTCCAGTAATTCACCGGTGAATATCGATAGGCCAAGACGAAAAAAACTTTTCGGAAGCGATAAAACAAAAATAAAAATAAATCAATCTGTCGACAGATTTGTTTTTCATCGATATCCGACTGGTTATTTATTTGTTGTTTTTTATTTTATTATTTTATTATTTTTCTACGACTATAAATTGCGGTTTCCTTTTCCAAACGGGTTTTCGCTGATTCGAATGCTTGTCTGGAAAACTCCTGCCGATACGAATATCGTGACTACGAAGGGCAGGTATCGCGGGCTCGGTCAGCGGAAGCAACGTACAAGCGGTGGTTGCCAACTACGTGTCTGTCAAGCCTAGCGCGCGTGTAAACCCGTCACTAATTATGAATATCAAAATCTCCGATGTCTGCCAACGTCTGAAATTTTGGAATGCTTCGGAGGTTGTTTTAACGTGCGTGCGTTAAATTCGTTTGCGATTCAGTGAAAGCTCATGCAGTCCGAATACGGGACTGGGAATTACGCTCCCGACGCGTGCAATCAAAATGCATTCGAAATTCTGTTGCCGCTTATGCGTACAAGCTTGAAATGGGCTTGACCTACATCCAGCATACCATACGCACTGTGTGTATACAGCATAGAGAGTACAGAACGTGTATCTCCGCAAACAGGCTCATCGCCTATAACCAATGTTTCAATAGTAGGAATAATTTTAAAAAATTAATAAAATTTAAAAAATAAAAATGATTAATGAAAAAAACTGAGTCCAATTATCGACATAACGATAAGGTTAATGTGGATTGGACACTCACGCCGATACTCACAAATTCTCACAGATGCTCACAGATGCTCACAGATACACTAACACGGATACTCACAGATACTGACAAATACTCACAGGCGCTCACAAAAATGCTACGAGCCCGCCAGTCAATATAACCACTGGTAGTCTATTATAGCGTAAGAGAATGTAAGTTTTATTTTTATGGCCGGATAATTTTTCTCCATATTTCGGGTGGCTCGAGATAAAATTTGTCGGGGCGTTATATGTCGTCTTACAATTTATTTTGCCAACCGATATCCGTGATTCCTATCAATATAGGGAAGACCATTTATATTCCATTCAAGTACCATTTATACTTCGTGTTTGTGTATTAATAAACAAAAACTGTTATAGGCACGTGAATTGATAAAAATGGGGTAGTTTCCATTTTGTATAACGAATACAAGGATTGAATGGCGTTTCAATAATGCCTAGCTCTAAGCCAACAACGAATCGGGGAAAATCAATTAACCGATTGGCAGAGGCACCGTTCAAAGCTCTGCTGACGATAGGCTGCAGGGATCGACTTTTGGGGGATTTCGTCTGGGGCGCACACACACCGAATGATATACCAATTTTGCCGAGGCAAATGGTGCTCCCGGAACCAAAAGGCACTGGTGCGATTGTGCACGTCCGGTCGATCAACATTGGCAACTCCCAATTTGTCGAGCAAACTGTGCACTTTCAATTTTACTCACATAGACCAGGGTAATGAAATCTCTCGAGTCATATTTTTCCATTCTGCCGTAGGACGTTTATTAATCGACTGCAACTGCACCCAATTTATAAAAAATCGCGAGGTTTTTATTTGTCTACGCCTGAGGAATAAGCGATTCAAACGAATCCAACGACCACCACAAAACGGACTCGATATAATTTTCCTGAACTCCCCCTGCGCGTAAAAAAGTGCATTTGAACCGTGACTTGACAATAAATATTCATTTGAATTAAATTGATATTTATTTGGATGAAATACATGTTTATTTAAATTAAATCAATATTTATTTGGGAAGCACCCGTAAAATTAATTATGTTTCTGGTTGTGAGAGACAAAACCGGTGAAAATGTCCCGGCCCGTAAATCATTGACTTACTAATCAAGTTGGGCCATATTGACCTCTCTTTCCCAACGTATACCATGCCCGCTACATCCGCTCGACTTGTCCGCTCATATAGTCACATACAGATGTCCAATCCTTGTCGCTTAGATTCTACTCTCTCCGAAATATATTATAAGTTACGTAAAATACCCATCCGCGGGCCAGGCACTATTTTCCTATTATCCTGACCTCCGTAGGTGAGTAGGGGAAAGACAGTCACCTTACGGTGCCCGCAGTTGGATATAGTTAGGATCATCGTCTTTCGAGCTTATTTTACCTTTGGCTCCGTCCCACCTCTCTCCACTTTTTTTTTTCTATTCTTTTTCTGCCTCTTCTTTTCTTTTCCTGGGGGTGCCCTTGCTCGAACGATCCCGACATCCCCCGCACGTATCCCGAGGGTGCCAGGCTCCCACACATAGCTCTCGGCAATTCGAATAAAAAGAAGAAGAAATTCGATGTTTTTCTCGCCGCACGTTGATAGGACGAATTCGCTCGGCTCAGGTTCGCTCAATCGTGACGCTTTTTTTCCCTCCCTCTCTCGCCCTTCTTTCCAGTCCCATGGGCTGATTCTCGCCGGGACAAGTTTTATTTCATCGGGTCTGTATATAACTCTCCGGCTTCGAGGGAATATCGCCTCCGTACACTCCTCGTCGCCCTGTCTGTCGGCGTCTTCATCGCCGCTCGCAAAAAAAAAAAAAGAACGAACGGAGCTTTCGCCGTCTGTACTTCGATAAGTTGTTTGTCGCAAAGAAAAATTACCACGATAAGAATCGTCTGCAGGAAGGAAGATAAGCTCGGAGGCTTTTCCTTGATTCGCAGTCCCAATTTACCGTCTCCAGGCAACTTTTGTATGAACGATCGGAATACCGAATGACGAAGGACCGCGGTCATCTTTACGAGAAAATTCTGGCTTTCGCTCCGCTGGGAGCGAAGGAGAAACTAGAAGTCATCTTTCAATTCTTCTTCTTCTTTGTTTTTCTTCGCCACGGACTTTTGTTTTTCTCCCGTCACTTTTTCGTATTACGTAAGCCCGGTCGATGACGTTATAAAAAGTACCGACGAGGAGGAGATTTATTACTTTTAGATGTCTTTCTTTTAGATGTCTCGTCAACTCGAGCCGTTTCCGTAAATATATTCGACTCTTCGGTCCTTTCGAAAAGACTCACGAATATTGCGATTTTACAAAATTATTCTTTACTGTGCACGTTGGTCGGAACGCGAACGAGCGGAATAGAGAAATTGTAAAAAGAAAAAAAGAATTGGGTTAGGGCGCAAAGTATCCCATCCAGGAGAGTATCGGGACGCGAATCGGTGCTCGAGAAATAACGATCGTTACTCCCTCGACCGATCGCTCCGATAGGAGCTTTATTATTTTCTCATCGGACACTGAAGTGTGGATTTGGAAAAAAAAGCCTCACAGAAATTGCATACCCATTATTGGCCTTGTGCAAATATTCCCTCTGTAGTACGATTTTACCTCTCTATGCAAAAATATAATGAATTAATATTAGTAATTAAATGCAGAATGTCGAAAGCTGCTTATTGACTCGAGAGTAATAAAAGCACAAGTTAGTGTACAAACTAAGCCAACACAAACGCGTGGAAAGTTCCGTCTATAGCTCGCTATACAAAAATATAATTAATTGATAATTAATTAATAATTAACTACATAATGTCAAAAGCTGTTTATTGACTCGAAACTAAAAAAGCACAAGTCAGTGTACAAACTAAACCAACACGTAAGTGTACAAAGTTCCCTGTACGCCTCCCTATACAAAAACATAATGAATTGATAGTTGATTAATAATGAAGTACATAATGTCAAAAGCCGCTTCTTGACTCGACAGTGAAAAAAGCATAAGTTAGTGTACCAACTAAGCCAACACGTAGGCCTGGAAAGTTCCGTGTAGGACCAGCGGTTCTGGTCGCGCCTCGGGAGTAAACGCACCCCTCGCGACATCGCGAGGGTTGCTGCCCGCCGAGCCGCATGCCACTCACGCTCCCGCCATTAGAGTTACCCTAAAGGGATTTGCGCTAACCTAATTTAGGAACGGGTAACTTTGCCTCCCCCGCAGTGCTTGTTTGCCCGACTCTATCGCACTCGCCCTCTCTCGGTCCGTCCCTCCTTCGCGCATTCTGCAACCTTCTCGCTACCTCCGACTGTTTAAAGAGCCTCGCCTGATTACGTACCAGGCAGCCGCTGCCTGAGGTTCGTAGGTAACCAGTCGGATTTGAGCCATTTTTATTTCTTTTTTTTTTTCTGTTGCCACCGATAGCGCATCGGTAAACACTCTGAGGTCTGTTCAATTCTCACAGTTTTTCTTGCACTATCCTCGTTCCATCTTCCGTTCGAACCCCCTTTTAAGCCCCCTCTGAATTATGGCGAGATCCCGGAACTATGCCTGCCATTCCTTATTGCGCGAGATCGCGTTCTCCAGGGCTTTAGATCCGCCACTTGTAAAATATATAACCCCCGGGTCCTATGAATATGCACCGTCCTCGGGGGCCTCTTCTGAGACGGATAAAGCCTCTTTTCACCTTCACTTACCTTCTCCATTATTTCTTTTTTTTTATTGAATTTTTAATTAATTTATTTCGGCGTTTCTATTTTGTAATTTGAAACATCTGTATATAGTAAAAATTCATTCTGTTGAAAACTTTAGAACTTTAAGCACTAAATTTAATACCTATGTCGATTACTTTATAAAGTGGTCATAATTGCTTTAGCTGTACAAAAATGTTACGTTGAATAAAAAATGATTTTTTTTATTTAACGGCAGAACATAAAAATGATCGTCCAAAGTAGGTTAAATGTAGTTCACTTTGGTCTTCATACCGTATTCGTTATTACCCTTTTATTCGTAACGATGTTACTCAGTTACGGGGGAAATTGGCCCCGAACCTTTCTCATTCGCGCAGATAGAATATCAGCGTTTTCGGCAGTGGCGAGCGCGGATGGTCGTCGAAATTGGAGTGAAACTGGAAAATTCATTTGCATTCCGCTACGATTCCCCGGACTGGATATCTTTCTGTCAAAATCCTTTATTTCCGGTGTGCGGACCGTTTGTTTATTCAAAGAGGATAGTTCGCCGCTTGGAGGGTTGTAAATTTTCTCAAACAGCCGTTACGGTGTAGCCTGTGGATGTTACGTAACAAGACGAACGCGTCACCCTACAGGCGAGGCGTGGGGTGGATAGTGTGGGGTAGATGTCGAAGGATTTACAGTGCGACGACGCCCGACTTCGCGTATCTCATATTATCACTGTACGAGAGCTGATCGTATAGCTGAAACAACATTGCCAAAGGCACTTCGCCGTTGATACTCGCAGTAAGATTGAACGTCGCCGCCAACCTTATCGCCGATAAAACCCGCTTCTACCCTCTCTCGCGCGTACGCTTTTGCGAGAATGGGCTTTTGCAATTGCGTGCGTGGAGCGCGCGATTGCGGAGATGGGTTGAATTTACGCGCAGTCGTGAGAAAATTTATTCGTCATCGATTTCAAAATTTTGTTTCATGTTCACGTTACCTTTATTCAGAAAAAGTTTACATTAACAGTCACCAGTAGATTTTGGCGTGGATTACAAACAATCGGATATATGAATATCCATTAGTCCGAACATTGCACGAATTCACCCATCCCGAGAAATATTTCTGCAGAATGCAATACACACTCGTTTGTATTTTCAAATTATTTCGGTCGAGACTACAATGGAGCGTGGAAATTTGGGTCCGCCGGAAACTTAGCACATCGGCGGCCTGCAAGCCCGAACTATCGCGTTACCAAAATCAGAACCGCCAATTTACCATCCACTATAATGCCAAGATACGCCCTTCTGATTTTAATCACGAGATGGAGTATTACACTATCGCTGGTACAGGCGGAGACTTTGAATGTATATTAATGTTGCAAGGGAGTTTCGAAGGATAGCCGGAAATCGATTGCCGAGAAAGGGAAGGGCCTAACCCACAACGCGTTGCATGTGAAACGACGTGGAATAGGCCCTTCTGCTTCTCGACAGTCGATATACACAGCAGTGATGGCGAGGGTGGATACGGCTTTACGAGGCCCTTCGTAATACGACCTATGAATCGGTACTCCATACTGGCTCAGGGTTCATAAACAATTCATTGTATCGGATGAAGGTTTCCCCTTCATCGCTGTTCGGTTGCCTCCGTCATTGTAGTTGTGCCACCTATGGTACTAAAGACCGATTTAGATTAATTTTCTCGTACGAAGTTTGACATGGAAACTGGAGCCGGATATAAAAAAGGATCAGATTCAGTTTATTCGGTTGGTCAGCGTAAAAGTTAATTGCTGAAGTTTCAAAGCCCTTTCACGAGCTTCAGCTTGACTCGAAATCATATTCATCACTTGGTCAATTTTTTTTTTTTTTTTTAGACAAACCCATGAGACCGATTCGGTAATGGCGACTCCTCTATAATGACCTTCGTAATGTGACCTATGAATCGCTACTCCATGATGTTTTAGAGTTCACAAGTAATTCATAGTATCGCAAGAAGTTTTCCCTTTCATCGCTGTTCGTTGGCCTCCTCATCGTTGTCGCTGTTGCCTATGACAATTTAGTGTCATCCATCAGTGTCGGCCTTTGGGCCGATTTACATTCATTTCCTGGGTCGAAGTTTGAAGCGAAAACTGGAACTTAGATCCTCGGAGTAAAAATTCATTGCTGAAGTTTCTGAGGTGAAAAGACCCTTCACGAGCTTTAGCTCGTTTCGAAATCATATTCACCATTTTGTCTTTTTTTTAGAAGAATCCATGAGACCGATTCAATAATAGCGGCCACTCTATAGAGGTTTTATATATAAAGTTATTATATATAATAACCTTCGTAATGTGACCGTTCAATCGGTGTTCCATGATGTTTCAGGGTTCATAACTAATTCACAGTATTGGATGAAGTTTTCCCTTTCATCGCCGTTCGCTCGCTTCCCCGCCATTCTTGCTGCCGTCTATAATACTAAAGGTCCATTTATAATAATTTTTTTTTCATACGATATTTGATGTGGAAACCGGAACGGGGGTAAAAGTATCGGATTCGGTTGACATGATTTATGGCGTTCATTGATTCCATGCTCGACATAAAAATTCATTGCCGAAGTTTCTGAGCTGAAGATACCTTCCATGAGTTTATGCTCGACTCGAAATCATATTCACCATTTGGACCATTTTTTTTTTTAGAGGAACGCATTAGACCGGTTCGGTAATAGCGGCTACGCTATTACCCGTTAGGCTGCTGCAGTTCAGCATGTGAGATTATGAATTACACTCTATAATGCAGTAAAAAAAGGGCTGGAAACCGCACGAAAATTAATGCAAACGTGAATCGCGGTGAAAAGGGGGCATCCAGTGACCAGTGGGACACGCATGAAATTGTACGGTACTGTGTACTAACGATTTACAAGGGAAATTCGAGATCCGTCTGGCCCCTCTTGTACACTCGTGTGCGCGCACGAGAGCAGCGCGGGTCACGGAACCGCGTGCAGTTTCAACATCTCTATTCCGCTGTACAGCGTCCCTGCGCTGTTGCACTGACTGACTCGCACGCGGTCGTGGTATAGCACGCAAATTAAATGAAAAAAAAGGGAAGAAAAAAAAATTGCCGGGGGAAGAATGAAGCCCCAAAAAGAGAACGAAGAATGCCGGTATACCGAGAGAATTTACATGCAGTGCGTCCGGCTAAATGAAATTGGATTTGCATTCGCCCACAGAGGATGGAAAAGTGAAACGGATTCGAATCCTTCTGCAGATTGGCGAACTTCTTCTTTTTTTTCTTCTTCTTCTTTTATTAACTTTGCGCACAGTATGCCAAACTCATTTGGAGAGACGAAATGAAAACGAAATTCATTTGCAATGTCCCATCCAGCTAGAGTTGTGTAGTCCGTGATTTTATGCAAATAAACAATTAGAATAAATGAATTTGAGCATAGCGGCGGAAGTGGCCGCGGGGCGCTTGGACATGTCACGTGTAACACCGCGAAGTGAGATATGACGTGACTTTTTACTTTTAATAAAACTTATATTAATGCAGACTTTATTATTTATCGTTGACTCTTTGGGCGATGCTCGGAGTGCCGCGTTCCATCTTTTCATTCCCAGTGATTCGCGTTTTTCGATTATGCTATTCTTATCGTTCGTAATTCTGTTGGATTTTAGAATTTTTCATTCAAAAAGACGATTCACTAACAAAAAATACATTGTAAAATTATTAAAAATAAAAGTTATGGACAAAAACGTTTGTAGATTGGATGAACTTTTTTTAAAGACAGTTTTGAAACAAGTATTGTTTACTTCATTAACTTAATTAACACAACATTTATATATTATAAATGTGTAATATATACACATTTGAATGTTAGCGTACGCGAAGAAAAAAAATGATATCTCGGATCTTGGATAGCGAAAAGAATTTCAAGGTACACATAGCGAGCGAGTTCTTGGAGTCCTCTCTATGTAATCCTGTAACGAACCATGCAAAAAATGGGCAAACCTTGCCTGCCTTGAAAATTACACAAATGCAAACTCGTTACCTGCTGCAGCGAGAAATAGTCTGCGCAGTTTGCAAATACGAGTAATGCACTTTTGCGAAATTTTTGAAATTATAATACCACGGTTTTTCCGGTGATGTGTGAGGATAAAAGAATTGCCGGGGAAAAGGAGGAACTCGAGAGCGCTGCAACTGCCGGAGTACGCACGAATGACGAAAAGCACATACGAGGCGGCAGCAGCGGTAAAGCGTGTCAGCTCATAAAAGCTTGAATCTCTTAGTTTGCTCGAGGATTTTCCATCTACGACGAGGGCCTCTCGACTCTCGCGTCGTCGTCAGCTACCCTTTTCGTTAATGGTACACAAAGACCGGGGAACATCACATCTTGCTGATTCTGCCGGGCATGGAGTATGAATTCATAAAAATAGCTTTGCGAGAGTCTTATACATAAATATGTAAAAAAAATACCTTGCTGCCTTGTGGTGAAAAAAATATATAAATAAAAAGAAAAAAAGGTTCGTGATGTAATGAAGGCCGCCCTAAGGACAAAAAGTATAAAATAAATGTCTTATGTTTAAAAAACTTTTTTCATCATACGCGCTATATATGAATAAATGTATACATGTATATTATGAATTATGAGTCATAAAAAACGCATTTGCCACTTCAGGTGATTCTGCAATTGCGAAGAATGAAATAGCGTCGGCGGGAAAAGAAAGTTGAATGAGTCCGGAAATCGTGGGATGCTTGCCGAATACTTTATGAATCTCCCAGCGTCGCTAGAAAATATGCTTGCACGATCAAAACGAATTCTCGTGATCCTTTGGACAAGAAATTATTTAACGCATCGCTGAACTCCACGATTCCAGAACTCGACTGTCTGAGAGACGCTTCATTTTCAAAATCTTATAAAATCAGATATAAGATCATAATCTTCATTTTCTCTCTGGCATCCACTTTTTTTGCTTGGTCATACAGGAAAATATTTTTTACGTTTATTTTTAAATGTAATCAACAACAAAAAATCTACTATGAGTAAAAACAATCTTGCAGAATATTGCAACGCATGTTACGCTTGTCTTTTATGTTCTTAAATATATCTATAATTTTTATTCAACCGCATTAATGTTCTGCATAAATTAACAGGATAGACCCGAAAGCTTTCGATGCATCCAAAACTATTTAATATTTACTGATCGGTTCCCTACAGTATATCTGTATCATCGAGGTTTAATTACTCGGTAATGTTATGCTGTAATTTAAATTCAGGCTCAGTTCCGATGTATTTTAAAGTTCTTTTTTAATTTTAATCAACAACAAAAATCATTTATGAAGTTAAAAAAAAATCGTGCAGGATATGTAACGCTTGTCTCTTACATTTTTAAATATGTGCATAATTTGTTATTCTATCGCATGGATGTTTTTCGAGATAAATCAACAGACTAGATCCGAAAGCTTTCGATGCATCGAAAACTATTTAATCTTTACTGATCGGTTTCCTACAGCCTGTCCCTATCATCGCGGTTTAATTACTCGGTAATGTTATGCTATAATTTAATTTCAGGCTCGACTCGGATCGTTCTAACGATGTTGAAACATTGAGGATCATCGAGGCGGGTAGCGGCGGAGTGTCACGGACGTACGTGCGAGGATGTGTCGTTTTGTGCCGAAGTGTTGGTGACGAAAACGTTATAAACAGGTGGAGCGAGTATACAAGACCGCGAGTCTGTCCGCGCGTGTGTGTGCCGGGTTTGGCTTCGATACATTATTAATTGAAGCTCGAACGAGTGCTTCACGCTCGGCAATAAGCCCACGCGAACAATGTTGTAGTCGCGTGTGCGCGATTCACCAAGCGGTGAGTGCGAGCTCACAGTACGAGACACGATGGCACTGCTATACGCCGTCATCGTCATTCTCGTTACCACTGCCATGTCCCTGCCGCCGGTTATCAGGATCGGTGAGTAATAAAAAATATATATGCAAATTATATCATAAGAAAAAGATGTAAAAAAAAAACTGTTTTTGGGATGCATTACTTACTCGTCAAATTTTTCAACAATCGAGAAATTAACTATGGATGTGATATAAAAAAAAATAGTTGTTTCCCTAAAGTGTCAAAATTGGTACAGTGGTTATGAAAGCGTTATCGAATAGATAACTTCATGGACAAAAATCTGCAGATTTTATCTAAACATTTCCAATGATAATAATTCAGTGAAGTAGTCGAAAATCGTCTAACACGGCCGAGATGAATGATGGTATACAGAAAAGGGTGCTGAGAGAAATTCGAAGGATTACATTTCTCAAAGTCTCTAGTTAATTTATGGTCCACGTAGGCTGCGACAAGGATCTTGGCTCTCCGTATGTATAACGTATGCAGTGTGCCACCTGTTAACTGCCGGGTGCTTCTGGGAGTTGAGAAGGCTCGAGGGAAGCTTCCGGGGGCGGTTGAAAGAGTGGGCAGTGGAAGCGGCACCTGGGCTTAAACGCGAGTGGAATTGAATGACGAAACTTTACGGCTGGAAGACTTCGAAGCCTTCTCGGTTCGCCCTCCCCTCAGCATTCGCCGGGCTCGCATAATCTCGCGGAATTCCTTGAATTTGAGCCGAGTGCTTTAGCCGATGACGGCGGAATCCACCCTCGCCGCGACGGTGGCTCAATTTCGCTTCCTTCGCGCGAAAACGCGAGACAGAAATTGCGGGCGGATGTTGAACTGTGTATATATCAGCGCGATAAAAGATACCGGGCGCGCAGTGCCGTCGAAACTGATCCGTTTCGACAAATAACGCATATAGCTGTGTGCACGGGAAAGAAGCATCAGCGACCGAATCACCAAAATTTTTGCACACCAGAAGAAGCTCCGGTGATAAAATATACAATCGCTGAAATTTCGACGGAATGAAGTCGAATACACGCATGCATATTCTATGTAGGAGAGAGCGGGGCAAAACGAGCACCTCAGCGAAAAATATATATTTCTTTCTTACAAACGACTTATTTCTGTTTTCTGACGTTCCTTATAGAGGAAAAGGGCCTAAAATAAATCAAATTCTTCATAAAAAAAAACATATATATATATAAATAGGGGACAGCGGGGTGAAACGGGTACCAAGACCAAAAATTATAATTTTGTCTTAATTTATTGTTCATACCAAGACGGTGTCCGTTTTGCCCCGGTACCCGTTTTGCTCCAATATCCGTCTTGCCCCGGTACCCGTTTTGCCCCGGTCACTCCTATACGAGTGAAGGTGGAGCGAGCTCAAGATCCGGGCTTTCCGGCTTACTCGAAGCTGATTGGTGGGAATAAACAGATACTCGTATCCTCCGCATATTCTCGAAGTCTCGGGCAAGAAGTGCCACTATAGAGCTGCGGTATCGTAGCTAGTACAGTTGAGGGGGTGGAAAGGGTTCGAGAGGGGGATCGCTGAGTCTCGAATTTGGAAAGATCACGCTACGAGGGATGGTACGAACTTTGGATTAATCTAATTGGACAAATTTCAATGCACGGCGAGGGAGAGACGCTTCGAGAGAAAGAGGACGAAGAGGGCGAGACGTGATGGTGCACGAAAGGGCCGGAGATCGAGTCAGGTGCTCTTTAAAATTCGCGGCAATTTGCCCCGAAACCAACACACAGCATCCGGCTTCCAGTTCTAGTCTCGGTAAGCCAAAGAAGAAAGTTGCCCGATGCTCGTGGCGTTTCCCGAAGTTACTCGAGTTCGTCCGCTGTATAATTAAGATAATCATCGTGCATGGGCTGCATTCATCGAGTCAACCGACGAGATCGTCGAGACAGATTCGTTTGTCGATTTTGAAATTTTGAAATTTATCAACTCGTCACTGTCTTTTAGCTCCGCGTCCAACTCGCTGTGTCCGATGAATCGTTAATATTCCCTAATTTTTTAAAATAACTTCTGTTCTTCATCTTTGGATAAAATGTTCGATTTAAGGAATTATTGAGACTTATCGTTTGCGTCCAAAAGCAATCGGGACTAATCGCGTGTTTCAAAAATGTATAAATCGTGACGAAAGGTGTCTAATAAACAATCGACCGGCTCGAAACTATGAAAAAAAATGGAAAACAGTTTCTTGACACTGGATTTCATATTCTCACAACCTCGCGTGAAAACAGCGTAGCAGAAACCATTTCCAAAAAAAATGAACAAAAAGTTCGTAGACTCAAGATTTTTACGATTTTGGGCAAATAAAAAAGTGCGCAAAAAAAAAAAATTGGTATGTCGCATCTGCGAAGTGGATAAGAGTCGTATGAAGTTCTGACGAAGGAACGAAAAGACAAGAACGGGGCCGAGAGTTGTTAATCACGGAAGCTCCGCCGGGGCGACCGGAAGCGTGTCGGTCGTTCTCCATAACGGAAGAAGCCCCGCGTCAGGTGGGGCGGCGGTTGGGGGGGGGGGGGGTTGCGGAGGCAAAGGGGTGTACGAAACGGGTGTATGAAACTCCGGGTCGACGCCCGACGGCGTGCACAGAGCCATGTTTGCTGTGCGCATCTCGAAATAGCTTCAAAAGCTCGAATTATACGTACGAATTGCGCGAATGGCATAGTCGGATGAATCCTCGAATTGTGGCCTGTGGTCTCGGAATTGTTGGCTAAAAGTGCAGTCTTGCGCAACGAGGTTAAGCGGGAGTGACTCTATGATCGCTGCCAAAGGATTTTCCGCGTACCTTCGGAAAGCCGAGGATACCGGCTGACCACACAGCAATTCTCAATCGTTTCCTACCTCTTCGACATCGCTTGCCGGCGAGCACCGCAGATTGGCGCAATTACGCGTGCACCAGGAAACGAACGGAAGGTCCGGCAATCTCCCCGCAACATCGTCCGAAAGCCTACGCCTATGCATGATTACGTTCGCACTTCACTTTGGCCTGATCTTTTTTCGGTGCACTTTTTTTTCAAAGACGTTATCGGGTTAAAATTTTCATTTTTATTTCTGGCGAAGTTTTATTCCTCTTGTATGAAAGCCCTCATTTTGGACCCGGGAGTTTTTGGATATTAGGAAAATCTCCAGAAAAAAAACAGTAAATTCATTCCGACGCGCATGGAGAATTTTTAAAGTTGACATTAAAATTCGAGAGTTTTCTGCACGGAATGCACCGCACGCGGACCCATTTGTGGATAAAAAAAAACATTTGATGTACTACATTTTTTGTTTTTTATTTCAGTTTATTCCCTCTTGCCTTTTTTATGTGAAAGTAGTATTAGCGGTACATTCACGTGAGAACTGACCTCAGAAAGCGTTGCGGACAAACTTTCCCTGACGAAGAATCTAAATAATTAAACCTAGTCGTCTCTTGGAGACACTTTGAGCCGATTGTTGAGGGACTTAGATTGATCGGAGCCTGGAAGAGGGTCGTCCGAATTCGGGGTGTACATCGTGCTCGCCGCGTCATTAGCGATTCGGAGTAAAATTTTAATCAGTTTTCTCTACGATTACTCGAGCCGTTGCCACTTGCGGCTCACCGGCTTTTCCCAGCTTACGAATCCGGCTTCGCAGCTTCGCGAGTGCGCGTCATCCGCGTTGGATTTTGGCCCGCGCATGCGCACTCTTCTTCGGATCTCTCGCTGTCTTCGTCAAATCTTCGACCCTGGCCGAGTGCCATTGCAATTACATTTCGGCGAGGATGCTCGCACTATCTCGCGCTTTATGGGTCACTCTCCGGGTTCCCGAAGAATTAGGAGTAAGTCCCGAGGATGGCGCACCGCGTGCATTATGCAGGGTCGTTTATAAGCGCGCGACCATTCGCGATGTTTATTTTATCGACTTGCATGTACGCGCATTCCATTTTAGCCGATGGTAAATCGGTTACCGAACACGCCCGTGGCAGTCCCGTTCGGACATCTCTCTTCGTGCCTCTCCGCAGCCTCGGGGATTATGCGGTGAGCCGAAAACTCTCACGGCAACTCGCCGCAGCCCGCTCGATCCTTTGATTTTGGTTAACGTTTCGATGAAATTCATGGCCGCCGTAGCTGTACGTTAAAGCATTATTGTCACTCTGGTGGTTTAATTAACTACCGGAGCGGCGTGTTTCGTGCGTTTGATACACGTCCTTGGGGGTTTACCGCGCGGGTGACATCGGTTGGCATGGCTCGACAATAGGCGCTAATGTAGGATAGCGGGGCAAGATGGGACACATCGGAATAAAATAAATAAATAAAATTAACTGGTGATAAGCGAAACAAAAAGGACCATTTGCAGTCCCGTTGCGATGTCACAGGCACGACTCGGAAAGGAAATGTTTCTTAATCAGCTCTACATAAAATATTCCTCGATTGTTACATCTTCATATATAATTTTTTCCGTGACAGAATAATCGGCGGATTTTAACAAAATAAAAAAAAAATTAAACTCTCAACTCGTTGCGTCGCCCGTTGCCGCTGCGATACGCTGGCATGCCATTGTCATCCGATACCGTATGCGAGCTTTGTGCAAATATGTAAGCTTTATGAAGCGCTTGGTGTGAAAGAATCTCCACACTTATGGAGCACAGGGGTAACCGTGGCCATCCGACTAACGACATTAAAGATTTATACAGGAGGTCCCCGACAGCGAGACCGCCGGGGAAAGAATTTTAATATGCTTTGGAAGCTCTACGAAGGTGTGGCTGCTCTCACTGCCCATGTTACCTTCGGCCCTACAACGAAGAATAGGATTTCGATCCGGCAAGAATTTTTCTTAAAAAAAAAAAAAAAAAAAAAAAAAAATCCAACCCCGGAAACGCTCCCTACGATACATCTACTATAGATGTATCGTATGTTGAGCTGTTCAGACTCTCGCAAACGTGCACAATGCTCCATTATATTGCAATCCCGAATCCACCTCGTATAGACGATAAATTTCGTAAAAATCTTCTCCCTGCGTGTGTTTCATCGCGTCTTTGTGCTCCGCATCTATATTCGATCCCGATTCTTACGTCGCTGCGGCGGGAACCACGCTCGGACTGCGATGTCGATCGTGACCCGGGAGATAAAATAGACGACGAAGGATGCCAGGTATCGTGGATGACAGTAGCGCAAACGGGAATCTCTACAGTCTGCCTCGTAGTTGTACAGCGCGTTTCTAATCTATTTCTCGACTTTTCTTGATGCCTCGCAGATATACGTATTTCTCGTCCTTCAGGTAATACCTAAGTATAATAATATCGGAAGGGAGAGCCAGAAGACCCGGGTAATCGAGAAGTAGGTAAGACGACTCACGGCACATTCGCGTTCTGGCGCGATTCTCCGAACCGCGAGGTATCAGTTATACGCTATTTCTCCCGATCCGCTCGTATTTGAGGCACGATTCAGACACGCTCGTGGAATTTATACTGACACCGAGACGCGCGGTTTCGCCTCCTGCGCACCGGCGCCTGTTACGCAAACCCAGGGTGGAACCCTGTTAAACCGGCATAGACTGTGGAAAAAAAAATGGCTAGATTAACGAAAAGTCGCGTTGATATACGTTCAAAGCTGTTGTTGGTAAAAATAAAGTGATTGTTTTGTTCAACTATTGAAAATTCCATCGATTGAATTTTAAAGCGACTTAGGAAGAAGATGTCCTGCATCTGGACAGAATAATTTACCTATCATATTTTTATCGAGACTTTTAATAAACGATAATTTTTACCTAACTGTCTGACTGCAATAATTTCTCGCACTAATTGTCTTATCATCGTTAAATGTTTTTCGTATTTTTTAAAAGGCTGTATCCATGCCAAAACGTCCATCCCAAAATATAGACGACATGCAACGAACAGGATAAACTCGTAGCCGCGCTGATAATGTAAGGTACCATTTGCAGTAATCAGACCATAAGGGATGACGAAAGAGAGAATACTGGAATGCAAAAAAAAATACATATATCGCTAATACAGTCGATAAGCCCGGCGAGTTCGTGAAACGAGCTGCGTCGGCTCGCGTGGTCGTTACCGCCCGGAGAACGGGCGCGATAGTCAAGGACAGCGGGATTATCGATTTCTGGTCGCGAAAGGGCGATAAATCAGAGGAAAACGAGAATGGATCGAATATTGTATGGATATGCGGGTCTGGTCGTCCACCGGTCTACATACGCGTAACATACTTTGCACTCATACGAGCAAGGGCTCCAGTTTGGCAGACGCGCGAGAGCAGCCCTGGACCTTCCATGGGCAGCCGGGGTCAGAGTGATCCAAGGACGAAGCCATTTGTAGGGCGGAAAGCCAAACCCCTCGTCTAACTCTTAAACGATTCTCCGTCCCAGCGTTACCCGTCCTATACGAAAACACTTGCGAAATTTCCATAGACCCGGGTGTACTCGACTGTACACACATACTAAATACCCGAGGACCGCATGAATAATGCATCGTCCCAGAGCAGAATTCCTTAATCGAATGCGATACCTCTTATGCAAATGGGTAAGAAAATGTCGTATGATCTTGCAGTCGCCGTTGTACAGACTCCCGTCACTGGTCCAATCTTGCTGGAACACTCACTTTGTCAAACTCGCATTCCCGTGCCTCCTGATCGGGCCAGCAAGAAACGAGGAGATGACGGACTCTCCACATGTACACCCCAAACCATTTTCCGACACACCCATCTCATCTGCTCTCTCTCTCTCTCTCTCTCTCTCCTCTTCGTCACGTATTCCCGCCGGCTGAGAAACGAGCCCGGCGCTGCCGGTGCTGCTGATGCACCGGAGGCGAGAGTATGCATGTATGACGGTGCATACTTATTACGACGACAAGTTACCGCCTCTGGTTCAATGGTCCACTAACGTAGCCGCACACCGTCTTCTTGCGCGTATTCCGTCGATGAACGTGTCCGTGGCGCATGCTGCTCGCTCACTTGTGCCCGAGTTTAACTACAAACGAAGTAGCAAAACGCTGAGTTGCAATATCGGAATTCCTAGTAGGTAAGTGTATATCGACTCGGGCCTTGATCCAGATTGCATCAGTACACGGAGCCAAGGAAGCGAGCATGCAGGCCTTCGCCGGCGGTGTTTTCGCTCGGCGAACAGTGAACAGAGAACAGAGAACAGAGAACCCTTAGTCCCGCGGTTCACCAGTCACTGGAGGTGCAATAACCGTTATTGCAAATGCCATTGTCTCGTGATTGATGATGAAACCTCGACGTCCCTGAAAAGAATTAACTGAACCAATTAATTAAGAATGCACTGACGCAGTTGCGTCGAGGCGGCGTTGATGCAAACCTTACGAGATATGCGGGGAAAATAAAGACCCAAGGAAATGGAGTGCATTGGGCTATCAGAACTGCTTTCACGCCAAGTTGGCCCCGAGAAGTTCTAGGCACGCGGTAAGTTTCTATGACGCAGAAGTCATGAACTCCTGATGAGAAATTGAGCGAGGAGCTACCGAAAGCTCGTTAACCGGTGAGGTGCTTGTTACGGGATATTCCGAGTTTACTAATTGGTCCATCCGTTCCGCGCATGTACTTCGGGTTTACAGGAACTGCAAGAGCATTATGGGTAGTGCTGTACAAGAGCGGCTCATTGGACGAGCACTAGCTCAACTTTTTAGGTACAAAGTCGTTACAACCGAATACATGAAGAGTCGGTGACGCAGAGATTTATTATTATTTAAGGTGATGTGTTATTCCCTTCAAGAACTGTAATGTTATCGCTGTTCGATAAGGAAATGGAAAATTGTCTTTCCCTGTGGCTGCCAATTCCCTGCGGAAAGACAATTTTCTTTTTTCTCGGCGGTTTGCTGCCTCAAAACGACATTACAGATTGTGTTACCGACGGCGATATTTCACTTCACTTTATCCATGTAGGTTTCGCCGACGGAATGGACGCGGCTTGGGACAAAATCGGGCATCCAAAACTTATTGTACAATTGAGTTTTGCCCCACTGTCCCATTGTGCCCCGCTCTCCCCTAAAGCGCTTATGTGCATGACTCTATTCCGAAAAAGTGATTCTCTTTAATGCGTACGACCGGATAATATAAAATAGGATACGATGTACTTGGAAAGCATGTTAGGACATTCAGGAAAGAGCGGCGCGTCGTATCGTCGTCGGGAATACACAAGAGCCCGGTAGCTCATCGTCCATGATAACTATTCGAGGAATCTCACGTCTCGACGAGCGATGTAGACGAGCGAGTCGCAGGGCCCGAGAGTGCGATAGTCAACGGGAAAGTGGAACGGGTTTTGACTATAAGAACCTCAATGAGGGACGAGAGACATCGTCGCGCTGGCTGCGATCTCGAAACTCGTCAAAGAATTCCTATATCGAGGGTGAGTCCGGAGGGCGGGTGCGGTGGAAGGATTCTTGAAATTGATCACGTATTAATTCGCGGTACGGAAGAACGCGTCAGACTTCCCCAGGCGATTCCGGAATTCGATGGTTTCACGGGTTGGGGACTTCTAACAGTGAAAAACGGTAAACGTGACTAGCGGTTGAGAAAAAACCTATTGAATGGAAATAAAGTAGAATTTATTATTGAGATCTGTGAGAGGGCAATTTGGGGATCACTGCAGGGAACTGAAATACGAAAGGGCGCAGGATAGAACGGCTGTCAGACGCTTTTCCGCTATCGAAACGTGTTACACGTGTCATCGGATAATCGAACCTCTCGTATCACGACAAGCTTGATCGGATCGTCCGACCCTCGCGCACCCTCGTCAAGGATCGCAATGGGAACTATATGTTCCATCGCGATAGAAGCAACGCCGGAAGAGGCGGAACCATCTCTATCTCGATGCGGGTAAATGTGGACCACCGTCGAGGCGCTGAAATGTTTGATGAACGGCCTTTACCTGCCTGCTTAGGATACCCAAATTTGTTTCCTATTCCGTTCAGGAATTCAAAAGTTGGATTGAGGAAAAAATATTTGCTTCTTAAAACCACAACCGATCAATCTTCGTAAATTAACTGGTGAGAGAAGAAACTGTGTTTCCGCCGGATTATAAAGAAAGGCAATTATAATTAATAATATCCGCCCCAAAACCAAATACGCACGTTATGTATTCACTCGACCGTTACATTCATATAGCAATAGCATATGTTCATATAATTTTTTCTATCTTGTAAGTTGGTCCGGTTCTCTCATCAGTGCGAGTATGGAGAGGTAAAAATGTCATTAATTTTTTTACCTTTGCTTTGTCGGGATGTCCCGTCCGACTTGGGTGGTTTCGCGGTTGAGAGGACGACAGCGCCGGAATACGTACGATCCGGAGAAACATATATGTAAAGTCGGGTGGTACGCATACATGGTCATGCTTTATAGTTGAAACGTACGCGCGCCGAGCTTTCTCGTACGAAAAAGTTTAACCGCGCACTACTTATTCCGTCAGGACTACTCCTGTCTGGAAACCAGTTGAAATGTTAAAACTTGTGTGTCCACTCCTCGTAATCTTACTCTCGTACATTGAGGTTTTGCCAAATGATTTCACTCCCGCACGAGCTTTCCCCAGTCGGTATAAAAAAAAGTCTGTCTCCAAGGTTGATCATCATTACTTTTTTTTTTCATCAGCCTTTGTCACATATAATTTACGTAAAATTATAGAAACGTGATTTATAACGAAGTCGCTTCCACAGAATTTGAGTGTATTGAGAGCATTGTTGTATATAAGCTTAACATGAAGCTTAAGCTTAACTTAAGCATGACATCAAGTCCGAACTCAGGTTCCATCTTAATTTCGAACTCAGGATCGATCTCAACTTCGAATTTAAGATAGATCTTAAGCCATGAAGTTCGGGCCAAACTTCAATCTTAAGTTCGATCCCAAGAACAAGCTTAAGCTCAAACTGACTTCTTAAAATTCGACCCTGCCTCAGGCTCACATAGCCTGGAAGGGTATAGCCCTGAATAGATAACACCCGTTGCACGGTTCACTCCGTTCCGCGAGTAAACACAAGCGCTGACCTTGTTGAGAAACTGGAGAACGGGTGTTCTAGTTAGGTCTATAGCCAAGGGGTTGTTTTCATCGAGTACCATAGCCCTTGCCAATTTGCGTTAGCAGCGAAGCCCCGGAACGTAACCGACCTCTCGTACAATCAAGTCTCTCATCGCTCGAACGGCCAGGGGAGTCCTTGCTCCGCGGATCTTTCGTGCAGGCTCGATCAACCGGATGATATTCTCGCTCCGTTCCTTCTACATCGGTTCGACCGAATTTCCAACTATAGAATCGTTTCGAATGGTAAACCGTACGCGAATTTGCCCCGGGAGTTTATCCAAGTTTCCTCCTATCCAGTAATCCGTTAAATGCTCAGTCGTAACCTCAATAACGGCCCATACAATATGGTTACGTTAATTCATCCGATCGTCTCCATAATTGCATATCCGATAGCGCAATGTTGCTCCTCGCAAACGATCCATATTCATGGTATTGCGATTCTCCTTATTCGGTTTTAATCGGTATTTTGATCAGAAACCATTCTACATTAACACAAGACAGAAGCGCAGTGGACTGTGTAATTTGACCCATTCAAGCGCTATCGCTTGCACTCTTCATCAAGCTCGAAGTATTAATGTTTCCTGAATTTCCCTAATTGCCTTGCAGTTGCGATTTTATAGATACCAATTTGTAGAATTTTTCAGCACAAGCTGAAAATCCGGGGTTCGGACCTAACAAAAAAATCAACAAGAAAATGCGATCATCCTCCGAACTCGTGTTTCGAAAATTACGGTTTAAAGACTGGTCAATGGGAGTTCTCTATTCGACCGAGGCAATGATCCGTTCGATGGTTCTCGATGGGGATGCCATTGGCGAAACAGATGGAATCGCCCGGCTGGACTTCTCTTCACTATCCTTCGCGTTGCTTCCGGTCGCTGCACGGACCAAAGAGGAGAGTGTCCTGCACCGTCGACCAACGATGTACTGCATCGTAATCACAGAAGGACCTCTCGTTACTTTGACTCGCGGGAGATCCTCCACTTTCCCCATCCTCCCTCCTCATCGACCCGCAAGTCGCCCGAGATGTTCGGCAAATTGCAGACGGAGGACGAAAATCTATACGTCGAGAGCGAATCGAAGTTTCAACTTCGCCGTGCAACGTACAAACGACCACGTTACATTCTTGCGGCGTTTCATCGGTTCGTTCCAGAGAAATGTTCTCATTGTTAATTTTTTTTGTGTCATTTGTTCGCTACTTCGACAAACCCTCTTTCCAACCGGACATGTTACAATTAGCTTCGTGAAAGGACGTGTTTTTAAAAGAAGACTTCGAACCATCGAGACTTTTCTGACATCGGGACATTGAAGACGGACGATAATAAAGGAGCCTTCCGTCGACCGAGCCAGCGTCGGGGCCACTTTTATATAACAGAAAATCACCGAGCGTTTCTTCTCGAAAGCCATTGTTCGACAAGAGTCGTTTGGCCATTGTGCGCCGAGGAAGTTATAGCCTGCCCCGTCAAGTTCACTGAATTCACCGTATCGTCAAAACCGCTTGAAGTTGTATCGAGTTGCTTGTTGATAAAGTCCTTTCCCGTGGTAATCTGGATCGGACAGCAACCGTCGTTGACCATGAGTTTCGTCAAGGAAGTAAGAGCCATCGATAAGCGAAGACGCCGGAAATTGTATGAGGAAAAATGATTTGGTGGAAAACATATGAAGCAAGAAGGAAAATAGGAGATCGATTGGCAAGGGCAGGGTTAGCAGGCTGATATTGTCGGGCGGGGTGTGGAAAGAACAGTCATTTCGGCGATGAGATCAGCCTGTCGAACCCGGCACCGTGTCTATCGGACCAAGAATCAACTAGTGCGGGACGTGGATCACCCCAACACTTTCGTGAACTCGGCAATCTTCCTGTTCGACGCGCCAACGGACATGCATCTTCATTTCAGCAGAAACATCCCGTCGTGCATCGATGACGTCCAAGGAACGTTAGAATTCCGAAGTTCTTTGCCGATCGGAGATTGGTTCGATGCCTCGGACCTGCATCGCTATGTGTGCTCTTTCCGCACGGATAAACAATAACGACGGTTAGGTGTCCCGTTTCTTCGTGGCATGGTCGAGAGAACGGAGCGAAGGGTCGATGGAGACCCTGAGGATTCCTTGGGGTAATTTCCACGCCAAGTTAGAATTCAACATCAAGGCGTCGAAGCGCGTCGTCTCGAAGTTCAACCGGCAGGGAATTCTTTTTCGGAGCTTGGTACTCGTTTTTCCAAGTTTTACTCGAATGTACTCTGGGAAAGAGGTCATCCTGGAAGCATGAGCTCCTCATATATGGCGTAGAGAGTTTGAATTTTGTTCTTTCTCTTGGCATCTCGAGTGGTCAAACGGCCAAGGCTTGCGTTTTGGCCTCATGACCTCATGAGATGGAAGGGAAATATAACGCACGGTATTTAGATTCAATATTTGTCCGTGCTGCCGGCTCGTAACGATTGACGCATTCGGGGCTTATCCGGGATTTTCGATGTACATTGTATTCTTTCCTTCTGGCTATTGACGTTGGTGTTGACCACCGCTGCCGCTATGAGTTCGGTTATCAATGTGCCATCGATAGGGCAGGTCAATATTTTATTGTTGTTCCGAACTCTGTGGAGTTATTTCCGCCTCGGATGCGTAACGCGTGGTCCAGTGGTATTTACTGGGGCTTACCCTTCATGCTTCGTCGGTAATAATGTTCGTGCACCAACTACACCAGAAGAATTCCCTGACAACAGTTACTATGAACATACAGGAGCGTTTCTCACGCAGCGTTGCAACTCGGCGATATTTGGTAAATCTGGTCAAGGGGACCAAAAGGATGATTTTCATTGATTCAATGATACATAACGACATTTCCGTGAGGAACTTTAACGAAGCCACGAAGAAGGAGCTGTAGGATGTGACAGAAGGTAGTTCCGAAAGTATCGGAAAAGTGCGATATTACTCGAGCGACTTAGCTCTCAGAAGCTTACCGCGATTCAACTGCCTTTCCGAAGGGTGACCAGTCTTCAACGTTAATTAAACATTTCGCGTACCAGAGTGCAGATTTTTTAAAACGTTTTTCTCCTCTGCCCTCTCTGATAGTCGGTGTGTGCGGTATGTTCTCTTTTTTTTTTCTATCCAACTAACTAATGAGTCACGATCGCGCGAAACGTCGGCCTGCCATGACCGACGAGCATTAGCCCAATTAGCGTCCCATCAATTCGGTTTGGCCGCACCGGCGACTTTTTCCTCTTTTATTATCGATAAGCGAAAGCCCGTCGAGCCCGCTCCCGCCACTGTGCCGTTATGGCCAAAGGGGGCACTCGGAGGGACAGCTCTATCATCGGGGCTTCTACTGACGCTCAATTAGATTTTCTAGACGGAAACTCGGTCGGTGATTAACCGAACGGAAAATCAAAGACTCTTTACAAATTATTATTGAAATTCGCTCGAGGATAACCAGCATTCCGGCAGTGATTATACGTCCAAGGGTGATCCGTCGATTTCAGTCAATAAAAATGTGCTTTATTTATTTTTCTCTATAATAACGGAAATTGAATAAAAGATTATTTAGGAATATACGTAGACCACAAATTGAATTTTAATCATCACTTGCAGCGATCACTTGTACGCACTCGACACCCGGCAAATCCACTACGTAATCCTACAAATACTCTCCTATACGAACTTTCGGGCATTAGAATCTCCTATTAGAATCAGAACACAGGAACTATCTAAAACATTCGCTGAGGTGCAAATAGAGAATGTAAAACCGCTTTTATAATTACTTCGATATTTCAATCGTTGACGATTTTATGACCAAGAAAATAGCTTATTTTCTTGAATTAAATTTTCCTCGCCGTTCCGCGAAACGGAATCTCACGGTAGCCCCGATAGCCCCACGGTAGTCTTGGCGAGCGATTAATCGAATTTACTTTCCGGCTGTTCATCCGGCACAGCGTTGGTATTCTTGCGCCGAGTGCTTCTTCCTTCCGACGGGCGAGAAAAACACACGGGAAAACTAAGGAACTATTGAGCTAACGATGTTCCCGGGTTCTCGCCCTGAGGCGTACTCGAACTCACCGGAAATCTTTCGACTCTCCGGCTCGGAATTGAAAGAAAAACATTGTCCGGGCCAACGTTATCGAGAAAAGTTTCTCCAAAATTATGCATTCCATGCCGCAAACGGAGATTAATACTAATAATAATAATAAAATTATAAAATTATAATCAACGATTTTTTAATTAAATTCGGTCGAATTCACCGATTGCCCAATTTAGCATCTTTAAAGGGACATCAAGCAGAGTTAATGAACGGAAGTCGGGCGAACGCGCTTACGCTTCGTATAATTGACGATGTGTGAAAAAATTTTGCACAAAGTATCGGACCCGCTGGATTTATAATTCTATTTAACAAAGCTTTTAGCTTTTGCCTCTTCCACTTATCGCGACCCGATTCGCTCGCGCGGACTTTACGCGTTTCTCGCTTATTCCGCGCTTTCCAATTGAGCTTTTCCCATTCGCACATGTGCGTAATAACACCCAAAGGCGTGAGAGTGCTCTTTGATCCTGGCCAAAGAGTTGCTTTTAATTTGAACCCACGCGATGCCTCGGGGTTTGACGATTGGCGGAATATCGGGTCTAGTCCGAGTGTCGCGCTTGCAATGCTTCGTCGATTCTCACGCCAATGATGGCCGAATGTTAAAAGTGTATGGAATTAATAAAATTGCAATTTCATTAACGCATCGTAACCTGTTCACTGTGCAATGGCAACAGCTTCACTCAGGCCACATTTTCGCGAATTTTATTGGAATCAAATCAAATTCCAATTATCTGTAGCGCATCGAATCGCGTTCCGCCAAACGTGAGTTCTAGGGAAAAATTCAAACATTTCTTGATGGTAACTCTGAAGAAAATCAACCATATGGGATGTGCTGCAAATACTGTTTTTAAATTTCATGTACGATTGTGATGAAAAATTAATATTCGGCGTATCAAAAATATAGGAAATACTTCATTTTTTATAATTTACTTTAATTTCAATGAAAAAGTATGTTAATTTTTCATCACAATTGCACATCAAATTTAATGTACCAGTTTTTGCATAAAAACTCCAAGACCGGTACATTAAATGTACAATTTTGTTTTTCCATTGTGCTGCGTTGAGCTCAACAATTGTTTTTACTAGAATCTTGATAGAGTTTGCATAAATAATATCGTTGCTCTGTGACACATAGACAAAGTGGGCCAATTTTATTGCAACAATTATACGAAACTATCAATTCGCCACAGGCATTTTTCGAGCTGGAACGATGGCAAAGGAAATCGATGTCGGCGTATCCCTGAAATCGGAGATATGCGGCTCTGTTGTTTTTTTTTCGACACTCAAGTCCTGTTAAAAAAAAAAAAAATGCATCCGAGTGGAATAGATCGGTTTGAACTCCTGTCGATACTTTTTAATTACGCAACTCCCGGTACGCTTTCGTCCATAATCCATCGTAATTGGAACGGCCTCGGCGATGCTTTGCCGAGAGGGTTCAAATTTTTTTGGCACTCATCGACGATAATTGGGAATCTGGAGACTTGTTGATCGATAACGGTGTAACAACGCAAATGTCGCTTGTATTCGAAAACTTTTCCAAATAATTGCAAACACCAAACTTCCCTGAATAAAAGAAAAAAAGATTCTAAAAACGCTGAATGGACGGATAAAACCTTCATACAAAAACACGAAGCTGCAACGCATACAAAGCTACGACATTCGTCAGGGTAAACATTCGATGGAGCTACAAAACATTATTGTACAGGGACGAGAAAAATAAATAACCAGAACGTTCCTTGGGCGTATATTTTTAATGAAAAATGTACGAACACTCCTTCAAAATATTGACTGTTATGGCTTTCGGCGAACGATTCCAGAATATCGATAAAAAAAAAAGAAAAAAAAACAACACCGCAGCAATATATCCGACGCATCTCTCAGGCTTTTCCTCGCTCCACCTATCTTGTAACTACGGATTTTGTTTTACCCGCCAACGATAAATTTGTGAAAGAATCGTGGCCGCGCACTATCCTCGTGTATCGTTCTTCGGTCCCGCGTTTCTCAGCTCCGAGCTCCGTCCGCCTTCTTTATCGCGATATCTTTCGTCTAATTTTTTTTTATTTGTTTTTTTTTTATCGAGAATAAGCGAATCGTCGAAAGGATTCTCTCACTTGGCAGAGACACAGAGACATCCCACTGGTGTTTCGATTCGTTCGACTGTCGCGTCGGTTAACAATGTTGTATCAAAAGAAGTGGAACGCGATATCATTTTCTGAGAGTAATACACAGCTTTTCCTCAATTTATTTCCGTTTCAGAGGAGTTTGTCCTCACTGACGCCGAAGCGTCCCGGGTGGCGAAAAAAAAAAACCTAGAGGAGTCCATAAAGCCTTGAACTTCTCGTAATCGAGGAAAGCGCGACGATGTCTCCGAGGCGAGAGAAAGGCCATGAAAGACTGAGGGTTCGTCGCCTGTTTGTCCGCATCGTTGACGGAACGGCTGCTCTCCCACACGGTCCGACGATTTTACGGTCCGGCAGGAAAACGACCGGTTAAACGAGCACTCGTTATTCTTTCATCCTTCGACAGCTATGTGGTTAACGTTGGCTGACACTTAATTTACCATTTGCGCTTACAGCCTCCCAATCGTTCGGATTAGTCTCATATAATTTGTAAGATAATGGAATCGATTCAAATATACGCGGTACGCCGAGCGAGGAAAGGTGAGACATACATACAAGTAACACATACATACACTTGTTAAAAAAAAAATAACATGAAGAAAAATTGCTCTGAAGTTCGAGCAGGCCGTTAATTAGTTGACTTTTAACTGGGGAAAGAAGAGTATAATAATTAAGAAGCCGAGTCGAGCCATGTGTGCGAGACGCAAGTTCTCCGCAGTCGTTCTAAGATGTTTCGAGTCACTCGTCCACGCTTTCACATTCAAAAGAGTCATTTCTCGAAGACGTTTTTTTTCTCCTCGGGCGTTACTTTACTCCGCTAACCGAGTACTCGTCCATCTCGACTGGAAGAGGTCACGTTGACGCTACATTTTTTTCTGAGACTCTTCAGGAATGCAAAAATGTAAGAAAACGAAATATAGATGTAGAGATAGAGAAAGAAAGATTCTCGGTACAGGTTTGAAAATGGGTCAAGCTTCGTGGTCGAGAATACTTGGAGACTTGAGGGTCGCAACGATCACTATTCAACGCGGGAGCTTTTATACATTTGCTCTTCGGGGCTAGTTATGTTCCATTTTACCACACTCTATCCCTCTTGAGAATTCGCTCAAAGAATCGCCGATAACATTTAA
The DNA here is from genome assembly GCA_964017025.1 of Stenichneumon culpator. NCBI lineage: Eukaryota > Metazoa > Arthropoda > Insecta > Hymenoptera > Ichneumonidae > Stenichneumon > Stenichneumon culpator. The sequence goes on from OZ024776.1 coordinate 18,359,977, forward strand.
ATATTTAAATTTCTTGTCACCGAAAATAATTTAATGTAAAATAATTAGACAATATGTATGTTAGATCGAGGACCTTAAGTTATTAAGACCAAGTCTGTATAATACAAAGTTCAAAATAAAAATATGTTAATTAGACAGTGTAACATTTATTTGATTTCCGCCTAAAACGAAAAACCAGAGGAGGAGAAATATGGGGAAGTGCATTTTTTTCAATGAACAAAAATGTCGTTACTATAAATAAATGATGCATTTGTTTTAACTATAACATCGCATTAGATACAAATAAATACACTAAGTAGATAATGAATATATAGTTAAATAAAAAATTATAATTGATTTGTATTACATTTTTTTTATTTGTAATAAATTTTATACCTAATGCTAATTTTACACCTTGGCAAAGGGCCATCGACCTGGGCCCTCCAGCCCTTCGATATTGATATATCGACATTTTACGGTTTAGTACTTCGAGTGAAATTATAACTACGATGAATATTCCGTCGCGTAGCTTCCCCCTCAAGATTCGCGTCCGCCGATACATCGGTGAAGTTGGTAAAAGGTTCAAAGTTTCGGCGGAAAGGCGCCATACACCCGAACAGGAGTAATTTCAAGCCCCACCAATGAAAGAAGGTACTTTCCAAGTTGGCAACGACTCCCGGTCGTCCTCGTTCGAGGCTTGGCCCCGATGCCAAAAACACGATTTTCCGGGACGGACAGCTTTTAATTCAGTTCGGTTACCAGGCACGTCCGTACCGTTATATCACACCGGCTTTCCGCAAACACTCGCCGATGAAGTCTCGATTTTTCACGATTTTCAGGTTTTTTTTCCTCGCCACGCTTCATACATATTTTTGCATATTTCATTGGGCAATTAAATTTTCCACGCAAATTTCCTTGCTGAGGAAGCAAAAATTATGCCGTACCAAAATGTTCCCTTCACTAACTGTTTCCATTTTTTCCCCCTCCATCTCGAAAGGGTCATCGGCGATAAAAAAAAATGAAGAGGAACGAAGGTATCGTGTGTTCTTTCCTCCGAGGTATCCTCGTGAAAACTTGTAAACATGCGGGTAATACCCGAATAAATTTCAAAGTAAACGAGCGTAAAGGGAGCGAAACGACGTCCACTTTAGGTTGTACGTCGTTTCGTACCAGGGAAATGAATCTTCTCGGGGCGGATTACACGGGGATCGTACTACTTACGGCAACGTCATAACCTCGGGAGTAAAGGGCTATAAAGGAATGGCCAATGGGCACACCAGACCCGCGTCCACGGTCCAGGGGATCACTGGACGACGACGTTCGTCCCAACGGTAATCCAACGAACCGTCCCCGAGGAGCTTCCGGCTCCACGAGATAGCGCCGGCCAAAGGCGATTTAGATAAAACCGAAGGTTATATTAAATTTACACCAATGTCACGAAGCTTTTGTAAAATCCGCGCAAGAAGATAGTGTAAATTTTAATGAAAGGAGCGAGATCAAAGATTTTCCCGATGCCGCTGCCAGATGGAGCTCTGCCGATTTAGCTCCTAAAATTTGCATTTCATCGCATACGAAAAATAATCATTATATCGCTGCATAGAAAATCAGTCGATACAAAAGAATTGTGGATATATATAATATAATATCATATTAAATAATATATATTGTAATATTATATAATTATATAGTTCACTATCATAGGTATCGTTTTATATCAAATCAACTTTTCGTTTTGTTCGGTCAATACTTCTTTCTACTCTCATAAGCTGGACTTAAAAATATATCGCCACTAGGTCTCCGAAGGCAAAATAAAAAATAATAAAATATTCGACGAGTCTGCGAGTGCCGAGTAAACTTTTCACCTCGGTTATTAATTTCCATTATTTAAGTTCACCCACAGACGAGTTTAAAAGCTAAAAGATTTTCGGCCCAGGTGGGAATTAATTATGAAAATACAGTCGAGATTAAAAGAAGCACTAAATTTTCTCAGCGAAGAGAAATCTCGTTGGGAATTAAGCTAACTTGTTTCGGGAATAATTTGAATGGAGTTGCCTGTGACAGGAACGGGCAGAAATCCTACCGGAGGCAGAGTGGTTCGTGGAGAGAAATGAAAAAAAAAGCAATTAATCGACGATAATCACGAACGGTCGCGCAGTCCGACACAGCTAGCTGGGCTTCCACGCGGTCCATATATTTTTCGTAATATTCGCCTCGTCCTGCTCTCTCCATCTTCCTCGCGGGACGGTAAATATTCCATATTATTTTAAGAATCGCGAGAGGAAAATCTGTTGGATAAACGAAGCGTCCGAAGTGAAACGTCTCCCAGAGGGCTGTGCGAGGACCGGGCGGATGACTTTGTAATGCGACGACCGTGTTCCGTCACGGCGACGACGGCTCCGGTTTTCCCCGTTGATTTTTCAATGTTGAATAAATTTCAATGGAGCAAAGGCGATTTTGTGCCCGGGCCTGCCACATCGACTTTCTGCGCTCCCGAACGTTTTTACTCTCGTTCATCCTCTTCCCACTATCGTCTCTTTAATCTCCCGAAATCCCTAGCACGGCGGGATGAAAAATCTACGATGAAAATCGTCAAGCCGGAAGGTCGCCCTGAGCTTGTACAAATTTTTTGGCATTTTCGACGTTCTGCGGGCAATGTCGTCGAAATTAACGCTTCCGTAAGGAATTTTTTATATACACAAAAAAAAATACAGTTGTCACTGTATTACCAGAGCACCAGAGTCCGAGCGGGTAATTCTTGAAGCGGAAGCGTTATTCTCCGGACAGTATGATCTTCATTCTTTTTTTTTCAACTCCGTTATCGTACAAGTGCCCGTGCGGATGACTTCTCGCGAGGCGGTACCGATTTTCCAAGATTTGTTCATGCCCCTAGACGAGAAAATATAAGGTTCATTCGTTTTCGTTCCTGTTTATTCGCGCTTGTTCATTAGTAGTAGCAGCGTACGTAGTTTATTTGTCATCCAAACGAAGTTACAGAGGAGACTTAATTTACATAAGTGTGAGTGTTTTGTACATAGCGTTTTAGACAGGGAGCCAACTGGCCATTGACCGAATTTTTTCATTTTCATTTTGCGCGACGAGTCTCCCGAGCTCGTCGTAGTTGTTGGCACATATACGCGCCCCACTCAGTCACATAACAAATTTTTTTGTTACAGTAACAAAGGCTGTTTTGTTCCGGTAGTAAATCCCTCCAAGCGAAAAATTTCGCTATGATTACAATCTAGTTTTCTTATCCCGATACTAACAAACTAAGTTTGTTACAGAAACAAAAATCTTGTTGTGTCAACAATTTTTTTTTCTCCATGCAGGGAAGCGATCAAGTAGAGATTGTCACCCGCCAATTTCGTGCTAAATTCTTTGGCACTGTACAGTTAATAGTTATTCCTGTATTCAATCAACCTTCGTTAATTCACCTCTACCACACCTGTTAGACCAATAATTATTAACAGCAACGACGCCATACAACGACTTCCCCAGAGGCGGTACCGATTTTGCAAGATTTGTGCCTTCCTCTGCATGATAAAATATAAGGTTCGTTCGTTTTTGTTCCCGCTTGTTCGCGCTACAGATAGCAGGTACACATCGTAGACTTACAGGTGGCTTCATAATTTACACTTTATGGTTCTCGTTCAACGTTCCCGGTCTTCCGGCCGCCAGGCTTGGCCTCCCTTCCTCGGCTCTTCGACCGCTTCCACAAATTTCCTCCGCTCGTGCGTTTCCCTTCCCCGTGTATCTTCTCCCTCGGCTCCATCCCCCTCGTCGCCGGGTCATAAAATTGCTCCACCGGTCCCGCGGGTACACTGGCCAGTCAAAATAAAATATTAACGTACGCGGTGGCTTCGACGTATCGAGTATCCGGCATCCGGACCAACCCCGCGCGACCGTCCGCGGTGCTCCATCCATACGCGGGCACATCCTCCCAGCCTCTGGGCAACGGGACGCCAGATCGACGATCTCACCGGGCGTCAGTTATTTATATATAATATTTGTGTTATTTGCACTGGCGATTCTGTCCAAATAGACAATCGAACCATGACAGTTTCAATTTTTATTTTCGCAAACAGCAAACAACGTCCCGCAGCCATAAGTGTAACCTCGAGGGAGCGCCTAACAGACAGAGGCTTCACATGGATAATATATATATATATATATATATATATATGACACTATATTTAGTTTAGTAAACGTTTTTGTCCTTTTTTAAAAAACGAACTGCCACGTATATCGACGTATTTTTTCCCCGTTGAACATGAATCCGCTGGCCTTTTTGGGCCTAAAGTGCAGTGAGCCATTGAAAATGTCGATTTTATGCACAAGAAATCGTATTTTTGGGATTTCTATGGAAAATATTGGGTTGGGAGAAAAATGATTGGTATATTCGTGATCAGCGGCAAAAATACATGGAATATAGCATTGAAATAAAAAAAAAATCGATTGAACAACGAATTTTCATTTTTTGAGCCTCTTTTTGAAAAACGTCGATTTTCGTGATTTTCAAAGGTCGATATCTCGGCTCCCAATAGAGCTACGGAAAATCCGGGGTGCCCTTCGTCTTCTACGGGAAAAAATACGCAAGATAGGGCCTTGTCCGAAGTTTTAGAATCGTTTTACCGTGGACTTCTCATAGCATATTTATCATAAAGCGAACAGTTTACGAGACGAAAGAGATGAAATAGGCAAAGCCCGCAGCCGTAGCTGCGGTATTGCCGATAGAGTGGTTAGATCCGCGGTTATATGCACGCACGCATCGCCGATATTCCGGTAACCGGGCAGCCAGCCGCCATAGCGCCCGAGAAGGACTAAATCGTTTATAGGCAAGCAGCCAAGGTGCTATTTCGCGGTCGACGTATATATTGTCTTTCCAATTCCGGGACGACGGGCAGGTCTGCTTCGGCTTCGCTGGCCGTACGCGGTTTCACGTTTCCATCTCGCATCGGGCTTTCCTCCGATACGATGTACAGCACCTGGCTCAAACATCGCGGGGCTCCTCCGCGATTTAATCTACGAAACTTACGATCGCTCTCGAGGCTCCCGCGGTAAAGCCGGGAATCGTCGATCGTCGTCCGAGGAAAGATGGGAACCGCTTTATGTTATTACCACTTGCCGATTGAGCCGCGCGAAGATTGGACAGACGCTGTCGGATCAATGTCTGAACCGCTGAAAGTCGGACGCGAGGAAACTTTGTCATTTTGACACCATCAATTCGTTGATGGCGTCCATGCATCAAATCGGGTATCGATATGATTTTTTTTTTTGCTCGTCAATGGCACTTCGGATTTGGAAGCAGCGTGCTCGAATTTTGTCGGGTCGATATCCTGAGCGGTATAAAATATCAGAAGGGTTTTCCGATAACATTCAGAACGCATAAAACGTTTTGAACCGGATTGAAAAAGGATTGACAAAAATCGCCGTTAATTTTTTTTATAAAAAAAAAAATCGTTATCTCACAATCCGAACGCACGACTAACTCAAAAGTTCATCACGCAGAGCATAGCACAGCGCGGCACAGTTTCATCATATTTTGGTGTACCGCAAAATCTCCGAATCGACGCATAAAGCATATCTACGCAACTTGACAACGGACGCGGTAACAATGAGGTCGCCGATGCGTTATTTTTACGCCCCATCGATGAGTTTCACCGGTCGCTTAGTATTTGCAGTCTGAAAGGGTTCATCGGAGCGCCGCTGTTTTATTTGTAGCGCAAAAAATGTACGACGGTCGATTTTAAACGAACGCTTTTGTAACCGCGTCCCACGAGAAATTATCGTTAATCGATAACTGCACGAGGTTGCTGCAATAGCGGTGCATTCAAGCCGCCTCTATAGTCCGTCGAAATGCGGGAAAATTCCCGTGCGGGACCGGCAACGGGGAGTCATCGATGTTGTTCGACGTCCGATGCAAAACAGTTAATGTCATCGAATGAAGGCAAAGAGCGAAAATGACAAATTGGGCGAGGGAGGAAGAGTCGGGTCGGGGAAAGGGTTGGAGGGTGAGCGAAAATAAATTTAATAAATAACTAGTCCCCCATTGTCTGCGGACGCCGATGCATTTTTCTCCCAATGTCATTGAACGCATTAATTGCCCATTGTCGAGTAACGAATAATTATTTAATTGAATTTTCACGATGAATAATTGAAAGGTCCGATAGGCCGGCCAAGATCAACAGACCCTTTGTTTTATCAGTGAAATGTCGAGTTAAATTAATTTCATTTGCCTTTCCTGACGCTGGTAAGATTAATGTAAACGGCCCAGTTTGTGACCCCGACGGTACATTTTTGTCTGCTCTAAATTCAGTTTTCGTCAAAAATCAATTACATTACTGGCAAATTGGAAAGCGTTAATTCTTGTTTATTACACAATATTTCATTTTCAGTTTGACAATGTTACGCGTTCTTAATTAATAGAAAACCCACACCGCTGCTCTAAAAGTGTCACAAACTGGGCCGTTTACCTTATCTCTTCCGAGCGAAGCGCAAAATCCATCCAGGATCTTCTTCCGGTGCCAATTAGCGCATCGACCAGTCGAACAAGCAACATTCTCCGGTCGCAACGTCAAATTGTGGTCGTTGCATAGGCATTGCATTATTTGCACGTGTACGATAAGCCTCTCTCTCTCTCTCACATTCCCTATCAGCCGTCTTCGTCTCTCCTCCCGTATAATCGTAACTGTGGCTTCACCTCGGTTGTTACAAACTTTCTCGCACTGTCGACTCTTCGTCGGCAAGAAGATCGCGGAGAGGAACTTGACGGGGCTCCGGCGACTTGACTGTATCCTGGCAAAGCCGGCTATAACTTCGATGCCGGCGAGCGCTCTCATGCCCTCGACCATAAACTCACTCTCGCGTCTCGCGCCGCTTCTCCGGAACGTGGAATCCTTCGACAATCCTGGCAAAACTCGCGTCACGGTTGCCCGCGTTATATCCTCGCTATGCCACCGATATCTCAGCGAAGTCACACTCGACTGACTCGTAATATCAAACTCGCACTCGTGATGTGTCAATAGCTGCGCTCGCCGAGTTACGTCGCCCATCTCGGCTCGGGAGCGTCTTTGCATAATTGAAAAGCGGCGGAAGTTACCACCGTCGGTAATAAAACTGAGTGACCAAGCTCTTTCGGATCGCATGCCCCCTTTCCGCGCCTTCCTCTCTCCCCCCGCCCGCGACCTGCTCCCATTAGCCGCGAAATTTCACCCCCGAAATCTCCTTGAGGGTTGATCTTTCATTTGCATATCGGGCTCTGGCTTCGGCCAGGAGAGACCCGAATATTAACATCGTTACCGCATCCGTCGGGTCTTTGAATTCCTTTCTTTCTTTTCATTCTTTTTTCTTATGGTTTTTTTTTTTTTTTTTTTTTTTTTCTACTAAATTTTCCCCATCGGCAAATCCCACTCGTTCTTGCTGTAATCTATGCTCTCCCCGCTATTTTCCTGCTCACGCTTACTTTATCCGGACGCAACCCTCTCGACTCGAGAGTCTTGACCCGAGCGCTTCGAAGTTCTAGCCGAAGTTGGCTACCGGTTTTTTTTTAGCGTCGACTCATAATGCAAGAGCTTGAACGGGGAATCCTGGTGAATGATGAATTGTGGGGTGATCGTATTCATCGCTGCTCCATAATCTTTTATGATTTTGAGGGAAAAAAAATCGATGATGGGCTGCCTCGTCCTGGTAATTTCTTTCACACAGAGCCTAGTCGTTACATTCGGATGTAACAGTAACAAATCGTGATATTTTTTATGAGAAAAAAATATAAAAAAACTCTTGACTGTGAAAAAATTACTGAATAATAAAATTATAATAATAGCTCTTATTATTTTTTTAAAATAATTTGTATGAGATATAATTATTATTCATTTACTCACTGCAGTCGGGAGACACCTCCGGCCATGCCACAAACCACTTTGAAGTGCACCTACTTGACATGGCCGAAGACGCCTTCCGAATATAGTGAATAAATGAATAATAATTATAACTCATTAAAATTATAGAAAATAAGAGACATTGTTATAGTTAAAAAATATTATTATGATTATAGCAGCAAATATCGATGACCAAAAAAAGGAGGGAGCTTCCGTGAAATTTCATAATTTGTCAATAATTATTTCAATCTTTTTGTAAGATTTTTTTCAAGTCCTTTAAATTTTTTTGAACTTTCTTTCATTCAGTGATTTTTTCGCAGTCGGGAATTTGTCTTGTTCTAGTCATACAGATATCGTATTCATTACAAATTATAGTTGAGGAGTTATCTATCTATTGATTCGAGCACGAACGATCTTTTCGTAAATGATAATAAATAAAAGGTTTTTATTTTCGTTTATTTCTTTATGATTATTATTTTTTTTAATCCACAAGCGAGTGAAGTGTCCGAGACCGAGAGACTTTCCAGACGAAAGAAGCGGCGTTAATTTCTCCCCATACAATCCGCGAAGCACACGACGAACTTCGGAATTGTTGCGAAATCCTCGAGCGGCCGCAACGGGATTTCTGATTGTCTTCTTGCTAGCACGAGGTCTCCAGTGCGCGTACCGACAATCGTGCTGCGGCCCCGAAAGCTCTCTCTGCCTCCCTCCCTTTCGTGCACCAATATTCCATCGCGGTGTGTGCGTACTGATGCACACTCGAACGAATCCTCGCAATCTCCTCTCCCAACGAGCTGACTCGACTTTTTAACGTTCCCGTGTTCTTCCCTTTCGCTCCTCTGCCCATCTCCTGCACTATTCATCTAGAAATCTACCGGCTGCATTCGCCCTCTTGACTCGTCCGTCGTTCCCGAGGCCCGGCGTTCTTCGACCAACGTTCCCAAAACTCTCCGACCCGTTCCATTCGACGGTCATAAAGGTTATCCAACTTTCGCCACCGAAAACCCTCTTCGATCAGGTTTGTCATCAAACAGAACAGATGGACTGACGGACGGAGAGATCTGAAGTTCGAAGACGGGTCCATCGAATATGAAAGTCTTTAGCTCATCCTCAGAGTAGGGCTGTACAGATAGGCCGGCCTAGCTGGCTAAAATATCTTATCCGGCTAATGGATTCACAAAGCCACTGATCGGCCGATCAGTGGCTTTGTGATCAAACAGGACAGACAAACCGACGGACAGTTCTACAGATCGAGGAGCCATCTATCGAAGATGAAGGTCTTCATCTTCATCTTCACCTTCATCATCGGAAAAATTTGGGAGTCCTATGTCAGGCCCTGACGTGGCCCGGAAAACGCCTGTAGCCTTGCCAGGCCCCGACGCAACACTCCAAAATATCTGCTGGAGTAATCAAGCGATTCCCGTACACTTTGATTAACGAGGTTGTTTTATCGCGCCCCGCGCGTGATGCCGCCTGAATTAATGACGTATCAAAAGGACACGCACTCTATGAAGTGCCGTCACCAATTTCCAAAACGATTACCTCGTACACGTCCCGAGAACGCAGCGGCACAAAGTTTCTCCCTGCACCTAATTGCCAACTACGCTGCGAGCGTGAGATTAATAATTCCCGAGTAATTCGTTTTATAACGTTTAGGCGAGGAGATTTATCAAGTTTGAGGGAACGTTGGGCGAGAAACAGCAATTACGCTAGGCAGCTGCTGAGCGCGGACGCGCGCCCATCTCACTCGTATCCAACCCCTTCGCTCTTCTCTCTTCGCCGCGTGCTCTGAGGGGCGCGAAGAAGGAAAAGCGAAACCGGGCGATTCTTCCGCCTTAACGATCTTGTTGAGGAGGAAAAAAAAGTGAGCTCCTCGCGTTTACAACTACAAACCCTGACGATGGACGTCGGCGGTGCAGCATGCGCGAGTGCAGTCCGGAGGCAAGAAACCACCGGTCGGATAAACACGCCAAGGGTGTTCCGAGGAAGCCTTACGTACCATAATACATCAGTGCCGGGAACAACAATAATTACACTGAAGCAAGAACCCGAGGAGCCTCGTTTGCCCGTTATAACCCCGAAGTACCGTGTAGCTTCCCGGTGTCGGGGCGCGGGCCCGACGCACGCGAGAAACACCCACGGAAACAGGAAACCCTGCAAGACGAACACTTCATTCTCGGGAACCGACGGGAAAGAAGGCATCGTCGAGCGGTAAAAAAATTCACCGCGATTCCCGTACTTTCCGAAGTGTTTTGTCCCATTTTCATATAAAAAAGGGCGCAGCAAATTGCCGGTCCGCTGAGCTCAAAAGCAGAATCCGACGATTCAGAAGCTCCGTCAATCCTTTCTCGACGCGACGACAAAGCCGAAGGGTTTATCCGGCGAACACACTTCGAACATCCAGATCGTAGCTCGACCTGTCGAAGTCGGCGCTGCTTTTGAGGGCTCCGATCGATTCGACGATGGAATCGGCCGAAATGGATTATTCTTCGTCTTATCCGCTTATGAGAAGACGAAAAGAAATTTCTCATTAAATTTCGGTCGCGCAAGGCTCGAGTTACGTGCCCTGCTGAACAAACATCGGTACTACGAGCGCTTTCGGATAATTCATCCGTTTTCGTTTGAAGAGGCATTTGTCGTTTTAACAAACCACACAAGGTAGAGAAATGAGAATAGCCGGGAAACGCTAATTCCGCGCAAGAGGGATTGAAGACACTCGAGTAAATAACGGCTGCGATAACGGATTTTAGCCCGCGCACTCGCGACAAGTGTAAATTACAGAGTGGAGGGAGCGGAGGCAGCAAGAAACTCGAGAGCTCGCGCCTTCGTTAAGCTTTAGGGGTTTAAGCCGGCCTGCAGACAGACTACCGCTCCACGCCGCGGAACTGAGGAACCTATCAGCCTCTGCAAATGCATACAATGACCGTGTTACTAAAACTTCGGATTATCCGCTCGTGAATCAAGGGATAGTGAGACTCGTTTCAACGTCTCACCTTAATCGCTTTCAAAAAATTTGCTAACACGGAGACTGTAGGTTGACTATTTCGAGATGGAGATAACAATTTTCGCTGTTGCTTTCGTTCAAAGGAGCGTGCAACATTTATTTACACCAAGAGAAGACAGAATATTAAAAAATTCAATTTTAATTCAGTTTAGTAAAAATCGTTTGATAAATAAATGAATAGAAGTAAATGAAACGATCATAGACAAATACGAATTGAAAAATTGACATCAATTTATCGGATAGGACATTGTTAATAAAATTGATATTCGATCCTCTTGCTGCACAGTAGATAATATTTGCGGTAATAAATCAGCCGATAAAATCAGACAAAAAACAATAGAACAATCACTTTTGATTCAGAATTCTAAATCGCTTGACACTAATCCTGCATGAATATCGCGTTAACAACCATTCCATCGTTCGTCACTCACTCACTTATTATAATTGTAGACTCTCGAGCACCGAAATTTAAATTTAATTATAGAAAGGATTCAACGTCCAGTTTTTAAGATATAGAGGACGAAAGTTCGAATTTCTACCGAGGGGTCAATTTCTGGACTACAACTGACTAAAACCGAGTCAGGAATTAGTTCCTCACGGCCAGTACCGATAGGATCAAAGGTCCATTTCCTGCGAATCAGCGCGGCCGGTAAACAGCCGCAGGCAAACTGTGTCCTGGAACTGAGTGGATCGTTCCGTGTATGCGTCACCTTTGGATAGAGGCCATTGGAACCTCGCCAGGCCGATGAAAAACGAGACCTACTGAGCCGAGTGCATCGCAGCACGAGGATTCACGCGCCGCTAAAGATTCTCATACGGTCGTCGTTGCATGGAGCGTCCCGCTGCAACGGGATGTTCCGAGCGAACGACGATGTTATTCATGTACCGTCGGCGTCTTATCTTGAGCTGGCGCCACCTTGATCTCTCGGGACCATTGTACATGAACATAATAGTAACGAGCGCGGGCGGTTTGATACCAGGATGAAATGTCTTAGTAACCAGTTACTCGTGGGCATCGGTCGATCTTGGATGTCATCTTCGGTCCCTTTCATCGCGATTGACCCTTTCGCAAGCAAGTGGCACGGGCGTCATTATTGTTGTTCCAACGTCAGAGGGCTCTTCACCATTAACTGGCGACGATCAGGTCACAATTGCCAAGGAGGTTTCGTTGTCTCGAAGTAAACGCGTATCATGCCTAACGGACGCTGGCAATCCCAAAGAACAACAGTGCACTATCCATGTCTGCATCGTTAGCTTCTGTATGCCCTCTTCGATCCCTTCGATGCCTAACTGACGCTGGCAATCTCATAGAGCAACGGTGCACAATCCATGTCTGCGTTGATAGATCCAGTATGTCCTCTTCGATCCCTACCATCGAGATTGATCCGTTCGTCAGGGGCTTTTTACCATTAACAAGTGACTACCGTGTCACAATTACCATGGAGGTTTCATTGGCTTCGAGTGAACGCGTATCGTATCTAACGGACGCTGACGATTCCTAAGATCAACAGTGCAATATCCATCCCTGCTTCGTTACATCCTGTATGTCCTCTTCGATCTCCTTCATCGCGACGGACCCTTTTGCCAGCGAGAGGCACGAGCGTCATTAATACTATTGGAACATCAGAGGGCTCTTTACCATTAACTGAAGATGATCGCGGCACAATTGCCATGGAAGCCCGAAGTTGGCCCCAAGTGAACGCGTATCATACCTAACTGACGCTGGCAATCCCAGGGAGTAACGGTGGACCATCCGCGCCCTTCGTAGGTGCTCGATTCAAGTTCCAGTAGCGTCATTGTCCCAGAGCAGCGAGACCAGCGAAGTACGACCGGCCTCAGTGGGGAGCATCTCGGCGAGGCATTCCCGTGCCAAGTAATGCCAAGAGCGTAATTAGGTGCTGCAACACCGACGTTATGGAGCCTTGATCCCCGCAATTAGTCCGACGGTCCGTGAATATTGTCGAACCGTCCACTACATCGGTCTTCGCCGACCGCGCGTTGTACACCGCAACGCCACCTTCGGTCTACGCTCGACTTGGCCCTTGACAAACGGCACCAACATACCGATAGGATGTGCCCAAAGCGAAATCCTCCACCGGCCAGTATTGTCGTTCGCTGGCAAGGATTACCTCTATACTGCACTGCACAGTACATCCTGCCATTCCTGCTGATTTCAGCTCCGGTGCTCCTGTCCTGTCCTCCTCCTGCTGCTGCTCCTTCCGCAGGAGCCACATTCTGTAGTTCGGGCTCCCGTAAGGTCATACCAGCTCGGCTCGTTATGCCTCCGCGGTTCAATTTCGTAGGATCAGGACTAATGTCCCGCACTGCGAAGGGGCATAGGACGGAAGCTGCGGATAGCCGGAATCCCGCTCCAACGTCTATACCGGAGATAGGCACCATACCTATCTCCGGCGAGCGAGGGCGCCGAGGCGACTCTCTCGCACTGGCTCGATTAGAATCTAAAATTGGTCCCCTTCCTCCCGAACTCACCGTTTCGACGCCACCGCCGCACTCTCCGGCCGTGCGCTCCGCCAAGTGTCTCCCGGTGGACCACGACGCGTCGATTGCTCGCAAAAAAATTAAATAATATCTCCGGGACTCGCACGGAAGCTCACATCTAGTTTTCTCACTGGTGCTACGTTGCCTGGATACGAATCTTCGCTGGTATATATTCTTGCCGTGGAATTAGAAAATTCCATTTTTGCAACGGAACACTTTTGCCGATAAACTTGGCGTCTAAATTGGAGTTCTCGGCTAGTGTGTGATTTTCCGCGGCACCTTTTTTTTCTTTTCAATTTTTACTCGTCACTAGAAGGAACCGACATGACGATGGAGGGTCGAGATAAAAAAAAATAGGCATTCGATTTCCGTAACGAAAATACGTGTTATTTGGCAGATGTCTCGGTTCACTTTGAGAGCTCGAAACGAAAATTCGACAGTTAGGATTCAAAGGAGACCGTGGAAAGGGGTTATTGTGCGTCGGATATCGCTGATGCCGATGTGCGCCGGCTTTTCCCGACAGCTTACCCGCGGTCTCGAGAACCCATCTCTTTGGACCTACAGTCGAGTGCATCGCCTCGCTCTCGCGACTCCATCGACACGACGGGACCGCCCCTGTACACTCGCAATGCGAATATGAAACGAGTACCGCAAGAACCCTCGAACCTCTCGAATTTTTATTCGCTTCAACATAGACCCGAGTTATTCGGCAATCGAGAAAATGTTCGTTCATAAAAATCATAAAACAATTCACTGTTTCTGAAGTTCGTTGAAAAAAAAAAAAATGCAAATTGATTTGAAAAAATGCTGCAAAGTAATTTGCCCATGACTTCCTCATTTATTAGAATTTTGCTTTCTCTAAGAGAAAGTTCGTTGATTGACTTTTTGCTTCCACACAGAGAAAGCTACGTGCAAAATTCTAATAAATGAGGAAGCCGTATGCAAATTCCTTTGCAGCGTTTTTTTCATATTTATGAAAACCAAGTTTCCTTTGTGAAGCGGAAAAAATGAAAACAAAGCCTCCTCTATGAGAAAGCAAAAAAGGTTCCATATCTCCCCAAATCGTCGCGTTATAATCGGCTCTATTATTCCTACGACGGCTACATCAATGGTGCATTCCACTGTCTGCTCTGCTTTTCCTGGCTCACAATTTTTGCCGACCCGGGCTCAATCCCAGGAAAGCTAGCGACCTAAAACTTTTTTATCACCATACATACGAGCTCGAGTTGCCCGCGAAGTATTTCGGCGATCCGTACAGTGATTGGCCGGCCAACGATAATCGGCCGCTGAAGAATTTTTGATGCCAATGACTGTGCTGTACCCCGTGACCGATATCATATGCTCGGTTCGAGTTCTAGTTTGCCCGCGTACCCACGAATATCCGTACTATCAAGCCCGCTTTCATCATCATGATGCAAATCCTTTTGTTCCGGCGCTGTGCATGAGAAGAAACGAAACCGCCGCCTGCTGCCGGGCTCGCGTCGAAAAGAAAATAAGGGAGTGAGAGCAAAAAATGATCTAACCCCGTAGCCGGACGGGATAGGAACGGCCATAGCGCTAGACAGATCAAAGCCCTGCGAGAGCGCAGCGCGAGAAGTTGGGTTTTTTTCTTTTCGACTACCACACACTCCACTGCGAGTTTCGCCGGCTGTATGTATTCTGCCTCGAAGCTATCGCTCGTAATGTTGCGGCGAAAACGAACGAAGGAAAAAATCGAGAGATGAAACGAACGCGAAAAAGTTACTTACGTGCCCGAAAAAATCGACTGGAATTCTGGAAGCGATGTACTCGAAGCTAGCGTGGAAACAAAAACAGAAAGGGAGAGGAGGAGAAGTGGAGAAACGGATGAAGGGAGAGTGAAAAACTAGGCGGGAGAGCATCAAGTAGATTGCAAACGAATTACGATCAAAGCGATGGTGCCTTTTTCCATTTTTTAAATGTACAATTGCTAAAACGCTAATGCCGCGATACAGGAGATCTGATGCGAGAAGTAGCGTGAGAGAACAAGGGGGAGGGTCAAATTGAGGACGTTAGTTTGAAGTTCAGATCGCTCTTGATATCGAATTTAAGATCAAAGTGTGTCCGAAACTTCATCGCGTGCCTCAGATCGGAGCTCAGTTCGAACTCGATTTCGTGGTTAAGGTTGATCGTAAGTTCGAACCGAAGTCTGAACTCAAATTGGGCTATAGTTCGCGTTCCATTTTAAGTTCAAACTTAAAATCCGTTTTAAACACGAACTCAAGTTCGAACTTAAGATAGATCATATGCACGCATTGAAGTTCGATCGTAAATTCGATCTCAATTTGATCTCAATGTCGATCTCAAGTTCGATCTCAAAATAAAACTAACGTTTTAAAATATCCCTGCGACGGCTAGACGAAAGAAAATCGAGAACGGTAAATGGCCAAACAAAGTTTAAGCTGATGGCTCACGGTGCTCGGGGGAGATTCGAAGACGAGGCCGAGACAGCGAGCGACCAGCAAGAGCTGGTAGACAGCTAAGCGCGAGAAGGTCGAGAGAGGCAAAATGGCCCAATGAAGTTCGAGTGATGGCTCACAGTCCTCGAGGGAGATTCGAAGACGAAGCAGGGGCGTTCGGATCGCGCGGAATAGAAAGGGCGGATTCGGCGTCAAAGCTGGAGGCAAAACGGGTCGGGAGGAGCGAAAACCTGAGGCGCGCCGTGAGTCTGAGCATCGTTCTTTCTGTCGTGATTCCCGGCTCTCCATAGACGACGAGAGACAATTCCGGAAGCGTGTTAGTTTGCCGCCTCGACGTCGACCTGGATCGCCAGCCCCGTGAAATTACCCGGCTGCTAATCCAACGCCCCACCCCCGGAGCAGTGGCAGGCAACAAGAAGGCGGCAAGATCCTTCGCCTCTGTCCGATAAAAGCTGCCGCGTTTCCGGAGGACATTAAGTAATTGAATGCAATCGCGAGTAGATCGGAGACGATCCTTCTGTGCCGTCTCGTTGCTTGTCTCTGGGTTTCTCTTTGTTACTCGCTAACGGCAGACAGCCTGCACGCCCCGAGTCAATTTCAAGATCGGCATGCAGCGAGGTCCGACACAACCGGACGACAAAATCTCCTCCGTCGGAGAAACGCTCATCTCTCACTGCGGATGTTCCGCGAATGTTAACGAGGCTTTTATTCTCGGCTCGTACAGAGAACGTGGAATCCCCCGCCTCGGTTCGATCCTCCCGATCGACGAGCAGCTTACCGGAAATCGGCAGGGCGGATTTAAGAACCAATCCATCGAGTTACTTGTTTCTATTTTTTTGTTAATTCGTTTTGGTTTTGGCAATGCAGACGTCGAGATCCGTTCATCGGCTGCCAGCTTGCTGCCGAGCAACAGCCAATCGTCGGCCATACTCCGGCCAGTCGCATCTGGGATGCGACGATATGCTCATATTATGCATAGGGTAAATCGGTCAATGAATGGACAGTTAAGCAGAGGAAAGAGTTTTTATGCATGTGCTCTTATGGAAAGTGTTCATTCATCGGCCCTGTCAATTGTTTTGCTGGTTTATCCTAATATGAGAGCGAGACGCAGAGCCGGTACTGGCCGAAGTCGGGCGAACACTGGCCGAGGCTGAGTCGCATTTCAACTGCGGTACTTACTGAATAACAATAACTGGTATCAAAGTTCGCAGAACACAAAAATTGCTGGAATTTTACGACCTACTTTTACCTGTGTGAAAACGTTCATTATTTTATATATTGAAAATATAATACCAATAGACGAGATAATGGATACAGCGATAAAGGATTTTCTCCCCAATATTACCTACTTTTGTCCACCTTGAGCGATACAAGTTTATCTTCAGTTACGGTACGTGAGGTTTGTGTGTCTGACCACACAGCGGATTAACTACTTGCCCGGTGAGACCGTCGTACCGAGGCCGATGACCGCTTTAGCAATCATCGTGTTATTACGGCTCCGAAAGGACGGCAAGAAGTTCACGTGGTCGACCTTGGTTTTGGGAAAGCGCCAGTCCGTGCGATAAAGGGCGGCGAGAGCTTTCGGAGCTTTCGCGTCCCGGATAAAAGGGATGGGCGAGAGGCGGACCTCGAGTGGTGCAGAATAGAATGGAAGGCAGAGAATACGAGGAGCGAGGAAGGGTCGACAAGTCAGTGAGAGAATCGAACGTACGTGCGCGATGAAAGGGACTCCGTACGGGTTTCCTACGTATATATGTATATAGCAACGCACGATATCCCGTACAAGCTCGAGGCAACGGAGTGAGATATAGCCGATCGCAGGAATCGTTCCTGTCTGCTCGAAAGACGCATCGGCCGGTTCGCGTCGTTCTCGTTCTACCACACTCTGTCTCTTTCCCTCTAACTCTCTCTCTCTCTCTCTCTCTGTCCCTCGATATCTCCGCACGGCCAAATGGCTTTTGTGCTAATGGCTCTATTGATGGGCGACTCTGGACTTCCTGGCGAGTACCCCGGAGTATAATCCTCAAATCGCTGGACCCTCCCGGATGCAGGATAAAAAAGACCGAAAAGAGACGAGAAGTTTGCTGGAGGTCTGGGCGTTTATCGGTACAACAGGTTCGATTTATCAAGTAGGCGTACATCGAACTCCGGATTACCATCTATAAATTTTTCAATCGGCATAATCTTGGTCAGTGTGGGCCGATTGCCGGACGATCTGCCTCAGTTTCCGCAACGCCGGAATAGAGTTACGGCAGCGGAATAAAAAGTTCACTTAAAGAAACAATAAAAATGTTTGCCAAAAAACTAAAAACTTTCCTTCAGAATGTGTAGAAGAAATGCAGACAAATCTGGAATCCGAACCAAGAGTTCTTCGGTGAAATGTTAACGGGTTCTGCGTCCTCCCAAAAACGAACAAGAAAGCGAACCGGAAAAACTCTGCTCGCGGATACGTATGCGGAAGACTTTATGAGGGGATTCCGACATGAACAAGAATGACAACGGTGAGCGAAGAAGGAAAAAGGAAATAAAAGAGTGGGTCGGCGCTTAAGAGAATTTCGAGAAATTCTCCATCCTGCCTGAATAATTGTTAGATGACGTCTGCAAAATTCCTAACGGGACGCGAAAGGGTTTTTTTTTCGTGCCACTGTCGGGAATTTAGGAAATATTAATGGGTTTCCGAGGAAGAAAAAGGAAGAAAATAAAGCGTTGTAGTAGCGCAGCCGCACTGAGAGGAAATTTCTCCGTGTAAGCGGAGACGGATACGGAGCGTCAGTTTAAGAAATCTGAGGTTCAAAGCGCGATGGTGTGAGGGGTGAAAAGAACTGGTATTAAAACTAACACCATTTTGCAGTTGAAAGTACACCGGCCATATGGAAAACCGGTAAGGCGATAACCCAAAGAAACTCCAAGATCAAATTATGTGATAAACCAACATGCCATTAACGCTAAAGTACTTGGCCTACATGGTCCACATGGCGGTGTTACAGCGGTGTTGAATTTAACACCGTTTCCAGTGAAAACAGATAACCCTTCGTGAGAGAAATTCATTCGAGCAAGCGTGACTATCCAACCTTCTTTAAACCTGCTTGCTTTCCGTTTCCTTTTTCTCCTACGCTTCCCTCCACACTTTTTAAACTTCCGTCTGGCGCAGCTCCGTTGCATGTCATCCTCGCATTGCGGAAAATATTTTTTGTAATGGTCCAGTCTTTCGCGCACAAATTATTTTGTTCGCTATCCCGTGAGCAAAGAAAATGATAGAAAAATTAGTGGCTCCAACCGACCGCGAGTCTCAATACGTTCCGAACAATTCATTCAATCGTCACACGTGCCGACAAATGCGTTGCTTGCCTACCAATTCAATTATTCCGCCAACATATCAATAACTGACAGCTCAAATAATAATCATAGCTTAATTAATAATTGTTCGACGAATCAACAATAGTTCGGCAAACAACGAATTCTTCTTCGCCCAACCTGTTCTTCCCCTGCGCCAACACATGTGTAATTAATAAATAAATCAATCACTGTTTGAAAAGCACTGAATCGTTTTCCCCCGCCCAATCAGTCCATCGCTCGAATCAAATTAATCTCCGGGGTGTTTGACCACACCGTTGATCGGCGCAAATAATTATTTTGCCCCGTTCATTTTCGTTCTATCTTCGTTTGCCCACTGGCCCGAGCTTCCTCCCCGCGGCACCGGAGCTCCAAAAGTTCGATCCCAAAAGTTACGTTCGACGATCCGCTTTCCCCTCGGTCGGACCAGCCGTCGAGACCAGGCCGGTCGAACAAGAGTTTGACTATCGACCGAGAAGCTCGATAGGGCTTGTATTACGAGTGGAGTAGTCAACGTGTATCAAAGCTCTCCATTATGGAAGTGTCACCGGATCGTTCCGCAGTCGCGTTCATCGGGGGTGAGACGATGGGGGTCTGTTGGTCGGGTGGTATGATTTCACGATAATTATTACGTAGTGCATTAAGATACCCCCCAGCCTATGTGTATACCGACGATGGAAACTATAACTATCTCATCCCGCCACGTGCTCCGCTCTCGCTGAGCTGTACGGAGTTCTACACCGTGAAACTTGTTCGTGTACATACGTAAGCCGCAACGGCAGCTCGCACAGCACTGGTAAGCACCCTGGTACGACCCACCCTTCCGCGTTCGCCAGCCAGAGCCTCGTTCCACCTAATACGCGGCTATACACAGCGCCATAGAACTGCTCGGGCGTAAACTAGTAAATGGCGAGGGCTTGTGTTACCTGTTGTTTAGTGGATGTACGTAGTTCATTATTGCTCTCCTGGGGAAAACGGCGGTGCCACCGTGGATAGAACCGACTGGTATAGCCCCACCAATGAAATAGCGATAGTCGTGGTTGTTAGTTATAGATACGCCCGAGAGCTTGTACCGCTGCGAGAACGTGACACGCAAGTTCGGTGGAGGAGAGGAGATCCGGATTCGTCGAGTGCTCCCCGACTGTCCACGCTTACCGCCCGTTACGCTGCGCGGAGCCTTCCACAGCCCGTTACCCTCCGTTCCCCGGCGGCGCCGAGGGATGCAGATCACGTATCCGCCGATTGGTGGTGCGCCGGACAAAGTGTCGAAGTACACCGGTCCATCCGATGCGCCCGCGAACCGCACTTCCGGCTTCCCGGATCAGCGCGATTGCCTCTCGAATTCTCATGTCCGAAACCTCAGCCAAGGGTCCTCCGATTCTTTGGTGGGGAAGTCGAGAATCACGGGTGTCGGATTCACGTAGCGGTCAGTGAGCGATCCCGAGGGTGCAGGGTTTTGCTTGTTCCGTTCGTGCGCCGTGGATCCGTGTCCTGTGTCGGAATCGCCGTCCTCCAGGTCGTCGATTCGATCCTACGATCGGGGTGCGGACGTTTAGTGGAAAATAAACGGCGGAGGTGAAAACCCTTGGGAATTCCGGGTTCCGGTCGGTTTAAAGCTGCGGAGGGACTCGACTCGGGGTGTTGCCATTTCGCCCGAGAACGACGGCGTTAAAAGGACTTAAAGGGGAAAAGAGTGGAGAGTACGACTGTTAGTCGCTGAGATTGCGAGGGAAAACATCTTTGGTCGTTTTTGGGGTCGGATGAGATTTTGTATGCTGCTATTCGGACAAACACCTTGTAATGGGTCTCGAGAAACTATCGGAGGATTGGGGTGACAATGAACACAAGAGACCCACTTGATAATGGCGGGCCTGGTAGTGGGACAGCGGGAGATCCGAAATCGTAGCCTGCAGATGCGCAGCGCTTGGAGCAACCGGGTCGACACTTTACCGAAAGCTGGAGGTGAATAGAGCAAGAAGGGGGAAAGAGACAACCTCCAGAATTGTGGAATATAGATATATATGGAAACCGAAAGACGTGCCGGTTTTCGCACGGTGGGCATTCAACGTGCACTATAGTCGCATACGGACTCGCTTCGACGAGCGCCCAACAGTCACTTCCATTACGCCGAGAGTCTCCACCCGGAAAGCTCTTACGTTCCATTAACGAGGAGGATGGTCCCACGCTCGTGGCAACCTATGCGCGTCCCGATGCTACACGCGATTCCAACTACACTACACGGGCGAGGCATGACTGGTCGCGGGAGTCTCATGCAAATTCGTCGACGTTGTTCGCAGTCGTACTCGTCGACGTTCGGAGATGCAGAGTTGTTGGAAGGGACGGCAACTCCTCTCAGATTGTTATCTCATTCCCAACGTCTCGGTGACCACACGACGAGTATCTCGCTTGACGGTAAGAGGATCAAATTGGAAATCGTCGAGGAATCTTCGGTGCTATTGAGGTAATTTGTTGGGGTCGTTGAGATTCCAATACCGGATGCGAATAATGGACAGCATCAGCTCCACTCCTACTGGATATCGCTGTTCACAGTCTGTATCACATATAGAACGGGTTTCGGTACTTGGTCAATGGGGTTACGTCCTACCCAACTCGTCAGAGTGTAAGGGAGTCAACAACACAGTCGAGCCCTCATTTCGGGTCAACGCCGGGCAGGGCTTTTACACCGGGGACGGAGATCTCGCCTTTTACACTAATAGTTTGATGGTAGGGACTATTCTTGCGAGCTAGTGAGGCCGATTGTAACGAATATGCGTAGGTGCGTCGTTGAAGGAAGGATTTTCTGTACTCACTTGGATGGTTAATTAACAATGGTGGGCATTACGGATGGAACAACCAGATCGCGGATCAATTGCAGAGAATTTTTTTTTTTAATTCTCTGTAACGTCACGTCCGGTTTGAAAATCTCATTTTTAAACCAGAAGTGACGTGACAGCGAAAGTTTTCTCAGCGTAACGGCACCTCCGGTTTAAAAGTGAGATCTTCGCTACTAACCGTGACGTTACAGAGAACATTGAAAAATGGTCTATGGAATGTATCTGGAATGCAGCCAGTGACAGAAACACAGGAAGTGGGTAAAAGAACGCATGCGATACGTCTCAAATGTATTCGGAATTCATCGCTAATGTTGCCAACGACGGAAACGGATGAATTAAGGAACACACGGTAAAGCCCTGGGGAGTTGTCACAAAAAAACGAACGAGACCAACTCATCGCACAAGCAAGAAACTGTGTTTGAGGCTCGAGCATGATCTAGTAGCAGCGCACGGAACTTGGAAGATCAGAGGCCACAGCCGCACTCAAGACAAAGTACGCGCTCGAGCACCATGCGTTTTCTCTGAACTCGATTCATGAATAATGCACGCGAGCCTAATACGCTCTTAATGCGCTTTCGCCCGGTGACGTTGGATGCAGAACCCGTAGCACGCGCGGATCTAGACCTTCGACCAGCGTGTAACGAGATGCAGCTATGCAACGAGTGTCGGCTTGCCGGTGGACGTCGTTGTGCCGAACCTAGGCGGCCAGAGTACAATTTCCTCCCGAGCACAGAGCTCAAGGTATTTTTTGTTTTTCAGGACTTACACAGCATTTGCCGAGACTCAGGCACAGATTTGCTAGAGATTCAAGCTTGTAAAGCAAGAGAGTTCATGTTGGCGTACAATTATTGACATCGAATTCGTCCCACCGGGAGATTAGGTGATCCTGCGGAAGTGGCAATCGTTGTAAATTGACGGAATAAGTCTCTAAATCGAGTGACAGACACGAGCGGAAGCCATAACCATCGAAAGGAGAAAAGGAGTTTCTACTTCCGAAGACCGCTGATAAAAGTTTCGCCGTCGAAACTTTATAGGACGTACGTCGCCTTCTCGGATTGGATCACAGATACTTAAAGAACACCGCATTCTCGACCCGCAGGAAAGAGGAAAGAACCGTACCCAGGTACTTACACTTTATAGCTTACACGAAATACCCTTCCGCAGTGTGTAGTTCTCTCCACGGTTCGTCGCACCTTCTCGTTCTCCCGTCTTACAATATCCTCAATCACGTATTTTATTACAGATTTTAACAGCTCCGCATTCTTCAGTTGTTACTCAGCTTGCCGCTTTTTTCTTCAGTTCCGTCCGCGGTTCCTCCGCAACACGCTCTTTATCCTCGGTCTAGCGCGAGAAAACCAGTGATTCTGCTTGAACAATTTTCTCGATCGAATATACAAAACATAAAAATAAAAATGTGTCCGCCTTGCCAAAGTCCAATACCGATAGCCGATCATCGTTATATAACAACATCGTTATCAACTACAACACGATGAAACGGAAGGCTTCGTCTAACAACGAAACGAAGTGTCCGTTGACCCGAGGATCCTTAAAACTTTTTCTGACAGTTTTTCCGCGATGTAACAATGAAAGCTCGTACTTTCGATCCGAGAGAGCGTCACACCGGTTGTATTGGACCGGGAAAATACACACCCCATCTGCACGACCGTTCCGGAGAAATTTCCGGAGTCTGCACTCGACGCGATTTCTTCGGGGTGTAAACTTTGACGTCTCGTTACATACAGACGTCCATACGATGCTGTATGTGTATATAGAGTATCTACACCGCCTGTAGTATGACGAACTTATTGACTCCTAGGGGAGGCGGGAAAGTTGCCACGTAGTTGATCGCTCACACTTCGACGTCTCAGCAACAGCGACGGTCGTTGATGGTGGTGGTGACCAAAGAACGCCAGCTTTTCTGGTTGGCGTAGACGTGAGAGCGCGTTGTTGTAGTTAAATAAGTGATGGTTCCCGCTTGCCAGAGAGCTTTTCAAGCGCGTCAGATGTCACGCTTTCGCACGGTACGTTACCGGCGCGGGTACAGTTTTATGCAGTCGACGCCGCTGCCGACACCATCAGAACACCGGTCGCTGATGTCTCTCCGACGAGAAGAGATCTTATAGCTCGTGTCCCCCTCCCGCCCCCTCTGCCGGAAGAAGATCCACAGCGGGATTCCATACATTATTCAGCGCGGATCATGACTGATACCCAGGACGTGAGCGTCGTGCAACCCTTCCTGGCGCCCTCCTCGTCCAGACTACCCGCTGTAACAGAGACGAGAACAGCATCAGGGCGCAAAGCATGATGACGCTTCGCTTTGCTACCCCGCCAGGTTCGACCGGGGAATAAAATGGCGCGTATCAAAGTTTACGAGCACTCATTTGTTCGATTCCACTTTGGGATTCCGGGAGCTTGAAGCGATCTGGACTAAGTCCCGCCGCGCAGATCACTCGCGAGTGATATGGATGTTGCTGATAGAAAGAAAAAAAAATAGCAGTGGGAAAAGTGGCGGAAATTTTGAGGCGTTAATACGTCAGACCTTAACGAGACCCGGCCACGTCGAGATGTGACGTCCTACGTACGTTCTCATCAATATTTTTGCAATAATTACTCTAGAAGTCAGTTTAGTTACCGAGCTGAGCTGCCAACCATTGTGTTAGGTCAGCGTCGGGTTCGTGCCGTCGCCCGAGGCATCAAAAACCACTCACACTGCAACATCCTCACTCGCGCACTCTCACTCATCCACGTTCTGCCCATCTAATCAATCACACTCTGACATTCTCACTCGCGCACTCTCACTCATCCGCGTTCTCGCTCATCTCATCACTTAGACTCTAACGTTCTCACTCGCCGTGTCTCAGTCTAATCTCTGTGAACACTGTAAATAACTGTCTTACACTGTGAAAAAATTATAAATTTAATGTACAATTGTGGTGACAAATTCTTACACTCTTTCATTGAAATTACAGTAAATTATAAAAAATAAAGTATTGCTAATGTTTTTAATACACTGAACATTAATTTTTTATCACAATTGTACGTGAAATTTACTATGTCAATTTTTGCATAAAAACTTTCAGTCCGGTGCTTTAAATTTCATATGCATTTTCCTCGTTCTGGACGTAACAGGACGCCGATGTAACGCTGGAAAATTGCTGCCATGGCCGAAAAGTGCAAACCAATGATTTCCGTTTATTGGTTGCTGATTTTGATCATGACTAATCACACTCTAGTGGGGCAGATATTGGGCGAACGCTGGCCGACGCTGTGCCAATACTGGCCCTGTGTGGCGCTCCCACAAGGGTAATCTTGGCTGCCTCAAGAGGCAGAATGAAATTTAGTTGAGATGCTAGGATGAATATCATTCCCTCGGACTTTAGTATGATTCCAGTTTTACGTTCGATAAATGTAGCAGATAGGAGATGCGAACTGGGAAATCAGATTGTTTCTTGATATCTGTGCGCGTCACGTTGCCGACGCGGTCGATCGACGGATTATCGAACATCTGGCAGTTCAGTTACGTTGTGGGCCGTGATATATACAGGGAAGCAGACACATCCCATCGGGACCGTATACACGTCGTGTATGCGCGACACTCTCGACGGCACTGCCGTTCTTCGACAGCTTCGCCAATTCCAATTTCGAAACGCCGCAGAGAAATTATTGGACACATGTGGTTTCCGGGTGTCGGCAGGCGCGAGTGGTGTACCTATAGGTTACAAGGGCGAAACGCTTGCACGCTCATTGATGTTACTAACTCGCAGCAGCGTCGATTCCGAGTTGTTTCAATCGTTAAACATCCAACTTCGAAGAATCTTGGACTGAAGCTGACAAGTGCTTAAGTACTTGTACACGGAATCACGTCGACAGACTTCTGTGGGTTTCCGCCCTCTCCAACGTTCAATGCAATTTCCTACCGCACTGTTCAATGCCTTTCATGCCCAATCATGACGTAAAATCGGAATTCGAAGGTTCGTAAAAATAATTTTGTTAAATAAGTGAGAAACTCATTTGTTCAGGATTGAATACACAAACCTATCTTTTATTCCCTGTGTCATTAACAATTTTAGTTTGTACTTTTGTTTGTAAATCTAGATGGATGGTGCGATTGGAAAATGAACAAATTAAAAATTGTAGACATTTGTGGATAATAATTTGTAAAAAGCACACATTTTTTTTTACTGTGCGTACCGTATAAATCGGCCGATGGAGGGCATGGGTCCATTTTTCGGGGCAAAATGGAGCCATGTCCTCCAATTCGGTACAGCCTCTTTTTATTTAAAAAAGCCAAAACTCAACGTCGCAACGACACTGTTATACACTGCGTGTTGTTCGTGTCTATGTGAAAGTTGAACTGGCAAATTCGCCAAGTGTTTCGCCTCTTATGACCGTCCAAGTGTGTTTAAAGCCTTCCGGGTCATCTGTCTTTCGCTACGGTGGACGCGTGTGCCGGAACAGACCTCATTCTCCAAGTGGACGGTCCTTCATCCACTAGAAACTCCGTCATGGTAACCCGCCAACTTTCGCGTTTGTTCACGGGGACAAGGAGGCTAACGAGGTTTCCGTTTAAAGGAGGCTCGTCGAGTACTCGAGGGCGCCAGCGTGCCATTCGTGAAGGGCTACGGCGGGAGGGCGGGTGCGAGGGCTTTCGGTATACCTGTGACGTTCATTCCCGCATGATTGTTCGGTCCGTGTTGACTTTGCTTTCGCACTGCTTCTTGCTACTGAAGCACCGCAGTCGCGAAGGCAAAATTGGCGTTTCTGCAGATTACAGATTAGGTAGAAGCGGTAACAATAGGCCGGCACATATATAACTTGTTTGCGTATTAATCGGGGTGGGCCATATTAACCTCTCTTACCACAAAGCTGTTCACGCTATGATGCTCGCATCGGCTGAGCGATGAAGTGATCATGAATCGAATAATGCTGAAAAAATATGTATTTCGGTAACAAAACCTAAAAATCTTCGAGAGCCGTTCATTGCCGGCTTTTTCTACTTGCAGCGAGGCCAAATCCACGGTAGTGGCTGTAACGTTATTTGCTTTCATCTCCAGCCCAACGCGACGTCCCGCGGGAGCACAATTACCAAGCTGCATGGTATCTCGATGCCAGCATCAAGTTTAGTGGAAGGCGGATTCCCCGGCAGAGCAGTGAAACGCTCCGCCGGCTTCAAACGACCAAGATACCCGGCTGAATCCCGCGGCCCAACATAATAATTTGAAGGAAAGAAAAAGAAAAAGGCCCGTTTGTCTCGAAACACTCGGCTTCAGTTTTGGAATAGTGTCGTGAACGAGGGTCGTCGCAGTGTGCGTGCGCAAGTTAAAACAGACGTGGGAGTTTTTGATTGTCAGGGGAGGGAAAAGGCTCTCGGCCGAAAGCACGAAACGCTTTCACCAAAACAGAACTAAAAGGACGGGAAGAAGTTGGTTCTCGAGTGGAGATTCCCAGGACGGTGAGGCGCTCGGCAGAGAGTTCTCTGGCCTGGTCATTGGAGGTAACAGTCGCTACGTGAGCGGCATCTTTGAGAAAGGGTCCGTTACCCTCGGCTATACATACTAAGGTATACAGACTCGCGGGGTGAAGGGATTTTATACAGTTGTATGAAGTATATAGCACTCGGGCGGGGTTACAGTTTGCCATAGTAATTTGCAAAGTGTTCCGCAGCACGGGACATATCTGGCTCGTCGAGGTCGTTGCAGCAACGTCGAGCGTATGGAGCTGTTGAGCCGGGAAGGACAATTACCTAATAAGTTTATGATGAGGCTGAGTGCACGTCAATATTGACTTGCGACACCACCGTGTTCCTCGCCAATGTCCGGACGATGTGAATAGAATCGGGCATTAAGGTAGTCCGAGCGGTACAGTCCCGACCAACGTGAATTTCAGAGAAAATTTCGAACACTTCTCGATGGGACAAAAATCTGAAAAAAAATCAAGTATATGGGAGGTGCTGCAAAAATTGTTTTCGTGGAATAATAATTCCAATTAGTTATTGACAAATTGAAGATAAAAAACATTATTCATCTAATTACCGGTTATAAAAATATTTACCGTATTATCTGAATAAAGCTTTCTTTATGAGGCAGAAAATATGATTGAACGTCAAAGGTCCTAAATTATTTTTGTTATAGGAAATTTGTTCGAGCGACTTTCATTAATCTGTAAAACAGCATAAAATTTTATTTCTGTAGTCCAGGCATTCTACAGATACGCAGAAACTCGTAAAGTTATTACCTCCATTATGGGACCAGACATAATGACATTGTGGATGTAATTTAATTTTATCGTCGCAGTGCCGATGAGAGATAAATTCACATGTAAATGAGTTAATACGCAGTAAATGGCTTTACGAGCAATTTTACAGCTTTTGTAGGTACTTGCCGGTAGATCGGGCTCGAGCGCGGTAAATAGCGAAATTACCAAAAAGCATCTCGGTTAGAAAACCAGAAGAATTGATTGGCTCTCCGCAAACATGAATATATTGCGATTCCTGTTTTAATAGCAACTTTTCAACAGTCTGCCCTAAATCTCGATATAAAAAAACTAAACAAAATAATTAAAAATGATCGAATTTAAAGAAAACCATGGACGGAGTAAGCCGAGACTTTGATCGCACAGTGCCCAAGGAATCGCATAGGTCAACCGAGACACCGATGTCACAGAAATAGGGGTAACTATTGTCTACGACCGACACGTGATCAGAATTTTACACCGGAAGAAGAGTCTTTGGCGAGCACTCGACCAAGAGGTGTTCTGTAGGGCGTGAGATGCGTTTATACCGTCTCTCACACATGGCGCACAGTATAAACCGGCCACCTACGACCACCCATCCCTTTCCTCCTCCCCCGAGTTAAATCCCATACACCCACATAAAACGGAGGACCTTCTTCTTTCGCCGTCGCGAGTCTCTGCACACATGACGGAGCCACGGACAGAGCTCGGATACGCGGCTGTGCGGATGGTGAGAAGAAGCGATGGCCCAAACCCGTGCAGGATTCGCGGCACGCCTGGACGCGGCTTCTATGTTAAACCACCACTGTGCATCCTGTAATACACGTGGTACATGTGCAGTACGTATATAATGCAGACACTTTGTAGCGTATTATGCAGAACTGTTCTGCCCCATCCTACCTCCCCCCTCTCGACACCCCTCCCATGGATCTCGGCATGGAGAGAAACGCATGAATACATCGTTGAGCTTTGGTCCGCGAATTATATTGCCGCGGAAGAAAATTATTACTTGGCGTTGAAAAGTAAACGGCACGCTGGGCTTGAAGTGTGACGAAACGGTCTCAAGAGGGGGGGGGGGGGTGGGGGTGCCAGACCTCGACCGTGTAATTTTCACTTTCGAGTGAATCATATGCGAGAGGGAGTACGCCGAGGCAAAAAGAGGGTCGAGAGGGAGAGACACACGTCGACGAGCAGGGAGTCAAAGGGTTAATAAATGCAATGGCCGACCGTAACGCCCGAGCTGTGGAAGTAGCGTGCTCCAACTGCAGGCACTCAGGGGCTCGAGTAGCATGTAGGGTCAGACGTGAGTGAAGCCGGGGAAGCCCCGCATTGGCATGCTTAGTTAAGTCGACGTCCACCTATATAAAACGTTATACGCAGAGGTACTCTCTCTCTGCCGTCGCGTAATGCACGAGGCTCGGGTGCGACTATCGTCGCGTTAAATCTAAAGGGTGTGACAATTTGTGTAGCTAATTTTCAAGAGATCATTATCGGTGTGGGAATTATCTGAAAATGGGTCCGTTAACGGTTATAAGGGAGAGCGGGGCAAAATGACACACCGGGGCAAAACGGGATAATGAGACAAAATGCAATTCTCTGATAACTTTTGGATGGTGGCGATGGTGGTATGTGGGGCAAAATGGGTTTGAAAATCCGGACGTATAGTTGGGACAAAATGGGGCATCCAAAAATTATTGAAAAATGTAGTTTTGCCCTCACTGTCCCGTTTTGCCACGCTGTACCATTTTGCCCTGGTCTCCCCTATTCGGGATAATCGGCGAAAAGGAGCAAAACGGATCGTCATTTGTGGCGAGCTTTTGTTTTTGTGCTCCCTTGTAGAGGAAACTTTGTTTTCATGAAAAAGAAAAAGAAATTGAGGTTTTAATGAAAACGTTTTCAGAATGTTCGAAATTATTGGAAAATCATATTTGGTAAAAAAATGCTGGATGTGTGTGCATGCTTTGTGAAAATCTCGATTTTCACGCATTCTTTTGTCCCGTGACAAGTGGTAATGAGGTAAAAGGAGTAAACATGGCGCCATATATTATTGGTTTACGTGTTCATAAAGCCTATTCATATGTTCATATGTTCATATGTTCATATTTATCACTTTTGAATCTCGGAAAAAATCCCCGTGGAAAAAATTAACGATCCTTGATAATTCGAGGGTTTATCGAAAGGAAGGAAGAGATAATGGATGAAAATGTGTTTAGTTCATTAATAATTCATATACGACTTTTTCCCTCGGTATATCGTCCAATACCATACTTGCCTCCCGTTATTCCGAATGAATCTCGAAACTCCGATTTTTATATAAATAAAAACCAGTAGATTTATTCAATATATATCGTATAAAGTATACGGTCATCCATTCGGATACGAATCAACGTTTCTTCAAAGACGTTTGCGCTTCGTATCTTCGTGGGTTATCGATTCAGCGTGCAGACTACATTGAATTGATTATGGGAATGAATAGCAACGGGGAGCTCTCGTCCGTGTTTCCCACTTTGCTTATCATATGTATATATCTATACATGCAACGAAATCAGAGCTTCTCTCGCATACATGCATGCAGGCAAAGATATGCCATGTTTATATGGATGCGGACGTATTTGATGCGATACGATCGATGTTATTCGACGATCAGACGGGGCGAGGGAATAAGCGGGGGATTGAAATAAAAACATCGCTGGTAGAATAAAATGAAGCTTTTAGGCCCGAGGATGACCGGACATTCGGGGCTTCGTGAAACGAGCGATTAAGCGGAATAATTCATGAGCGTGTAACACGCGGGAACCCACGAAGCGTAAGGTCTTCGTCATTGTTTCGGCACACGATCAACCTCGGATGGCGTATGGCGGATGGTTTTCTTCACCGCTCGATTTTAATCGTTATCAATCAATCGTTATCAAGCCCGGATCTAAAATCGCATCTGAGATTTCACTCCAACCCGAAGTTCGTCTCGGTAGCTCGAGTTAATTAATACAAAATTCATGCCTCTATCGAATAGCTCCGGTAGCATCCAAGTGGCGTATATTTCTCAGCTACCCCATTTCACCCCGCTGCTTCCGAGGCACCACGGTGTACATGTTATTATACCATTCCCGACGCCATAGGCATATGCACGCTCCGACAGCAGCCAGCGGCAGCGTTATAATCCAACCTCGTCGTTCTACGTCAATGTACATCACATGCACCAAGAAAAGCCGTGTTTTCCTACTGTCTGTGCATGAACGCGAAACCGTAAACGGTATTGTCTGACTGCAGCCGCGGAGCTTTCTGCCGCCGGGACTCAGAGAATTCCATTCCCGGTCTCCGTTGCAGCTCGCATTACGCCCAACAATTGGGTCTGTGATGTTTGCCGAATTTTTTCCTGGTACTCCATCTTGCCCCGTATGCCCATTTAGCCTCCAATATTTCCAACAATTAATCACGCATGAATTTACCATAAAATATACACGAGTTTAAGCGCGGGTAAATTATGGTTTTCAGCAAATTTTAAAAATATCACGGAAAATTTGCACCGTACTTTAAAATCTGAGTTCACACTGTAAAAAAATTCGTATGCACTTCATTGTACTGGTACTGGAAGTTTTTATGCACAAGCTGGTGTATTACATGTCATGTACAATTGTGATGAAAAATTAACATACAGTCTATCAAAAACTTCCAGTCCGATGCATTAAATTCACAATTTTTTTTTAAGTCTCCGTTGATCAACAGAGGTGAATTATTATTTATATTTCGATTTTCTACCGTTAAAAAATGTACATTTTCATGTCGCAGTAGCTGCTCCTGCCTGATAGGCCTCTTCAAAAGCACAACATATTTATTTATATATTTGTTTATTTGAAAAATTGTGGACCTTTGTGGACAATAAATTGTTGTAAAAAGTACAAACTTCCTGTGTATTATAAACTTTCAGACGGCGTAGGCACGTGCACGTTCGAGCAGCAGTCAGCGGCGCAGTTACAATTTAACCTCGTCGTTACGCGTCGACGTCGATGTCAAATGTCCGTGCGAGAATGCGAAACCCGCAACGCTGTTCTCCGAGTCTTCTTCCGGCGGGATTTCGTCGCCCTCGCTCGCATTATTCTTGCCGATGGAACGATCGCCCTGTTATATCGTATCGGCGTTCGTATATCGGCGAATCGTTTGGCCTCCTCCGCAACGGGCTTTCTCCGGTTTTAATAAAGGATCGACCGGAGCGCTCGGAGGCTCTTTTCGCATTCGTAGCTGCTGGCAGCATCGGCGAGATCGAAGCCGACGACGACGATTTTCGTCGACAACAAAACGCGGAGGCCGAGACGGCATCGTTATGCCAGTCGCCGGAAGTAAGAGAAAAGCGGAAACGGCTAAATGGCTCGATATCGGGAATCCGATAAAATTGATAGGGAGCAAAGAATCGTTTTCGCGTGTACGTTTCGTACGAGCGCCTCCCCGTGCGCTCTTTTAAGGGCGGTACGGATCGTCAAGCCGGCGGATGGGTAACACGCGGCGGGGCGAAATTGTTCGTCGCTCGCGCACTCGCAGATTAAAATCGAAACGCCATGTGCGGGGTGCGTTACCGTGAAACATATGTTTCGCCTATGTGCTCGTTCACACAAAGGCGTTCTAGGCAGAATGTGAAATGAAACAAAAGGGGTGCTCGGCAAAATAATTGATTCGCGAGGGATTGAGGAAATCGCCGACTATAGGAATTCTGAAGAATGTATGTGACCTTTAGGTACTTTTTTTTACCTTACGAATCCGGCTTTCAATAGAGCGGGAGAGAAGAATCGCGCGTCATTGTTAAAAAACTAATGAAAAGTTCTACGAACAAGTGGGTTATCAGATTTTTTATGGGACGATTCAGTTAGAGGCGGGGTTTTTTTTTATGGGGAAAAAAACTTATAATGCCAGCACTTTTGTGAATACGATAACGTCCGAGCCGCTTAAGGTAGCTTCAGAGAAACAGAAAGGTTGCTCGGGAAAATAATAGATTGGGATAGGATTGAGGAAATCACTGACTAGGGGTGGGCGGGGCAAAACAGGACAGTGAAGCAAAACTCAATTCACCAAATATTTTTCGATGGCACATTTTCTCCCAACGATATAACCGGATTTTCAAGGCCATTTTACCCCACTCACCACCACCGCCACCGGCCAAAAGTTACTGGAAAATCGCGTTTTGACCCACTGCCCCATTTTGCCCCGCTCTCTGTAGGAATTCTGAAGAATATATGTGGACGACTTTTAGGTACTTTTTTTTTACTGTTCGAATCTGGCTTTCAATATCAGTTTATCTATCTATGTATCAGTTATCAGTTTATCTATCTAGTATTAAAAAAAAAACTTTCGATTTTTCTCAAACAAATTATCACCTCGCCTGTAACCTTATACGCCTAGTATCGAGGAATCGTGCCTGCCTCTTTGCCCGCTGCTCTTCACCAAGAGCACGACACGTCGCTGAGTCAGCCGTCTGGCACCCGCTAAAGTGGAGTAAAATAGACTGTTACAAGATTCTCTTCCATTCGTTCCTCTCCTCTATATACGGTTCCTCGCTCTCTTTCCCCGGTGCTCTTCTTTGCGCTATGGTATCTCACTTTTTGCCGACCCGGCGCAGAGGGACGAGAGACGAGGGGGGCGAGCGAGAGAGAGAAATGCCGGAGCAATCGGCGAATTAGCGGCGTCTTGTTCGCGAAATCCCGGCCAAGCCGGTTTTTCCTTACACCACTTTGCCGGTCTCTATCGCCGCTCGGTCTCTCAGCCTCGAACGTTCTTGTTTTCGCTTTTTCCTACCTCTATCGCTTCTCCAACCCACGGTTCACTGATTTTCGCACTCCTTTCCGTTCTTTGCCATTTTTTTTGCCCCTCTTTTTCATTCTCTCTCAGACGTTCCATATACTCGGAGCACCGGTTTGTCCCAAGGCGCTCAACTACTTTCCAGTAGGTACGGCTCCGAGATAGCTTCCCCACTGGCTCTGCATCTCCTTCGCTCATTCCATCGCATCAAGCTTTCAATCGAGATGGCTCAGTTTTTTTTTTTTTTCAATTCTTCTCCTCTTTTTCTTCCTTCTCCCGAAAAAGATCGATCATTTAGGATCTATATAGTGCGGGCGGAGATCCGGCCCAAGTAACGGATTAAGGATTCGCCGATGCGAGTAACTCGATCGGCAATCTCGCATTCCCGACTCGCAAACTTTTCGCTGAATTACGGCAGTCGAGAACGGGACCAACGGAAACCTTCGCACACCTTCGCTCACCTCGTCGTTACAACCCAGCCCAATCGTGGATGCACTCAGACACTCCTCGGCACTCTGACTATTCATATTCACCTCGACTGTCCCAGGGAAAGAAAGTTCCTCCACAGAACTGCCGCT
The DNA here is from genome assembly GCA_964017025.1 of Stenichneumon culpator. Classification (NCBI taxonomy): domain Eukaryota; kingdom Metazoa; phylum Arthropoda; class Insecta; order Hymenoptera; family Ichneumonidae; genus Stenichneumon; species Stenichneumon culpator. Next base: position 18,394,531 of record OZ024776.1, read on the forward strand.
CTCCCTTACCAAAGAAAAGTCATTTCGTTTTTTGTGGTTTTATTTTTCGCCTCCAGTGTCGCGCAGCACTTTCAGACTGAGAAATCTTTTTAGCTGCGCGGGAATTTTTGTCACGGAATTTTGCCCATCGTTCCGATTGAACTGCGCGGGAGTTCATAGTGGCACATTTTTTATACTTTCTTGTTTTTTGTCGCGAATAAACAGTTCCACCGTGGAGGAGCTTCGCTCGTTGCTAATGTCAAAGCTACGTACCTTGCGCCAGATGACGCACCAACGACAGCCTTAAATCCTTGTTTCGCGGAGTTTCACGGGACTCCGAGAGGCGATTCGCCTCCGTAAATTTTCTGGCACGCTGCGTGCGGTGCCGGATAAAAATGGAAAATAAAACGAGACAGCGCGTGCTTGAACGGAACTCGTTTGAGAAAAATACCGGGGAATCTGAGAAACGAGCCGGGTGGGACAAAGAAAATTTAACTTACAGTCTCGAGGCGCATCGAAAATATGTTCTGCATGCAGCATATGTATGCTCCGAGCCAAGACGATCTTAACCCAGTTCACACCTCCCCGACCGGTCTCGTTAATATTGTTTACGACAGGATTATCCGATTTTTTTTTTTGGTCTTTCGTTATCTTGCTCCTCCGTGCTCGTTCTTTTCTCCCGCGAATTATCTCCCGTTCCCCGGTTGATTTATTGTACGAGATCGCGAGACCACCGCCACGAGCGCAAGAGAGCTGCGGAGTCGGGGCGTTTTGGCATCGGTGCGGGAATCTACGATATACGTACACCAAATGTATTCGACTCGTTTCCACTTCGAGTATCGAATTTCTCGGGTATAAGAGGAAATACAAAATTTTGGAGTACTCAGTAAAATTGTATGTGAAAACAGCTTGAGGGGTTCACTTCCAGGTTTCAAATATCGCAAGTACCTCGAAGACAAATAAAAATATTTCGTTTTTTAAAGATTTTTTTAGATTTTTTAAAGATTTTTATACCAATAGGAAGTCTTAAAATTCTCACGGAATTTTACTTTTGGCTGGGAAAGTACTCGTGAAGCATCGTTAAAGTTTTCCCGAAACCCGTTCCAGACCCGGATTATTCCAAGTCCCGCTAAAAATGTTTTCACACACAAAATTCTTATTTTGTTTTTATTTTCCTGAAGAGTTGAAAATATTTATCTAAATGAGTTCAAGAAAATGTGGTGCCAATCTTATGAAGCCCGCAGCTTTAAAAGTATTTTTTATCGTTAAAGTAATCCAACCTCGATTCCGTAATTTTTGTTTTTTTAGTAATTACAACTTTTCAATTTAAAGCAATTTTTTTATATCTGAGATGAGACCGAAGCATCCCTGAGCGCGCCTCCGAGTACCACACGATATCTTTAATAAGAGCTATCCGTAAGTCGAAGAAACTTCGCGGTCTCGATGAAAGCACTCGGTCAATTTGCGACGAAGTAAATGGAGCTCGACACGAACACGGTATCCTTACAATGTACGCAGCCGGTACAGTACAGAGAGTGGCTTCGTAGTCACGAGTGTATTACAGCACAGTCAATAACGCAGCGGTACTTTGTATTGTAACTCGATACGAAACGCAATAAGTGAGCGAGGGTGTGAATTCCTGTGGGAAAATTGTAGCACCGCACTTTCGGCAAAGGATCGTATATAAATGTATATTTCTACAAACGCTCAGTTCAACCCCTTATTTCTCCCACTTTTTTTTTAGAATCTGATAGGACGATTTCTGTACAGAGCGCGATGAAGAACTCGACTCCCCATTGTACTTATTTTATGCTCACCCTTTCTACATCGTACATTTCGATTTATGGCTGATCGAACGATCGATTCCACGGAGACGCTCACTCTACTGTTCCCGATATCACTTTTCACGCGCACTTTGTACTCTCTGTCTCGGAATGATGAAAGGTGAAAAGCGCGAGAAACGCCGCTCTCCATGGCAGAGAGAACCGGAAACTGCGTTTCTTTGATATCATCGCGAGCAACTTCAAGAAATAAATCGCCCAACCTCAGATATATGCATTCTATATAGAAAAGTAAAATATATGTTTATCTAATAACTATTACTATATATTTACAATTTTGTTTTCGTTCAACGAATTGTATACAAAAATTTGTTAAATTAGTGAAAATCAAATTATCCAGTTCGTTCTTTTTTCGCATCTTGAGCGATGGCGTACTTCGATTGCCGGTCGTAAATTTAACCGCAAAAATGTATGCTGGATCGGTGAAAAATATTTATTGGGGACAGGAAGATGGAAAAGGCGTGTGGCTCGAAGGGTGAAACATCCCTCGATTTGGCGACTAGCGAGCGACTCCGTGAGTCGAAGTCGATTCGAATTGGGAAATGCCGCGGAATCGAATCTCCGCCGAACGAAGTGCCGGTTAATTTATTCGATCCGATGCGACGAGGCAGAGGAAAGAGCCGCGAGGAAGCTTTCATGAGATTCTATGAATTTCAAAACGCTAGGCAACCCCGATAGTCGCATCGAGTGAGGGATCGACGCGACCGCATGAGGAATTTTTTTCCGTCACTGCTTCCTTACAGGCGACGTTGTTGGAAAATCGAGGGAAATTCGTTTCTTCTTCCCCGAGACTAGAAAATAAAGCGTCAGCTCAGCGAGTGCACCGTCACCCTATTTGCATATATTTCTTATTAAAATTATTTTTGCAAGGGATTGCACATCAAAATTGATTGCAGCGTGAAATTGATTGACTTCGATAAAGTTGGAATACTTCCGATCACTAATTGTAGACTTCAACATTTGTATCGACCCGTCCTTGCAATGTACGTCAAACGTTTAATACAACAAAAAACATATTACAGAGTGGCGTTTACTCGGATATTATTCGCTCTATTGTACCACAGAGAATGATAGGTCGTTATACAATTTTCGGAAACGTCGGAGTTCGCCATACAACTTTGTCTAAATGTATCCAGTGAATTTGCCCTCTATTGTAACTGCACCTCTCTCACGTGGCAGTCGACCCTGTATGCGTGAATGCGGAAGGCGCATACATTGGTACGATAAATTACGTATGCGCGTAACCGCTCACCGGCAGCGGGGCGAGAACCGAAGAGGGAACGAGCTAGAGCGTTATGTGTATTTTGCACGCGTCTGCTATACTGATTCGAGTTTCAAAGCCTCAGCGTTACGAGACTGCCGCTTGCCCGCTGTTGGGCCGACTCGCCGCTGGTTCGCGGGAGTTACATCGTTTCCTCGGACTACCGACATTTTATTTGAGACTGAAATGGTAGTTACAGCTGCGCCAGATGCAGCTGCAACTCGTGTACGGAATATACGTCAAAATGTACGGAGCAAACAAAAAAAAAAATGAAAAAAATAAGACCGTCGTTCGCGCAACGCGCTGGTGCTCGACTTCTATGAAGTACTGCAAAAAACAAAAAAATAAAAATAAATGAAAAACCTTTTTACCAGTCGGTAAAAGGCTAAAAGTGGTTTGTAAAAATTTCAAGAGGCGAATCTGTCAAAGGATACAGATTGGACGTACGTGCGGCTCACTGGAACTCGATGGGTATTCGTACCGAGACAAAACTCAGCCAACGCGTACAGGTGCACTGGAAAATGCAAATTTGTTTGTAAAACTGTAATTCAGGTTTGTGTGTAACACTGTAATTCAGAACTTCACCTTCATCACCTTTTACCTTTCATTTATTTTGAGAAAAATAAATAAATAATAAATGTCTACTGCGATAGTGACACTTCAACCCCGGTATGCTGGTACGGGGATTGCGGAATTTTTATTTTTTTATCCTTGAGCTCACATGTAATTTTTTTTTACCTTCTAACTCGTAACTGGGGTGCATAAGTCCCCCCCCCCCCCCGCGTTTCTTTCACGTACAAGAGCAGTAAATGGGTTTTACCGTACACAAATCTCTTCGTTTTTTTATATGCGGCAAATATGAATTAATACAAATTTAGGGGTCGCAAACAGAACTAAAAAGTTGACTAAAAAAGAAAAAAATAATGGAATACGATCGTCCGATGATCCCATTAAAATTTCGAGAGAATTGATCGAAACGTTTTAACTTTATGTTATTTTCAATTTTATGAAAAATTAGTACTTCATTTTAGACGCAATTTTTTAAAATTTAATTCTGTTCTTGTTGCATATTTTTTTCCAATGGAAATTTTCCTTCGCAATTCTTTTAACCCGTGGCAGCTTCGCTAGCATCGGCAACGCGGACGGTAATTAATAATTGGAAATTCCGGCCACGTACAGGCTACAATTTGCGAGTGAAAAAAAATATTGTCCATACAGAGATGGGAATTCGGAGTTGTCGCAGAGTCGTCGAGAGTTCGTGGACCGCTCGTTCTTTAATTGGAAAACTGCAGCCCTCCCAACGCCCCGCCCCGTCCCTTTTCATCCCTCGCGTACCATCACGCGAGAGAACGAAACGAACCGATCACGTTTTTCGTTATCAGCGCTTTCTTCCCCGACCGCGTACTCTCGTTCCGGTTCGCCCTCAATCATAGCTTCATTTCTAGTTTTGCAAGGAACTTTGTGAGATAACGAATTTAACTTCATTCCTCGATTACCCAAAATCGTGGAATTTTTTATTTTTTCCTGTAGAATTTTCAACTTTGAGTTTATAAGTCCTTAACGAGCGTTTCAATCGATATCAAATTGTAGAAAGAGCTCCGCATATAACTTTATTTTGAAAAAAATTATCTTGGAAACAAAAACGGATCTTATAAAAAATTAAGCATTGACTATTCTTTACTCAATCGGAATCGTTTTCTTAAGTCCATCGGTTATAAAGAATCAGTAGTGCGAGATTTTTGTGACGATTCATTTTACATCGTATAAAAAGAATAAATCCTCTTTCCACGCGCCTTAATATGCGTCGTGTAGTTCGTTTGAAGTCTGTTTTTGAACGGTTTTGGAGAACGATAAAAATTTCATAGTTCCAGGACAATTTTCTAAATCGTCCGCACGAAGGGGGTTTCCCGGAGTTTCACAAAGGAGTGAAAAACGGGAGTGAAGAACGGGTTCACGAGCAGCTGAAAAAGGCGGAAGGGTCGCGCGAACGCAGAAATCTTCTTCCCTCAGAGTACAAAAGGGCTTACCGGCCGCGGGCTACGGCGCCGCGGCAAGGCGCGTTAGCTGTAGCGAAAACTATGGTATTAAGAGGGGCGATAAGTCTGTGTAGTAATTAGAGAAGCAATTCCCCGGAAGATAGCCGGGTGGAAAGTGCCCCGGGGGGAACTTGCCGTTGATAGCTGCCACAATGAAACGTTGACAATGAGGGAAGAGGAGATGTGCTAATTGGATTCGTCGCTGTCGGGAATGGAGAGACGAAACATCGGATAGAAAGTAGAGAGACAGGGACTAAAAAGATTGAAGAAAATATGAAGAGGGAAAAAGTGAAAATAGAAAAGAAAGAAGGACACGATGTTGGCAAGAGCGAAGTGGAAAAAAACTCGATAATTTTTAGTGAGAAAGTGCAGAGAGCTCGTGTGCGCGTAATACAGCGTTAAGGTCGTGAAAAGTGAGAAAATAAATTTGTAAAAAAAAACAAACAAACAAAAAACAATAATTTTCGCAGGGTACTTCAAAAGCACCGACGGGAAAGCTCGGCTTTGGTTGCTGCGTGGTCACTAAACAGGATTTACCGTCAAGGGGTTGTTCCCGAGTTCCACCCACGGATCCCATTTATTCTCGGGCATAAAGTATTGGCGTATACGCTTTTGACGTGGACGGTATACGCAGATACTTCGCGAGATCTCGTGCTCTCTCCACACCACGGATATTAATCGTGACGAAAAGGGCGCTGATTATAAGTACCTTATGGATTATTTCAGCCCGAATAAATGCAAGCTCGGGGAACAAGCGAAGGCGATGTTTCGTCGATAACTGGCTTCGTGTGGTGAAACAGTAAATCCATCGTTAAATTTCCATTGCGTTTGTGAGAGGTGAAATACGGTTCGTGTTAATAATTGATAATCCCCGTACTCGGAAATAAGAGGATTTGCGATAAGAAAATTAACTATAGCTTTATTTAAAAAAATGGTAATACAAAAAGTCGCGCCCTCGGAAGATCACATTTTGTAGCATTTTGTAGCATTTTGGATGATAACTGCTTGCCAGAGACTCAAGTTCGGGCGAATATTGGCTTTACGTTGGGGATTTGACAATAGCCATGCCAACACTGGCGCGATCATCAGGCGCGACCGTTCTATCGGCAAAGCCTACACGGGATCCAATCAATTTATCGCCATTAGCTAAAAAGGCCTTCGGAGCTCAAGAATATCTTCATTGATGGGAAACTGATATCAATCTTAAGTGTCGTTGATTAACTTGTTAAGGAAAACACGTTTGGTAATTTCGCGACTGTTCGTTTACGAGATACTGCATGAGCAGGCCAGTCGGTGATCTGGCCAGGCGCGTAAAATTTGCGAAATCTCTGCTGACTAACGAGCTATTAAGAGTTGCTAGTTGAGCGCTTCCGTCTCTCTCTCTCTCTCTCTTTCTCTTTCTCTCCCACCCTATCTCTTACTCGGTCTGTAATACCGCTGGAATCGGCTGGAGAACTCCTCGACCCATGACTGTCTCAGCCCGACCGGATAACGATAAGAACTTTGAGCGAGATACCAAAAGTTCTGATTTCACGTTCTCTCGCCTACTCTTCACCGTAATTGCGATCTTCCAGTTGCGATTGCACCGGCATACCCTGTTAGCTGTTTAAGCGACCAAAACCAAGTTTTATATAGCTATACACTGTATACGCGTTTCAAAATTAATATAATGCGCGTCGACGTACAACTCGTATGCAAGTACCGAAATATTTTTTTTGTCAATATGAACCCAGCCGTGTGGTAAGATCGCAGAACGGAAGTTGCCGGGTCGGACCCCTGAAATTACCGAGCAAACAATTAATTACCAAGTTTCCAGTGTTCACCCAGAGAAAATTATTTACATATTTTACCAGTGTTCTCCAAATAAAAATTATTTAATATCAATAAATATTTATTTAGTGGTACTAAAAGACATATATTGACCTCCCTTACAATGTCAGTTCTATTTTTTTGTTTCCTTTTTTTTACACATTGCAATGCCATAGGGTGGGCCAATAGGCCATTGACCGGAGTCCTTTATTTATATTTAATTGCAGGACACGGGTGAAATAAACTTTATTTCCTGGATGTGTTAGTAGGGTCAAATAACTATATTCCATGTAGGCTTGGCCCAGCTGGTGGTGAAATGCCAGCCAGCCCGAGCCCCATCTGGGAACCAGGCAATGTTGTTGATAGCAATACCGACCCCATCCGCACCATCCCGGAACAACCGGTCAACAATTGTACAAATCGGGTCGAAGTGGGCACTAGGCGAGAGACTCGTGTTATCACCCCAGGATATCCCAGTGATGATTTTGGTTCAACCACATACCGATCCCCAATTATTAGCCAGCAGTGCTAGCTCTGAAACCGATACCGGACCAGTACTCGGCCGTTCTGCCGGTCCTGGGCGGATAACGATACGGTTCCATCCGCGATAAACCAAGAGAGATGAATTTGCGACCATTTCGATGATATATTAAATCACAATAATTATTCTCGATTATTTTATATCAGCATGCTCGACCGACGATGGGCGCGAATCGATTTACGATTCAGCAATACCCTTTCCATTATCGCGAAGGAGATACAAACGCACCCGTTCGATATACGCAGCGTTATATATCCATATAGACGATCCGATCATCGGATATACTCCCAGCCCTTCGATAACCGCGCGATCCGTTAACATAACGAGTTATTAGTCGCTGTTACAATAACTCGTCGATCCCGAATCATAAATCCCGCGATTCTCGTGGCCGGGAAAGTGATGTTGCAGGTATAAGCTTCGTGCCCGGCTTTGCGTCAACGCTCTCGTAACGATCTATATCTTCTCCCCCAATCGTGCTGCAAGCGCATTATCGGATCTACCCGTGATACACTCGTACTCGCTCGAATTCCAACTAACCATATTTTTCCCACAAAAAAAGAATAAAAAATAAACCACGAGAACTTAACATTAATTTTGAACGATTCGCGACAATTCAGCGTTAACTGTAATCACAGTTCTTACAGTTCACTTACGTTTGCGTAATTATTATTACCTGCAAGCGCGTCCCAAGCTTGCACTCCTTTCATTTATTTAGCGGGTATTTAGCTGGTTTCGTCGTTACAATTCGCGTTTGTCTCGAATCGCGTCCTCGGCTCTACTCTGTTCCAACTCAACCAATGTTAAATTCACTGCGATCTCATCTCGTTACGACGAGCTCGAGACCGACTTTGGGAAGTCATCTCCAACTGACGTCGATCTCGATCCTACCGGCTCTTGTGCTGATGGCTAAGTCGCATCGCGGTCGCTTACCTGCCTGTGTTAATTCACGTGGGTGTCACATCTCGCCACTCTCGACTCACGTTAATGCTCACAGGGCGATTCGGCAACGTCGTTCAAGCTCGGCTCAATTATCGTCCTGTTTAGCTCTCGTCGATCCTAGCTCAAAGCACATGCGGCTCGAAGCGATTTTACCGATGCTCGAAGCTGCTGCCGAGGTGCGGTTGTCCGACGCTCGGAGTATCGCCGGCGATTGACCGTTAGTCGGCTATAGGTTGGCAGCCGATGATCGGCTCTCGCGTAATGCCCAGCATCGGCTAAACTGTCGATTCATAACCACTCCGACGTTGGGCTCGATAGTTTGCAAGTCAGTGTCTGCCAGAGTTGAGCCGGCGCTGGCGTGTCGTCGTAATGATGCGTGTTCGGCGATATCACGCTCGTTCACGATGTCGAAAGACTTTGGTCCAGTACACGCTAGCGATCTTCAGCCAATATTCAATACAGAATACTTATAAACAACGAGATTTTTTTCTTCATATTGCGCAACTGCTGAATGGTTTTTTATTATTCCAAATACTTTTATTATAGTTTTTATCTACAGTACTGTAGTGCTGATAGCCTAAGCCTCGTTAACATCATTAACTAAAATGTCAATTAAAAAAATGAAATAATAAAACTTATATAATTTAAAGCGATTGGTGAGTTAATATTATATGGACGCCATTATCGAATTAAAAATGTATTCTGATGATCCCAATGTGTGAAGATAAAAAAACTACAAAAAAGCAATTGTAGAATGATAAAAAATAATATAGAAGTCGCGCTGATCGATAAAAATATTCCTTTTACTGCTTATTAACATTTTTGATTCAAAGTTGATTGAGCATCGACAGCCAGCACTGGGTCAACGTCATTTGGGTTATCAAAATAACGTTATTTTGGGTTCTCAAAATGAAGTCATTTTACAATACTGTCGCAGACATTCCGACACCGACAGTATAAACTAAGCGCGATGTTGCTATTTGGATGTAAAAAGATAATGAGTAGGTATAATCGGTTTACCTCCACGATTGCGCAATCTTTTCAAGAGGGCCTTAGCGTCTGCGGTATACGATACGCAATATATCCGAGGATTTATGAGACCGGCTCCGGAAGATGGGGCGCGGTTAATCCGACAGAATGTGAAAGAGAAGATCATGCAGCGGAGCGAGTCGGAGAGTTACGACTGGGCTGTTCGTGGCGGAAAATGTTAAGGCCCTTTCTGGGTCGAGGTTCGTCGGTAACTTTTCCCCCGGTTCACAAAGCTGGCTGACAGAGGTGCCCCGAGCCACTATTACTTAGCATAGAGCATACATTCCTTAATAATGCACACTTGCGCCCGACATAACGAAGCGACGGAGGCGAGGACGAGGATCTTCGGTGCGGCAAAGGTGCGGTGTATGCCGTAGCTGTAAGCAAATCCACTGCTTGCACAACCGGGATGTCGAGCAAACAAATTTAATCAAGTCACCCCATGGGTCCTCGTGTCGCCTCGTCGTCGTCGACGGAGCGAAACGGCCCGGAGAATGGCTGCCAGGGAAAACAAGCTCGTGGTCCGTACGTACGACGAGGGGGCATCGACGGGCCCTTCCACGGGAAGCTTCAGTGTAGTGGCACTTCGAACGTGCCGTTCAGACAGACATGCCAGACCAACGACGACGGGGAACTGCCACGGGGACGAGACACGATCTAAAAACTTTTCGAACGTCGAGGCGCAATTCAACTTCCCAGCAACGGGGAGGTGTCGATAATCGAATCGTCCCATGAACAATGCTTTCGACTCAGCCCAACTTATCCCCAGCCCCGAGGCATTCTCTTCTTTTTTACCTTCGCACCGAGTCAACCGAGATTGAATTAAGAAATTTTAAACTTCGCACCAAATTCGGTCCCGATCGACTGCGACTTTCGTCCCAAAATCATTGTCGCGTTATACATTTTTCGGAAATGCGCCCTTACGGGTGGTTGATCGAAATGTTTGGTTGATCGAAAGGAATAAACAGGACGTCCAAACGAATGTTTCTTTACTTATTGCGATAATTGTTTCGTTCGATCAACAACGACAATTTGTTTCGCCATCCGTAAGCGCTTATTTTGTTGAGTGAAACGATTTTTTTTCTCAATGTAGAATTGAAACCTTCATATTCGAAAGAACTTCCGCTAACGCATAAAAAATCGTTTTTTCTTTGCCCAACAGCAGAAACCTGACTCCAAGAAAATTAACCGTAAAAACACGTTTCTAGGGTGCTTCGCTGTGACATGAGAAACCAAATTTAAGCGGCATATTTTCATTTTTTTTTTTTTTTAAAGTAAAAACTACTATATGGTGGAAACGAGTGACGCCGAAAAATATTCGTCGCCTCGGCAAAGCGCCGAGAACCCGACGTTACACGGTCGTGATTCACGCGGCATCGTAACTCAAGATTTTCGTACACGCTACCGGCCCGACGCCGGCCTTCGCTCATATCGCGACGATACATTTGGATTAGGGTGTAGCATGTGAGGTCGTACCGCGATTGAACATTAGCCGGCGGGCTCGACGAACAGAGGGGAGGCTGCATTAATTCTGACGAGAAAACCCGGCGGGTTCTCGTTTCGCTCGAGGAGGAAACATGCCTAGTGCGGAGGGTCGAACGAATGGAGGATGCTGCGCGTCTTGTGGCGAATTGCAAGGAAGATATCGCAATCGTGACGGCTCTTCGCTACCTACACGGATATCGGACTCCCGCCTGAACGCTTCGATATTGCCTGGCGCACCTGCTGTTGTGCGCGACGTGCGTTCCACTCACGGTAAAAATTGGTGAAAGGTCGGGTAACGAGCTTCGTCTCGCTCCACTCTTCCTCGTCGACAAATTCATTTCTTCGCGTCGGAAGAAAAATCGTTGGAAAAAAATTCCTTCGATATCGCTTCGTTCTCAATTTCTATGACGATATCAATAATTTTTTTTCATATTTTATGGAATTCCATAAAGCATCCGAGGTATTGCTAGTGTGGAATTCAAAGTACAAAGAAAAACGTCGTCGGTGAGAGAGATACGTGCTGTGAATAGGAATTCGGAAAGAATCTTGAAGGAAGAGAGTGAAAAATCGTATGGCGAAGTGTGTATACGACAGCATTTGTATATATGTATTGTATTGGAGAAGTAGTCTATATAGATGGAATGTAATACGTTCATTCGTTTACCTTCCCCCGGACTATGGACTGTACTTCATATGCTTCGAGTTCGCTGCGAGATTTTCAACATTCTCCGAATACAATGCAACGGGAAAAAATATTTTTACTCTGAAGGATAATGTTTCATGCAAATAAAAAAAGAAATATACAACATTACTCGTCATTATGTTCATGAAAGGCGAGATATTTTTAGCGGTATAGTATTTACGATGGATAGCTGGAAAAAAAATATGGTAGGAGTCCAATGTGAGAATAATGAAAATAATTCACCGCAGTTCGTTAATTTATTATTCGAGTAATTCCGCCTCGCCCTCGGGCCGTTCACTGTAAAAAAAGTCCCCATGAATGTTGCGGTTATGAGTGCAACAAACGGAAAGCTCCTCGACCGGTTTCATTATCGATAATATTGCCGTTATAATGAGTACAACAACCGAAAAGCTTCTCAAACGCTCCGCGAATGCTTAAAATACAATATATTTCTCGACAACAGTTCGCAGCAAACCGACCCCAAATCTGGTATATTAGCGGTTATTTTTTCGCCCATCTCAACCGGTCGTTTTTGTGGTCAGTTCACAGTCGCCCGTCCCGACAGGGAATAATTCCATGCCATCTAACGACATCGACGTCAACTTCCTTCGGATCACTGCCATCCTGCACGACTGCTTCTTTTCAACGCTCGTGGCGGAGGCTTTGATTATTTTAGGACCTTTGGACACTCTTCATGCGAACGCGCTAAACCATCGGAAGCACTTGTATATATATATGTGTGCGTACTTATCGCACACACCTATGTATCCCGTGTGATCTGGCAGACTACGAGACGTTCGCGAAAGCCTCCTGAATTTACGTGCTTCCCGGACGTCGCGAGGTAAATCCAGGCAGGTAGAGCCTGATTCACGATTATACGAGGGTGGAATCGTGCAATTGGAGAAACTCGGCGGCGAGCTATCACGTAGGAAGTAATTAAACTCGATTAAGCCATGCATGACGAGGACGCATTCAGTGCTGGGAATCAATTTTCGCATTAAGTGCCGGAACCTCGAACTAGGAAACTCACCGTTCGGAGACTCGAATAAATTGAGGGTGCTGAGGTTGTACACTGTACGAGATCCATTTGGATACATTATTCGGTTATAGGTTTGGCGGAAAAGGTGCGTCGAGTGCGGTATGGGATGTTCGTATCTACTCGCTGTGCGAAGCGCGCGCCGTGTGTTAAAAATTTATGTCGAACTGGAAGCATCAGCGATCTTGGCTGGTTCGGGACAATTTAACCCATAGTGCGACTCGCAGTGACTCGAAGGAGGTGCAGTGAAATGTAGAATTCATCCGAGCGGAAGAATCGTACGATCCGATAACGATCTGATCGTACTTCACAACTGCCCTCATACACGTGCACGCTTAAGTAAGAGACCGACGCATGAATCCCCTTATTATGTTGCCGCACTGAGGATATAGTTTATTTAATTTTAACGAATCTTTTTCTGGATATGGAAAGAAATATTTAGTTATTGTCACGAAATTTCAGATGGGTATTTTTTTTTTATAACCGATTTGTTGAACAGTGTGGGTCAACTAAATTTATTTGGCTTGACAAAAATTCGTTAACGATAAATAAATATTTATTAGATATTTAACCAACAGCGCAACGCGTAGCAACTTGAACTTTGCACGAGTGGCGAAATATCGCCGCAGCGTAACGCCGCAGTATGGGGGTGAGAGCGGGGCAAAATGGCACAGTGGGGCAAAACGGGACAGTCAGGCATCACTGGCTTCTCCAACAATTTTTTGATGCCCGATTTTATCCCAACTATAAATCCGGATTTTCAAGCCCCTTTTGCCCCACTCATCACCACCGCCACTATCCAAAAGTTATTGTAAAATTTTTTTTTTTCCCCACTGTCCCATTTTACCCCGCTCCTCCCTAGTACCACTTGGTGCGCACATACGCTCTTATACATACATAAGTTACCTATAATACCGACAATTTCGCAGTAAGTCGTCGTTCACCCCTTGGTCTCCGATGACCGACGAACGAGCTTCGAATTTCATCGACGAAAGCGTTAGCCAGCGCTCGAGGAGGCGAGGGTAGCTCTCTCCGGGTCGGGTTTGATTTCCAATTTCTGCCAGGATACAAGAGAAAGCCAATCGGGAAGGAGCGAACAAAATAGTCTCGTCTCCTCCGGCGTTTCTCGCTTTCCCGAGCTCGGCTGCCTTATCTCGCGGGACTCCGCTCCGTAGGATAAGTTCGATTTCAATAACGGCCACGAGCCGGAGAAGGAAGTGTCCTATATACGCGGGAGGACAATGGGAGGAGTGCGAGCCATCCGGAGACAGTACGACTCGGTGATACAATATATAGAGAGGTACAAGTCACCGTCGAGCAGGAACAGAGGTCCGAAACGATGCGATCACGACGACGGCGACGTCGAAGAAAAAGAAGCTCAGGATGGAAAACGATACCGTCGACGTCGGCAGCGTCGCAGCCGCGCCATCGGGGAGCCTTTAGAGACGCGCGACCGACCTTGCCGACAACCCTCGTGGGATCGACTACGGATGCGAACCGCTTTGAAAATACCGCGTTCCTCCTGTCTGCCGCTGCCTCAACCATCGGACTCCGCTTCCTCGGCTCCGAGATGTATATTTGTCACGGTCTCGACTAGCTATCTCCATACTGGGGCGAGTATATTCCGGATTTACTGCACGGTATGCGCCAACGACGCTATACAATGTACATGCGTGCTCGTGAAACCGGCTATAAACTTGAAACCGTAAACCCGATTTTACCCTGACGATTTTCTACCTCGAGCGTGCACGCCTTTCGTGTGTGCGCCCCTGTGAGTACTTTTCTTTTTTATCTTCTCTTACTGCGAAGACTCTCCGAGTTTGACGTTAACGCGAATTCTCTCCGAGAATTCGCTTCTCAAGACTCCCCGAACGACGTTCTTCTCGATGCTTGCGGCTCTCCTGGCGAGACCGTGGTTGGCGAGTCGATGGACGGAATAACACATTTTTAGACCCATCGTGGCGGTGATTTTTATCTACTTTTAACTCACGACTGCCCGCTAGGGCAAAAAGACGGGAGTTATGCGTTTCACTGTGACGACCCGCATTCGCGTCGTAGCGGGAAATATGAAAATAAAAAATTATGGCATTACTTTAATCGTCTAAAGAAAACGATTTTTGTTTAACACAACCAGCTAAAATCCTACCTACAAGTTTTCATCGAATCCTCGTGTAAAAAATATTTGCAGGTCATTAAAACGCAGAGCAATATTTTTCAAAGGGGAGCCCGATTTTGCCACTCGAATATTTTCAGCCCGTATCGTTTCAAGCGTAGGCATCGATGCTAGAGACGCATATGCTACGAGGACAAGCTCGGCAATCGATCCGTTCTCATTCCGTAATTATAATTGCAGCGGCACGCGGTCCCGCAGAAATTACCGGCAATTCTACCGGCACGCCGGGTTGATTTGTTCCGACCCAATTAATTACGCCTGATTTAATTAAAAGTTTAAAATAGGGTTATTCGCGGAGAGCCTGCGGCGAGAGGGAATGAAAATACGGAATTTAGCGGGCCGTAGACTACGGAAAGCTGTAAATCCTTTGCGTCTCAGACATGGATAAACAATTTCAAAGATGGAAACGCGAATATATACTTCGCTGGTTTACCCAATTTCGCGCCCTTCAAAATTGACCCTTTCGTTATCGACAAGAGTAAATTAACACGCATACTTCACTTCACACAAGTAGGGACATTCTGCTGTTAAATCTTCTCTGTAGTTTACATTTTTTTAAATTGAAAATATGGTAAATTTAGCAAAAGAAAGAATTGTGAAGTTCACAAGAAAAAAAAATTGAGGTCTATGTGGAAAGTAAATATTTGTTAAATGTTCGAACCCGTTTTTCACCCTTGGTACTTTTTCGGCATAATCAAAGACGTTCTGCTGTTAAATTTTGTTTGCACAGTTCGCTTACGAGCCAAAGGTTGGTCTGTCGATAGTCGCGTCCGACAGCCGGGCAGCTCAATTAAGTCTTCTATATTTCCGTAATTCGTGACCAGCCAATGTGATTATAACTCTCGAGCAGTGGGCCGTTGGGAGTCCCGCGTTCGTCAAAGTGGCCGATGTGCCACCAGCGGCAAAGCAGATTCATCGCGGTTCGAGCGACACAGACTCGGTCACGTGGGCGCGTCGGTCGATCGTGCACGGTTATTAAATCACATCAAAGGTCGAATTGGCTATATCGACGAGGTCATTGGGCAAAGTTCTCCGGGGCGGTCATATACCGACTGGCTAACTCCGTCAAAGGAAAGTTAGTCGTCGACCGTTTTAGAAGTCGGCGTTAAAGCTCTTCCTGCGTCGTTGGGCGTCGCCGATTCATGTCGGTCGCGTCACGTTGGGGTTGACGCTTTGGTCACTTATCGATACTGACTCGCACCCTTTGGATCGATCTCCGATCGTCTCTCTGATCGTGGATGGTGTCTCGGGGCTTATCTGAAATAAACACACGGGAGAGACCGTGGCGAAGTTGGGACACCGGGCACAATGGAGAACTCTGGTCACTCCGGACAGTCCGGACACGGGGCAAAATGGACCTCGGCAACATTGTTGGAAAACTTGAAATTGAATAACTTGGAGAGAGTGAGGTTAAATGGGATATCTGGGTACGGTGCACACGAGAACACATTTGCACAGAAAATAAATATCAATGACTCAAGTAGAACTCGCTTGCGGACTGCCAATGAAAAAAAATTGATATTTCAATTCTACTTTCGATTGTTACAATTCCGTGCCAGATTGAAACGATATCGTGTCACCTTGACAGTCTTGCCGGTGATGTTTCAATATCATACTGAATTGTACGAATTTGAAGTAGAATTGAAATAATAATTTTTTTATTTGACAGCCCGCAAGCGATTTTTTCAATGTCGATACTTCATAGACGGAGGCGAATTAATAAATGTTCGTTCTGTGGGTTGATGGTCAGGTTTGACCCATTTTGCCCCACACCGCAATTATTCACGGATCCTAGGAATCATTTTTACCAATTTTGAACTTTGCGTCAGCAAACAGTGAATCCACAGATGGAGCTTCATCGAACAGCCTTCATTTCTAAGTGTACCGTTCCACTGTCCACCATAGTCTACGACGATTCATGCAAACAGAGTACCACATCGGGTACAGTCATCTATTTTTCTTACTGGGATGCTCCGATCGTGGACGACCACTGTGCTCCGGACCGGATATCACGCACCGGTGCTTCCATTGCCATCCGTCAGTAAAAAAAACCATCCCGCCTCGTCCTCCGACTGTTCCATGCACCGCTCCAGCTTTAACACGACCCGATAACACACCGAATTTCTTTATGTCCTCGTAAAAAAAATATTCGCGGGATAGCAGGAAACCCCTGGATGGAATGAATTTCTCCGCTGGTCTTCTGTGGATCAACTTTTGCCAGCACTCACCCCGGACCGCATTTACTCGCTCTTACTGCATCGCTATTTATGCCCGATATACTTCGGGGCTTGAAACCCTCAGCGGAGCTCCCGCTGTGCCGAGTTCCTCGGGCGAGTGATCACCGCGTGAATTGCCACGAGGGTATAAAAGCGTAATCTGTACTATATATGCGATAGTACTCTATACGGCGATATATATGTAATGTACCACCGGGCAGACCAACTAATTCCACTTCCAGTGTGTCCATCGAGGGTGCGAGGGAAAGATAGTGCGTGCGCCGGACAGTTATTGGCTTCTACTCAAGATTAAGAGAATTCCGCTTGTTTCGAAGAAAGTACCAAAGTTCACGAACCCGAAACATCAGCACCGACAGGTAGCGACACTTTGTTTTAACGAAAACTCAATACGAAAGTGTATGTCGATATTAGGAGGCAAAGATTAGTTTATGTATATTACAGGATATATGAAGAGTCGCGGTAGCGTCTCGGCGCCAAGTACTTTGAAAAAGTATTTTTCTAAAAAGCCGCTACCATGTGTATATCGGGCATTCCATCCCGTTTCGAGTGGTCAAAAACTCGACCTCCATAAAATCATTGTTTCACAATAATTCATCATTGAAAAAAAAAATTGTAATTGTTTTCAGCATTTTCTTTATTGTTTTTTTTTACATATGCCAAACGTGAAATTTTTTCTTAAAACCCCTGTATCTTCGAAACTATTAGTCATACAGAAAAATGTTCAAGGGATAAAAGATGCAGTTTTGAATGAACTTTCATGATTCATCATCTCTATACCCCAAGAATTACCCCCACGCGATAGTCACCGCAAAGAGGTAAATTCACAAGGCGACGTCACATAACCTCGAATACGCGTCGCGCTGCGTCTGTGCTAATTTGTTTATATATATAAAATTTATTTAAGCGTATTTTTCTAATACGCTTAAACGTAAGCGTAAATTACAATTAGTTATTAATAGTCCTGTTTACTGCCTAAAAATCTGTTTTAAAACGTTATTGATAATAACAACATCGGGCAAAAACTACTGCAAAAGGCAATCAAATCTAGTATTAAGTCAATTATTCTACGACTAACAAATGAGCAAACTAAAATCATCGTGTGAACATACATTCCACTTGCTCTTCTGGCCTACTGACAACTGCTCAATGGCTAAATACCTCCAAGCGTTTACTCTTTTATGTATCCTCGAAAGTACAGCGGGTTTTCCGTCACGGGGTTAAAGGCTATGCTTTATTTATTAAAGAATCCAAAATTACATTACGATGTATCGCTATTATCAACAGTTTTTTCTCAGAGGCTTGGTGGATTCGTATAGATAATCGAGGTCCATTGTGTAAAGTACGCAGCTTCGTTCCCTGGTGCTTACTATGGTTGTTTTTTGTAACCTGGCCTCGAGACACTATCCTGATCTTGATCACTGCATTGAATTGAGCATGGCCAAATAGGACAGTGACATTCGTAGCACCTTAAATAAATGTAATCACTCGTTCAGATAAATCGGGGCTATTCATTGTAAAATAAAAGTCAATAAACAGGCATAAACTTAAACGGGGTGGGGCTACGGAGGCTATAGCCGTGGGTCCTGTGAGTTCTAGGAGCCCCCGAGTATATCTCGTTCTTATTCTTTTGGCGATAAAAACACTGTTACCAGATGATCCATGCATCGTGTGGAGTAGAAATTTTCAATCGTTACCTTGGGGCCCGACAAGGTTCTGTCAGGCTTCCTCCGAACCCTGTCAGGGTCCGATGTAACCCTCGAAAAATTTCTACTCGAGGTAACGTTCCCTTATCTGGCAAGACTGGTTGAAAATCATTCATAGGGCCCGCAAATAGCCGAGCAGCCCCAGACCCACGATAGGTTAATTTCGGCCAATAGACATCGTGTAACTCACGGCGCTAAAGTTTTCCACCGACATGATGTATAATTTTCCAGCTGTTATCTTGCAAGGCTCGATACTCGCTCTTATAAGGAAAAGCACCAGCTTTCTTGATCTCAGAGACATCATGTACCATCTTGAGCTGTATCTGCATGATGTAACAAGTTACTGATTTCTCGATTTACTAGATCGTCAGCAAATTATATTTTGGGATACTGTACGTACGCGGAGTGCGGAATACGTGAACTGGAATCCATTATCCAGTGACCGGGTAAGGTGTTGCAAAAAAGATGAAGCACCTGAGCGATGCTGAGAAATGTGTATCTTATAGTGTCCATTGTTGTACTATCATCGCGTGTTACTATCACCTATACAAAAGTGATCAAAACTATACAAAAGAACAGCGATGCAAAGCGGGACGATTACCTACCATATAACCAGTGAAGCTTAAGGCCAACATGTTCATTCCTACTAAGGAAAAGAGCTTCCATTCACACGTGGACTCTATGCTCTTCACGAACCTTTGTCAATAAAAAATGTGGAGAATTGTTTTAACAATCAAATATAAGTACAGTGGAATCTCTCACATGTCACATTGCACGTAGCTTAGGAAATCAAGAAATGGGAGGCAACCTAAGTGTCCCAAGTCGACAGTGCAAAGGGAAGAAGGACCGCTTCGCAAACGTGATTGGCCCTTCACGGACGTTACTTCTCTTCGCTTTAAGTAACATGCAAGAGATACCACTGTATACCCCAAGATCGATACATTAAAATAAGGTATACACATTTACGAAATACACAAGTCCATAATATTTGTTTGCTTATTTTGCAATTTTTTTCCGACAACTAACCGTACAAGACTACAATTTCTTAATTAACGAAACGAAAAACTTTTGAACTAAACAAAAACAAATGCTTGTCAAATATACAATCCTTTGTCACCATATGGAAAGAAAGAATTGATTCCACTACTTACGCCATGATGACCTTATGTCTCTTGATACAAGATATAATATCATGATAATGCTTATCTTGGTGGATATTAGTATTGAGTATTACAACAGTCGACTTATGATCGTGTAATACATTCTGTAGATTACATCTGTAGAAAAGTCAACTATAATTAGATAATCAAATGATAAATTGCAACATTTCAAATGTACACTATACTGGTTTATTGGTCAGGCTCTTACAGAGATACATCAAATGGATGTATCTGTACATCGCCGTGACCAATTCAGTGGATATTTGGGATATCCATTTTTAAAAATCTTTGTCTACACAGTGGATATTAACTTCACTTTCCTAACTACCCCATTCCCAAAACGAATATACAGTAGGATATGTCACGTGTTAACTTCTTTCAGTTCACATGTTAAGTTCTTCAGTTCGAGGCATCGGGTGGGATCAATGTGAATATTCAAATTAGAACTGCCGGACGGGAGGACTTCACTAAGGCGATTGACCCTTTACATGGGTCACTTCTTCCCGTATGAAGTAACACCTGGGTGATCCCATTGTATAACGTTTTGAGATGCAGTAGTATCATCTGTCAAGATCATAATAAATATTGATAGCATCACCTCAATATTTCAAACATCGCGCATACATGTTGTGCAAGAACCATGTAGAGCGTATCTATCGCCACGGTGACTAGAAATTGACAGAGAATGCCCAAGCTGGTGACAATAAGAATTGGGTAGAAGTAGACATCCGGATCGACCATGAAGTCTATTGGTAGAATGTCAAGTCTCCTTCGTGAATAGTTCAATGGGGCTAAAATATCCATGATTTTCGGTACGCATGCCATTACTATCCAACAGACTATAATCACATAGATTTTTGCTGAAACGACAGGGATAATTTACAATATTTCAATAGGTCATTTACTCAAAGATGATAAGTGAATATAATTGTTTAACTAACTAAAATAAAATAAAGTCCAGCGTCTTCCTTTTTCTCCGCATTTCTCTAGAATATTTATATGCGACGAGCATCGCATGTCGTCCCAGTATTTTTGCATTTGATCGAAAAGTTTACTCATCTTCAAGATATACGATTGAATTCCGATGATTTCTAGTCAGATTGCACAGTTTCGTTAAGGTAGTTTCGTTTTTCTCACCTCATGAGTATGAGCTATGCCACTAGATATCTTGATGATGCCAAGAACGTTCATTCCAATAGGTATAATACACTCGATAAAGAAATTGAATTGGCCGCATCCCCATATCAGTGTCCGCACCTAAATGCAATGGATACGATGAAATACAAAAAATAACAAAAGCGAAAGAACGAGAGAAAGAGATGTGTTTATTTAGTACACTTGGTAGACCAAGCTGTTATGGACGGGACACACAATGGTATTAGTAGAATTATGAGGAAGCGATGTGAAAATTTCAATTTACAGCTTTTTTCAACTTAAACTCGTCTCGTTAGATTTTTATGCAAAACGGCTGGCCGACCCAGGTTCAATAACGTGCACACACGGACGCACACAAATATTTGATTGGAACAAATCAAATGGATATTGATGGATGTTGATTTGGAACATTCTGAATATGTTTTCATTAAAATCTCGGATTTTTTTAAAACAAAAACAAAGCTTCCTCTATGCAGAATGTTATTATATTATTATAATAATATTCCTCATTATGTGATTATAATAAAATTCTTCAATTATAGTTTTATTGTTATATTTTGACCTTCTACCAGTCGGACATTTATCCCATTCCAACGTCTAAGCGAGTGCTTGCCGTTCCACTCTTTTGTCACGTACGCGCGTTCCGGTTTGGTTTTGGCTTCTCCGACCGGCAGAGGGTTAAAGTATCGTTACTGTGGAAATCGTAATGAAGTTTACCTGAACTACCATAAAGATGCAGCTAGCAACTAGTAGACCAACAGCTCTAACGCATTTTTGTTTCAAGGGTTGACCAGGCCACAGGCCAGTTGCACAGAGTAGTCGTTTATTGATCATGTGGTATCGCTCATCGAAGATGTCTCTATGTTTTGAAGGAGTAGCGTCCGAACTGATCTTCGTTTGTATTTCGCTCTTCATGACTCCCCGCGATATTTTTATATCATACGACACCAACAACTCGTATATGGCAACGGTACTGCGATCTCGAGTATTAGAATAACGAATATGAGAACTGTGCATACGAAAAACAATGTTCACTTTCGTCGAAACGAATTTACTATTCACTTCGCGGTGAGACGAAAATTCGCAAAGTACGGGGTTGAAGCCTTATGTAATTTCACCACGTAATTCAATATAGGGTGAGAGTAAATGTCGAGGATAATATCGTATTCGACGATTTGCATACTTGATGACGGATAGTCGCGGCTGCTGTTAAGATAATTCTAGGTCATTGAACGATACACGTAAGTCGGCAAAAGGGCGCTAATAAACAGCGATAAGAAGAAATATCGCTAGCCGTAAGATTATGTCATCATTTTATTAGCGCCTTTTTGCCGACTTACGTGTATCGTTCAATGACCTAAAATTATCTTAACACCAGCCGCGACTATCCGTCATCAAGTATGCAAATCGTCGAATACGATATTCTTCTTATCACGCGCGTACGTGATAAGAAGAAATATCGCTAGCCGTAAGTTTATGTCATCATTTTATGGATATTTTCAAAAGCATTTCGATAAGAGGTGGGTTATTACGTTTCACTCGGAAATGAAACTCCTAACCCGCAGAGCGAACGAAACCGCACGGCGGCACTCGTATTAGGGATAGCCAGTGCAATTGCATAGTAGGCGTCACGACGCTCCCACCCACCGTTTCCCGGAGAGCTCGCCAGCACACGAGCGTATATTGACGGCTCTCGGTACCCGCAGGAAGGCTAGTAGTGCCGAATGAGGAAACCCCACTACAAGTTCAGAATCGCACGGCCTTGGACATCGGCGCTCGTCTCTACTCGCGTAGAACGGCCCCTCTGAACACTACCGCATAGTGAGGATTTCCTTGTGCATGTAAGAACTCCCAGTGAACATGTTTTATTACGGCAATATAACATCGAAGTTACATGTAATGTAACAATGTTATTCTTCCGATATATAGAGCGTATATAACATGGGAGTAATATGTAATGTTTCAATTGTTATATGTAGTTGATGTAACTGTTATATATCGGTGTAACGTTATAGCTGTGTATAAAAATTGTGTAATCGTTACATAAGATAATTGTAACAATGTGGGTGTAACTTTCGTGATAATCAGGTAATGTTAATGGCGTATAACGTAATCACATTAAATGAAGTAACTGGATTCTGTAACGTTTATATAACATGTTTATAACAATGTTTATGACCATTTCTAATCTGCAGGCAATGTTAATATTACAAAAGGTGGTAGCGGTACGGTTACAAAACCAGGCTTCATAACAGGCACACAACATGCTTATAACGATGTTATGGCAAGCAAATAATTACTAGCTTCCTTATTACCGTTAAAGGGCTTACTAACCAATGTTTTATGCTAAAAATTAATTTTTTTACGTCAGTCATGATCCGTAGGTGATCCGTCTGAACCGTGTACACAATTTTCCAAAATTATGTTCTCAATTCCATCATAGCCGAATAGGTATGGTCACCGACTACAACTCCTTGGTTGTAGACGGTCATCAACTATTCGTCGATTTGCATAGTTGATGACGGATAAGTGTGGCTGGTGTTTAGATAATTTTAGGTCATTGAATAATACACCTGAGACGGCAAAGTGCCGCTAATAAACAGCGATAAGAAGATCCTAAAAATAGTTACTTATGCTTCTATTACACGAACCTGTACGCGTCACGGATAAAAAAATATATAAAAATATTCTCATATCATTCTCACCGCTTCGAAGTTTCTGTGCCTTGATGAAAAATATGGATATTTTTTTTGTTCCGTTGATCCGGTAGCCAAACGGAACAAATTCTTTCATCCCGATAATCACAATTTATCGTCGTTTCGGTCAACATGTAAAGGAACTTTCGCTCTCGCAAGCTAGAACCGAGAGCACGTAGAGTTCTCGAGATTAAGAGAATTTCGCTTTGTCGACGAAGGTAGAATTTCTTTACTTACTCTTATATTAAAAAAAGGGGTATAATTTTCGTTTCTCTTTAATTTCAGAGTTTTTTGAAAGATAACAATACGGTTCGTTAAGGATCGAAAAATTGTACAACTAGATCGAAAAGATTCGTGACCCTTTGCGGAAAAGAAATGTTTGTTAAATGTAAAGTTCTTTTTGTTGTCTTTCCAGAGCATGACTAAATTTTTTCCAACTGTTCGTGGCTCACGTTGTTCCCGCGTACACAATCCTACGGATACATCGCGATACCCTCCGTGATATGATATCGCGCATCGGGTTTTCGCGTTATTCGCGATATTATATTACCGTACGTTCAAACAACGCCCAGCAGAAAGCGTTGTCTGTACCGATGGCAGCGACCCTCGGAAAATCTCCCTCATAATTTCGTGAACAGCAGGGCGTGCCGAGTGGAAGAGAGAAATATTTTTCTGGCGCCACCACCCTTGATTTCCGTATTCGACTCTCGATGCAGGGTAAAAGTGGTGAATATGGACCACCTGGATTATAGCTCTTAAATCCATGATGTATGATAATGATGGAGCGGGCCATATTCAACACTTTCAGCCATACATCTCTTCCCCCTAAAAAAAAAATCCGAGGTATGAAAAAAAATCCCTCGGAATATCAAAAAGTATGTTTGTACTGTGAACAGCCAATGTTCATACAGACATTTTTTAGCCTTAAGGTCCTTATTAATCATCCGAAAACTGTACAAAATTACAAAAATCGATATTGAAAGAAGTGAATAAAAAAATGAATTTATCGTGTTCCAGGTGCAATTTTTACCGAGGACCAAAAGGACAGTCCCTCGGAAATGGCTTTCAAGTACGCGGTCTACAGGATAAACAAGGACAAGAGCCTGTTGCCGAACACGACATTGGTTTACGACATTCAATACGTACCGAGGGACGACTCTTTCAGAACGTCGAAAAAAGGTGATCTAAAATTACAACAATTACGTATAAAAACCCCGACGTCCATGCCAGTCAATGTTGCGTTTTAGTTTTAGTGTCTTGTACCTTGTGCAGAAAAACGACTACATTATTTTTTGCCCCCAAATGCCTAATAGATGTCGATAAAGCACGGACTGAAGATCCGATAGCGAACCGTCTATAGTGGCGGATGCTTTTACGTGCTACAGTCGGGACTACTTTCACGTGCTAGGTACATTTTTTCGAGACCTCCAGGACCCTCGATAAACGCGGAAATTGGGTTAGAGCTCACTCGGATTCTCCTCTCCTTACCCCCTCTATCTCTCGCTGCTGATAAATAAATTTCTATGCTCTACGACAGCGAGGTATACGACACATCTATAGATCGAAGATTTGCACAGGGTAGACCGGGACAAAACGGCACAGCTAAAAATAAAGTCGTTCCGATGAGTCCAGAGCTATGAAGTCACTGTTTTCTAACATTAAAAAATAAAATTCGTACACTGGGAAAAAAACGTGATTAGATCAACCAAAAGTTGCGGTGACATACGTTCAAAGCTGTAATTTGATTAGCTCAACCGAAGTGTTTTCTTAAACGATTATTCGCTTGGATCAATTTAAGATATGTTGATTGAAAAAACACTTTTGTTGTTCCACACTGTAACAAAAATTGTAAATTTAATATACAATTGCTATGAAAAATGAATATACTGTCTTATTGAAATTAAAGTAAGTTATAAAAATTAAAGTACCTCCAATGTTTTTAATGCACGGAACATTCATTTTTCATCACAATTCTAATGTACCGAACTTCCATTTCGGTACATTGAAGCTCATACGAATTTTTTTTACAGTGCAACCAAATAACGCCTTTGAACGTATGTCGCCGCGTCTTGGTTAATCCAACCACTAATTTTTTTCGTCGTAACAATTACTCCAAGCATTTTAGAAGAATTGCGGTTTGGGGCAAAATGGGATATAAACCGATAACCCCGAGAACCGACGTTCTTTTAAATGGTCCGAATTTAGGAGGCACTTCCAATGTAGAAGCATGCACATTATTTCCGGAAACCCCATTTTACCCCGTCTTTCCGATCGTTCCAATATCGTTCCAATACATTTTTGTGAAAACTTTATTCTGTCCTATTTTGACCCCATCCGTACTGTACAGCGTTCCCCACTTTGCCTCAGTCTCCCCTATATCAGTTTCCAGATACACAATCCTCGATAAACACGGAAATTGGGTTAGAGAGCTCAATCGGATTCTCCTCTGTCTGTCTGCTGATAAATGAATTTTTCTGACGTACCCGACGTATCTGACATTTTTTTATATCTTAGTTTGCAGATATACGACAGATTCGCAGACTCAAACTCATCGATCCGCAAATCCCGATAAACATTTTTCGAAATCAACGAGTAGAAGAACCGATCAAATAGTTCAATTTGTCGTAGACAAATTACCGCATAATTAATGTATAATTATAAGATCTCTATCAAGTAAATTGTACTCTAATTTATGGAATGTGACAGGAAATATTGTATGAAACGTTCCTCGTCGTCAATGCGCTCGTTTTCACTCATCGAGCGCATGCCAAGTCCTTGTCATGCCTTATCAGGACCCTACCAGAGCCCGATGTAACGCTCGAAAATTTGTACTCGGGCTAAACTAGCTGGCGCCCAAAAGAAATCTATAATAGTTAAAATCATCAACCAGAACCCTCGCAGCTGTTGACCCAGGCCGTGCCAGGTGGAATATTTTGTCGTAATAGGTAGCCGAAAAATATTCTGTCGCAGGAATAATATCCCTGTTATAGTTTTATGCAGGGCGACGCTCAAAAATAATAATAGTGAAAAATGACTTTAATCTCGCGAGAAAAAATAATAAAAATTTCTCACACTTTCAGCACATCTCCGGAGTGTAAATGCCCACTGCTGGAAGAAATTTACTACCGAATAAACGAACAACATACATTGGCGTCTCGCAGGGAAGACCGGAGGTTTCGGGTTTCTCCCTAAGTCCTCGCTTCCCAATGTTCTCGGTGATAAATATACGGAATATGTATTTATTTTTTCTTTTTGGCATCGCGAAGGGTCGAGAGTCGTTGGAAGGACCCTCGAGAAGGGAGAGGATAAAGCAGTCGCTTCGGGAAGGAGCATTTTCTCGGCCTTTCCTCCGGGAAAAAAAAAGTTCACAGACAGTACTTTTCTCCGCCCCGCACGCGCACACACATCTTGCGAATAGTGTATTCCCTTTGCAACCCCTGAGACTCGCGATTTCGTCAGTCGCAAGTACGCGGTCGTCAAAGTCTGATGCGACTTTGCGTCGATAAATATTCACGGTACGTGAGTGAAGGTTCGTTTTTTTTTACACACTTTCCGCGATAAAACGAGGTGGAACGAGCTGGAGAACGACGAAGCGGCTCCCCTTGCAGACTGTCCGGGACACGTCTGAAAATGCGGGCCGTTTCCTTGCATTGTAGTTGTAGTTTTGCTGTGTATATACGATAAAAAGTATCCATCCATTTGCCCTACACCGTGGACACACAAAGCTTTCACGTTCCGCGCGCGAAGTTCGCATCGTAAATCGCACGTCGACCAACATCAAACGACCTCGGGGAGCGTTAAGGATACTTGACTGAAAACGAGAGTAACGTCTTAGAATGTATTTTCATTACATTTGCATGAATGCATATATCCAGCCCGGACCCGTGAAAAATACGTCGGTAGACAAATTGAAGCACATTTGGCACTACAATAATATCGAGAAAGCTTTCCGTGCAAGGAACAGAGATAAATGCGAGCTCCGGATAGAACTTTCCTATCTTTAGGGGCCGCCTAAGACGACGATGACTGAGCAGCTGCCTCATTCACCACGCGTATGTATAGTTATATATGTAAAAGCGATTGGGGCAAAATGGGCCATTACGATAAACCAGCGGGTTTCATTGTATTGTAGAAAAATTCTCGGGAACATGCTTGGCTGAGAGACATGTTTCACTACTGATTGTTGAGAGTGACTACCAAGAAGTAGTAACGTGCGTAAGTAACTATTCGTGCGTAAGTAACTATTTCAATCCCAGCAGTAAATGCTGAACTTCGAGTTGTCACTACTGGACCCGTAGTAGTTCTTTTCGATGACGGATAACTTGTCAGCACACACGACCGTAGCAATTTTTTTTTCAATTTTTTACAGTGGCCCATTTCGCCCCAGGGGCACTTTTTTCGCGCCCACCCCTACGCGCTTTCGCACTTTGAAACCTGAAATTCCTACTTTACTCGAACCTTCATCTCCTTCGCTTCTTCCATCTGCTTTACCGTTCCTTGACGCCCTCCGTCTCTTCATATCCGTCATTCCCATCGTTAAATCTTTCCTCGAAACATGCAAATTATCGAGAATTCTTTGCGACGGGCATGCGACCGCGCATTTGAATATTTCATTTTGAAAAGCTCGAGGAAATACGGAGTGGAGAGGTCGACGGAGAACCACACTTAGGTTGAACCTTCTTCCATTTTTTCCCCCTCTATTCTTCTTCATCGATAATTCCTTTCTTTACGTTCTCGATTACTAGTCTACCATCACGCTGTCCTGGGGTCCCTTTAGCATATAATCGACCTCCGGAGCCTCTCGAAGCCCTCCGCGAGTAATAATGCACCGCATTATTTAAATAACAATGAATTGATAAGCGAGAATGACGATAACCCGTGGCAATTAATTTGTCCAGTTCTTTGGGCAATAAGCTATCTTAATGAGAAGCTCCCAAGAGAAAACAAGCCGCATCGTCCCTCTAGCAGTCCTCATCGAAACTTCAAACCGCCAGATTTTAATGAGCTCCTTTCAAGAAGTCTCGTCACACGAACCATTCAATCCGCAATATTCCAACTCGCGGTCCGCACTCCGATCCGCGTCCGCCCCAACGTTGATGGAGAGTCAACGGCAAGAAGATAATGCCTTAATCCACAATATCCCGGCTATTTATTATTTTACCTTGTATCCAACGACAGTTCAGCCGTTTAAGTTTTTGTACGTAAAACAGAGACAACGGCTTCCTTGCCTGACATTCGAAATTGGGGGCAGTCCTCATCGAAACTTAAACCCACCAGATTTTAATGAGATCCTTTCCAGAAGTCTCGTCACACAAACCATTCAATCCGCAATATTCCAACTCGCGGTCGCAACCTTTTTTTTTCTTTTCTTTTTCTTCGCCTGGTTTATAGACTCGCGGTGGATGGAACTTCTCTCCGTGCAGATCCAATCTCTCCTGAATAATTCAAGACGCGTCGATCAAAACGATGGACAGTGTAACGCCTCCTCGGTTACTGGGACTCCGCACGAGGAGGAGGAAAAAGAACTGCGGGAAAAGCGTGCAGGGAAGGAGCGTTGACTATGCGCGCCAGGCGGTTGCACATAGTCGCTGCTTCTCAGTACCCTCGCGTATGGTTAGGGCTTAGTTTCGAATTCTCCTCCTTTTTTTCTACTGCCTACGGTAGATAAAGAAAAAAACAGGAGGATTCGAAAGTAAGCCCGTAACTATGGGCGAGCTTTCGACCCCGCGGACAAACGTGTCGGGAATACCTTATTCCCAAAAAGTGCTCCCGAAAAGACTGCGCGCCTCTATTACGCTGTCGTGTCTCTCTGCTCTGTTTTTGACATCGTTCACGGATAAGAAAATCTTCGGTGGGGCGCGTCCCTTTGTGTACACAGAAATTACATACGTGACATCGGACCGGCTCGAAAAAGAAGGTATTGGAGATTCCTCCCTCGGGGCGTCGCCGGTAACGTATCAATTTCCCAACAATTTTTCCGCAAGGCATTCACCGATCGCATGTATACGATCCCGCCTTTGTATATTGTGTGAAGACTGCAAAGCTCGGCTAAAACGGAACCCTGGGGCAAAACGGACCAGTGTCTCCTCCAGTTGAGACGAAACTTGTGCAATTTTGAGATTACACATAGTTCTTTTTAATATAAAATAATTCGTTTTAATATAGAATAATTCGTTTTGATATAAAATGAAGTGTTTAATAAAAAGTTGTGTCGGGTATTTATGTTTCAGCTTGCAAACAACTATCCAGGTCGGTACAGGGAATATTCGGGCCATCGGATCCGCTTCTGGGTGCGCATATACAAAGCATATGCGAGGCTTTGGACGTGCCTCATCTCGAGGCACGGGTCGACTTCGAGCCGGCCTTCAAAGAGTTTAGCATCAATCTCTATCCTGCTCAGGATCATCTGAATAGGGCATTCAAGGATCTCATGTCGTTCCTGAATTGGACGCGAGTTGCAATAATCTACGAGGAGAATTACGGTAAGCTGTTTTCAATCAGCACCCTCAATCCGCACGATAAAGCCATTCAAGGCCGGGCGATGTAACATTTTCGGACATCTTTAGCCGATTTTTGACGATCCTCAAAAGAACGAAACTGAAAGCTTTTAAAGCTGTATCTCCAGTTTCATCGTCATCGGCATCATTGTAAAACTCGATCGATGCACTGATAGCAAATTGTGCAAAGTAAGGGCATGGCTTCCTCATTTATTACAATTTTGCGCATAGCTTTCTCTATGAGAAAATTCGTTGGTCGATTTTTGGCTTCCTCCTAAAGGAAGTTATGCGCAAAATTATAATAAATGCGGAAGCCATGTGCAAATCACTCTGCACCTTGGTTCGTAAGTAAAGCCGTTTTAAAGGATCGAAGGCTGCCATACACGTGTCGATATATCCGGTCGCCAACTAACAAACGCATTTCTCGACGTTTTAGACTATTTTCAGTACTCTCACATTACAATCTCAATTTTGTTATTTTTACGAAAACAGTTTTATCTACAGGGAAGCGAATAAAAAATGCGGTTGAATCAACTAAAGATTCGGGCGAGGACGGTGAAATAAATATTTATTTGGAGGAACACAATATTTTAATGCCTCAAAAATATTTTGGTGAAATCATTTTAAAAAAATTGTTGAAACAATCTTTCAGCTGTACCAATAAAATATTTAGTTGAACGTCCCCACCCGAATCTTTAGTTGATTCGAGCGTATTTTTTTATCAGTATGCCGACTGGAAAAACGCCGACTTTGCGTCCAACGTGATATCTATATTCCCGAACCGAGAGAGATACAATATTGTTCTCAGCATTTTGAGGAACGACGCCCTCGTCGCTCGCACGTACACGATGTCGCCCGAGCGAGGTAGATCCATCATACGGGACAACTTAAACTTCTTCCGTTTCGTACGCGGGACACGTAGCGAACTATTTATTTA